>JAQFVV010012404.1:7431020-8631020 GCA_028023455.1 Epiperipatus broadwayi
CTCTTCTATTTTTTTTTAATTTATTTTAACTTGAAATTCAGATACAGAATATTATTTTTCCTTTTGTTTATTTTCTAACTGATTTTTGATCTATTCTAAACTCTTTTTATTCTATTCATTAAACTGACAGTCTTTTTGATTAGTAATAATAAAATTAATACACTATTATTATTTTCTCTGAACATTTTTAACATTCTTTTAAGCATCTCATGTAACATGTATATTTATATATCTGTTACAATATATATATTCATTATTATTTAGATAATAAACCTGATTTTGCATAAAACTAGATAGTTCACAAATGTAAATCACATGATACCAAATCCAAGATTAACTGCATTATAAATCTTCTATCTATCATCAAAGTAATCTTTATGAGTAAAAAATGAATTCATTTTTCATTCTTATCTAAGATCTTAATTCAAACAAGAAAGTTGACAATTGAACTATACAGGTTGAGATTTTTAAATTCCTAAAAGTTTAGCTAAACCCCATTAAACAGGTAAATATCACTTGATTTTGAACTTAGATTAATAATAATGATTTTTAAAACTTTCAATCACCATTGCTAGTCATTATTATTTAAATAATAAATCTAAATTTCCACAATGCTAGATTATTCACAAATATAAAAACATAAGTTACATTTTCCTGTTTAATGTTTATTTAAACTTTTAGAAATTTAAAAAATTTCAAAGTCCAAGTGTTAACTTTCTTGGCTTTATTAGGATCTTAGACCAGAGTGAAAGCTGGAATCCATTTTTACTCATAGAGATTGCCTTGACAACATATTGAAGATTTATGTGTAGATAAACTTGAGTTTTTATTAATGTGATTTATATATACATAAAAATGTCACTAATGATAATGACTGTGTTAGTACTAGAATCATTTGCAACTGAAATTAAAATGTTGAAACCAAATCATAATCTTTTTATATTAAATTTGATGAGTTTAATAGTTCATAGTTTATTCAATTAAAATTTTATACCAATAAACATCACATGATCACCATTTCTTATGCTTGCTTATAACTGTTATTA
Organism: Epiperipatus broadwayi; assembly: GCA_028023455.1. Taxonomy (NCBI): domain Eukaryota; kingdom Metazoa; phylum Onychophora; class Udeonychophora; order Euonychophora; family Peripatidae; genus Epiperipatus; species Epiperipatus broadwayi. Next base: position 7,432,067 of record JAQFVV010012404.1, read on the forward strand.
AAACAGTCAAAACTCTCTATACAGGATTGCTACTCAGAGCAAGATAGAATAATCAAAGGATGCACAAGCCTTCTGGCATTCATTGATTACTCTGTCTTGCTCTGAATGGCAATACTGTATACAGAGTTTAGCCTGTTTTAAAATTTTATATTCAAGTTAATAACAATTTTGATCTATTGAATTCCTTCTATATTTTATGTGCCTAAAAAATTATACTCCTATTTCCAATTTCCCGAAAAAAATACTTGTGTAATTTAAAAAAAAAAAAAAAATATAAAAATAATAATCTAATCTTAACTCTTTTCTCCAAAAAAAAAAAAAAAAATCAAGAATAAAAACTAAGACACATTCATAAGATAATTTGATTTTAATATAATAGATATGAATCATAAAATATTTTTAAAAGTTGAGTGCTGTGCATGCCTCAAATTCATGAATTTTGTAAAATCTATAAAAATTGCTTATGTATAGGTAGCTAAATCAATCCTTAGTAAAAATTCAATGTATATGTCATTCCATTCAAAATCCTCCCTAAATTGCTGTTGTGCTAATAATTAATATACTGATCATTTGTCATTTCAAATATAAAAAGAAAAATATATATTATTTCATTATAAATTAGTTAAATTTTTGCTCACATTGCCCATTACAAAATCCAATACTTGGAAAAACAAATCATTAATATAAAATTATGATACCTAAAAATATATTATGTTTCAATGATCTTTATTTAAACCTGTTACTTTTGTCACAGTTTTACATATGTAGGACAGTTAGAGAAAAAAATAGGAAAATTACAGCCCTGACATTTAATTACATTGTATTTTTAATCTTCACATTGTGTTGAATTTTCAACATGCATTGTATATCACTAATTTTCCTTGATATGTTATTTTAAAAAACATTTCCTATGAATACATTTACTTACTATCAGTCTTTCCTCACCAAGTATTGGGTTATCTGAAAGTGCTTTACTATAAGCGGACCTTTGATGTATGTGTGCCCAGGTGGCAGCAAAAACATCTGGTGATAAAATCTTATCTTTAATTCTTAGTAGCTCCAGTAGTATTGTAATTGCAGATGAAAATGCACCTTGTGAACCACAGTGTTTAAAGTGCGAAGGTGGAGGCTCTTATTCTGGGAAACAACCCTTTTGTAAAGCTTTTGAGGCTATTTGGGTAGTTATATCAGCTTTACTAAATAATGTTGTTAATTTTAATTGTTAGTTTGTGAGGCCAACATATTCTTGGAGAAAATGATACTGAGTTTCTTTTACTTTGTGGCATAATGAATATGCGGGGAAACAACCCTTTTGTATACCGTTTGAGGATATTTGGGGTAGTTATATCAGCTTAACTAAATAATTTTGTTACTTTTAATTGTTGGTTTGTAAGGCCAACATATTCTTGAAAAAAATGATACTGAGTTTCTTTTACTTTGCGGCATAATGAATATGTATCATCAATGTTATATCCCCTTCTGAATTTCAAGAAATGCACTATAGGTAATGCATTAAGGTTGAGTTTGAGAAAAAAATCAAAAAATTTGGGTTGCAAAGACCAGTGTATGAATTTCTTGAATCAGTGGTATATTGTTTATATCAGGAAAAGGTTGTTGATGGACACCGAGTGGTTTTGGTTTGATTAGTCTGTTCTCCCAGTAATTTATTTTTGATTATGGTATAATTAGTTTTATATTCTCATTATCTTTGAACAAATCTAATAAGTTAGACAATATATTTATTAATGAAAGTAGTATATCAGTTGGGTATACTTTTAGTGAGTTCTAAAGTAATGAACATATGACAGAACTGATGAGAGTAGATTTAAGGTTTTCTGTATATGAAATACATGTAATGAGTGTAATCCCAGACCATTTTCATTTGATGGGAGCTGCAATTGTTATAGTGAGATGCTATGGTTTTCCTTGCCCACAAAAGTTTTCTGCAAATTATGTATATACTTGAAATAAACTATTTTGTGAAATTTACTATGGATTGGTAGTATGTTTTCCTTGTGATGATTAACTGATTGAAAAGAATGTTTTTGAGTATATTGATAGATATATTTTTTCCAAGAATGAAACCAGCTGATTGGCTTTTTGCTTTAGTTTTTCTTGTAAGCTTATTCTCATTGCTGAAGAACTCAAATAGAAAGGAAAACCAAGAAATTTAGAGAGGTTACTCTGAAATAGTTGATTATGTTCCCTATTTGTTTTTGCCATCTATGCACAAAATGTTTCCATGGAGAATAAATTTTAAGCAAATAATTAAAAAGTAAAATAAGTAAATGAAAAGATGATAAATAAAAAGTTAAAATATATAAAGTCAAAGATCAAGAAATTCAATTCTACCTTATTTTTAATTACTGACATTTCTCATCAAAAACTGGAATAAAAAAAATGTATAGAATATTTTCATTGTATTTGTTATTCACAAATTTTCAGGTTTAATGACAAATAATTTAGCAATTCCATAAAAAAAAATTAATCCAGATTATTCTATTATAGACACATAAAAAAAAAAAAAACTATTTCATAAATACAAAAAGATAAAAAAAAAAAAAAAACCTTTTTCTGTCTGCCTTCAAGTACACTATAAAACAACATAATATATAACTGTATAAATTACTTGGGGAAAACTACGTGACATTTAAATAACAGTTTCATTCAATTTTCTAAATTGAGACTTTTTTTGGTAATTTGACTCAATTTTAAATAGAAAACTTTACTGCAATAAACACCTTAAATCAATTAATATAAATAGTAATAATAATATAAATTACTACTTATAAAACCAAGATGGATCCAGAATAATATGAAGACTATATTATCACTGACAACAAGAAACTAAAGCTGTAGATGTATAGCAGAACAGTTTGAAAAGGCATAATTTCGTTAATTGACTTAGACTAAGAAAGCAAAGAAAATTTATTTAATAATTAATAAAACTGTTGAAATTTTCATAATTAAATCATCATTTTAAAATTATAGATATGACTGACAGCTATCAATAGTAAAAAATATGTAATGACATTTTTTTTAAAAAAAAGCATGCTACAAGAATGGTAAATAATAAAAAAACTGTAAAAGTTTAAATTGTTTATCTAAAAGTGGGGATAACTATATTCCAAATATTACTTGACTGCAAATTAACATTTATTTTAAAATAGATTACTTTATTGAATATTTAAAAAAAAAAATTTTTTTATTTAAATAATTTATATCATATCCAAAAATTACAGATTATCATTTTCTAACATTAGAAACTCATTAAACTGATGGATTAAATTTCTTTTCATTATAATTATTATAAAATTTAAATAAATTCTGACTTACCTCCCAACTTTTTATTTCAGATGAGTAATTTTTCAAAACACTAATTGCTTTACTGTATCCCAAATACCTCCATTTATCAGTTTTATAAGAATTGGCCAATGTCTGAAAATAATATATTTTAATGTATTAATGTCAAAAATACATTCTGAAAATTAAAAATGACAGACTAATATCAACATATTTCTTAACCACTATACATTAAAATTAATGAATACACCATTATTATCTTTTATTAAAACAGGCAAAACTCTCCATATAGTAGTGCCACTCAGCGCCAACCAGCATAAGAAACAGTGATCATGTGATTATTATCTTTTATCATTTCATACATAAATCTCATACTTCAGTCAATCCTTAGAACATCTATCAATTTATTCCTTTTTTTTTTAATCTTAAAAATCCTCTTTAACATATATATCAAAATTCCTTAATTTCTAAAACTATGCCGATGTTTATTCTTATATTTATTAATAAATATTTTCTCACACAGTTTTTTTAATAAAAATTATTGAAAAGACTGATATAATTTGAAATAGTTACTAATCACTAATAAAATCATTAATTAAATGTGTGTATCTAAATGATCGGCTAAAAATAATTTAAGAACAAAAATAATTACTAAAACAGTAAAGGAATAAAACTAAAGAAAATCTGATTACGCAAGAATTCGATTGCCATAATTAATCTGATTATCAATAATTAATCAACAGTCGAATTCCAAAAAGAAAATTAAATAAAACCCAAGAGATAAGATCAAGAAAACATACCCACTGGGGATAGAAAATGAATAAGAAATTACTCCAGAAAACAAAGAAAAAAAAGAATGCTTTTTTTTTATCAAGGGGGTTTGGCAGTTTTTGTTGTCTCGCATAAAAAATCAGTCACACTGGAAATAGCAGGGGAAGAGGGAACTTCTTTTTGCAGACCCAGGATCTTAAAAAATAATTCTTGTATGCCAAGGTGAGAAGACTGAAGGAGAATCAGTCAGAGCGAGGAAATTAACCTTGGGAGATACTCATGAACATTGCAAGTAAGCAAGAGACTTAGTGACTGTATTATGTATATGTTAAAAATATTAATAATCTGTTCACTATTATATGTATATGTATTGCTGGAATAATTGTTTATGTACATTAAACTTTCTCGTAAAATTGAAACCATTGGATTATTGGTATTGAAACTGAGTAGAGTAATTCTTGAGAAAAGTGCTGCTCGTATCTGTCGAGACAAAGCCAATATCAATACATAACAACTTGGTGCAGTCGCACAGTTGATCTGAACCCGACAAGGATCTTTTCAACAATTGAAAGTATAGTAAAAGCAAAAATGTTGTCTTTTGGACAAATAGTCATAAGCGAATTTGAAGTGAAGAATGCTGCAGAATGACCACTATATATAAAACAGATAGAAAACTTTTTTATCCTGAACGATATATAAAAAAACAAAAGGAAAGTGGCAGCACTCTTGTGCTTTTCAGGAAAAAAAGTTATAGAAATTGTCAATAAGATTTTTGACTCCACTGACAAAATAGAATATGGAGAGTTAGTCAAGAAACTGACAGAGAATATTTAGACCCCAACCACCCCATCACATAGCCCGGTTAAAACTAAGAAATAGGAAACAGTCTAAAGAGGAATCGATAAAAGATTATAATTTAGCCCTTAGAGAATAGGCTAGGGATTGTGGATACAGAGACTATATCGAAGAAATTCTACTGGATCAGATTGAGAGAACAATTATTAATGGATACAGACTTAAAAGTACCAGAGCACAACCCAGAAAGGATAACCGAACAAGCTCAAGCTTTTAAAAATGCCACTGAAAAGATAAATACCCAGATTTATAAAACTGACAGTAATTGGAATAACACTCAAATCAGATTTTGAAAAGGGAAATAAAATGGCATGTATTGCTGTGGAAAAACTAACCACAGAGCAAAAGAGTGCAGGTGGAGAGAAGAAAAGTGTTTTAATGTGGAGATAAGGGACACATTGCACGCATATGTAGAAAACCCGATATAGATGCAAATCAAGGAAAAGAATGGAGTTAAAAGAATAGGGGAGGTAAACCAAATAATAATTTTACTATTAGAAATACAAGCATGGAGGGACAACAACTTATGATCAAATTGGAAATTTGAGGAATTAAAATGAAAATAGATAGTGGCTCAGAGATATCTACAGACTTAGATTGGAAAACACTATCAGCAACAAACCCTGGATTAATACTGAAAAAACCATCGTAAAAGCTCGTGATGTAAGCAGAAATGCATTAAACCTACTGGGGAAAATACAAACTCCAGTTAAATACTGTAATAAACTAAATACATTACCGTTATACGTAATAAAAGGGAGATTCAGCCCTATAATAGGCAGAGACTGGTTCCAAGTAATTGGAATTCAAGTTAATGTAATAAAAAAAAATCTCTCTTGGAAGAGAAATTAAAAATAAATATCCAGACCTATTTACCGATAAATTAGGCATGATAGACACAAATCCTGTAGAGGTGGAGCTTGTTGATAACACGCATCCCACAATTTGTAAACTGCGGAAAATACCATATGCTCAAAGAACAAAAGTAAAAGATAAAATCCATTCATTGGTCAATAAAGGCAACACCTGTAAAATAGAGACTGAATGACCCCATATCAACAGGTTTGGATTGTTTAGTGAATAGATTGATTTGGCATATCAACAGCCCCAAATATATTAGGCAAAAATGACACCTATTGAGGGATTTGGGGATATCCATATTTTGATGACATACTAAAACAGAGATTGGAGGAGTCTGATCAAAAAGGAAGGGTATGTGAGAAATTAAACAACTTCAGATTAAAACTGAACACTGAGAAAAGTGTATGGAACACAAAAGAATTAGCGTTTCTAGGACATGTAATCTCCGGAAAAGGGAAATGGCCTTCACCTGAAAAAGTGAATGTTGTACAAAAAGACAAAAACATCAAGGAATGTAAAGATTTGCAGGCCTTTTTAGACCTCATTAATTACTTCAAACCATTCCTACAGAATAAAGATAATGTAGCAAAACCCTTGTTCGAGTTACTTAAAAAGAATCAAAGGTGGCAGCGATTAAAAATATATGACGACGCTTTTGGCCACACAAAAAATCTACTGGCATCAGAGAAATTGTTAATCCACTTTGACAATAATCAAGAAGTCACTTTAACCACAGACGCCTCAGAATGGGAAGTGGGGGCAGTCCTCTACCATCCATGCAATAACAGAGAATGACCTATTGCATATGCATCTAGAACCCTCTCCAAGGCTGAAAAAACTACAGTCAAATAGACAAAGAAGCACTTGCAATAATATTTAGATTAAAGAAATTCCACCAATATATATATATATATATATATATATATATATATATATATATATATATATATATATTTATATATATACAGCAGATCCCTTCAAATCATAACAGATCATAAAGTCATTACTGGGTATACTAGCAAGTGATAGGCTAGACCCTGATCATCTGAGCCTGAGAATGCTACGATGGAGAATACACTAGCAGCATATGACTAACAATTGGTATACAAGAAGGGAAGAGAAATTCAGCACACAGATGCATTATCCAGAAACCCCGACAGAGGGGAACCCTGAATGCATGAAATGGAGATCAACTATATAGATTCTATGCAGTCTAAAATCCTCACCAGTGAAACAGTGGGAAAATGGATGAGGGAAGATAAAGGATACAGGCTGTTAAAGAACTGGATTAGGAATGGCTGTCCAACAAAAAAACACCAAAACATGGCACCGGCTATTTGGACCAATAGTAATGATGTCTTTTAGTAAAGGTTGCACATTAATGGGAGACATATTAGTTACACCATCAGAAGGAAGGAATAAAGTCCTACACTTGCTACATGAGGGACACCTAGAAATAGTACGAGCAAAAGCTTTAGCTTGCAGCTATGTCTGGTGGCCAGGAATAACACTCGATATAGAAAATTATATTAAGAAATGCTCAGCATGTCAAGCACATACAAAAAGAATATATATTCTGGCCCAAGGCAGAGAACCCATGACAGAGACTCCACATGGACCATGCCAGTCCTATTAATGACAAGATATTGTTAGTGCTGGTTGATGCATATTCAAAATGGGCTGAATAACACATTGTCAAAAATACAAGTGCACAAGAAACAATAAAACTAATAAAAGCGATATTTTCATGTCACGGATTACCGGAAGTAATAGTCACCGACAATGCCATGGGATTTACAGCACAAGAGATGGAGGAATACCTGAACAACAATGGAATCAAACACATGTGTGCACCCCCATATCACCCAGAGTCAAACAGCATCACAGAGATAGCTGTACAAACAATTAAAAATGCAATTAAAAAATCTCCGAACAACTGCATTCAAGAAATATTATATGAAGCAAAGCTGTATCAACATGCAACACCATCTACAACAACAAACAAATTGCCAGTGGAGTTGTTGATGGCAGGAAGTGTGCATCAAATTAGAGATGTTACGACCAAAACACGAACATCTCCATCATATGAGTAAACAGAGAACATTACAAATTGGTCAAAAAGGTGGTTACGTGACACATTGCAAAAGAAGTGGATCGAAGTACAATTACGGAAAAGAAATCCAGACAAATATTAACCATCAAAGATGGGAAAGGTAAATGCTACAAAACACACATAAACCATGTTCATCATTGAATAGTAAAAGAGACCCTATTCCCAACCACAATAATACCACACATGGAAGAACCGAAAAACCAAACCCGAGGCAGAGAGAGTGAACAAACAGGTCCAAATGCTGAAAAACAGCAAAAAGTACAAATGCAAGATCATAACGAAACAGAAACAAAAACAGAAGAACAACCCAGAGAGAAAAAAAATCACCCAGACCCCAGTGGAGTAAAAGTAAACCAAAAAGATTACAAGACTACATGTAAAACAAATAATTCCTGGAGTAAGGGGAGGATTGGAATAGTTACTAATCACTAATAAAATCATTAATTAAATGTGTGTATCTAAATGATTGGCTAAAAATAATTTAAGAACAAAAATAATTACTAAAACAGTAAAGGAATAAAACTAAAGAAAATCTGATTACGCAGGAATTCAATTGCCCATAATTAATCTGATTGTCAATAATCAATCAACAATCAAATTCCAAAAAAAAAAAAAAATAATTAAATAAAATCCAAGAGATAAGATCAAGAAAACATACCCACCAGAGATAGAAAATAAATAAGAAATTACTCCAGAAAACAAAGGGAAAAAAAGAACGCTTTTTTTTTTTATCTAGGGGGTTTGGCAGTTTTTGTTGTCTCAGATAGAAAATCAGTTACACTGGAAGTAGCAGGGGAAAAGGGAACTTCTTTTTGCAGATCCAGGATCTTAAAAATAATTCTTGTACACCAAGGTGAGAAGACAAGGAGAATTAGCCAGAGCGAGGAAATTAACCTTGGGAGATACTCATGAACATTGCAAGTAAGCAAGAGACTTAGTGACTGTATTATATATATGTTAAAAATATTAATAATCTGTTTATTATTATATGTATTGCCAGACTAATTGTTTATGTACATTAAACATTCTCATAAAATTGAAATCATTGGATTATTGGTATTGAAACTGAGTAAAGTAATTGTTGAGAAAAATGCCACTCGTATCTATCGAAACAAAGCCAATATCAAGACATAACATAATTAAAATAAAATCCATGCAAAATAGCCATTTGCAAATAGCACTAAAATATCAACATATTTGTATTATCTCTACATAGTTGGGCAAATATATAACTATCAATTTTCTCCTCCTCAAAATAAATAAACAATTTAAGAAACTTCCTAACAAACATTAAATCTCAATATAAAATCAAACAGACATAAGAGATTAACTGATATATTATTCATAGATTGAACAAATTACCATTGTAAAATTCAGTGCTCCATTCATCAATTACGAACTGTATAAATACAGTACCTTTTAAATTTGAAAAGGAGTTGTGAGTTAAATCAAGCACTATAAGATGACAAGACAACATAAAAATATAGAAGATAATTTTATTTCTACAGAGTGCTAGAATTAAAACATTAAAAATAATTTCAATATTAAATATAAAAAAAACATCAATATTATTATAATATATGAAAACTTTGCATATGGTAACTTTGTTACCTTAAAAAACAATCTTGTATATACAGATTGTCACTTCTATAAAAAATTGGTTAACTTATTCAAGCATCAATAATAGTAATAATAAAAGTTGGTGTCATCTAAATTACAATCTCTATATAGTTTTGACTTCAATTAACTTTCTGTAGTCATCCACCCTCTAAGATGCATATTTATTTATATTAGTCTATTTATTAATACATACCAGTTTTTGTGTCCAAAAAAAATAATTCCATATTTATAGAAAATTATAAAAATAAATCTATGTTGAATAAGTTACAAACCTCATAGCTGCTCTTACAAAAATAAATCAATTTAAATAATCATTAATCCAAGTTAATACTTTTAAACTTTCAAAAAATAAAGTTTGTATTTTTTTATTTTATAACTTGTCTTGCCTAGAATACAACTTATTTTCAGAAAGATTTTCCTGATCATTACTACTTTAGTTACATTATGTTTGGCTGTGATATTTCTATTCATATTCTGACTTTTATATGGGAAAAGTGAATAGATTTTAACTGGTAAAGATTAATCAAACAGAATTAGTATATTTAATCAAGAGAGTTAACATAAATGGTAAACTAGATAACGCAGCAGTCTTATGCTTCAGTATACACAGCAATTGTTGCAGTCAACAAAATTTCAGTTGGCTTGTGGATAATTCTTCTACATAAGTTCATATCTAAAAATTTAACAGGCTAAATCTTATGACTAATTATGTTGATAATGGAACAATATCAAATGTTGTATTTTTACACGTGAAAAATATTATATCAATTACCAAATCACTCACAGTAATAAAAAACTTAATATTTTCTATCTGCAACCTGCAAGATACAGTTTTAAAAAAACAAGAATGTCATAAAATTTTGCCATAGTTCAACAAATTTTAGGAGAAATATTTACAATTTGTTCAAAATTTGAATTTTGGAAAACAAAGATCTCCAAATACTTTATTAATAAAATACATGATAATTTTAAACATGCAAAAATATTAGCATATTCATTCCTAAACTTCTCTCATTAAAAAATCAGAGTCTTCAAATAATTTAAAAGCAAGTAGAGATATGTTTGTGTATAAGCAAAATATTCAGTTAAGCAAATTGAATATAAAGAGCCAATAATGAAAAAATAAACTTGTATATTATTGCTTCAGATATGATTACAATGACCATGCTGTAAACAACTACAAATATGTATATGTGTGTGCACATGTACAATGGAAGATTTTATTGTCTAATTCATTATCATACAATAAAATGGTGTATTTTCATTTTATATTTATTTCATATTACTATATTTTGTAGAAAATATATTAGGTTTTAGTAACTCAAGAGCTATAAGTTATAAAGCTAAGTTTTACTTCAGAGAAAAAACAGTAATGAAATGTAAAGATGTCTAGTTTAAAAAGCAATAAAAAGATTGCTAATAATTAATGGAAACGAAAATGTAAATAGATATGTAATTTAAAAAGTAATGAAAAATAAATTATATAAAAATAAAGGAAACTTTATTTTGATAACTTAAATTTAAGTCTAATTCAACGAAGAAAGATTGGTTTGCAGATAAATTAGACTTAAACAGATAAGATTGTAAGTTAAAAGCATTTTATAAAAGATTGCCAAAAGATAATGAAAATAATTATTTTCAAGGCTGGATATAACTCATGGATTTAAAATACCAAGAAATCTGTGTATTGTTAAAATCGAACTATTAAACTATTTTAGTAGAAAACAAATGGAATAAATATTTGAAGTAATTACTGAGGAATGCGAACAGACGTAATTAGAAGTTGGATCCTTATCATTATTGTAAAAATGCATTAGTCAAATGGATTTACTTTTACATTGGAATGTTAGGAATTTATCAATGAATTCAAGCAAGGAGAAAACAGTATAAATAGTGCGTGCAACAAATGAGCGTGTCATCAGATTTTCTTCACTCATCGCATGCTGTTGTGTTACTGTCATAAGGACCTTTGAGAAAAGCTGAGGGTAAAGGTGCCCTAGACTTTTCTGCAATGATGGAAGTGTCCCAGAGCCTGTGCCTCTGAAGATGAAAATAGCCAGCTAGGGAAAATGTTTATAGATCTCACCAGTCTTTTATTATTTGTGTATGCATGAGAAGGTCCAATTAAGATTGTGTTTTAAGCACTGTGAGTATAAACTTTTAGTATTCACTTAGGTCCATTATTATTGTAGTGGCAATATTTGTTTGCTTGGTAGCAATTATAGCATTGAAGATTTAGAACTTTAATCAGGACTAATTGCTAATGTGTTGATGCCTGTGCTAAGTTGGAAAAGTATAATTACTTGAAATGTATGATGGTGATTCATAATAAAGCCACCCTTTTTGCTTTTAAGAGAAAAGATACCTTAATTTATTTGGATGGTTGTCCAGTAAAAGTACCATGATTCTATATGTATATGCCACTCAGTGACTAGGTCCATTTTTTTATTAGTATATATATATATATATTGTAACGGGATGGGGGTGAGGGTGAAGTGAAAGGAAAGTACAGAATTGAACTGTGTGATGGCAAATCATCATCACTCCCAGCCCATTTAAAATCGAAAATCAATAATTTGAAATATTATCTATAAGTAAATATTTAAAGATATAAGAGTATGAGATTAAAGAATCTCTGAGAGATCATTGAGAGATCAGCCAGCTACTAAAAATCCACCAGCACTATAATTTAAAATATCAGTACAAGTAAATCAGAATAAAATCAACAGTCATCTTGTGGCTGGATTTAAACAATAAAAAATATGAATCAACAGTCACCTTGTGACTGGATTGGAAATGGGTCTTCTGTAGACCAGACTAACTTCTAAGCCTTTGCCAGCTTGGGCAATTATCTAAACATAACTTGGATGCGCCAGCTTAGTGCCCATCAATTAAAATACACAAGCAGAAAATCTAAACAACAATGCTGGGTCATTAAAACATGCTGATCATCATCAATGCTCAGGCCACTTGTATTGGCCAATTATAAACTTAACTCCTAATAAGGCTAAACTAAAATAAAAGGTAATAGTGCATGGGCTTTAAAGAGTATCCTCTTTTGCACCAACCAGGATGATGATTGATCATCACTGGATGCCCAAGAGCAGTAAATACATGTCCCCATTTATCCGTGTCCAAATCTAGCTCAGGAACACAAGCTCTATTACTGTATGTGACTAAGAGATGATAAAAACAATTTTTAACAATTAAATACAAGTTTATTATTAACAAAAAAAAAAAATAAATGATTAAGGTCTTATAAGGGTTCTGATTTTGAAAAGTATCCAATAATAAAAGTCATTACACTGTAATTTACAATATTACTACAAAATTCAAGTTATTACATCGATTGCATTATTTCTTAAATAATTTTTATAAATGCATATATATATATCTGTACACAGACGTGCATTTTATAATATACAAGGAATACATTTCAATTAACATAAAATTATATTAAAAAAAAGATTAAACTTTACATGTATATACACACAGACGCAAGACTTAGGTATATACAATTAATATTCAATAACAAAATGCTTAAATTTGTATATATGTCATATTTGACAAGCATTGAGATATATGTGCGCACAGATTATTTATAAATTTAATTTTGTCAAATAATAAATAACAATAATTTCTACAATTACAAATTGCGTTTGAATATACATAAAATTTACATTTTTAATCAATATTAAAAAAAAAAAAACTCAGTTTATCAAATTCTATTACAGCTGTCTTAATTCTTTTTTCAAAAAAAAAATATAGTCAATTTTCCAGAGGTTAGAAAGCTTTTATTAGGTTACCTCTCTTAACGAATTACCAATGTCTTTAAATTTAAAAATATAGATTCAAAAATGTCCATCAAATAAATTATTGAAAAACAACTCACTTTTGTATGCAAGTTTATCTGTGCTTCTCTTCGCATATTTAGACACAGCAGCATATGTATAACTACTTCTTTATTCAGCTGCTCTCTTGGGCAAGCTGTTTTTTTGTCATTCCAGGAAATTGTCATCAACAGGTAAAAGTACATAATTCGAGTATGGTTGGCTTTTTCCTTTCTGTAGTCAGTTCCACCTATACTTGGATTTTTTTAAGCTTCAGGTCAGCAAGCTGTTTTCCAGAACACTTTTAAGACTATGAATTACAAAGAATCTTGTCCCATTTCCTCCATGTAAATTCAAACTCCTCCAGTGAAATGTAGAGCAGCCACTTCATTGCATTCTTAAATCCTCATGGCAGTTCTCTTGTTAATTATACTAGCCATCTTTTCAGCTAGCTTTACTATGGCTATTTTCTGCTACAGTTACCAACTCTTCACAAAATACTTGAGCCAACTTTTTAGCTAGCTCTTCTGTTAACTCTTATAAAAATGCAAGCCAAACTGTTCTCTTTAAAATCACTCTCCAGACTAGAGCTAATCCTGTTATCAGCCCTTTTATAGACTCATCTAAGGTGATAACAGCAGCTTGATTAAAAACAGGGTTTTTATTTTTATCTCACTAATCTCTTTGAAAACATATACATGTTTTTACTTAGGGGATTTTTAGCAGATAAAAAATTTGTTTAATTAATTAAAAAATTCCAAAAATAAGTATGGTGTTTTTACATTTCAAAATCAGAATAATAATAATAATAATAATACAATATTTATATTTATTCAGACCTTTTAAAAGTTTAATTTATAAAACAATTTTTATTTTTATTCAGACCTTTTAAAAGTTTAATTTATAAAACAATTTTTATTTTAAATCAGAGTTATTTATTTATTTCTATTTCAGTAAATGTAGAAAATATCTACTATAATTTTTGTCTGTGTTTATTTCTATTTTTCCTTTATTTTACGTATATATATGCACATACACTATATTAGTGTATGCTATGTAAGCCAACTGGTTACATTATATATATATGTTACAAGGCTAAATTATGGCATAGTCCCATTGGAAGTGTGAAGGTTGAATAGAGCCCCCACTTTTATTGTATTCATGATAGGGAATTATTTTGATGTATGTCAGATTTGATATCTGGCAGAAGGCTTAAATGGACTTATTATAAAATGATTATGCATATGAGCAGGGGCGAGGCAAATGCATAAATTAAAGGTATAGCTATTCTTGATCAAGAATTCACTATGCTAAATCTACTCCTGTAATAAAAAAGACATGTGAAGATATGAGAATTGTAGAATGAGAAATAAAATATTTGTCTCACTTTTTTTAATGTGTGTGTTTAGGGGGAAAGGAGTATATAGTGCTAGAAATAAAAGCTTAAAAAGGTGGACAGCATAGTAAGCATGTGTTGGGTTATGAAAATTATTTATATTTCTTTTAAAGTTAATAATAATAATTGATTGAAAAGAAAATACAATGATTTAAAAGTATTTTCTTTTTTTAATGAGCATGTATGTAAGTGTATAGGTGAGATATATAAAAACATCTTACTTGGATTAAATAAACAAATAAAGATATAAATAAAACTTATAACATTTATTAAAATACATTATAATAAAAGAATTAAATCTATGTAAGGATGTTTAAAATAATCTCTTAAAAAAAATCTAATATCTGGAGTTCTGTAAAATGGTTATGAAAAAGAATTGATATTATGATAATATATTATAACGGTCAGGGTGGATATTGATAGTTAGAGTCTTACCGTATCTGCCATACAGGGCGCCACCAGGCCATTCGAACCTGGAAAATTTATATAGTAGGCAGATAATTAAGTTAATATCCAATTTTATTTTATTATAGACTGTTAGCCCAATCACTAGCTCACGGAGCAGCAGAGATAATGTATACTTTATTTTTAAAGAAAGAAAGGTAATAAAAAATAAGAATAAGCCACTGCCAGCTTAACAATATACAGAAACATTTATTTTGCACATATATAAAATTTAGAATTATTTTAGTATAATGTTTATTTTATAATTTGATTTACATTTTAACTTTTGATTTTATAAGTTCGCACAGATGAATTAATATTTTATTAGTGTTGAGTATGGATAGACTACATAGATTGCATTCAAAAAAGAAAATATTCTATATCCCTTATTTAATCCTAGGCCAAAAGTTCACAATCAAACTAACACCAATCTACCTGATATATCAATGTATTCAATGCAGCATGAATATGACAGCACAATACCACACTGTCAGAAATATACATCAAACAGCACGGTTATCAGAAGAAATGTCTCTCATCGTCTGTCTGGTGAGAAGAACAATAAAAAAGAAAACTCCATAGGAAGGGATTGCGGTACTTTTTGCCGTCTTAATATCCCATTCCGTAGGCTAAAGGGGTGATCCAAGGAGCAGGGAATACCGTCTGCTTCCGATGGTCAGTAAGAAATGGGTCTTATTTTGCCTAAGTGCGACATATAAGGTGATCTGCACGTAGCGGATCTTCATGCTACATTTACTAATTACACCAATACATCCAATTCATTGACCCAATTTAACTGCGAAACAAATAACGTAAGATTTACCCTCCCTTAAACTAATATAACTTGACGAATCTATGCAGTCATTCATGCCCAGCTTAAATTTAACATGATTTAATTAAAAGTTTTAGCTTAATGTGGAAAAAAAATCAACATAATAAACACTTAAAAGAACGGAAAAAATAAATTAATGGAAATGATTTAAAAAAAAAATACATTCAATAAAAATAATTATTAGTGATTTAATTTAGTCAGATAGGAATTCATATTTAAATACTGGAATAGTTTTATAGTCAAAGTTCATTAGAGTTCATAAAGTTCTTACAGTTTTAAAAAGAAAAAGTCCATACTTTCTAGTTGCTTGTAATTTGGATCCAGCGTTAATTCCCACAACGCCCTGGAGAAGACAGGTATGCTGTTGCCATTCTGTTTGTATTTATCTGGAGGTCCTTTGCTCTACTTGGTATAGCTTTGCAGGATCTTATTTCAGGACTCCGGTGTTCACAATATAAGAAAATGATACTTCCATTTTTTCTTTCTTTTGGAAAAACTGAACGGATTGGAAGTGCGTCTTTTCAATCCCTTCTCCTTCAACTCTCCCGGACTTAACACATATAGCACACATCTAATATTTTATTTCTAATCTTTTCCTTTTTATATTCAAATTTCACATTAACTGGACATGACATCATGATGATGATGATCCTTTCGCTGAGGTCTGTTTCCTGAAGGATTTTTTATTGGCTATTCTGTTCCTATTGTTTTTCTCTCCTATCTGACCTTTAATTATAAATTTTGAGATGCCCAAGGGCTAGTTTACTAAAGAATAATTAAAAATAATCATTTCCATTTTACACAATAGCAGTAATTAAATTTATATGTTCTTAAAAATATATTTTTATCTTTAAATCTTTTAAGTTTTTGTAGAAAATTTAGTTTTAAAGTACTTTTTTTTTTATATAAAGTTTTCTTTTAATAATTTTCCATCTGTGCGATTTTATATATATACAAGTTTAGATGACTTTTAATTTTCAATTTTTAATTCTTAAAAAGGAAGTTTTTATTTGCGAACTTTTTATTTTTAATTTTACTTATTATAATAATGTAACAGCATGTATGCCCATTGCAATACAAATATTGTAACCGAAAAGGTTAGTCATCAGTAAATCGGCTCATGTTAGGAAGCCAAAAACTGACCGAAAAGTCCTATCCTGAATCATAACAAGCTAAATTAAATGATACAATATAAAGCTGTTACTACATAATCCGGTTGCAGCCAGGGTACACTGCGAAGACCTAATGCCGCATTACACGAAGGTATGTAAATTACATAAAATAAATTATATGACTCTTTTAATTAATTATTCTCCTTAAAGACTGGACTTCAAAACTACACTCCCGAATCTTAATTTATGATTTATAATTATTTTCTTATGACTATCTTAAAAACTACACTCATAACTTTAATTTATGATTTCATTTATTTGAGACCCGATGTCAGATCATAGACAAGATAGTATAATCTAGGACATTAAACCAGATAGTAATAATTATAATCATTTCCATAATATCATAAGTAGTAGCTCATCATGTATTCAGGTTTAAAGTACAGAAATGTTGTATAGGATAGATGCTTTGCAGTGGAAGGCAAGCAAGATGTATTTTAAGTTATTTCTTCATTAGCCCAAATATCAAATCAAATCAATAGCAATGAAACTCTTAGAGATAAATAACGCATCTGTTATAATTTTTCTTTTTTTAAAAAAAAAAAGATTCGATTCTTATATCGGCTAGAAAATTTATTATTAATTTAGATAATAATGTCCCAAATATCAATAGAGGTAACAGATTCTGGATTATACTTAATTCTTAGTCATTCAGACACTGGCAAACAAAAACATTAAAACCGTATTTCATTCTGCACATATACAAAACTACTTTATAAATCAGCATTTATTTTTTATAGCGTCTGTATACAATTCATAGGTTATATATAGTAATTCAAAGTGACTGTTCTATAGTCACACCTTCTGTGCCAGTACTTCAGATTTGCTCATATATAAATATTTGAGTCGTAGTAATAAGAGGATTCCTTTTATTGCTGCATAAATTCTATATCTTGTATGGGTCAGAGGGTATTCATTTATTATTTAACACTCGTAAAAAGCGTTTGCACAATTTGGTTAAAGCCGATATGAATGTAAAAACTACTTTATGTGTTAAAGTCATGGAATCAAAAATTTATGTAAGATTAAATATAGTATTTCATTCACACATACATAACACCACTACATGCATTAAAGTTCATGAAAGTAAAACATTTTATCCAAGGTTAATTATAATATTTCATTTTGCACATACATAACTACTATGTGTGTTAAAGTTATGAAAGTAAAGCATTTTATCCGAGGTTAAAATATAGACTGTAAGCAATATGAATTTTCAAGTAAACTGACCTTTAATACTGCCATTCCTGTAATCACAGTTAACAATAATTCCAGTATATTTCAGTTGTAGACATTTGGAAGATTATTATCAGCTTAGACTCACGGTTGGAAGACCTGAACAGATTTGTTATGACTTAGCTATACATTTTACTATTAATTAACACTTGATAATATTACAATTTAAATTATTTAAGAAAAGTTTTAATTTAACTTTCTTCTTTGTCTTTAAATTCTCTCTTTTTTCTTTTAAAGAGAAGCTTTCATTTCATTATTTGTTTAACAGTAAAAATAAAGAAAAGATTTTTAATTTTCTTTTTCCACCCTTACTATTACTACAGCAGCTCTTCAAAAAAAAATCTTAGAAAGTTGTACTCTGTTTCTCCGCCAATTAAATTTCTTCTCATTTACATAGAAAAAATGAAAAGAAAAAAAAAAGTGTTTATCTTATCATATTTTATAAATTAATTCAAAAGAAATTAAATAAATCTTTTAATTAAACCAAAATAATATCTAGGATTATTTCAAGAGAAAAACAAATAATAATTATTTGTTTTTATTTATCTTAGTGAACTTGATGTAATTAACTGTTGGTTTTCACTTTCAGGTTAAGCACAGTTTACCTAACTTAATGTTTGGAAACAGAGCAATTAATTTGGACATAAGTGTCAAGTGTACACAATGCTAGCCATGATAATCAAGTCATCTGGAAGAAGATAGAGAAATTTTATACTAATTCTACCAAACTATATATTTTATACTAAAATATAAGGTTACAATATATATATATCTGAATTGATGAAGAAATATTTAGATGAAAATAAAAATTTCAAAATATACAATCTATTTTGGTATGGAATAAAACTTTTTTCAGCAATAAAAAAAAGAGAGGGATGTCATTATAAAATTGAATCTTTCTACAAAAAATTATGTAGTAATAAAAAATAGGAAAACAAAATAAGGGTTACAAGTATTTGAATGAAGAGATGAGATATGCAATTAAATCTATGAAGAAAGGAAAAGCTCCAAGAAATGAGAATTATTACTATTATCTTAAAAGAAGTAAATGAAGGAATAGAAAATTGCTGGGAAAGTTATATACCAAATGAATAAATATAAAGATGTAGCAGATAATTAGAAAAATGAAGTATTGATATTGTCATCTAAGGTAGATAATAAAAAAAAGATATTAAAAATTATAGATCTATGATAGTCTTCTACCAGTTCTATACAAAATCTTAACAAAATAATTAGAACTTGTCAAAAGAGAAATATGGATTCTAACAACCAAAAAAGAATCATAATTTAAAACTGTTTTTAGCATAATGGATAGCTTCCAAGTTTTTAAAAAATTATAGAAAGGTTCAGATAATTCTATAAACATTTTCACAGTGATTAAAGCTTTCAATCATCAAAATATAGACTCAGGATATTGTCATATTATAAAGAATATTTATTAAAATGCAACAGCAATAATTAGATCACATGGTGATACCAAGATTAATATTGTTAAGTGAGGTGATTCCATGTCACCAAAACTTTTTTACAGCAATTACACAAAAACTATTATATAAATTAAAATAGGAAAGTGAATAAAAAACATGAAGATTATTTAAATTATTTAGATTTTGCAGATGATGTGATTGTTTTTGTAAATAATGCTTCAGAGCTTCAGAAAATGTTAAAAAGACTACCAAATGAAAATAAGAAAGCAGATGCAAAGATAAATAACAAAAAGACTAAAGTAATATTCAAATAATTTTTTCAGAAAAAGAAAATAAAGACTGATAATCATGAATTAGAAAAAGTTAACAATTTCATATACCATGTGTACCGGTCAAAAAGAAGCCAACACATCAACAAACCCAAACTCAAAGTGGGATTCAAACTCAGGCGAACCAAACTGAATTCAAACCCAACTCACGAGCTCAGATCAAATCAATGGATGACATATATCGACGGTACATGACTATGCGCCAAGGAACTAGCTCAATGGATGATGATGATTAATGAGACTCCTGATCTAACTCTAATAAAGTATAATAAAATAACTAACAATCTTTATAAGTCAACTCATATATATATGTTCGGGTTGCCAATACAGACAGTGAGCATTAATATTAAAATAATTTGAATAAGAAAGAAAGTTTAAAAAAAAAACCCAAATGTGTTAATAAAATGTTTAATAATAATTATAATTTTGTTCAACTTTTAGATTGTGATTATATAGATTACCTCTAGTCTTTAAACAGAATTTATATTTACAACAAGAATGGCAGTCCTTATTATATGCCAATACTATTACGCAATATTATATGATAAATATATGTCTATGCCCCCGACAAGAAAATAAAGGTAGATAAAGGTATTTGGCTATGACTGAAATTATTATTCTGATTCTAAAGGAAAGAATGTGAGATTTATTTTCACATTCGCAAATCAATTCATAAAGAGCAAGATACGTATTTAGGGCACAACTTTAATATTTAATAGAAAACTTATTTAATTATAAATAAACATGAATTTGTTCGACTTTAATAAAATCAATTCATCATGATTTACGAGCATGAGAGCGGGCTTTACTGGAACTGAGAAATAAACGGTACTGACGACTTATGAGCTATAAGAATAAATGTGAAAAATAATGGCTTGTCTATGATTTGAGAAAATAGCAGGGCTGCTTGTATTTGACAAGTCTTCAATGCCCTATATGAAGGATCCATAAAACACAGGGAAAACCAGGTCGGGTCGTAGCCTCGAACCTTTGGTGTTCCAAATATAAAACGAGCAAGTGGAGGAAGTGCTTTCTTCCTAGATAATTAAACTAATAGAAATATCACTGAGGACAAGCCTATGAAACAGGAGATGGCTCGCGTCAGCAACGTTCGGAAAATGATGACTTGGTAATCATCGTATTTAAATAATAAAACCCAATTTATATAAAGAGTGCTCTACGTGATGACCTGATCAAGTTAAATTAAAGTCAAACGTGCTTTAATCAAAAAGTATTTAATGCAATTAGAAATTATATTAATTATGCCCTAAATCCCATGCCCTTCCTGAATATTAATAGAAAGTATAACATTTGAATTAGAATATATATTCATTTAATTCCTTTATCAACCTTTTTGCAAACAATAAATTAATGTGAATAAATAACTATTATAAATTCAGTAAAGTGGCCGGGAGCATAGGTTAAAAATTGAGCTAATAATTTTTTGTTATTAGCCATTAATAAAATAGCAAAAATTGTACAAATCACTCAACTCGATAATTAATAGAACTGTATCAAAATAGTTCTAGTGGGTAAGAATTACTGTAAAAATAAATATATTATTTAACAAGGCAAATGCAACGAAGGAAATTATTATCGAGTTGAAGTTATTATTGGCATATAATAAAAAATAAACAATATTAATAAATCACACAATAAATATATATATAATATAATAAATGAACCGCCATCGTAAGAAATGAGAAAGTTAAATATTAAATTTAAAGACTAGAGATTAAGATAGAGAATTACTACATAATTTAAAATAACATTAACAAAAAGACAATTTTACAGTAGATAGCTTAAAGATGTTTTAACTTAAAGTTCAGAACTGGCCAGGTTCAAAAGGAAAGATATTACCATTTCTTCATGGTTGACTTCTGCGTTTCCACAGGGCCAAGTCCAGTTGGATGAAACATATGCGCGCATTTTGAAAATTATGTGAATAGCATTTTGATAGATTTCTCTAAGGTTTCGGCAGCTTACGATTGGTATATGAATTTTTATATTGCAGCCACATTGAAGATTTTCAGGGGGCTTAAGGAACCGTAGTCAGACTCTTGAAGTTAAGCCCCCCCCCCACCATGGTAGAAACACTATTTTACTTCATAATTTAACTGGGCGACTTCTCTAATGAAATATATATAGCTTCTCTTAATGAGGAATAATAGCTGCTTGGAAACTTTTCCTGGGCTCTTTATACTGTATCTGATGCCTTTAGGCTAAATCAATCTTACAAAAAATTTACTAGTTGTTTTTAGATACATTCCTTTGATAAGGCTTTCAAACTCATTAACTTGAATTCATTTTCTAATTAGAAAATGAATTTTTAATATCAGAAAATGATTTTAATTAGGACCGTCCTAACATTTTAAAGACTTATCTATTTCTAATTAATAAAAACTTTAACCATTGTTTTGGAAAGAGAAAATCTGAAAGCTTATCGAAAGAATGTAGCTATTAATCACTAAAAATTTAACATATTATTCAAAAGTAAAATAAACATTCCCGACGCAATGAAACTTTCGAACAATTATATATATTTAAACATTTATAAATATATATACGCACAATCCACGCAGTTATAATATATATAAATTCATGAATAATTCTAACCTGAATTTATTAATAGAAATGATTAGTTTAAATCTCAAATGAATTAATTTTAACACACATTTATAATAGTTTTTCTTTAAGGAAACTAGCGTGGACTGAACGCATAAAGCCCCATTGCATCGGAAATTCAAAGTTAGTACAAGGGTTTGAAGTTGGCTACATGTGAAAGATCATGAAGCTAGGATCGAACTTAGATCCGACTGCTTCACATGGTCAGATTATAAATATATATGAAAATATAATAAATAAAATTAATTATAAAATTAAACATCATTGAAGTGTTTTTCGCATAAATAATTTTAAAAGAAAATATGTCCTATACATTTGAAAAGAAGACTTTTTAATATAGGTGTCTACAACTTTTTTTACTTATCTGTGATTTAGATGTTTAACAGAACAATAACTAATAAAATATTGAGAAAAGTATGTTGAGGATAAGAATGATGGATTTAAAGCAAAGTACTTGACTGAGATAATAAACAAGTATTTAAAAAATTAAGAGGCTGAAATGGACCTGGACTAGATAGAAGAGATAATAATAGATAGACAGTTAATGTTATCTGACTGGATAGAAGAGATGATAATAGATAGACAGTTAATGTTTTAAAATGGATTCCCAAGAGATGGTAAAACACTTAGAAAGGAACCATATATGATCTTAATGGATGAAATAAGGTCATTTGTTGGAATAATGTGGAGAAGAGAAACTATGAATTAAAGAAAAGGCATTAAACTCAAAAAGACTTTCATTCTGAATTGATTGATAATAGTTGAAAATGATGCTGATGAAATAAAGATGTTAAATGTATAGTTATACACATGCATGCATATATATATATAAGAAAATAATAAATATATTAACTAATTAAAAGAAATATAAAAAAATAACACAATTGCTTCTTTACATAGTCATTTTAATATTTCAACAAGAAGACTGGATTTTCATCAGAAATTACAGCCAGTCATCTGACTGTGTAAAGAAGTAATTGTTTGTTTATATATATATATAATACAAATAAAATGTCCATTAACTAAAAATTATTGTAATAACAATAAAAATAATAAATATAATGGTTATTAACAGTTGTATACAGTCTTTCAATCCATGAAAAGCTGTATATAATAGCTATTTACAATTATATTTATTATTTTTATTGTTATAAATATATATATGGGTATATAAATGTATAAGAACAGGTTAAATAACATTAAATACATTTACTGATACAACAGAAATAAATTGAACAATTTATAAATTTGGAAGCATTTACATCGACATATATATATAATATGTGTTTTAAGAACAAAACTTTAATTCTTTTTATATATGTAATAATTAATTAAACATTAAAATTTTATCTATGAAATATTTTCATTTTTATTAAATATCAGCTTTTATAAATATTTAACAAGTTGTATATATTATATATTAACAAATTGTTAAAATCACTTTAATATTAAGCCAATAAACATCACATGACCACCACTTACTGCGTGTGGCAATATGTTTAGTGATATGTTTAGTGAGTTTTGCCTGTTTTATCTTTAATATTAATTATGCTCTTAAATATGCATACATATTTGATTGTGTATATATATTTTTATGTATATTTTATCAAGAAATATTTCAAGCAAACATTTAATCTGACTGAAATATTAATTTGAATGGAAATATTTGGGATACTATTATTTTCACAATCTGTGATAATATATAAATTAAAAGCTCTTTCCTGAAATCTCACATTAGTTAGCTTAATTTATAATTAAATTATGCATACACAGTAAATTTTTTTTTACCAAAATCATATTGAGTAATTAAGCAACAGAGTACTGTACCAAATCAAAACATCTGATTATGAACAGTAATGATTGTTATTCTCTTAACAATTTATTCTACCATATTTTAACAAATCCTATTCTAAGAATTTGAGTGAAAACAGGTTATTACCTGAGCTTCGAGTAGGTATATTTATGAGTATGGAATAATTCCCATCTCAAGCACCAATCTTATCAATTAATAATAATTATACCCCTTGCAAACAAAAGAAAAGGTTCCAGTGGACCTTTTTTGGATACCTTATCCAGACTAGTTCAGTCTCAAGATCTGGGAGACAATGTCTATTGGGAGAATGAAGCTGAGGTTATCTTACAAAGAAATGTCATTTATATTGAACCGCCCACCTTCTTTATCTATAATAACTAACAACGACGAATATATATATAAAAAAAACTAGCATTCTACCTTCCTTACTATCCAATCTTTAAAGGTGCTTGGTCCTCAGGTAAAATGCAAAACATCATTGGCAACAAACTACCAATAACATAAACCCTCGACTACTGGACAAATACTAACCAAACAAACACTTTATTTATTTAAAGGTAAACCCTTTAGGCACCAGTTAATTACATTCGTAATCAACATGTTTATCTGATCAGCACTAAATCCAGTATCTGAACCTCTAACTAGCTCATCGGATTGTAACTACCTTTTAAGAAAAATAAAACTCCCCCCTCTCTGATAATCCTATCTCAATAATAATGATAATTTACTGAACGAGAAAACATTAACGTCTTTAAACAACAAATCCTTACTTTTAAAAAATATACAGTTTCTCTATTCTTTTAATTTTAACTTAATTATTTGTTGTTCATAATTAAATCTCTCCATTTCCATCTTATTAAAATATTGTTCAACATAAATGTGTGTATTCAAAAAATAAACGTAAATATTTAAACGACATATTTCCTTTTCTTAAGAAAAAAAAAAACAATCGTTTTGCTTTATAAGTTAACACATATACTCTTTTTATTTTAAATAAATATTTTAATATATTATATTACTCTTTTCATTTTAAATAAATAATTAAATACATTATATTACTCTTTTCATTTAAACAAATATTCTAATAAATTATATTTAATAGAATATACTTGACATATCAGATTAAGATACACCCATATGTACACACAATATGTCTTTAAATGTAATTAAATACAGAAGCCGATATCGTTTATATTTCCTAAATATTATTTTATAAAGTTTAAAGTTTTATTTATCACAATTTATTTTGAAAGGAAATCAAGAATGAGAGAATACTAAAATCAAAAGTTACCTAGGATTTTGGAAATTCAAAATGATGTACACAGAACAATGTAGTTTCTCTAAAAGTTATTTATTGTCGGCTAGTGCTAACTTCAAGCAAACCTTCCTTGACTCCGTGATATTATACAACTTTCATGGATTTTTCATCATCAACACTCTGGTACTTTATTGCTTTACTCGACCATGATTTACCCATCGAACTACCTACTGATGTTATTCGCAGTGAGGTTTCAGCCGATTGTACAATACAGTAATTTAACACTGCATCCTTTCGGTAGACATAACAATTTATATAATTTTTATACCTATAACTTCAAAAAATATTTTTAAATGTTTTTAAGATATCTGAAATAAATGGAATGTTGAAAGTTTTTAAAGTGTCTTAACAATGAAAAAATTTTTTAATCTCCAGCATTTATTGTCTCGTGAAATCACTGCCTTTTACTTCGCTCTGATTGGGCTTCTATTTTTTCTTCAAAACTTTTACACACACACATTTAATTGTTTTATTATAAACCAAAACTAAATTCTCTTTATTATTATTATTTTTTTTTTTTTTATTACAAACTAATCAAAATAATATTAAATCATTTTATTTATAAGATCGATTTTTTTTTCTTCTTAAAAAAAAAATCTTACCCTCTTTAAAAGTGTTTATTATTTATTTTCTTTAACAAAAACCTCCCCTACTCTACTCTTTAGTTTTTTAATTTTTACTTTTATTTCCACTTTATGTTTTTAAAAGACGAAATTTATGAGATATTAATATTTTTAAATAACACTACAATTCAATAACAATGTACTTTGGTACAATATATTTTATAATTTCCTTATCTGCACTACAAATCTTATAATTTTATTATTTTTAGAGATATACGGTGATGAATAACAATAAGCTTTTATAAATAATAACCCAGAAATTATAAGAATCTCGTAATTCAAATAAATACAAAAGTTATAGCTTAAATTCTAATATTTATTAATATACATATATATTAATATCACAACATACAATTCATTCATTCCGATACATATATATATATTATTAATGTACACATTCACAAAAGAGTGCAACTATGTGTCAGAATTGTATTTATAAAACAATTTAATCTATTTTCTAATTACTTTCTTTAAGTTGGGACAAAGTGCATATTTCTTAATTTATTATTATATGTTCGTTTAATATATATAGAGAAAGTCAAAGTTACCTCATTTGAGAGCGAATGTTCACATGTTTAAGGCTGATGATCTGTAAGCTTACAGTATTACAATGGCGACTATTTTAGTGAGAGTTGTCAGTCTGAAAGATGATGAAAGATTCCAAAACATTTACACATATGATAATTCATCCTAGAGATGTTAGATAGATGATTCAAAATTGAAGGCATGAAAGTTCTTGTTGTTTGGAGCTCTGCGATCACTTCACTTGCTTGAAATAAATGGCAAAATCTCCATAGATAAAGATCATCGTGGTAGGCAGGTCACAACAGCTATATACTGGCCAGTTTAATGAATCCACATGATTCTTCTACCCCAGCATTTTAATGGGATCCATTCTCATTAATTTTTATTAATTAATCCAATCAGTTTATGAAAATGTAATTTCCATGCTTCTTTCTCTCTAATGGTCACTTTTCCGAATCACTACTATATAAAAAAAAAGTATAGTTCTTTTCTTTTAACTCTGTTTCACCTCACTTTCTTTTCTATATATGCCAATGACCATA
Source organism: Epiperipatus broadwayi (assembly GCA_028023455.1). Classification (NCBI taxonomy): domain Eukaryota; kingdom Metazoa; phylum Onychophora; class Udeonychophora; order Euonychophora; family Peripatidae; genus Epiperipatus; species Epiperipatus broadwayi. The sequence goes on from JAQFVV010012404.1 coordinate 7,459,702, forward strand.
TCTCAGAAATGCTTTTAGCTTCCATTGTTCCAAAATACTAAATTGACCAGTTCTTGGAATTCCAATGACAAGTGTCATTAACAGAAATCGCCTGTGGCACACTTTGCAATTTCTTTTATTATTCTCCAGCCTTATATTTTAATTTGCTTTCATTAAGAAATATGCACTACAAATGACATTATTTCAATAACTATAACTTACGATATTAATAAACAATAAAATAAATAAAACAAGAATATAAAAATACAACTCCGCACATAACTGCTCCTCTTCATCTTTACATACAAATCTGTTAGTAATTAATTCTACACAACATCAATGCAACTCCGCACATAACTGCTCCTCTTCATCTTCACATACAAATCTTTTAGTAATTAATTCTACACAACATCACAACAACATGTGTAATAAACATATATGTACACATTCATGCTTTTAAATGGTTAATGTATTTCACTTACACTCTTTTGTAACAGGTTTTGAATGTATACAAATTTTCTTATATCTATTAATTCAATCTGTAATAACAATCACAATAAACACTCTTTTGTACTCATTATTGCCTTTTACTTCCTTTAGTATTCGTATTTGAACCCAGTTACTGTTAAATACCCCCCTGGTGCAATAGCCTTCAAATAACGTTTGGGTATTTGAATGGCTTCTTAACCACCTATTATCCTTTATCCCTCTTTAGCAATAGGTTTGAGTGATCGAGCATTGTATGACTCTTTTACTTCTTGCCCGGTATCCACCCAGAATGCATGTTTCCCTTGACTCTTTGTTATTGTAAATGGGCCCATATACAGATTGCAAAACGTTTTGCAAATAAACTTTCCAGGTTCACTTACATAGAAAGTCCTCACCATTACTTGATTTCCCACCTTAAAGGAATGAGAGAAACTCTTGAAACCACCTTTTCACTGTAGACTTCTGTATAACATCGAGCAGTATGCCTGTTGTCAGTCATTTTCTATATCAATGGGAAGCTCTTCCATTCCGGAAAACTCAGTTTTGAACAACCTGGGTGTGTGTTTCCCAAAATGTAAATGTATTGAAGTGAACCCAGTAGATTTGTTCATTGCCCAGTTCATATAGTTTAAAATGTCTGGTAGTTGTTTGACACTTCCTATGGTCTATTGGACATAAGTACGGAATCTACCCAATTCCCGCATCATTCTTTTGCAGGGGTTGGATTGAGGGTTCTGGATCGAGATTAATACATGCCCTATTTTCAATCGTTCGGTCCATCTCGCCCACTCCTTCGAGATGAACAGGGTCCCAATATCAGATATAATGGTTCTCAATGTTCCCACTGAAGGAATATGTTCCCTTTCCAGAACACATATGGTGTTCCTCATGTTGGCTTACATGATGGGATATGCAGACATCAGTTTGGAGAATAAATCATAAACAACCAACAGGTATTTCTTTTTATTGAAGGCCGGCAGTGGGCCATAAAAATCAACTGCAACCATTTCCTTAGGTTCTCTTGGGATCATGGACAACATTGGAGCTGTTAACTTCCTATTTGTGGGCTTAACCCTCTGACAAATTTTGCATTGTCCAATAATGGTGCAACCTTGCCACACATGCCCAGCCAGTAAAACCATCTCTTAATCCATCCTTCCATCTTCATTATCCCATAGTGGCCAGACTTGCGGTGCATGTGTGCCATCACTGCAGTCCTCATATGACACAGGATGACTGACCTCCACTCTGCTGGATTTTCCTTAACTCTGTATTGTAACACACCTTGCTGCAGTTTAAATTTCTAAATATTCTGCTTGGACCAACCCCCAATTTTAGCTTCTTTACCTTCCAATTGGTCGATGACTCGTGAAGTTGTTGGTCCTCTCTCTGGAGATAATTTAGATGTCCCAAATTGCTTTCAAGTCCTTCATCTGTTCTCAGCCCTAGTATCACTATATACAAGTTCTTAATATCTAGATGGTGTGATTGTGTGTTCACTGGATTGCGACTGTGGGCATCAACTACCACATTCTCAGACCCCTTACAATACCTCAACATAGTTATATTTTTGGAGATACAGGCTCCAATATAGCAATCTGCTATTTATGAGGTAGCTATGGTTGATAAATTCCAGACTCTTGTGGTCTGTAACCACAATGATCTCTGAGGCCAGTAACATCGTGTGAAACTTTTGAAAGGCCCAAACCATGGTTGCTTCTTTTTCTGTGGTGGTATAATGTACCTCAGGACCTTTTAGTAGCCTGCTCAGAAAATATAGCACACCCATTCTCTCATTTTCTTGCTCCTGAGCCAAGGTCACTCCAAGCCCATACCCACTGTTGTCCATCTGGACTATGAATGGCTTCAAAAAATTGGGAAAGACTAGCATAACACGCTCTAAAAAACCTGGATTCACTCTTTGAAAAGTTTGCTCCTGCTCTTCTATCCACTTCCACTCACTACCCTTTTTTAATAACTTCACCAATGGCTCCATCCGTTCAGCAAACTGTTCCTGAAAATGGTTGTAGAATGTACACAGCACCAGAAATGATCGGACCTGCTTCTTGGATCTAGACATAGGAAAGTTGTGGATGGCAAAGATCTTGTCGGGGTGCAGTTTGAGTCCCTGAGCCTCCACTATGTGTCAAAGAAAGACCACCTCTTTCTGACACAGCATGCTCTTCTTGAGATTTATTTTTATGCCCTTTTTCTCACATTCCCCTAGAAATAGTCCTACTTCACGTATATGTTTCTTAATATCTGTCGAGACTATCAGCACCTTATCCATGTAAATTGTGACCATGTCCTTTATCTCTGAAGATAGCACATGAATAACACTGCCCCACGGTTTATTAAGCCAAAGGGCATCCTGTTGAATTGATATGAATGGACCTCATATCTGAATGATGTGTATTGGCAATCTTCCGGATGTAACTTAATTTACCAATAACTGGTGATCAAATCAAAGGTTGAAAATACCTTCTTCCCTTGGAACTTCCTCAGTAACCCTTGCATGGGAGGGGGGAGTACATTGCAGTCTGAAACAGTCACATTATATATAACTGTTGAGCATCGAGACATAATCTTACAGAGCCATCCTTTTTAACCACCACCATTGAGTTGCAATACACCAATGAGCATTTTGATATAATCCCCCAATCTAGCATCTGATCTATTGGTTCCTTCACTTCCTTTCGGTATTGGTACAGAATAAGGTATGATATAGCTTTGAATGTTTGATTGTCTCTCACCTTAATTCTCTGCTCAAACCCTTGGATAACTCCTGACCTAGCTGAAAAGACTTGGTGGTATTTGGTCAACGTTCATTGTAAGGGACTATCCTGAACTTTTTCTTCTACTTTTGTTCCGTCAATCTTGCTATCTTGTTTTCTGGGACAGTCTCTTCTAGGTGTAGCATCCCTTTCGACCATTGAGGCCCCTCTGTGAGAAAACATACTACTTCACCCTCACACGTGGCCTGACCCCTCTCATAGTTAAGATTACATATGTATCTATTTAGAAAATCTGATCCCAAAACGGCCTTGTGTACTAAATCTTTCATTACAAGGAACACATGTAGATAGCTCCTTCCATTAATTTTTAGATCTATCCATATCTGCTTGGGCTCTACTTTAGCTCTCTGGTTGTCTGCCTTGCTATATGAACCGTTTTTAGAGGGAGAATTGGTATATCTGGTTGTTCACTTCTAATTTGGTGGTATAATCTCTCTGCTACTACTGATACCTGGCTTCCCGAATATATGAGAGCTTCAACATTCAATGAACCCACCTGGAACATGTCTGGCATGCATATCTCGGAACCCAATCTTTCCAAGAATATATTAAATTTCCTACTCTTTTTACCCCTGCTTATTATCATCTGTCTTTCTTTTGGACCTAAATTTAGGCTCCTCGATCTGTCTTCTTTCTATATCTATTTCAAGTTGGATCAACATTTTATCAATTGTCATCACCGACCTTTCTCCTTTTTCTCAGCATCCACTTGATTTCATTGGGTAACTTTTTGCATGCCATTTCTACAATTTGTTCCTGTGATAATTTACATGCCTCTAGAGTCCTTAATGTGGCCCCTTGCCACCTAAAAAAATGAATATACGCTTCTCCATTACCTTCTTGGAACTTTTGCTCTACCACTTAAGCTTTCACCCTTTCTTGAATCTCTTCATTCCAGAATATATTGACTAATGCTTCTTTATACTGATGTTTGAGGTTGATGACTCAGTGAATTCCACCATGTCTCTGCATGTTTTTCTAGGTGGTAGTAAGCTATGATCACTTGGTATTCATCAGCTATCTTATAGTATTTATAGTATCTTTGAAGGCTCTTGAGGTGCTCTATGGGTGTCTTCTCCTTTCCCTCTCCATATACTCTTATCTTCAACTCCATTGCTTTTGGTTATATATATATATATAATCACTATTACAGCTAAAACATGCCAGGTTCATCATCCCAGCTCTCAGTGGTACAGTGAATGACCCACCTGATAAACCTATCTTAGCCTTATGGAAAGATATTGTTTTGTAATATCCCAAATATTGGTAAAATATTCACTGAACAAACCTTATCAATCATAAAACGTTATTTTCTAGTCTGACTACTTGAATATTGGTAAAATCCTTAAACCCCTAGTTTATGAATTATGTGACTTTATTATATTTCACTGAACAAACCTTATCAATCATAAACGTTATTTTCTATTCTGACTACTTGAGAACTTTTCTGTAAGTAAATATATATTGCAAAATATGCCATCATTTAAATATATTTTTAAATATATTTCTAAACTCTTTCTGTTTTCTCTTTTTTTTTTTCTAAAAAAAAAAAATCGTTCTCCAACTTTTGTTGGGAAGCCTTTTTTAAATTTCGTTCTCCAACCTTCGTCACCCCATTTGTTGGGAAGTGATTTTAACAGTCTACCCGTAATCCTATTCTAAGAATTTGAGTGAGGTTATTACCCAAGCTTTGAGTAGGTATATTTATGAGTATGGAATAATTCCCATCTCAAGCGCCAATCTTATCAATTAATAAGAATCATACCCCTCGAAAACAAAAGAAAAGGTTCCAGTGGACCATTTTTGGGTCTTATCCAGACTAGCTCAGTCTCAAGGTCTGGGCGACAATGTCTATCGGGAAAATGAAGCCAAGGTTATCTTACAAAGAAATATCATTTATATATTTTATAATTTCCTTATCTGCCCTACGAATCTTATTATTTTATTTCTTTTAGAGATATATGGTCAAGAATATCAGTAAGCTTTTATAAATAATAACACAGAAATTATAAGAATCTATAAGAATCTTGTAATTCAAATAAACACACAAGTTATAGCTTAAATTCTAATATTTATTAATACACGTATATATTAATATCACAAACATACGACTCATTCATTCTGAAATATATATATTGTAATGTCCACTGCTCTACTAGGTTTTTTATGAGTTAACTACCTGTACTGGGTGACCAAATTACGTCCTATCTATTAAATTTGTTTCGTCAGATAATTCAGTAAGATTTAAAGGACGCAATTATTTTTCCTGGTCACACAATACCCTTTTAACTAATGTAACTACTAAAATAATGGGATCATGTAAGCCAGTTTTTAATTTATTTGAAAGGCACCAAGATTCTGTATCGGAATCCACTGGCTAAACCCTTTTTATTTATTTAGTTACGACGAAATTATCTAGAAATTCCGGAGGATTGAGTTTCAGTACAGCGTTGGCAAAGATAAATTATATTTTCAAATCTTAATAATTAACATTAATAAATTTATTAATAATCATTAATAAAGTACAATGAATAGTTGGTATTACAAATAAATATTTTTATTCTAACAAATTAAAATATAAAAATAAAAAAACACATTATGAATAAATTAATTGGAAAGATGACACACACGCTAATCCAGATATGAATCAATTAATAAAAAAACAGTTCAACAATTATAGTTCTTAGGTAAACAAGAGTCTCTTGATAATAGAATTTAAAGTCTTTATTGGGATTATTTTAAGCTTATTTTAAGAATTGTCTGCAAACTGTATGTCTCAATTGGGAAAAGTTACTCTTAACTTACCGGTAAGTTGGTGAAGGTTTATGGATCCCGAGCTCATAAAAATTTCCATTGGTTTCTCCTGCCGGCATCTTCCATTATTGTTCCATTCTATAGCTGGAGAAAAGGCACGGTTGTATTGACCCTTTCATTGCAAAAAAGCAGTCTTCACAAGGCCCGTTTCCATGCTTGCGTGACAGCTTGGTACAGCAAGTGGCGTACCTGTGCAGAAGTATATTACTGCCATAGGTTATGCTTGTGGAAACCTCCAACTCTCAGACACATAACTAGAAGGTAAAGAGAAAACCTAGATCGAAGTTGTCCTCCTCTTTTTATATCTCGATACTGTTTTTGAAACTTCTGCGCATCCTTTTATCACATATGAGATAATAATCTTGTACACTCTCTCTTAAATTTAAGTTACAAAGTCCTCCTTTCACAAAGTCCCTCTGCCATCTTTAATTAGCTAAAATATTTTTCTTTTAGTTTATCTGGATTAGTAATTTGTGTGTCTTTAAAAGATTATACAAACCAAAAATTTAATTGCATCTTTTTAATAAGAATGCTAAATTTATTTTTTATTTTTTTCTTAGCTTTTAAATATCTTACCGGATGACAATATATTTGTATCGTATAAACAAAATGTACAATATATTATCAATGTACACATTCACGAAAAAGTGCAACTATGCATCAGAGTTGTATTTATAAAACAATTTAATCTATTTTCTAATTACTTTCTTTAAGTTGGGACAAAGTGCACATTTCTTAATTTATTATTATATGTTCGCTTAATATATAGAGAGAAGATCAAAGTTACCTCATTTGAGAGCAAATGTTCACATGTTTAAGGCTGATGATCTGTAAGCTTACAGTATTACAATGGAGATTGTTTTAGCGAGAGTTGTCAGTCTGAAAGATGATGAAAGATTCCAAAACATTTACACATGTGATAATCCATTCAGAGGTGTTAGGTAGATTATTCAAAATTGAAGGCATGGAAGTACTTGTCGGTTGGAGCTCCACGATCACTTCACTTGCTTGAAATAGACGGCAAAATCTCCATAGACAAATATCATCATGGTAGCCAAATCACAACAGCTATATACTGGCCGGTTTAATGAATCCACATGATTCTTCTACCCCAGCATTTTGATGGGATCCATTCTTATTAATTTTTATTAATTAATCCAATCAGTTTATGAAAATTTAATTTTCCACGCTTCTTTTTCTCTAATGGTTGCTTTTCCGAATCACTACTAAATAAAAAAAAATATATATAGTTCTTTTCTTTTAACTCTCTTTCACCTCACTTTTTTTTTCTATCCATACGCCGATGACCATATCTCAGAAATGCTTTTAGCTTTCCTTGTTCCAAAATACTAAATTGATCAGTTCTTGGAATTCCGATGACAAGTGTCATTAACAGAAATCGCCCGTAGCACACTTTGCAATTCCTTTTATTACTCTCCAGCCTTATATTTTAATTTGCTTTTGTTAAGAAATATGCGCTACAAACAACATTATTTCAATAACTATAACTTACGATATTAATAAACAACAAAATATATAAAACAAAAATATTAAAATACAACTCCGCACGTAACCGTTTCTCTTCATCTTCACATACAAATCTGTTAGTAATTAATTCTATGCAACATCACAACAACATGTGTAATAAACATATATGTATACGTTCACGCCTTTAAATAGTTAATGTATTTCACTCACACTCTTTTGTACCAGGGTTCGAATGTATTTCTACAAATTTTCTCGCATCTATTAATTCAATCCAAAATAATAATCGCAACAAACACTCTTTTGTACTCATTATTGCCTTTTACTTCCTTTAGTACTCGTATTCAAACCGAGCTACTGTTACAATATCAATTAAGAGCTTCGTTATAAATGTTTTTAAAGATGCTGGCTTCATTAAATTTAAGATATAGGTCTAAAAAAAAAAGAATAAATTTTTAAACCATATATTTTAATGATGTGGGTTTCATTACATATACCTTTTAAATTTATTCTTTTTCAATCTCCATTTACACTGTGTATTAAAATAGCAGTAATGGTTCAACTTTTGATAATCTGATTAGAATCAGAAAAGAAATAATATATTAATACTTACTTCTAATTGATTAATGATGTACTTATTAGGACTCTCTGGAAGTTGGCTTGATGAAATTGCACATACAAAATGATGTTTCTAAAATAATAAGAAAGCAGTTTTATCAAAAATAAATATTTTAATAATAATACAGTAATTTGATTTACAAAAGGCATAACTACACAGATAAAGAAAAAAATAATAATTAATTCAAATAAGTTAATATATATATAAAAAAAAGGGGTTAAAAATAGAAAAGAAAAAAAATCTCAGTGTCATTTTTTTTTTTTTTTTTCAAAAAACAGATTAAAGTAACTAGATGGGCAAGCAAGAATCTTATCATTACCAAGAGAGGTTTGCTATTACATGTCAGTCATTAAACACATTTTATTCTAGCATCTCATTACTGATAACTATGTCATACATTTTAATCATCACTTAATTAAATTTTTAAGATTCATAGCAAAAATCTGACTTAGAAAAGTCTGAATAATAAATCAAACATTGGGGACAATAACTCATATCAATTTAATAATAAATATAATAGTAAACACATTCATATATGCATTCTTGATAATCTTCAAGAATGTCTACATATTTTTAATGTTATAGGCTGGAGTATTTTTAGCAATTACAATCATAAGAAAATTTGGACATTTTTTTAATATCCTTTTGAAATAGTAATTTCTTATTCATTTCAAACCTGGCATAGTTTTAATCAATATTTTTTTAATATATGCCACATGAAAAAAATCAATTTATTTAAAAAAGATAGATGGAAAAGAATCAACAATCATGGATTATAAACTTATATACCACTTAACAATTCTTTAAAATATTTCTCAAACTAAGAGTCAGCAGAATGATTCAATGTCTCTAGTAACACACATTTATTTTCTTAAAAACATTGATTGAAGTACAATTTTTTAAAATGATTCTTATTTCTAATACAAAAAAAAATTATCGTATGATTATCATAGCTTTACTTAATATCTGCATTAAAAGCAATATTCTACTCTATATTATTACTCTAAATCCATCTATATAAATATGATTAAGCAATCAGATTTTAAAATTAGTTCCTTTTACATTTTATCATCATCCTTGTGCTAAAAAATCAAAAATGTCTACTTTAAACATATAATTGAATTCTGTAAAATAAATGGTTGCTTATTTAGTGCATATTTGTATAATTATATAAGCAAGTTAACCTGATTTTGGAATATTGAAACTTTCAAATCATTCGTTTAAACAGTAATAAAGACTACAATTCAGAGACATTTATCAGTAAAGGGCATGTGGCAGAAATGTATCTAAATGGCACTGCTATATCCATTAATTCTTAATGTTTGTGGAGATTATGATTTGTAGAAATGTAAAATTGATTACTGATGTTATTATAGATATTAAATATAAGTGAGAAGTCATGATGTTTTTAATAAAATTATGCTTTTGCTGAAGAGTCAAAACTGCACACAATTATCATATTTTGAGATCATAGGTAGTGATATAGTATATAAACTATATCAAATCTTAAGGTATTAAAATTTAAAGTTATCAGCTTGAAAGAAAAAACAAAGATAACTAATCAAAAGATAAGCACAATATAATGTTCCTCATTGAGGAAAGTCAGTAACCAGAAATTAATTTTCTGATTATTCATAACTCTGCAATAAAGTATTATATAACAGATTATTACTTTCAATACAGATCTACAGTATTAATTGTGCATAAAAGTCAAATTCCATCTCTCTGAAATATAAAAAATCTAGATTTAACATTAAAATCAATAGAAACCTCTATCTTGAAAATAAAACTAATAATGTGCAAGGATTTGTTATCTTATTGAAAACTATAGACCAAAGAAAACACTACAAATTAGTAAAATTTATAAAAAAAATCACATATTGCTAAAAAAATCTAATAAAAAATATTAACACACAATGATTGCAATTTATGATGACTATCATATTTAAAAAAACAAATTTAATAATTATGAAAAAAATCATTCTGATTTAAATTGATTTTAATGGAGTTGTTGGAAATTTCAGCAAAATCATATCAAATAACAAGATACACCTGCTCCAAAATATTAGCTGAATTTTAAAATATTTGATAAAAATTGGATATTGTAGTTAAGTGAAAAATGATTCATAAGGCATATTTTAATTATAACTTTATAAACACCACTCACACACACACACATATATACAAATGTATATCCAAAGTATAAAAATAATTCAAATTATTTTCATTAGTCCAATGAAGAACTGTGATATAAGATTTAAATCGAGCACATTGAATTATAAATTATAACATAACAGTTATAAATTATGCTAATTTATTAGCTGGATTGAATAATAAAATTACATTTCAACTAATAAAGTGATTTTAAAATTAAAATGTAAATAACTGTTGCCTTTCTATTAGATCTCTCTTAACTTCATGGCCTGCTGTAATAAACTTTCAGAACACTAAAGCTATACAAAATAATAACATTTTTTTACCATTTTTAATAGAAATAAAATACATATTTATGTAATACTTTTTTTTTATAGATGACATCCTATGACGAACATGTGAAAAAAAATTAGTCTTAAGTTTGAAAGGTGTCAAACTATTTGTGACTGATTAGCTGGAGCATTGATATCCTAATTGCTTAATGTATCAATATAATATTCTCAAGAATAGTGACTATTTCTCTAATGATGTTCCAACAAAATCTGCTATAATCATCCATGGTTGGACATCAATGGTTAATGAGTAGAATTGATAAACCTTGAACAATTGTAAAAACAAAAATATAATTGAGCACATAATTTTAGAAATTAAAATATATCTGAACAATTTATTGTATACTTCACAAGCAGATGTCATTTCTAATGTGATTGTTATAATAAGCCAGTGGTAGTGTCAAGAGCAACGGATGCTTTGGAGCATGTTGTAAAATCAAACAACCATTCAAAGTTGTCATCTCTCAATTCACAACAGTTGGGCGAAGGCAGCTTTTGATAATTGTGATAATCCCTTTGATTCCTATTATGCAAAACTCAAACAAGTGCAACTCATACTATTTACTGAGCAGATAGACTTTCGTTAATGCCAATCTGTACGAAATATAATAATAAAAAAAAGATTTTGATTTTTTTTCTTAAATTTTTTTGTACAAGCTTTCATTATTGGCTGTTGAAAGACAACCATTAAATAAATCATTAGCCATTATACAGAAATGCAATCAGTGCTTACAGAATTGGATACAAAAAAGGAGGAGAAAATGGAAAAAGAAATATATTAGAAGTGTATGGTTAAGTTTTTATGGTATATTGTCTTTTATAAAGAGAAATTTCTGATTTTATATAAAATGTCCTTTTCTATCTCATCTCTACAATATTAGACTTTCATTCATATAGAAGAAATTATATTACAAAAGAGTAGAAGCCCATACTTAGTGTTTAAACTAATGGCATGTCCTATGTTATTGAATAAAGGAGTGAAGTTTTATGGATCAAAGCTCAGCTAATCACTTCTGATGCTTGATACCATACAGCCTTTCAAGCAACAGTCCATTCTATAATTTATTTAAATAGTAAATAAAAAAATTAAAAACCCCACTACTTTTAAAACTTGAGTCATCTAGTTATCTGGATAATAATATTTGATAAACAGAGCATGTGATAATAATATTTCATAATAATTAAAACAATTTTTCAATCTTCTTTATTATTATAAATCGGAACAATATAAGCATCTTAAAGATCAGGGAATATGACTTCATGGTAATCATATACTCATGAAAAAATTCCTCAAGTTTTGAAGTTAACATATTACCACTATATTTTAAAACTTTTCTGAAGTTTCAGGATTTCTAGTCTTTTTGTTTTAAATATTACATTCATCAAGCTGAAATATCTCTACATAAATTTAAATAAGACCAAAGAAAAAACATCACTAACAGTTAAAAATCTAATTTCTTATATCATTATTTAAAAGTTCATCAAAATGTTTTTCTCTATTTATCATATTATAAAATATCATTATTATCAAATGAGTTAAACTTTTTTAGCAAATGAAAACAATTCTTATTTATATCTATTAAAAAAATCTCACGTCTCAGAAATAAATTATAATAATACAAATTGGCAATGTTAGTGCTTAATAGTAGTTAAAACTCAGGCTATACAGCAGTTAATTTCTATAGAAAAAATATCAAATTTTCTATCAGTATGTTTAGAATAACTTATTTTTAAAATTCCATTATAATCTTAACCTTGGAAAATATTAACTAAGATATATCAAATAAATTGCATTTATAACTACTCACGTATATTGCTTTTTTATATATTATGATTACTAACTATAATATAATTCCTGTGCTGGCACTATTTTGAGAGTCTTGCATCCAAGTATTTTTTTGATTTTTTGTGTAAATAAAATGTCTATGTGTTATGAAAAAAATCAGTAAGGACAATCCACTTTCATTACAAATGTAATATAATATTTTTCATAATGCTAGACCAGTTTATTATTCCTATTAATATGTACATTAAAAATCTATAATAAAAAAAATGCACTATTTTATAAAAACTTTTCCTAATTTTCTGTATTTATAATAAGCATAAACTCCAAAAGTATGTATACCATGTGTACAAACTAATTTTTAATCTTATTAACTTTTCATGAATATATAATATATCTAGCAATTCCAAAAAAAAAAAAAAAAAATACAGTTAGACTTCATGCAAATCCAATATTGTGCAATCTCTTTTCATTTGATAAATTGCCTTCCAAAAAAATTCTCTACCTATTTTATTGAATTTCCATTCTCTGTAAAACAAAATTCACTAAGAATATTTATTTTAACAACCGAGATCTCCTTAGTCATATGCCATGGTCAATGTTCAAATCTTGAAGACTTTATATTAAACAAAGTTGCATTTTACTTGCAAGTATATTTATTTATAAAAAAAAATTGAAATGTATACTTTTATTCCCAAAACTTCCTCTTTTTTGCCATCACTACCATAGCTATCATTATCAATCTATGAGACTTGGTCAAACAAACCAAATTTGATTAAAAATATTATTTTAACTAAATTAGAAGGTTTATGAAGACAATACATTCTAAATAATACAGCTATTAATGAATAGAATTCCTGTTCAAAGTTAGTTGCATATGACTCATTAATGATTGTATTGCCAAATGTGTGATCACAATTAAAGACTCCCAATTTACTAAATTTATCCCGGTCAACATTTTCTTTATATTAAAAGTTTTGGTTATTCATGTATATTTTCATGCAAAAAGAAGTACAAAACAAAATGTTTAGTCAGAATTGTTGAACATATAATTTAGAAATCAAATATAATTGTAAAAATGCACAGCCACATTGTCAGTTTAGTTGAGAAAGATGATCAAAGGTATGATATTTGTGATAACAGAAACTATAGCAAAAAAAATGACTAAAACATTAGATATAAAAAAGAAAATGCACTCAAAGGGAGAGAAAAGATTGCTTGTATTAAAAACAATATTCAATCTGTGATGAACCTCTATCATATCCTGCAAGGTAATAGGAAATATTTTTAATCAGAAACTTTTTTAATATAACTGAAGATCATTCCACTATACCCTAAATGTAAATTTTGTCAATAGGCTTAGTTCAGTAACAGACATCTTATATATATATATATATATATAGTATGTATACTATCATAAATTAGATAACCGAAATCACATAGTCTATATCTGTTACATTCAGTCATAATTTAATTTGCAAATTATTGTTGAAAAGATAAGTATTTGACTTTTACTTCTTTTATTATTATTTTGCAAATAAATATTTTAATATTATATGATTTTTTTAATATCTTATTTCTTACTTAAATAAATTTCCATAAATATTGGATTGTGAAATCTGTTGATATCAAAAAATAAATCCAATCCCAAGCTGAAAACAATTCAATATCTAAATAACTAGTCACCTTTATTCATCGGCCAAAACTGGTATTAAGCCAGCAAGACATTAACATTTTTCAATTTGGACTAATAGCTTAATAATAAAACAAAAAAGTAAAAGATGCTGTTAGAAGAAAAATGCATTAGATTCAAAAGATCCAGGTGTACTACTCCTAGATCTAAAAGTTCCTCAGTGATGAAAGCCATAAACTAGAAACTAGTCTGGGATATTGGATAGGATAGTACTGGATAGTAATTTAATAAGCACTACCATTTGACATCTAAAAATTGCTAAAGTCTACACTAGATACAAAAAATTGTAGAGAGAGAAAAAGAAATTGCTGTTAAACAGCATGACGTTAATAATTTTATGCTAATCCTAGCAAGGGATAAAAATTATTATAACTATTAATAAACAAAGGTCAACATAATGGGTTGATGCTAAACTGATTTCGAGTCTGTATAACTATATAAGCAAATTGGCTTATATTGAAAAGATTAGGAAGTCAATAATAAAACAGAAAAGCATAAAATGGCTTTTAGAGATAAGGTGCATTAGATCCAAAAAATCCAAATGCACTCCTCCCAGAAAAAGAATTTGCTGCTGAACATAATATAAGAAGGGACCATGTAATGTCATATTGGTTTTATAAGTTAAGCAGAAAATGTATCTTTCATTAATATGTATTATATGCATTAATGCAAAGCTGAAGAAATATGTGTTAAGAGTCTACAAGAATAAAAAATTTATTTTTCGGGGTATTGACAGAATTAATACTATCCAACATGAAATAAAAGTATTCTCTCTCTCTCTCTGATGTTCAATATAATATTAGAATGTAAGCATAAAGTAGCATTATACTTTTTTTTTTTTAATATCAATAGCCTTTCACTGAATTTAAAAAATTAAAGAATATGTTAAAACTTATAGTAAATCCAATACGATGAAAACCTTTCATTTGATGACTTGCCTCCCAAAAGCTATCATGAAGCAATCTGTTATAATTAAATTTCTTTTCTCTGAAAGACAAGTTTCACTAAGCTCCTCAACTACAAAAACATTCTTCTGTTAGGGCTTGAAAAGTCCTAATTTGTAAAATTTGCATTTTTTTTTTTTTTTTTTTTTTTTTTTTTTTTTCCCAGCGCCCCGCGGAGGGGGGAAAAGGGGGGGGGGGAACCGGAAAAGAAATAGAAATATATTATTTTTTATTTTTACTTTTCCCATTCAATCCAAGCAACCCTAATTTATTTTATATTTCATAAATTTAAATTTAGAAATAAAATTGAAATAACTTTACTTAAATGAGGAATCTGCCAAAAAATATTATTTTTTTAAATACTACTATTGGGGGGTGAAAGTCCCTAATTCATACTTTCCAATCAAACAATCATATTCTGAATGAAACTTCCATCCCAAATCAAGTTTTTGCTAAATATAGTGAATTCACTTGAGCTTAAATGAATTCACTTATCTCACCAAATTTAAATGAAAATATCTAATCAGATTCAATGGGCAGAAAATGTTTGACTTATTACTTGTTGTAACAACTAATAACAAAGAATGCTAATTAACTAACCAGTAACAAAAAGTTAATCTAAAAGTTTCTCTGCAGTTTATAACAATTAAATAAATAAAATATGAATATGCCTGAAGAAAAACTTCTTTGATTACAATGCATTCTGGAAGTGTCAGTCACAAAAGAGATAATTGTTTTACATGTATTCAACATGACAAAACTTACAATTTGTCCACTTTAATTCATTTTTTTAGCAAAATTTTTTTTATCATATATAGTATATACACTTACAATCTGATGTTTCAACTTGTCCTGCAGTTTTCCTTAGAGCTATGATTAGGGTGACCAGACTGGTTCAATCAAAAATCGGGAGATAACGATCAATCATTTTTACAGTATTGCATCCTTTTTTTAATATAAAACTCCATTCCTGTGTATATTCATCATTGTAGGTACACTTCCTTTTTGACATGTTTTATATTCCTATTAATTTTATCACTATAGAAAATTAATACCAATAAAGAACTAGTAAAACTACACTGTCAATCAAAGCAGGTATAAGCGCAGTTCAACTTTTAGCCTACAAAAATCCAACTGCACATGCTCCAAGACAAGATTGGATACAAGAATATGTCTAACTTGAGACCCCGGCCATATAACATAATAGTGAGCTTTGTTTTGGTGTTGGAATTTGTCTGAAGTTTTTATAATATTATTTAGAGACTAAAATGGACAGAGAGAGCCAAGAAAGTATAATTTTTGCAATGAATTATTTATGTAAGACAAATAATAATTATGAGTATTTGAAAATCGGGACATACAATGATCCCAAAAAGACATTTCAGGGACATCTAATCAAAAATAGAGACAAATCTTGAAAAATCAGGATATCTGTTCACTCAAGTTATGATATAATGACAAAATGCAATAAATAACTATATAAATAATACAATAAAAATTAAGAAAAATAACAAAATATAATAAAATAAAACAAAACATAATAAAACTTAAATAGAATAAAATGGAATTAAAATATAGATTATACAAGTATATTCCTGTCCATATATATATTCATGAACAACTATTAATTTAAATATATTATTCCTTTTACTATATTTTTTTTATTAATTCTCTAATTATTACTATTCCTTATAAATTAAAACTGTAATTTTATTATCTCCAAATTATTAAAATACTTATTACTTTATTTTAATATATTTCTCTGTTCAATATTAATTCATTTTCTAAAAATATTCTTTTTAATTTTAAATCATATATACTATCTATTATTTTCTTATTCATTTTTCTGTTATTAATAATATTTTATATTTATCTTCATATAGTAAAAAAAACAACACAATTTCTAAAAAGTGTTTGAAGTAAGGTGGACAAATTGTATTTATATAAAACCTTACAACAAAATAAAGGAAGTGGTAGATTTAGTGCCATCACAAAACTTGTAACTAGATAAGTGATAATTTACTGCCAGTAGCAATAGGAATTGCTGTATATACTAAATGCTAAGATATCTGGCAAGCACAGAATATTGCTTGTTAATATACAAAAGTTCACTACAATCTTTATCCCAGATTTATCTAGAATTTAAAAAATTCACAAATGTTGTGAAGAATCATTTGATGTGGTATTACTGAATTAAATAAAAGATTTAAGATGTAATAACATATTTACTTATATAATTCATATTAAATTTGTTCCCATCATTGTTTTCTCAATACAAAGAGTTTAGTGCTCTTACATACTCATATGCATTTGCATGAAGATATAGGCCAATTCCTCAGATCCAATTACATTTAAATAGATGCTTCTTTCTAGTAATGTAGCAACTCTGGTAATCATTATATGTTGATCACTAATTAAATACCTATCTTTTGTTAGCTAGTATGCAAAACAAGGATAGTAAAAAGTTTTGTTCTCTCAACACTGGACATTTGTTAAGCCTTCTTTTTTCTTTTTGTCAGGAATGTGAAAAAATGTTTATCTTACAATGATTATTTGAAAGTGTTCCTTTGTGTTTTGTTTTTTGCTATGCCTGTAATTAACTTGTGGAAATGTGGTTGTACAAACAAATAAACTTACTGTCACAGACAGTGCAAAAAATGATGATGGTTTATGGTGAGAAGCTCAAGGCAACTAACTGGGTCCTGGATATAAATATAAGTGACTGAAGCAATGACAAAAAAAAAAAAAAAGATTTGAAAATGATAACAAGACTCTTTATATGTTTTTGATGAGATAAATCGAATTCTATAAATGAAAAAGATGTTCTTAATACTTCACTGTTTTATTGATCTTTGACAGTTAACTTTTATAATTAATTATAGACTTTATACTGTACTAATATAAAAATGAAATCACTTAATCACATTATTTTTAAAATATATATGCAATATAATTAGATATATCAAATGAAATGTAGACTAATATATACTAACTGGTAAACTACGTTTTTCCGGAGTGAATGGAAAGGTCTGACTAAAGACATCATCATCTACATCACTGGACTCAGTACTAAAATCTTCTCGGGTACTTTTCTTACAAACTTTTTCAAAAAATTTCTTTTGAAGTTGGAAAGCTCCTCCTTCGGTGGCATCTGTCTTACTGCAAGATGAATCCAAATGTATATCGAATGATTTAATATTTATTTTAGTTTTACAAGAATGTAATTCGTATGGTTCCGAATTAATTAAAGATTTATTTTTAAAGCAAGTACTTAGCCATAAACTTTTTACCACCTTTACAGATTCTGGTATAGAAGCTACTTTCAACAATCGCCAGACTTTTTCCATATCCATAAAATCATCTACTACGATATATTTAATTTGTTCATTATTGTCGTACTTCTGAATACATTTACCTCCAAAGTTTAGCAATTGATTTTTCAATATTGTCATTCTAGATTTACTGATCCCGGTAGGTAAAATATAAATATTTATCCCAGAAAATATTTCATTAATTACATTTGTTTTTAAAGAGTCGTTGCATTTTAAAATTTTTATTTTTTGTTCGCCACCTTTAGTAAACAGTCTCCTTTTGATTGCATTTACTTTCGGCATAATAAGCAATCATTGGAAGAATAAATAAATAAAACAAAAACGTTTTCTTTTGTAACCTTACTTTTTATTGGTAGTTAGTGATAACTCTAAACTGGCAGTTGATTTGATAGAATAAAGTCCATTAATTTTTTCTTTACTTTGGTGGCGGTAAGTTTTTAAATTTTTTTTAGAAAAAAGATTTCATGCATGCAGCTTTGATTTTATTAACAATAAATCATTTGTCAATTTGACTTCATAATAATCAAATATTAAAGGAAGAGAATCAATATTTTTCACAAATCAATTTATTTATCAAGTTAATTTTTAATAAATATTTTTTGCTTCAGTCTAATTATTGCAGTATTTTTAAGACATCATTTGATTAATTTAAAAATAAAATTGTTAAATGGTTTGTTATGACAATTATGAAATAGTACATTAATTATTTTTTTGAAATCAATAGTAAAATTTTTATCAGTTAATACTTAGTAAAATAATGTTTAAGCAAACTTTGGCTTTTGATAAGTTTCTTATAAATTTTTTCATCCAAATTTTAAATTTTTAAGTTTTAAAATTAAAATTATTTAAAAGCATGTTATAATTGCTTTATATTTAAATATCAGTCTTTGTCAAAGACATGAATAATGAATAAAATAAGCTATGGATTTGTGACAAAATTAAATAATGTCTAGTACGGAATTACCGAAATAACATTAATTTTATTAATACTGAAATTTTAATTATCAATTTTCAGAGGCCTTAAGTATTTGTTTATATTTTCCAAAAATATTTCACCGAACATATGTTACTTATTAAAGTTAAACAATATTAAGAAAATGATGAATTATAAGTTACTTTTAAAAAATATTATTAAATGGCTTATAAATTCCATTTCACAACATATTAATAAATTTTTGTGTGTTTGCGAACGTAAGCACTTAGCTAACATTGTTGTCATTATTTGGCTGCATTTTATTACGTTGAGAGTAAAAAAAAAATTTGATCTCTTACTTTGCTTTTTTTGTGTGTGCGTGTAAAAATTACACAAAGTGATTAAAATTTTGGATTTTCCAATGATCGAAGAATAAGCATTGCAGTATTTCTAAAATTACGGAATACTGCCCGCCCAAAAAGTGTGTGTTAATGGTCACGGTATGAAACTTTATGTGAAAAGCTGGACAGTATGGCGTTGAATGTCAAATCATGTTCCTGGCGAATATGCGTCCGTAAAGGAACATTATTGGAATACTCTGAAATCTCCTCTATCATTGCACTCAAGGTTGATTTCTAGCTGGTGTAGGAAATTAAATACTATCCAATGTGGAAAGACCAGTTGGATTTGTCGGATAAAACCTATTGATTGGAATAATTGCTTGCGCGAAATTTGTGTCTCCAGCCTTTTATCTAGACAATTGTGCAAAATCGAAGGACCTCGGAAAGTAGTTGAAATAGATGAGCCTTTTCCTAAAAGCAAAAACCAGAGACGAAGACTTTCACAGCAGTAGTTATTCAATGGCATGTACAGAGAGACCGGTAAGTGTTTTATTGTAACTTCTAAGTGGAACAGCGCTTATTCTTATGGATACGATTAATCAAAATATAATTGCTGACGGATCTAGTATTTACTCCGATTGTTGGAAGGGGTACAAAACAGGAATTACATCGTGATGGATTTGAATATTTCACAATAAACCACACTTACAATTTTATCGATCCACATACAGGAGTGTATATGCAAAATATAGAGGTTATTGGGTGCGGTGAAACAAATAGCATAAGACAAACATATCGATTCCTATTTAGCAAAATTTATTTGACATCGACTGCATAAAAATCAAGATGTATTTGTGGGCATGATGCACGTATTAAAGATTTCACCGACATTTGTTATATTTTCTTTCACAAGCTTTCTCATTTTGTATTTATATTAAATTTCCTTTAATTTCAATCATTTATAGTTTTGTGTATTTTCTTTTGTTTTTTATAATCATATTAAAAAAATAACATTGTAGTCAGCCATATTGTTTGCCAGATTTTTTTGACGACCATGTAAATCGAGAATTAAAGTAAATACGGCTGGCGAACTTCCGGATTACTGCTTCTACAAAAGTACCACCGAATCGCGCCTCTATGTATTCATTCCAATTTCATGGATATTTAACCCTATGTACAAGTTAGCTCTGCATTGGTTTTGCCATAATTTTCATAATTACTTGAACAGTGTTAGCAGCCATAATTAGTTCTCACAACCTTTGTAACTGTCTTCAGCAATTTTCATAGCCGTAGCCGAATTCAACAGTCCTTAAAGGAGTTCCCCTGATTGATGCATTAGTTGTTTTTTTAACTTATATTAATCTTTGTTAATTTTTGGCAATGCATTCTTCGATTATGTTCAAATTCATATTTGCCATAATCTTGAGAATATTTTTTAATTTTTCTGGTATTGCTATGGCTAGCTGTTAGACAGTGCACTACCATGAGTGTAACTACATATATAACACACTTCCATGAGTGCATTAATAATGACTAACGGTTAATTTTAAAGTAAACTTTAATTATACGACTCCCTAACGTTTAGCTATTTACATATATACACAATTATTACAGCAACGGGCCCGAAGGCATAATAATAAAGATCAATACGACATTTAAGAAATTCTAGCTGACTCTTAACATTCAGAGGCCAGTTCCTCGCACTGAAGTGACTGGAAAAGGAAATATTCTGCTCGTATATATATCCGTCTACACATGGATCTCCAAGAATCAACTGAAGTCTTCCTTGATCGATTCGAACTGAGACAGTTCATTGTTTTCGAATCCCAGCAATGATTGGCTGGTCCTCTGCACATCCGCTCAGGTGATTATTTCCTTATACTTCATACAGGCAATTAAATATCTTTGCATTTAATTAAATAGTTATTATTATAGATTGTCATTAGCTAAAAAGAATTACTCTCATTCCTTAACGGCATTTCTACTGCACTAATTAGACAATTGTTTAGTTTTAGAATTTAATCTTTTTTATCTAATTAAACTATAACTTTTAATTTTTACTTAAAAAGAATGTATCTTTAAAAGTTCTTAAATATTGGTAATTTAGTATTTTTCTTGCTATGACATATTACCACAAAGACGTATTACTCTAATCTTCCGATCTTTAAGATAACGTCTCCTAGTGATTTCCACACAATATTAATCGATAAAATGTGTTCAGAAATCATGTGGAGACATTACATTAAAGATCGAAAGGTTAGAGTAGTAAGTCTTCGTGGTAATACGTCATAGCAAAAAAAGCAGTAAAGAAGCAAGCCATCTGGTAGAAATCGGATGCCATGTTTGTTGTTTCTGAAAAAAAAAAAATTAGTATAATAAAATGTAATAACATCAGTAGACATAGCAATAATAATACTAAAAAGTACATCTAATAGCAAGAATAATACTAAAGACGCTAACGGGTAAAAATAGCAATAATAATACTAAAGAGGACATCTAATAGCAAGAATAATACTAAAGAGGACATCTAAGAGCAAGAATAATACGAAAGAGGACATCTAATAGCAAGAATAATACGAAAGAGGACATCTAATAGCAAGAATAATACGAAAGAGGACATCTAATAGCAAGAATAATACTAAAGATGTCAACTGGTAAAAATAGCAATAATAATACTAAAGAGGACATCTAATAGCAATAATAATACTAAAGAGGACATCTAAGAGCAAGAATAATACGAAAGAGGACATCTAATAGCAAGAATATTAAAGAGGACATCTAATAGCAAGAATAATATGAAAGAGGACATCTAATAGCAAGAAATATATTGTGCCAAGGCCAATTTGGCACATGTATATAAAATAATTTTGTCTAAAAAAAATTATTAAAATAAAAATCTATAGTAAAAGAGTTTGAAATAAAAGTTGGAAGATAATTGATTAAAAGTGGGAAGGGGATTTTCTTTAGAAAGTTAAACTAAAAGTTGTATAAAAGGAAGTAAAGTTTTCCTTAATTAGTATTCTTAAAAATAAATAATTTAAAGTTTAAAAAAAAATATAAATCTCTTTTCATTCGAGCTTATTATAATAAATTATATATGTGCGTGTGAGTGTAAATAAATGTATGCATGTTAGAATAATATTAAAAAAATATAAATGAAAGTTAAAAAGAAATTATATTTGGAAAACACAGCGATAGCTATTAAGTTAAATAAAGATTTAAAAAACCACACCAGCGGTGGGCTACTAATTAAAGATATAAAACCAACACGTTTATGAAAGCTACTACTAATTAAACAATCTTCAAAAACACGTCAGAGGATTAGTTACTAAAGGAATTTCGACAACACATATTTGCCTGAGGATATTAAAACAAAAACACTTTGCATATATAAATAGCCAGATTTTTATCGGACGTGAGTTTCAGCCTAGTTTCCAGTGACAGTCTTGTTTCAGTTCAGATAACAATGCAGTTTATATTATGTATCCAGAAACAGAAATGCGATGTTGAACAGCTTTTGGGAATATACCCTTTACTTCAGCCCTTTAGTCCAACAAGATCATCAAAACCTGCCCATGAAATAATGTCTGCATAACAGCTCAGAAATTCTCCGCAAATGTTCAACTCTCTCCAAGAATAAAACCACCAGATTTGCATCGAATCTCCTCAAGAAACATCAAATCTAACCGGTTAGATATACTCCGTCAGAAGCAGCTAACAACAAGCAATATCCACGTTCAAAAAAATCGTAGGTAAAACATTTTATTATTCTCATTTATATATAGTAGTCACCGCTGTAATTCGTAAATCCTACAGAGACAAGTAATTTGGACTTTATAAGCATGCATAAAATGTGCGTGTTTGTGAATGTTAGATAATTTAAATGTCAAAGATTATTTATGCTTTTTCATAAAATATATTATAATGTGTTAATTTAAAATGTGCGTGTGTTATATTAGTTAAAAAAATTATAAAGATGTTTAAATTTAGTAAATTAATGTTAGTTAATAAATTGTCTTTAAAATTAAACTTTATTTGTCGGTCGATTCTTTTTATCAATTTCCTTTTATCCATCTTTTGTGACCAATTCTTTTTTCTATATTTTATTATTGATTAAAATTAGACTGGGCTAGTTTTGGGATCGTTTCGAGCGCTGGATTATGAGCCTACTGACCAAATACGTTAGTCTGAGACTAACTGGTGCCCGGAGTTTACTCCGAAAGAAAGTGTTTGGATAGTAAGGGTTTGAATCTAGCAGCCGAGGTGGACCATTATTGATAGTTAAAGCTATCAATAATATTTCCCACTTTGCTTGAACATGCCGGTTCGTTCACGTAACATTTATAAGTAAACAAAATTGTAAATGTATTATGAAGAAGTTTGAAACCAGCCAAAACTTATATACGTGTAAGTAAGTGGTTTTTGCGGAACGATCCGGTACATAAATGGCTTTCCCAATGTTTGGGGCTGGACCTAAGAAACAATAGTATTAAATACTGTGTTTTTTGTTTGAAAATTTTTTTTATAGAAAAGCGAAATTACGTACTTAAAGTGATTTAATTTAAAAAAAAGAATTGACCGAAAACTTTTTTTTCTTTAAATGGAAAGAGATTTATGCTATTTACGTTGGTTAAGATAAATCATTCCTTTAAATCGGACAGTTGATATTTGGATGGAGCTAAAGCGTTAGGAGCGGGTAGAGAAATATGGACAAAACGGGGGAAGTCAGCGTATGTTTCCGTCTTAGTAAGAAAAATAAATAATTAATAATAATATTCGATTTGTTAGTCCAAAATATAATTTAAAAAAAAAAAAAGTAATAGCGTAACTATGAATAAAGAAATGGAGCCGGAAGAAAGCCCAATCAATTTTTAAAATCCCCAGTTAGTGGAAAAAGAGAAAGAAGAAGTATCTGAAACGCGAATGATGATGAATATGATGCAAGAATTAGTGAAAGAAATAAAAGAAATCAGGCAAGATCAGCAAGAATTCATTGCGGAATAAGAGAAGGGAGACGTGAAATTACAGGAAAGGTAGAGAAAAATCAAGAGATTTTAGAAGTAGATTTTGTTAAAGGAAGTTGAGGTCGCGAAAGAGGTAGAAATTGAATTAGAATCAGACAGCGTTGCGACCGATAAGGTAGAAACAAATGTAGACCAAGAAATAGAAGAGAGATATAAGTTCAAGGTAGAAAATAGCTTAAAAGAGTTTTTACAAAGAATTAAAAATAAAAGGTTTAAAGTAAACGTTCGCATTTGCTGTAGACGTAGATTTAAAACAAAGAAAGTGTAAGAAAAATATTCGTGGTTAGGTAAAGTACGGAGGTCTGTGAAGCTTAAAGGTTTTTTAATTTACAAAGTCGAAAATAAAAGGGAAAGAGATAAAGCAATAAATTTTAATCGAGGGAGAGATGTGAGAATATGGAGTATAATTTATGTTAGTGAGTTAGTAGAAAGAAAGAAGGAACTGCCTGACATAGTTTAAAAGTTAGTAATCGGGCGGAATAGTAAAGGAAATAGACAAAAAAAGGACCGGAAATGGACAATGAACTCGAATATGATTATTCTAACATCAATAATTTGATAAATTTAAATCTGAAACTTCTATTTAAAACTAAAATAATAAATTAAAAATAAATGAATGATGATAAATTAAAAGTAAAGTTAAAATCAGGATTTGTTTAAGTAATAATAATAACTGAGGCTTCGTAAAATAAAAGATTTTGTTTTCTCTCCACGCACATATTAATTAAGAAAAATGTTCGTAAATAAATAAGTAGGTCAAATAGTTAAAATAAAATCGATAAATTCAAGTTAAATAAAGAAGCGTAATATATATGTAGTAAATAATATTGAAGAATGACTCGTAATAAACTAATAGATTTTTTTTTGGAATACACGCACGGTAACAAAAGGAAGTAAATAAATGATTTAAAGTCAAGTCAAAAATAAAAAATATCTGTAATAATGAATCGTAGTAAAATAAAATAGTTTTGAATATACATAGGTTAATAAAAGGAAATAAATAAATGGTTTAAAGCAATCAAGTCCAATAAAATCTTTGTATAATAATAAAGAGCAACAAAATAAAATAGTTTTCTGAATATATGCACGTAAATAAAGAAGTTAAAATAATGGTTTAAAAATAGTATCGTAAAACTAATATTTAAAATGTTCGTAATGGTTTAAAGATAATATTATAAGATTAGTGTAAATAAATATTTTAAATAATGTTTCGTAAGGGTTATAAATAATATTGTAATATAAATAAATAGTGTAAGATATTGTTCATGTGAATTTAAAAATAAGGTTGTAAGATTAATAATAAAAATATAACGTCAATCTAAGTGTATTAAGAGTGTATAAGTATACATGTGTATATACGCGCACATGCACTGGTAATATTCGGGAAATACAATACCTCATGCGTATCTGAAATGTATTTATCCAGATATCCTTTTAGGTTATTTTCTTGGTACTGCTGCACCTCATGATGCGTGCAAGAAGGGATTTATTTATTATAGATTCCCTGTAAGCAAGTCCAGTAATAACTCGATATTTAGAATATTAGTAGGTGTATAATTGTGCTGCACATATACACATGTAGGAATTTATCTATAGCAAAAGGGAATGAGGGTAGTATAGAAATAAGACAATTAAATCTATTGCCTTCATTCATATCTTCTAAATTAAACTTTCTATTAAAACAACCTTCTTTTCCATTAAATATTATCATTGATAATGATATTATCAGATGGTTGTCATACAATTTATCAACACCTTGTTGATGAAAAGTTTTACTTTTGTTTTGGGAGTAAACACAAATATGGTGGGATGACTCAAAATACTAGTAACTGTTGTATTCATCTACTATATCTTTAGATTGTGGAGTCATCTCAAGTTTCATGAGTTCATGACTTAACTTGTGATTAATACAAAAAATCCGAAGTCTTAATTTATCTAGACATTCAGTATTATCATTTGATTGTGTTTCTCTCAATTCCTGAGACTCAGAATTTAATTTATATTTCACATGATCCATATCCTCTTCTTTTTCTAAGATATTTGGATCAGATTCAAGCACTTTAGTAATGCTGCAATGATCTTCTACTTCATTGCTCTGCTGTATGGTAAAATGATAGTCATGACAGTTTTCTTCTGAAACATTCGTTTGAACTAAGAGTGATTTGTTCTGGATGCTATCATTATATTCACAAATCTCATGCTCAGGATAAGTTTTGGATTCTTGGCATTTTATTGCCATTGATATTGTTGATGCCTTTGTGTCATGAAGTCTTTCTACTTCATTGGCAGTTTGTTTCTTTTCAACAACAACTTTGATTTCTACATGCATCTTTTCCTTAACATTATCAATATCTTTCTAACTCTTCTTTTATAGAAATTATGTCTTCTTTTAATTTCCCTTCCATATTATCCATATCAACTTTAGTTACCATATTATCATTCATTCTAGCCATTTCTCCCTTCATATCAGCATTCATTTTATTTATTTCAGCATTTATATTATTTATATCAGCTTTGGTTGCCATATTATTCATATCAGCTTTTATATTATTCATATCAGCTTTTATATCCATTATCATTTGGAATAATTGAGCCATATATTTATCACTTCCTTGAGGTTGTACTATTATAGCTTCAGTTACCTTTTGTGTTTGGGGTAATATTTGATCTGTCATGTGAACTTGTGAAGGATGTTCAACTTCTTCTACAGACCCCTCAGACATTAGGACTTGTAAAGACCCTTGTTCATCACTAATTGAAGTAATTTCTATTTCACTATCTTTATTACTTAAAGATTCTTCGAAACTTTTTACTTCCATTATTATTAGCTTTTTTCCACTTCTAGTTATCATTAACAAAAAAATTCTGATGTTATATATATAAACTACTTTCTTTTCAAGGTTATACTTTAATATATGCCATAAGATTTTATGCTGTGCTTATGCCCTTAAATGTAATTCTATTTTTCCTACTTTTATAAGATGTTATTATAATATATATTTTAATGCCCAAATTATAATTGTATTTATTTATTTTAAAGCGACTGATTTATCTGTTTGCTACGGTTTATTTTATTTCAAGGTCTCTATTATTTATTATTAAGTGTTTTTACCAATTCACAACATACTCATATAATTTATTTTTTTTAAACTATGGATTTAAACTAATTGAAAACTACTGTTTCATGCCTTAAGTATGGGCGCCATGTATAACGGGACGATCCCTTTCAGGACTCGAGGAAGTCGCATCTAACTATAGTCGGACTTTGAGTCTTCTTATAGAATGCCATGGATGATGTGATTTAAAATATAATCCAATCCACTTCTCTATTAATAACCTCGTTACTCTCGGAATTCGAGCTCAGAATAGAAATCGCAATTGTCTCTCTTCAGGCATTTCCACAAATATCCCATAGTAATGATAAATTTAGTATAAGCTATATATAACTTTTTTATAAATATTAAATCACTAAGTTGATTCAACATATATATGCGTGAGTATGTATATTTATAATTATTGGTTTTATAAAATGACTAAATAAAATAAACAAACGAGACCTGTTTATTCTTAAAATCAAGTTTAACACATTTTAATCCGTAATAGAAACAAAAATATTATCTCATAAATAATAAAAATATTAAAATTTAGAATCATCTGTGCTTATATTTAAATACAATAATAAACTATTTAACATTCACAAAAAACATAATGTAATCATTTACATATATATAATTTAAAATCATGTGTATAATAACTAATACACATGATACATTATAAATCTACGTATTGTGTCATTAAAATGATTCAGTGTGTGTTATATACCTATATAAGATAACATCCATTCACACTAGATTAATAATAGAATGTATTCTGATATTAGTTATTTATGTTTAAAAAGAAATTATGTTAATTGTCAGGTAAGATTCAATTTGGAATATAATAAGACTTACTTCCAAGTTGAAATAATTTAAAAACTTTACCTTAGTCAGCTGTCATTTTCATCAGAGCATATATCAAAATATCAACATCTAAATTTTATTAAATAAATAAAAATAAAATGTTAATCTTAACAGTTCTCCACTTATTCTGTTAAAATCAATTTAATATATGAAATAATTTCTCCACGTAAATATAGTTATCCACAAAGGAAATAAAGTTTAAGGGTTATTAAAATACACAATGAAGTAATCCAAAATGAGAAAAAATAATGGTTTTATATCCCTCCTTAGACGAAATAAAATGACGATGAATGTTGCAACATAAAGTTCATTGATCATCCTTCGAAGAGGCAATCCAGATATTCATTCTTTAAATATTTGCGTAGTAAAATATTTAACATCTTCTTCAATATAATACTCCAATATTAAGGCAGCTTTTTAAATGAGAATTATGACGATTATATTTTAGGCATTGAGTAGGAATAAATTTACATGTTCAGGTTTAAAACATCAGCAGAAATCCTTGGCATAAATTGTCTAGCCAAAGAACATCTTTATAAATTTTTGTCTTCTTAAATATATATTTTGAAAGCTCATTTCGAAGACGATAACTCTTATAACCATGTCAATTTCAATGATTATTTTTTTTATAGTTCTTTATAATATTAAGAGTAAGTAAATTAATTACTTGAAAACAGTTTTAAAAATAGTGAATCTTCTTTTTTTTCTTAAATGTGTTCTAAATTCGAACACATTTAAATTTACAGATGTAGTTCTTGCCTTGATAGCTAAATAGAAGATTATTGTTATAACAATATTAGTTCGTTTTTTCTACTGGATTAATTTCTGCAAGCATATCACATAATCATGCTCATGCTTTCTATTGTTTAAAATATACAATTTCTAATGAACTTTAACGTTTATTTCCTTTGTTTCAACTGATAAAAATGCAATGTTGACTTAAGGCTTTGTCAAATGTCAAGTTTTAATTAATAAAAAAAAATACTATTAGTTAGAAACATTTATTTAATTAGAATTATTCATTTTTAGAATTATTCTTTTAATACTAACTAGTTTATGTATATAGCTGATATATGAAAAACTTAAAATAGGTGTATGTTATTTATATCTGTTGATTCGATATAGGCACAGTTAAATTCACAAAGAAACAAATTGTTTTAGATGAGGCTCATGTGGTACTTTCACAATACAAGGTTGAATGAATTTTTATTTGATGATAGTTCATATTCAGATTGTTGAGATTATAGATAAAGTAGGTCTAATTGATAAAGTCAACTACATTTCCCTTTTACACTCAAGGCTTATAGCTAATCATACATTTAACAACAGAGGACAAAATAAAAGTCGTATTCATTCATTAAATGCAAATAAAATCTGCATTTCTAAAAACTCAAAATCTTATCATTTCTGGAAGAATAATATATACACCAGTGCAATTTATATAAAAAAATTATTCTGAAGTCTTAGAAAATATTGCATTTATTCTTGAATTAAAATGTGTCTTAATTAAAATTGAAAATAAACAATACCAACAAACAGTTTTGATTTTTATTAAAAATGGAAAAAATAAGACATTCATAGTTATGATTGAGATTCCCATGCATAGTGCGCATTAAACAAAGATAGTTTTTTGTTTTAAGTACTATAGGCCAGAACATATTGCAACTAATTGTTCAATGAATAAATAATGTACTACTTGTTGAC
This sequence comes from Epiperipatus broadwayi, assembly GCA_028023455.1. NCBI lineage: Eukaryota > Metazoa > Onychophora > Udeonychophora > Euonychophora > Peripatidae > Epiperipatus > Epiperipatus broadwayi. The sequence goes on from JAQFVV010012404.1 coordinate 7,490,062, forward strand.
TTCTTGACAAAATTGGATTCTTGTTCTATGATCTTATCCTATCATGGTCTCAAGTCATTGCCAAAAAAATACCAATTCAGTCTTATACTGAGAACAATGATAGATAGTAATAAAAGTACAAGTAAATTTGAGCAGTTAAATAATAACACTTCATCTAATGCAGCTTATTTTATTAATTGCAAATCTAAAGATGTAACAAATCTAGAAATCAAAAGTTTCAAAACTATACTAATCCATTTACTTTCATAAACTAAAGTCAAAGAAATAAACACATATCATAGCAGGTCAAAATTCATCATTATCTTAACTCTTCTTGGAGCATGAGGAAATTTCTCAAATGAAAGATGAAACAAAAAAAAAAAGCCACAAAAAGTATTCTACAAATTATCAGATGAAATGAAACAAAAATAAACAAAAATATTTCATCAGCCCTGATAATAAGACAAAATAACTTCAAAAAGGCATAATTTTCAACATCAAACATAACCATCCAGTAATGATATAAAATTATAACTTATTGTTAGGGAGTTAAATGGCTTGTTGAAAGTACATAAATTCATCTGGGGGGGGGGGATAAATAGAATTCAGTCGCAATACATATTTTTATGGTGTTATATAATTATTGGGATGCCATTCCTGTTTTAAATAATTGTCCTGCAAGAAGTGTGAATATTTTAATCAATAAAGAAAAAATATCTTGAATAGACCGAAACGTGTTCTTTGTGCATATTATTCATCCCAAAAGGAAAAGACGTAAAAATAATTAATAAAATGCAATACTACTAATTAATAAATCATGTTCCATGCATCGTAATTGATGATTTTAACTGCCAAGTGCAACACTTCCTAAGGAAATTAAATACTACTCACATAATATGCATACCTTAGTAAGTTATTTGCTGAAAAGCGCATATTTTGAAATAGCAATCTAATTTCTGACTAAATTAAGTTCACTACAACATCAGTATTTTTCACTGTTTGTAATGTTAAAAAAAAAATCTCATTTAATTTACAATTGAATACTGATGATCTATCCCAAATTATTATTAACCTTGAGAGTGTCAACAATCATACATCCAATAAGCAGACATGAGATTTTTACAGTCCAGTGATCAAATCATTTATGAAAAATTGGTAAATTACTTTCTATTAAACTGTGCAAGGTATTTTAAAGAAAACATTTCAAGATATTAAAAAAGATTTCTTTATCAGTTAGCAATAATGAAAAAAATCCACTAATAAATTATATAATATTGTTCAAGAAGCTATGCAGATATTTAAAGTCAAAAATATAATTGGGTCATGTAATACATTAGATCGTATAATTGAAATATGCTCATGCAAGATCATATTACCCAAGAGAAATTTACACCCAGTTTTACCTCAACCATTTTTGATTTCTCTTGAAAATATGATTGAACAAATAGACAAACTAAAACCTGCATAAATATTAGAATGTTTAAATATTACATCTTATAAATCCTTGAGATATTTAATAGTTAATCACCTGAACAGTGTCTTTAACTTATCTAATCATTATATGGATAGATCATTTATTAACTAACAAATATGATAGTTGTTATATCCGCACTTACGACTGCCAATGTTATATCTGCAAGTCATACTGTGCGGTCAGCAAATAACGTTATACAATTCCCACGCTGTTCTTTTCCAATGAGTGCTCTCCAACGAATCGGTCTGCAACGAAGCTCTCCAACGAATTGGTCTGCAATGAATGCTCTCCAATGAATTGGTCTGCAACGAAGCTCTCCAAACGAATTGGTCTGCAACGAAACTCTCCAACGAATTGGTCTGCAACGAAGCTCTCCAACGAATGCTCTCACTATCTCCGCTGCGGTCTCTTTCAGCTACACCCGTGAACTACATTTCCACTGGGCGCTGATCATTAACCGCCAGCACTGACGTGAGATATCTCTAGTTAAATACTGCTTACTCAGTACTGCTCTCTGTTACACTGCTAGATGTTACCCAGTCTCCTTATCGCTCTCTGGCAACTGCAACGATCAATCAATGCACTGACCAATAAGGTAACGTCTCTTATCTAGAAACATTTGTAATTAGCAAATATTTCTAGTAATTGTCGATCGCCATTACATCAATGCACTAATTAAATTCCTCAGCTATCAGAGCGCGATCTAAAGACAGCCTTACGAATAAATTCTAGTTTTTTCTGGAGTGCACAAACATGTCTGCCATTTTACAAAACACTACACACCTCCCTCCACTCCAGAAAAACCCTTGTTGCTATTCCTACTTTCGTTGTTAATATTACTAATTGGGATTGACATTTTCACCCGGTTTCTCCGTCTACGGCTAAACTTGTAGTTCAACGTATTCGCTACTACCAGGTTCCAAATGCGACTGCGCCAATGTTATATCCGCACTTACGACTGCCAATGTTATATCTGCAAGTCATACTGTGCGGTCAGCAAATAATGTTGTACAATTCCCACGCTGTTCTTTTCCGAGTGCTCTCCAACGAATCGGTCTGCAACGAAGCTCTCCAACGAATTGGTCTGCAATGAATGCTCTCCAATGAATTGGTCTACAACGAAGCTCTCCAAACGAATTGGTCTGCAACGAAACTCTCCAATGAATTGGTCTGCAACGAAGCTCTCCAACGAATGCTCTCAATATCTCTGCTGCGGTCTCTTTCAGCTACACCCGTGAACTGCATTTCCACTGGGCGCTGATCATTAACCGCCAGCACTGACGCGAGATATCTCTAGTTAAATACTGCTTACTCAGAACTGCTTGACTGCTCTCTATATTACACTGCTAGATGTTACCCAGTCTTCTTATCGCTCTCTGACAACTGCAACAATCAATCAATGCACTGACCAATAAGGTAACGTCTTTTATCTAGAAACATTTGTAATTAGCAAATATTTCTAGGAATTGTCGATTGCCATTACGTCAATGCACTAATTAAATTCCTCAGCTATCAGAGCGCGATCTAAAAACAGCCTTACGAATAAATTCTAGTTTTTTCTGGAATGCACAAACATGTCTGCCATTTTACAAAACACTACAATAGTGAAGAACACTAATCCCATAAGTCCACTTATATCTGAATTAAAATCTACAATAATTGAAGATGTATTTTAAAATGTTTGCTAAAATATTGTTAAATAAACTCCAGTAATCTTTTTTTGAAAGAGCCCTTTATTGTGCAGTATTGACATACCACAAGATTCCCACTCATGAACTAAGTTACCTATCAGATGTGATCGCAATAAAGATTGATTTTAAAAATGCTTTTGACTTTGTTAACCTTAATTTTTTTATCTAAACAGATATCTAATATTCCATAAAATCCAATCTATATGGACTAATAAATTATATAAAAAAAATAGATCAGCAGCAATAAAAAATCTTAAGAAAATTCACTAATATTTCAGGTTACAAAAGACATTGCCCAAGGATCTTCTATTTCTTTTGCTTTACTTACCATCTATATTGATTCACTCTTAAGAGAGGTCAGTGGTCTTGGAATATTTGTCGGACATGTAGAAAGAGATATAGATATACTTCTCTATGTTGACGATATGATAATTATCAGAGGAATCTCTTAACATTTTTATTATTGAAAAATCCTTAAAAAAATTTCAAAAATAATTGAATCCAATTATATTAAGAGACAAATTTTTTACATGGCAAATATTAACAGAAATAAATATTCCATCAATATTTGTAGGTGTTCCAAATTTTTATTCCATTATGTATTTCAATGGCCAAAACCAATTTAATAATTAGTAAATTAATCATCAATAAAATTTGAATTTAATTATTAACTTTCAACCTGATTAAATGTTACCTGAGAACAAAATTTAAAATAGTTTATTCTCAAAGGTCTCTTGGTATACTATCATCTTGAAGTAGTATAGCTAATATAATAGTATTTCACATTTATACATACATTATTATTTAATGAGAATGATTCCAAGAATCCCAATTAAAAGTAATGATCTTGGATTAGATCAAGTTAACTTGTTTTTTCAATTTATAAAAATTAAGTTTTTGTAGCAGAATATGTATTGAACACTATTTGATATCAATTTTTTTATCAGCCATCTGATATGGTAAAATTGGCAAAAATATATGAGATGTGAACTAATCTACGCAGATATAAGAGATCAGATGAACAGAAGTAATGTAACATGTACAAAGATCTATCGATGATGATTCATTTCAAAATTCAATTATAATGCCAATTAGAAATTCATTTAGCTATAAAAATGTTAGAAAATATATTGTTGGATGAATCATTGAAGTTGTACAGGCATCAAATTTTTGTATGGTATATTTCTTACTACAACATTTCTCAACAAGACTCTTAGATAAGTCTTTGACACAATTTGTGAATTATGTGAATCACATAAACTTTTCTACTTATTGATTATTGTCACTTTTTCAATAACAAAATCTAATTTAATCTTCAATAATCCATTGAACAAAATTTTGACATCAAATTTTTATATAGGTAACAAAAAGACGGAAATAGTTTCATCATCATTTCTGGAATTTATATGGCTAGAAAGATGTAAGGCAATTTTCCAAAACAAATATCATATTTAACAGTACCACGAATACTAGTGAAAGCAATATTATAGACTTGAAATGCCTATCAGGTCTATGTGTATATTTCATTTATCTGTGAGATATTATAATAAATTATGTTAAGAGCATAGTAAGCAATGGTAAACAATCAACAGTGCTAATCAAGTATTATTACTTGATTGTATCCTATTACATGGTTATCCCTTATTGCCCTCAAACAGAACATACTTACATGTTCATTTGTATATATGTTTAATATCTATGTCATTTTATATATATTAATGAAGGCCTCACAATGCAGCTAAAGCATTTCTACAATGGATTCAAATTTGGCTCAGTAAAATATGAAAATAATTGTATTTATCCTTAAGGTAGCCTGCCTATAACCAATCTACAATTATTTCATATAACAAACCAAAGTTCATCAAATGAGCTGAAGACTTAGTCACCATAACAGAATATTCTACTTATATGTTTTAATTACAATTAGTTTGATTTTGAAGCTTCAAAATTTTTAGCATCGAACATACATATGTAGTATTTTCAAGTTGTCAATTTTTTAATTTCATATTCCATAATATCCACATCAAAACATTTAATAGATTAAGATTATGACCGTATAAAAATTATAAATATAATTAATTAACTAGTGCACTTGATAAAATATTAGTCTAATGAGCATAGATTTATTATGTTAAAAAGTGTATAATGAAAAAAATTAGTTTGGGATATTTACATAGAGACAGGATTTATAAGAAACTTTAGAGAGAATGTATGGCAAATTTGGAAGATTTGATTAATACAGATCTTTATCAAATGCATTAATCAGTTATATATATATATCAAATTCTGCATTTTTGGAGCTGACACTAACCAATAGATACAGAAAAATATGCTAAAATAAAAATAATAAATGTAAAAGAAAGCAGATAGAATATAATTAACTAAAAGCAAAAATCATAATAATAACTTTAATAAAATAGAAACCTAGTTGTGAACTTAGTTGATGAGACTACAGAACTATTTTAATCTAAATGGAGAGAAAACTGAAAGATATTTTTTATAGTTAATTAATGGAGACTATAGTTCTAAAGATCATGAAAATTTAAATCTTTACAGAGCCAGCATACATAGTAAACAGATGAACAAGTTTATTTCATGCTACAAAATTGATAAATATTGTAATCTTTTATTTTTTTCATGATAAGCATAATTTAATTAATGAAATAACTCACCAGCCCAGAATGTATTAAATTTAAACCAAATTTTAAAAATTAAATGTATATATTAAAAATTGGTTTGAAATTGGCAGGACAGATAATATCTGCATATCATGCCCATGATTTAAAATTCAAATCTGAGTAGTTCAAGTAGTTGAGAATTTCAAGCAAGTTCAGTTTCAATCAATAACTGAAGCAAGGCTTTTTTTTTTTCAAGAAGCGTAGTCACACAGTTATTGATCAGAATATGAATATCTGGCTATTCTTGACTAGAATAATTATATTAACTGAATTTATCAATGTTGTGTCTTTTCTGCAATGGCAGAGGTGATTCTCTGATATGTGTATATATACAATGATGACGCGTCAGTTGGAGAAAAGCAAAACAAATATTTAATTATCAAATAATACAAAAAGGACAAAGAATTTGATTAAATTTTTTTATAAATAAGTTATTATAACATTTATAAAAACATCAAAAGATAGAAAAAATATGATCACTAATTTCTTAATATATGTTATAAAAGTGTAACAAAGGCTCTTAATGCAACTCTGTTTAGAGCATTGGGGAATGAAATCTTAACCTCAAAATACATTTTACATGAATTACCTACAAACCTATGATTTTTCCCAAAGGCTTTTCAAAATAAGTTTACATCTGATTGGCCTTTACAGAGCTTTCCTAAATTTGCTTTTATACGATAAGATGCAAACTTCTCCACAAGAACACACTCTTGATGTCAATAGACAAGTCACTTATTCTGCAATCAAGAAGTGAATAATGTAAATTTATTTTTTGTAAAATTGCAAAAGGGTTGTACATTTTTGCCTCCCTCTTTCCTAATTATATTAGCATTTGTGAAAGGCAAAAACGCAAAACAATAAGTTATTATTTGACTGGAATTTTCTAGATAATATAACTTCATATAATATTTAATTTCTAAATAAATTCTTTCTGCAGTTTTACAAAATTATCAGTTATATATTATACTGGACACATACATCCAAAGACTTGGAGGCATCACGCAACTAATTATCAGCTTGGAAAATTTATTTTGTGTGGATGAATGTATGATAATCCAGACATATTTTGATATAATAATGGCTCCTGACACTAACTCAGCTTAGGGTATGAGCCATATAACTATTAAGCAATTGATAGACAGATAACAGCAATCAAATGGCAGGCAAATTTAAATAAGCACAATATTAATTACTAAAATGAAATTAAAACACTATAAGGAAAAAAAATAAAATAAATTGATTAATTTCAATTATGGATGATTTTATTACTAAATGATCATTATTGTCTACAAAATATATCTGACTCTTAATTGCCTTTTGGTCCAACAATTCTTTAACTATATCAGTCCTTGTTGCCATATTGCCGTATTGAATTTTTAAAAGACTGACTTGAGACACAATTTTCACAATAACTTCAGTTTTAATAATGTTAGAACAAAATGCTATATATTGACAGAAAATACAAAAACTATGGAAAACAATAAGGCTAAGACAAATAGTGATTACCATTAAAAAAGTAAGGAGAAAAAAAAAATTCAACATCTGAAATAATTATTACTTTATTGTTTGTTCATATTTCTAATTTATCTTTAATTAAAGTTTAAATTCCATCTTCATTGATAATTTCATTTGTATTCCTCACAAAATTTTCAGTCAAATCATATATAAGACTTCTTGAGATAATCCATAGCTTTAGAATCTACAAAAATAGTCACATAAGAATTCTTCATTTTTATCTTGTACTCCAAAAGTTAACAAATCTCAAGGCATCCATAAGAAAAAGATTCATCCTAATAAAAGATAGAAAGTAAATTATTTCCAGAAGATGGATATGCATTTGTGATCATAGCAATTGGCTTTTTGCATACCAGTGATGCTATCTTGTTATATTCATTGTCCCACAGAGATATAATTTATTTGCATATAGCTCATTTGCTAGCTATAGACTTGAAAATAATGTAATGCAAGATGTGGCAAAACTACTGACTCAACAGCATGAGTACCAAAGCATAGGCAAGAGTCAAGACTTGATTCTTTGGCTGCATATAATTCTATGAGGTATACATAACCATTGTGGCTATCACTGCGCACACCACTTGAAACCTCTCTTTATTGGTTTTAAGAGTTGATATTTTCACATGGTACTATGCCTAGTAAATTTTGTGATTGCTTTATCAACTGTAACCTTTCTGTACATCTGACAATCAGTAGTAAAATTTACATTGCACTGCTTTTATACAAACACAGATATGCAAGTGCAAACACATTAATAGGAATATAAACACTAATAAGTTATTAAACCTTTTAAGAATCATTATGTTTATAAAATAAGGTTGCCTCAAACTTAGTCAGAGCCCCAAAATTATATTGTACATAAACCACTACATTATATTTGAATAAAAGTATAATTTATATATTACACACTCTAATACAAACATAAACACATTAATAAATTATAATTTATCTAATAATAAAAGTTAAAATAATACTATGCAAGTAATAGAAAAAGTAAAAATACGCAAATTATAAAAAAAAATTGCATAATTACAATATTACGTTTTTATCAAGATGAAAGCCTTGAATCATTGAGACATCTTTAATTCATTTTATTACAGTCTTGCCAATACAAAAATTGTGCCTTTGTTTTCTTTGAGCAATCTACTAAATTGAACAGAAAAGAAAAAATTAAATGAACCTATTAATAAAAATTCAAAATTTTAACATGTGATATGCCATTTTTAAAAGAAACTCAAGCAGCAGAGAATGCTGGAGTTTTTGTAAATGTCATGCTTATGGTTTTCTTGCAATTTTAAAAAGAAAAAATTTCACCGAATCAACTGCCGCTAGTGGCTATCATACTACTGCTACTGAAGCCATTAAATGGAAATGCAACCACTTTAATGATATAATATCCAAGCCATAAAATTTTAATCTTAATTAACTTAGAATTTATATTTTGTCTTATGAGTGTGTCAACCTTGCTCAAACTAATCGAGAGCCTAAAACAAAGAATATAAAAGTCTATTCATGTGTCGACCTTCACAATAATAACCCTGACTGTCTTACTTGCGGTAAGTAACGAGTAATTCTAAATGTTGAGAGCAGAGATCATAGCTTGTCAGAGATTCCAAAGATTCACACTCGATATAGCAGATGGTAAAATGGAAGGCACTGGTAACTGTACTAAGCTTAACCAGGATAAAATAAAGACAATCCGTTTCTCAAAAATACATTTAAATCATTTATATTCTTTGGACAGAGATATAGCTGCCAAAGACTGGTAATGATGACCTTGTAAATCTTGGAAATTCTGAAGGTGGACAAATATATATTGTACACAACTCTAATAATCTTCTAACAAACACTTTCATTATATGTTTGGTTTTTAATATGTCTATACTGTATAGTTGCAGTCTGGAACCTAGATAGATCAACTTTCCTTACCTTTTCATGAGATTCCTTCTGGATGTTTCTATAGTTGATGGCGGTTAGCAATTCTGGCATTTCTTCTATATTTCTCTGCTTTGTGCCCAATATGATTTGCTGCACAGTTGCAGGTATATTATATCGGATGGTTTTATGACCTACACCTCTAATAATGGAAAGATGGTTAGGGACCTCATCTTGGCTACATTCTGGTAAAATAATTGAGTATAGGTTTTTTCCGGTGCCCCTGGATATTTTTCTTGTGAGATTTTATGCAGGAGCCCATCTTGGCATTCTACACTCCAGAAGCTATGCATTATTGCATATCTATAGTCACCAAACATCTCTGGTTTAGTTTTTAATGTATGTCACCATTCTTTGGCCACTTCATGGAGGTAGTTACAGGCTTATTAAAAATCTTTTCCTCCTCTTTCCAATTATAAAATAAATATTTCCTGTAAACTCTATATGTGGCAAAGTGCTTTCCCCTACCTCAGCTTTGAAAGTTCCAATCTGGTTGCTGTTGCCAGTAATTTGCCTAGCTTGCCTTTCTTCTCTAGTTTCACTAATTTCTTCTTTCATTGGTTTAATCTCCTGTTTTATCTTTACAATATGGTACCCTATCATCTCTTCCAACTCTTGCATCTTTATGACTTTATCTGCTATCTATTCTTTTTGTGATTTGAACACACTTTATCCTTTTCCTTGCTGTTTCTTTTTTGAACATCTTGTCTACTTTTTCTTTCATATAATGCAGACTTTGTAGCTATATGGCCATTATTTCATGATAGTTTTGCCTCGCATTCTCAAGAAGCATTTCTATCTCTGATATCTTATTTAATCTCTCTACCATTTTTGAGTTTTTAAATGTGATATGGCTAATTCCTCAGGCATCACATTATCACTTCTAACTTCAGCTTCCATGTTACCAATACTCGATATCAACACACTTACTGATTCTGAATTAAATTTTTCTAGTATCAATAAAAAAAAAATTTTAATTTTCAAATATTTGATTAAACTTTTTAGCAAAGTAATAAACTTAAATATTTTTTTTATTAAACTATACCTTTTCTTATTTCAAACTCTTTGTTTTTTAATTATTTTTTAAACAACAATATATTTAAAAGATAAACTTCCTCTCCAAACAATCCTCCAATCTTAACAAAATCACTATTCACTGACCGATCCATCTATTTAATGACAAATTTCTCTGACCAACTGCTAATATTCTCTTAATTGCTTTAAAAAAAAATCTTCAATGGGTTTATTCTCGAGTCCATGTGTTGGCTGTGCTATTTAAATGTTATTACCTTATGTACCAGATACATACATCCAAACATATGAAGGCACTACCAAACTAGTCTACCAGTTTGGAATTTATTTTGTGTGGATGAAGGTATAATAATCCGGACATATTTTGATATAATAATGGCTCCTGACACTAACTCAGCTTAGGGTATGAGACATATAACTATTAATCAATTGATAGATAACAGCAGGCAAATTTAAATAAGCACAATAATATTTATTAATTACTAAAATAAAACTGTAATACCTAAGAAAAAAATTTAAAATAGATTAATTTCAATTATGGATGGTTTTATTATTAAATTATTATTATCTACTAAATATATTTGACTCTTAATTGCCTTTTGTTCCAACAGTTCTTTAAATGGAAGTATAACCACTTTAATATAATATCCAAACCATAAACTTTTGATCTTAATTAACTTCAGTTTTATATTTTGTCTTATATGTGTGCCAACCTTGTCCAAACTAATCAGAACGTAAAATAAAGAATATAAAATTAATAAATGGGCTATTCATACACCAGTAACATGGGTAATTCTAAACATTGAGAACAGATAGTAGTTTGTCAGAGATTTTGCCAACAGAGGCTCCAAAGATTCACACTAGATATAGCGGTGATAAAATGGAAGGCACTGGTAGCCGTACTAAGTTTAACCAGGGCGAGATAAAGACAATCAGTTATTCAAAAATACATTAAAATCATATATATTGTTCTTTGATTAGAGACATAGCTGCCAAAAACAAAGATAATGAAGACTGGTAAATCTTGAAAATTCTATGGGTGGACAAATATGTATCATACACACAAAACTATAATAATCTACTAACAAAATAATCTAACAAACATTTTTATTTAAACCAAATACTTAAAGCACTAAATTGTTTCTTAAATCTAACAATTTATAAATGTGTAGTTGTATAAAATGCACGAGTAAATAATTAGACAACTTTCTTAAGAGTTAATTTAAATAAAAAATTAGAAAAATAAATCTTCGACAATAATAAACTTAACCTAGATTGCGATCAATTAACTATAGCTAATTATTAAAAGAAAATATCCATAGAGGTAAATTAACAAAAAGCATGAAGTATTAATTATACACATAGTTATAAATTATTTATTTTAAACTAAACAAATGATTTTATAATAAACATGCTGACTAAAGACTAGATTACTGGATAAATAAAGTTCTAACATTTTACCAGAAGACTTATGCAGCAAATTTGGGATTTTGGAATACATACTTTAATTGAGTGTTCAAATGCATGTCATTTCTTTAACAGGTAGTATAGAAATATGCTTCGGTGTCCAGGTTGTTGGTCAGTGAAAACAGCATATCGGTTGGGTCAATAGTTATACCATGATTGGAATTAGAATTATGCTGGAAGAGTTGAGTTCATCATTGGAGTAGCCTTAGTCTCACATATCAATGTAAATGCAGGAGATGGTTGAGCTTTTCATTTTTTTCTGGAGACTGCTAGGTTTCTTTTAAATGGGCCACTTATCGCATGGTAATTGTGGATAACCACCTTAGATTCTTTGGAAAATTTTATAGGGATAAGCGGCGAAATAACTTTTGCTCATGAAAAGTGTAGAATAATAATAATTTATGTTCATGCTAGAATTGAAGAAAGGATTGAATAATGAAAAGTGAATCTATCTGAATGGCATTGACAAAATTTTTTAGCTTTTATATGTCTCCAGTTCTATTGTTTGCCCACCTGTTTTTATGGAAACATCTAGAATGACATTATTAAAAATAACTCCAGATAATCTAGTATTTTAAAACTATTAATTAAATTCTTAACATTTCCAACTAATTACTTTTATTATAATCTGAGCAATGTCTAACTTTTTACATTACAATAGATTAAATTTTATTGTAGATCAAGCATTGTTTTACACAGTTTCAAAATAATCTTATATAAAAAGATAAGTAATTTGTTTATAAAGTTTACTTTTTAAATTTTTACAACAAAAATTTGACATTATTTCAAAATTTAATCTTAACACTGCCCATTATGTATACAATAGATCTTAGATCAAAGTAATTAATTAAAAACATTGTTTAATAAACATCAAAATAAACATTGTCCCTTCATTAGGAATTCTCTGAAATAGATAAAAAATAAACGTTTACATTTACAAACCACATGCAATTTTCTCTTTAAAATTCTTTTTTTACAAAATGATTTATACTTATTTGTATGTATGTGCCTTATATATCATCACGCACATTTAAGAATTACAAAATATAACATTTTAATAAAATTTAAAAGTGTACAATTTAGATATAATCTTTAGCTGTTCTTCGATCTGATATTTGGAAAATATAAATTTCTTTTTTATATTTTGATATTCAATGAAGAACCATTTCAATATATATTATAAAAAAATATGTAACTATACAAAAATACATTTTCATACTTTTTGCTTATATTTATATAATATGAATTTCTATTTTATATATAGCAATCCCCCCCCACACACACACACACTGAAGTAACTTCACTTACATAGTCTTTTTTAAGTTTTCTGGACTTCAGTGTTTTCTTTTGCTTTTACAAGCATATTTCTCCTGGGTTTTGTTTAAGCATATGGCATTCCATTATTTCTTTTTGGTCATCTGCTTGGTAGTTTGCTATGCTTATTTTTATCGAATCATCTCCAGCAGCAATGATTTACATGTTTTTTCAGTATCATTTCATCAGCTGTTAAGAACTCAATAATTTGTATGGACAAATGATTTAACATTATAGTTCAAACATTTTTTTACCAACATCCCTTAAATATAATTTTATCTATTGTTATAAATGTCTTCTGTTTTACAATAATTTTCTCAGTGTTTTCTATACTTGGAAAAAGTACACTTAGTTCAGTTTTAAGATTTTTTCCTGATAATAATTCTGCAAGGAATTTACCTATTACTGCAGTTGGGTTGAATTTTATTGTAATAACATAGTGATCACAGTTTCTTAAAAATTTGTTTTAATAATATTTAATGTTAGTAAACAAGGCAAAACTCTCCATAACAATTATGTGCTACTATAAGAGATGTTCTTTTTAAAATGCCAACTCTATTTTCTGCCAAATCATTTGATTCTGGATAGTAATATTTATTAAGTTTTTAGGAAGTAAAACCAGTGCCCTTGTCAGATACAATGGTCTCTGGTAAATCTAAATGCAAGAAAATTTCTCTTAATTTCTTTATTTTTTTTTCTTTCTATTTCTATTTTTTACAATTCAGTATTCTACCCAGCAAGGATATGACTATAACAATTAAAAATGTGGGCAATATGAATTCGGTGCCATGGTTGAGTTGCCCTTGGTCATTTTATAAAATTTCCTCAGATAGTTTAGATGTAGATTGGCACAATTTATATTTTTTAATGAAGTTTTCAATTTCATTATTAATATTCACCACCAGATGCATCTTCTCATTAATACTTTTCCTGGATGGCCATTATGAAGTGCATTTAAAGTCTTCTCTACCAGCCATTGATATTACAACACAATCACCATTTAATATGCAATGTTTGCATATTGTAAGATTGATTCTAGCATTCCAAAAAGATAATGTTAGGTAATGCTGCCAAGCCCTGTTTATCCATCTAATTAGGTCTTGATACCTATCATTAGTTTTAGTCCAGTTCGCTATTGTCTAATGAAGAGTGTCTGAATAGTTTATTTCAATTTCTGATTTTTTAGACTTTGATTTGTTGGATATTTGAGATAATACATGCATGTTGAATTAGCTTTCCCTTTCTATACTTCAACTCACAGTTTTATGCCAATAGAAAATTTAGCCAGCTTAATATGTGAGAGTCAAAAATTCAGTAATGGATTTTGAATTGCAAAATATGCCTAATAGTGATTTATGGTCCATCACCACAGTAAAATTTTACCATATAAATATTGATGGAATTTTTTAATTCCAAATATTATAACCAGAACTTATTTTCTAATTGGCTATAATTTCTTTTGATACTAAATAGTGATCTACATGCATATGCTATTAGCCTTTCTTTACTGTACATTAGAGTGGTTAGGGCAGTTCCTATATCATATTTAGATCTGTCCATTGTAAGTTTGACATCAAGATCATTATCGTAATGCATGAGTAACTGTCTCAATGTTAGGAGAGCTTTAGTTTGATTAAATACTTTTGTGGCTTTCACTCCATCTCCAGTTTTAATTTTTTTTTTAGTAATTCATATAATGAATAAGCTGTTTTAGTTTTTGAAAAAGTTCAAAATTTTAATAAACACCAAAAAAGCATATAGCTCTTTGATGTTTTTTGATCTTGGAGTATTTTGAATAACTCTCATTTTCTCTGAATCAGGTAGTTTACTCTTTTTACTGATTGCATGTCTGACTAAAGTTTTCAGTTATTCCAAGTGCATTACTTTTCATTCGACTGTTCTCAAAAAATCTCTAGTCTTAGGCAGACTTTGTTTTTATATTTACTGAACAATATCTCTGAATTTGCACTGATGAGAATATTATCAAATTATGGGATAATACCATTAAGTCCCTGGAGTAGTATATCTGTTTTTTGCTTGAAAAATATTTGACGCCATTGTTATAACAAAAGATGGATGATTACAATAGAATAGACTGGTGTGCCTCGTTATAATTAATTTTGATGACCTTTCATATACTGGAATCAAGTGAAAACAGTTTTTAAATCCAGTTTTGCAAAAGTGGTAATGACAATAACTGCAAGTATTTCCTTAGTATTTTGCTACTGGCTATGCAATTTTGGTTAGATTTTTATTAGTGAATTGATGGGCACCACAATTTCCCATCTGACTTTGAAATCACAACTATAAGTGTGACAATGTCAATAACAGTGCAAGTAATTCCTTCGTGTTTGGTACTGGGTATGCAATTTTTTTTTAGATTTTTATTTAGTGATTTTAATATAATCACCACAAATTCCCAATTTCCCATCTAGCTTCGAAATCACAACTATAAGTGTGACCAGTCAGTTTTTCATAGGTGTTAGCATCCCCCTCTGAACTAGTTCATTTATAGCTTTTTTATCTTTCTGGGCAAATGATACGTTTCAAGCTTTGCAAATGTTAGGTTTTGCCCTTTAAAATGATCAATTTTAACAGGTTTAATTTTCATTACTATTTTATATAAACCTAGGAATCTACATTTCATTTCATGCTCAATGTTAATATTTTTAGTCTTGTAAACCGTTTTTGACCTATAAAGCACTGATATTATATATAATGGTAGGATTTAGATTTTCTTATAGTTTACATGTTTAACAATACTTTTCTGAGGATTTTTTTACTTCATGTCCATTTATATCTTGAGCTTGTAAAAAAAAAAAAAATTGATGCACAGAACTATTTTAATGTTTTTTATTAAATTATTTCAGTCTTTGTTGGATATTAATTATAAGCCCAAACCACTGTCAATCTCCATAGAAATTCTTTTTTCATAAATTTGGATAGGAAGCATTATTTGCTAGACAATATCTACATTAGTTTTTTTAATCTGAGATTTAACTTCAGTTTTTGGTCATATTACTTGCTGCATACTTTTTTTTTGAGTTCGGAGATTTTTGATAAGTATTTGCTACACGTTCTTTCAAACCACAATTTGTGCACTTCTTTTTTTTTTTTTGTATACAATTATGGGCTAACAGTAGAAACTTTTTTTCCTGTGGCTTTGTTATTCTTAAAATAATATACCACTCTTCAATTTTTGAATAACAGTTTTATTTCAGTCATTTAAACTTATTTTTTGAAATTCTTTAGTCTGCTCTAACACTAGTTCATGAGTTATCTACTCTTTAAATTGCATCCATATATGTCAAGTCTTTCTCTGACTTCCCCCATAAGAACTGTTTAGAAAGTATCTATAAAATTGCCATATATGCAGTTCCTGGCTAGGTCTCAACACTATCAGGCACATTTTTTCTTCTTGAGCTTCGCTTCTATCTAAAATGAAATCTAGCTGTATATCTTGAGGATAAAAAATTAATATACTCATCCAATTTAGAAATTATTTATTCATAAAAAAAAATTTTCTGGCTTAATGACTGTACATAAACAGTTAACAATTTCTATTACCCTTTGGACTATGAAATACAATAATGTTGCTACTTAAATATTATTTTCTTCGACTTTATTCATAAGAAAATATTTTTCTAAATTTTGCATGAAGAGAGACCAGCTAGTTGGGTCTTTGATGTCAAATTCATTAATAATAGCTTGAGGTGTTTTAATTTAAATACTGCTAGTTTTACTTCACTAAATTAAATTTTTTGTGTGGTTATTACCGGAATTTCTTTGAATGAGTTTGTTAATTACAGAGTTGAAATCTTGGCATAAATTGTGTTAGGTTGTTGATTATGGGGTATGAATCCAATTCCTCTTTCTGCACCAAGTGTTTTCTGCATTGACATTGATGACTCTTTGATATATATATATATATGTATACCTAGCCGATACGTCAGTTGCAAAACAGTAAACACTATTTTTTGGTTTAAAAAAAAGTCAGAAAATTTGACTCAAGTTTTTCTTGGAATAACTTATTATAACCTTTATTAAAACACATATATATAAATAGGTTTAAAAAAAGATAAATAGGAAAATTATAATATCGCAAATTTCTTAGTATAGATTACAGAAGTGTAACAAGGGTCTTACCGTGAATACAATTATTTAACAACAATGATTAATTATTAACAGACATATTAATTTTATATATCTTGTTTCTAGTATTGGAGAATGAATTCAGAGGCTCAAAGAATACATTTTAAATGTGATATATACAACCCCAGTGATTGTGTCAAAGGCTTTTCAAAATAATTTAGATTAGGGCAGTCTTTACAGCTTTCCTAAATTCACTTTTATACATCAGCAAGTGAATTTCTTCCCAGGTACACATTCCCTTATTCTACAATCAAGAAGTGAATAATATATATATTTTTTAAATTACAAAAGTTTTATACATTTATTTATCCCCCCCCCTCCCCCAGGCTTATATTAGCATCTGTGATAGGTAGAAACACAAAGTAATAAATAATTATTCAATGGGAATTTTCCAAATAATTTAACTTTATATAATATTTAATTTCTAAATAAATATATAATAATTAATTTCTAAATAAATTCTACATCTGCAGTTTTATAAAATTATCAGTTTTAAATATAACATAAAAATATGTGATAGTATAAAAATATGTATAAATACTTATTGCTTGTGTAATATACATATTGTAACGTTTATTTATATATGTTGCAAATATATTGGCATTTGGTAAAAGCTAAAAAAAAAAAAAAGTAAATTTAGATTTTTTTTTTTGACTATAATTTTTTTTTTTAAAAAATAATGTACAATGAAAGTTAAATTTTTCTTTCGTATTTTTTTTTACTTAACTGGAAATAAAAGTAGAATTAGAGAGAACAAAAGAATTCCAAAAGCAAGTAAAAAGATAAGCTAAAAGAAAAATATTTTAGCTAATTAAACATGGCCGAAAAACTTGATAAAAGAAAATGAGAACTTAGTAATTGAAAAATGATAAAGACTGTATAAGATTATAAACACAAAACGCCATGATATTAGCATGCACAGAAGTACGACAATGGGACCTCTAGTATAAAAAGGAGGGATTCGGTTGGAGGAACGTCTTGGTTTAGCTGATATTCTTTTGGTTGGTTTTGGATTAGAGAATCCAGACCACTCTACGATGAAAAAGTTATTCATACGAGAGTAGACCGGAGCTTTAGCTGACATCATTACCGATGGACACCAGAGAAGCTTACGTGACTAGCCTATGGAACCAGCACCAAGATCAACTAATAATCAAAGGCCGTGAGCTCAATTCAACCCCGAAAAACTATGCATAATTATCTACAACCTTCGTGAATTCACAAAACTTACCGATAAGTTAAGACTACTTATTCCTGATTGTGACAAAATTAAGCGTTTGCAAACAAGTCTTAAAATAATCCCGATAGAGACATTCATTTTTTCTGTACAAGAGACTTTTGTTTATACCAGAACTTTTTAATTATTTTATTTTATTGATTGCATCATATTTGAATTAATATGTGTTCTCTCTGATTTACTTGATTAGGAATTCTCATTTTAACTTAAACAGATGTTTAATGTTATAATAATAAAAATATTTCTAATATCAATTTTCATTTGTCCGTTATTAATAATAGTTATTATTTTTTTAGTATTAAATTTATTATTAGTTTAATAAGATTTAAAATGGAATTTACCTTGCCAATATGTTTAAACAAGCCCAGGAATAATAATCAAAAAGGAGAAAATAATTCTCGTTACGGTATGATGTAATACCGATTAGTTTAAAAGTATTTTTTTTTATTTGTGAGATGTTATATGACGATTTCAGCGAATTCTTAGGAATTCTGGCGCCCAGATTAAATAAATTAAAAGCTGATTTCGTCAATAGCACAATTCTCAACAATTAATAGGCCGAGTTGATCAGGAAATATAGCTATGTTTTTAGAATAGAAATATAACTTTCTTCTTTTTTGACATAGCTTGATCAACTCACGCGCAGTTTATAATAGGTGTAGAAGCCTAGCAAAACGGAAAACGTTATAATATATATATATTGTAACGGGCACAGACAACGTTACATTGTGTTTTATTATTAAACATGAAAAAAATAAAAGTTCGCAAATAAAAATTTCTTTTTTAAGAATTGAAAATTGAAAATTAAAAAATCATCTTAAACTCATATATATATAAAATCGCACAGATAAAAAAAATATATATATTAAAATAAAACTTTATTAAAAATAGAAAAACTAAATCTTTCAACAAAAAGATTTAGAGATAAAAATATCTTTAAGTTTGGAAAACACATTAATTAATCAGAAATGGAAATGATTATTTTAATTAGTCAAAGTGAACTAGTCTTTGGGCATTTAAATGTATAAGCAACAGTCAGATAGGAAAGCAATAGAAACTAATAGCAAATGAGAGAAATCCATCGGGAAATCGGACCTCAACGGAAGGATCATCATCAACGATGACGTAATGTCCATTGGATCCTAAAGGTAATATAAAAGGAAAAGTTTGGAAATTATTAGTGTAGTTATTACGATGTGACTATATGTGTTAGTGCGGAGTTGAAGGAGAAGGGATTGAAAAGACGCACTCTTCAATCTCTTCAGTTTTGTTAAAAAAAAGAAATACCATCGTTTTCTACATTGAGGACCAGCCAAAGCAAAAGACCTCCGGATGAATAAATAAATCGGCCAACAGAATACCAATCTCTTTAGGACGGCGTGGGAATTCACGTTCAAATGGCAAGCAATGGATAAAAGGAACATTTTGAAATCGTAAGAACTTTTTGAACTCTCAGCTTTAAATATATATAATTAATGAACATTTCTAAACAATAAGAACTTTACTTCTAAACTTGTTCCGTATTTAAAAAAAAAAAATAGAAATAGATTCCTATCTGACCAAACTAAATTATTTATTAATTAGGTATAATTTTATTTGATGTATTTCTTTTGTAAAATCATTTCCATTTATTTTATTTTTTTTGTTCTTTTAAGTTTTTATTATGATTTCTGTTTTTCGATAAATTAAACTATATAAATATTAAACTTAAGTCGGGCGTGAATGGCTATGTAGATTTGTAAAGTTATATTAGGGGAGGGTAATCTTAGGTCATTCATTTCGTAGTTGAATTAGGTCAATGGATTGGATATATTGGTGTAATTAGTAGATGTAGTACGAGATTCGCTACGGGCAGAATCGCTATTATACGCCGCACACACTCGTTTTGCCTATGGGAGGAATTATAAGACGGAGACCGTAGTTCCTTCCTATGGAGTTTTTTTTTTTTATTGCTCTCATCGTCAGATAGATCTAATATTCCTATCTGATGAGAAGCAGTTTCTTCTCTTAACCTAATTGTGCTGCCGTATTCGTATTACATTGAACACATCGATATATCAGATGGATTGAAGTTTGGTTTGACTGCGAACCTTTGGCCTAAGGTTAAACAAGGATTGAATTTTTTTTTTTCAAATGCAAATCTATGTAGTCTATTCATACTCGACACTCTAAATAAAAATGCATTAAATTTAGGTTGGGTATAGACGCTTGCATGGGTTCGTTACCGCTTAATTATGTTTTTGGTTTTCATATTTGATCAAAATATATAGACATTTGGTAAATACTGATACCTTACAGAGAGTATCTAAGATGTATTTATGTCGGATGTCTTTTAAGTTATTGGTGTCTTGCGGCATCTTATGATGAATGCTATTGGGTTCTTATAAATTTCCCTCTGCAATTGACTTTATCAATGACTTTGTATTTTGATCGTTTATGTTTATTTTGAAATGTTTTTGACTGTGTAATCTATGTAACCGATCTATACTCAACATTATAAAACAAGCTTTTATAATCCTATCTGTGCGAACTTATAAAAAAATTAAAATGTAAATTTATAAAAATTAAATGTAAATTAAAATCAAAAATCAAAGTTAAAAATGTAAGTTAAATTTTAAAATGTAAAACTAATACTAAAATAATTTTAAATCTTATATATATGTGCATAAATAAATGTTTGTGTGTTAATTACTGGCAGTGGCTTATTTTATTCTTTTTTTATATATTCTTAGATAAGAATTTATTATATTATTTATATTATAAATATAAATCTCTGCTATTCCAATGAGCTAGTGACTTGGGCTAACGACCAGATATCAAAAAAAAAAAAAAATTATTTTTTTTTTACTTATGTATCTGCCTACTTTATAAATTTTTTTAAGTTCAAATGCCTAGATGGCGCCCTGTAGTGCAGATTACGTTAGTCTCAATTTATCCGGATAGCTATAATATATACCTATATATTATAAGGGACCTGAACTCAGACTTTCATACTCCTCACAGCACAACCGATACACATGACCACATACATGTGAAAAAGATAAATGATCTCCAATATTCGTATTTCATGATGAACCAGCATTCATGAGTTTGTTCAGATCGCCATTTCCAACCTTCATCCTTGGATTTTCAATGATATGGATGGCTGAAGAGTTGGAAAGTGGAGAAGATTGAAGCTTTGCCATTAAAGTTTGAAGATTTGATACCTTAATATAAGCTGAGCAGTGATTGCATATATGTGTTGGAAATAGTGATCTGGATGAACTGCTGAGTGCTGATTCAGCATGAAATACGAATATTGGAGATGATTTATCTTTATCACATTTATGTGGTCATGGGTATTAGTTGTATAAGATGGACTGTATGTGGGGAGCTTGAAAGTCTGAGTTCAAGTCCCTTATAATTATGGTAAGTATGACTGTGAAACAAAAATGTAGTATGAGCAGCCTTCATTAATAGTGAGTTAGGTGTTGTATTTTTACAAACACTGATGCTATAATTTCCTATAGGTGTGAATTTTGAAATAACTTAAGATAAAAACTCATTGGCCTTTAAATAAATATCAACAATATTTTTTAAAGATATATACTAATAAAAAATGATATTGACATTTTTTTAGAAATTACCTATCTTCAAAAAATATTTGGCTGAAAAGAGATACTTTTGTTTATTCATAAAAAAAACTAATTACTAACTTATATTATCTATTATTTTATAGGTAATTGAAACTTTTTCTAGCCTACTTAGATTAACAATTTTCTTTAATGAAATAACTAATTCTAGAATATTTTTTTTTACCCCATTTTTCTGCAATAATTATAATGGTTCAAAAAATGTTAAAACATTTTTAACAACAAAACAGGTTTGGATTTATGATGAAAATTTATTTAAAGCTAAGATCTTTCAATATGAGTAGTATCATCATAGAATTATGTAAATAAAGGAAGTTGAGATCTAGACTTAAAGATACTTTAGAATATTAAATATTAGATTATCATAAAATTGAATTAATTTATATACTAATGATGAAATTGCTTACTATGAATGCCATTTTTTAGACAATGGGGTGCTAGAGCCCTTTTTATTGACGACATGATGATCTTTAGCTATTAACCATGCCTCCTTCATCTTTCTGTCATCTCTGTCAGAACAAATGACATCATCTGTTTTTTTGGATCACGATGGCATAACTTTGATCTCATCTATAGTTGACATCATTTGTTCTAAGAGAGATGACAGAGAAAGGTAAAGGAAGCATGGCCAATAGCTAAAGATCATCATGCCATCAATAAAAAGGACTCTAGTACCCCTCTTTCTAAAAAAATGGTACTTTTAGTAACTGCTATATTTTGTAAAAATATTATATTTACATTATTATAAGTTTGTGCACTCCAGAAAAAGTAGAAAATATCAGAGAAATATATTTAGATCACAAACTGATAAGCGGTAATTTTAATTAAATAATTTACTTCAATTGTGATCGATAAATTCCAAGAAATATTTGCTGATTAAAAAATATTTCTTAACAAAAGACTAATTAATTAATGGAATAGACTATAAATTATCTTATATGGAAATGAATCACTATAATGGTCAAATATCCAATATAATTTATTTGTTCATAATGTCACAAATACATAAATAAATAATCAAACAAGATTGAAATAAACAACTATTAATGACTATATTTAAAGGTCTCAATGGAGACGAAAGCCGATTTGATAAATATTTAAATATAGTTATTAATAGTTGTTTATTTCAATCTTGTTTGATTGATTATTTATATATGGAAATGAATTCAAAAGACACCAATTATTTAGTTATAGACATAAAAACATTACCGTATATGGAAGAAAGTAATTGTGTGAGTAATTAAAAACTATAAATAGAATAAACAACAAGGTGCATGGTTCATTTTCCAATTCATGTTGGAGAGAGATGTGAAGTAGCTTCAATGAGAGTGCAGCGCTCAGTGAAAATGTATTCATTGGAAGCAGCTGAACAGGCCCAAAGAATTTGGGAAACCGAAGCTGGAGGAAACAGTATGGATAGTAGCTAGATGTGAAGAGTTGATTTTCCAGTGGAGTTCCGGTGAATTTACCACTATTGCCGATAGGTGGAAGTGATTGCAGCTAAAAGAAGCTCATAGTGATGATCGCAATACTCTACGACGTAGCCAGATGTGTTCGCATGCAGCTGAACTGGACTGAGGGCCAAAATGTTGGGAAACCAAGGCCAGTGGTAACCATCTTGAAAGCAGCCAGTCTTAAAGTGCGTGGGAATATTTGTGTTGCAAATGTAGCAGACTGTTCGCTATTCTTATTAGTTATTATTTTGTTTGTTGGTATTCAGAATGCTTGCATTTTGAATACACAACAGTAACTACTGTCATCCTTAGTAAGTAAATCTCCAAAAAAATTCAATTTTATGGTAATCTATTATTTAATATTCAAAAGTAACTTTAAATCTAGATCTCAATATTGAAAGCACTCAGCTTTAAATAATTTTTTTTTATTACAACTTTAAATCTGTTTTGTTGTTAAAACTGTTTTATCATTTTTTTTGAATTTATTGAAATAAATATATAATAATTCAGCAAGCATTTCTTATCCTTCATTCCTCATTATAAATCACCTACCTCTTTAAAGCACTCATGTGCTACTGGAAATTTAAAACTAAATGTTAATTTTAAAATATATCTTCATAATTAAATATAATAAAATTTGTCTGATTATATTTTCCCATATTAGTTAATGCAGATATAATCCTGCTTCTTCAATTACTAATTTATGTCATTTTATTTAAACATTAGTTCTACCTTTTCCAGAGTTTTTTGTGAATTTTGAATTAAGTCTTTAATAAAGAAAATAGAAACATGATGTTCATTTTCTTTGGCTTATAAATTCACCATTATTTATTTAAACATTTTTTTCTTCAATTTCTTGCATTTTGCTTGGAAAATTAAAATCATGGGTTAAATAGAATAATTGGATAAACTTTTTATAAGACAATAAAATATTGTATTCACATTAGTTGGATTTATTACTTTACAAGTATTTGCTGAAACTTTTTTTTTCATTTAATTTTGAATGTAAATTTTATGTACTAATTTATTTGTTACACTGCATTATTTTTTAATAAATGTGAGTTTATTCGAGATTAATTATTTATTATTTAAATAAATCCTAACTCATATTAAAATAATAAAGTCTGGTGCTGGTTGTGAGATTTCAGAAGTAAAATTTTAGAGAGCTGAATTTATAATATTGTAACTTTACAAATTTTTTTTTTCAGGGAATATTTTTGATGCAAAACTGATCAGTCATTTCTTATGTAAACTTTTACTTTTTTCTATCCTTAAGATATATACTTTCTGGGTATAATTTTTTTTTTCCAATTTGAATTAGTTTTTTTTTTTTAAAGAAAAAATACAAGAATGGAGAAAAAAATTCTAACACTAATTGAAGATAAAAATAATAAAGCGATTACACAGATCCTAGACCGACTAAATGATGAAGAAGTAAGTAATGTATTTAAGTCCCATGTAATAATTGTAAAAACAAGAGTATAATAATTGTAGCAAATGGAAAAATTGTAATTGCAAAACATTTTCACTATATTTAATTGAAATAATATTAATGTAAATTTGTAAAATATTTTTTAAATCTGTGATAAAAATATAAATTTGGATTATAATTTTACTGATAAGATTACATTAAATTTATGGATATTTATAAAAATTAAGCATACATGATAATATTAATGGCTATATTTTATTTGGTATAAAAATAATTATTATTAAATTATATAGGAATACAATTTCTTAGATATTGATCTGGTCAGCTTTTTACATTTCCATATTTATTGATCATTTGAAGATTTCTTTAGAAAAATAGCAACTTGTCATAGTAATAATATTTATGACTTAATTTATAAATTCATTGTGTAATTTAAAATCTCATTAGTTTTCATTGACAAGTCTTTGGGTAAACTTTTGGTAGTATTTGTTTTTTCAATTTCTAAAAAAGACCAATTCTAAGTGTTTCTTTGGAGTTCTTGTCATAATATGCCTAATATTGATTTACAAAATTGATTTATTTAGAATAATTGACAGATTTGTTTTAGAATTTTTATTATTTTGTATTTGAAAATTTGTAAATTTCTTCTTTCTTATTGGCTTTTTAAGTAGGAAGTAGGAGTGAATTGTTTCCATAATATTATCTAATTCAAACAACCTCTTTTGATTTTTAATTGACAGATTTGTTTTGGAAGTTTTATTATTTTGACTTTAAAATTTTTTTCTTTCTTATTGGCTTTTTAAAAAGAGAAGGGATGGGGAGTGAATTGCTTTGTGGATTTTGATGCAGCTACATTCAATACAAATCTAATTAAATACTTCAAATAAAAATGAACTGGCTGGCTTTGAAACAACAACAGCCAAAAAAAGCTTAATAAAAACTTTTATGGATTTGAATTTTACTTTTTTTTTTTAATTAAAAAATAAAAAATAATACAATTTAAATGAACACCTTTTCAAATAAAAACATTTTAAATCAACAATATGATCAAAACAAAGTTTATTTTTAAATGAGTATTTCTTGTAACATGCAATGGGACAGGAAAATATTGTTTTCTTTTTTATCTTTGACTTTTTTTTTAATTCACATTGAACTTAGAAAAAATAAAGTTTGGCAAAAAAAAAAAAAAGACATGTCAATGAATATTACTATTAAGAGGTTTTAGATTATGCAGTGAATCATAGTAATATTACTAGTATAAATCCCAAGTCCAGGTTGTAGTTCTTTGCCTTCTCTATCTTACTTTTAAAAAGAAGAAATTTAAAATTTTTCTAAAGATAAAACAAGAAGAATCCAAATTTCAAAACCAATTTTTTTTTCAATTACAGATAAGAAAATGGTTATTTGAAATTTATCTACATTTTGTAAAATCGATAAAAGGCATATTTTGTGTTGTCATCCCCCTCTAATTTCTCCCATTCCTCCATCCACCCCTCTTCTCTAAATCCAATAAGAAATCGAAAAGAGAAATAAAAATTTGACAAAAAACACAAGATGTGTCAATGAAAATTAATACTAAGAGGTTTTAAATTTAACAATGAATCTATAAATTCAGTTGTAGTAGTATTACTACTAGGATAAATCACCATTTTTGCAAAGAAATCTGCAATTTCTTGATTAATCATCTCTGTGTTTAAAGTCCCAAAGAGAAAATTTATATATAGATAGTCAACTAGATTGGTACCATTTCATATTCACACTTATCAGTCAAAAATATTAGAATTTTTTTTTATTATATAGGATTCTTTGTTACATTACTTTTTTAATTATATAAATATTTTATACTTTGCATAGTTGTCAGAAAAATTGTAATTGATCATTTAGTAATTAATTTGATGAAGAATGAAAAACAAAGTATTTCAAATTTTAAAAAAATACAAAACTTGCAAATTCTCTTTTATTAATGCATTATGGAAATATTAAATGAAATTATCACATTAGTAAAATTATTTTTTATATTGAGTGTTTTAAATATAAGAAGCATAACCATTAAGTTTAACATTTTTTTGTGTGTTTGTTATTATTTTTTTAATTACATAATCATTTGCTTGTGCAGTCAGGCGATATTCAAACTCCATGGTCATTGATTTTTTTTCCCCAATCCTGAATTAATTTAAGAACTTATTCATTAAACCAAATGTGCAGAAATATCTTGATGCAGATCTACTTTCGTGTATAATCATAGGAACTTAAAAAAGATCTAACATAGAAGGATATTCCTTTTTTTTTTTTTTAATTTTTAAAACATTATAATTTTTATTAATCTATCAAAATCTTATAAAATGTAACTGGCAAGTTTAAGTTATAGGTAACTATCAATTAAAATATATATATAATAATTTATTGAATGTAATAAGTTGTAATTTTTTGAAATAATTAATATTTTCTAATTACTTATGTGATTTTTAATGTTTAATTTTTATTTTTAATATTTTTTTAAAATTCTGTTTAAATTAATGATTGGATACCATTATATGTTTTAAGGTGATTAAATTACTATCAAATCTAACTCATGATCATGTTGCAATCATCAAAGCTGTCATACAAAGTAAGTAGTCCATTTGAGAATAATATTGTTTGTAGATTTATATTCAAATCAAATTATTTATTTATATATATATATATTTAATATGTTCTATCAAATTATCACCATCTTCTAAATGATTTTTTCTATTTGTCAAACTTTTCATGATTTAATGAAATTCTTTTTGGCATATTGTATAACCTCTAATGTCATTTTTCCATCTCATTAATTGATATCTTTGCTTACATTTATGTTTACCTTTACTAAGCATCAATATTTTTTTTCTATGATCAGTCAGTTCTCAATATACCCAAAATAGATTATTTCTCTCAATATTTTGAGTTCTAATGAGTACTGAGGTTTAATTTCTTTGATAATATACGTGTGTTTGAGTATATTAAATCCTCCACATTAATACAAGTATACTTGTCAAGAGAATATTTTGAATAAGTAATAACACTTATTCATCATCATATATAGAGAATCAGATACATAATATACAAAAGATCATAACATATACTTCTCAATTTGTAATATTAAGTGGATAAAATCATAGAAGACACAATTTTTTTTATAAATTTGCATATTTTGAAAGTTTTTGAAATAGTACTCATATAAATTATCAAAGCAACAATTTATAATGTAATTAATGCTTTATATAGTTTAATGCAATAGTAAAATGACAGTTTCTGGAGCTCAATTGGTCATGAATCGCAGCCTAGTTCTACCAGTTCTGGCTTGGATTGCTTATGAATTCTTAAGCATTTTGTTTTTAACTTTGATTCAATTTTGTTAGAAATGTAAATTCAATATAACATTTCTTTTGCACTTTAATTTTGAAATTTTGAGTATCAACTTTAAATCATATTAATTCCATTTTCACTTTTGTGACTATTTTTCTAAAAGGGAAGATACGGTATATATGAATGTTAATGAATATATATGAAAGTATTGTGTTATTATTATTTAAAAGATAAACATTTTATAAACTAAATCTTTGCATTGTCAAAATTGTTTAATGAGTTTTGTAGTAATAATTGTAACAAATATAGATTTTTTTTGGATTTTTTTTTTTTTTTTAAAGGAAGTAGAACAATTACATTCGTGTAGTAGAAGAAAAAGGCATATGGCTTTATTGCTTGGGTGTTCCCAAGAAGTTTGAGCACCAAGCTTGCAAGTGCCAAAATTGTTCCTCGGACATTCCACTCCCAAGCCGGACAGTCTATCTATTGCCATAAAGCACACAAGGCATTTGTATAGTGATAATAGTAGACTGTGTTGCTAAAATGACATTACATTTCACCAATTTATTAAATTATTCAATTTAATACATATTTTGCTATTCAGAGAAGTATAGCTAATTCTAATATATAATCTTAAGATTTATGTATAAAAAAAGATATATAGTTTATTGCAAGCAGTAAAGGAGAAAGTGTTATTCACTAGGTTTTTCACTGAAGCTTGGTGAAAGTTTTAATGATTTTTTTAGCCTTGTTTTACTTTCTAGCTAATGTTTATGGACTATTCTGTTTGAAAAATTTGCCAAGTATAATTCACAATATATATATTTTTAAATAAATTTTAGCACTGCATTATTTGCCAGCAATCATACATCAAAAATTTTATATAATGTGATCTTAATGAATTCCTACATATTGATATTGTGAAATCTTTATAATAATGATTATGATAGATTAAACAGAAAACTAGTGTTCTTACACCAAATGTATAGTTTTTGAGTATATATGAAAAATTTATATTTTTTAAATATATTTCCTTTCACAAAAAATATATAATCATTATCAGTCTATGATAAGATGGAAGGTCTGCATAATATAATAAACTTCGTTATTTATTATCTTACATAAGTGTTTTTTAATTAGGTCTTTTTATTATCTTTTGCAATTTAATTTAGCTCCTCAATGAATCATCTATTTTATTTTTTTTTAGAAATATATCTAGCTCATCTCCATTTCAGCTCTTGATTTGTTGAATTTTAGATGCCAGTAGTAATATAGTTATTTGGGAATTATTTTAAGTAATCAAAAAAATTATTTGGATGAATGGGAGAAAAAATTGATAAATGAAGCAAAGGAAAGAAAGGGATTGATAAAGAAATTAACAGTGTTTTCATATAATAAATATGATGTGGTTAGAATTATATGGAAAGGAGTTGTAGTAGCTGGGTTAACATATGGTAATGATGCATTATATGTTAGTAAGGAGGTATTAAATTACTTAGAAAAAGTTCAAATGGTAGTAGGAAGATATGCATTGGATGCAGATGTATGGACAGCAAAAGAGGCAATTCAAGGAGAAATGGGATGGTCAAGTTTTCATATAAGAGATGCAAAAAGTAAAATGAAAATGTTTGGTAGATTGCAGTTTATGGATAATAAAAGAATAGCTAAAATAGTATTTAATTGG
Source organism: Epiperipatus broadwayi (assembly GCA_028023455.1). Classification (NCBI taxonomy): domain Eukaryota; kingdom Metazoa; phylum Onychophora; class Udeonychophora; order Euonychophora; family Peripatidae; genus Epiperipatus; species Epiperipatus broadwayi. Next base: position 7,520,068 of record JAQFVV010012404.1, read on the forward strand.
GTTATGAGTAAAGGGCAGGTAACAAGATGGATGAGAAAGGTAATGCGGTATGCAAAAGATTCGGATAAAGAATTTATATCAGTATTTTTGTACAAAAGATGGGATGATTGTGTTAAGAGGATTGTTGAGTGTTGTAGTAGTAAGGAATGGGATAAAAGAATAGATTTATTAATAAAGAATAGGGAGTTAAAGAGATGGAGAAATAGTATGGAGAGTAAAAAGAGTTTTAGGTGTGAGTTAATATATGATAATAGTAAGGAAAGTAGTTTATTATTTAAGGCTCGAACTGGATCTTTAGCTACAAGAGAATATACATGTAAATGGAAAAAAATGGGTGATTTATTTTGTAAATTATGTAAGGAAGGAATAGAAAATATTAGGTATTTGTTAATTGAATGTAAATGCTTGAAAACAGAAAGGGTACATATAATGAAGTTATATAAGAATAAATATGAAAAAAGTGATTATACAGAAAGTGAATTATTGGTTTTTATGCTGGGTTTGGGAAAAGATAAAGGGGATATAGATATAAAGGTTATAGAGTTGACAAAGATTATGTAGTGGAAATGGGATGGAGCAGAATATGGGAAAATTTAGAGTGGGGAATGGAAAATAAAGTGGCTAACAGGTTTATCTGGGCATAATTGCTGAGATATTCTAGACTTCGTTTAAGAAGCCACAATACATCACATCATATATTAATATAACGTTTCCGGGCCTTTTTTTTTTTTTTTACTTTTGAAAATTTACGTTATTGTTAGCATTCTAAATTGAAAAATGTTTTTTGTGGGTTTTTTTAAATTTTGTTAAAATGTTTAATTTACTAATACAAGAATAACGTTATTCTTATAATACTAAATTAAAAGTAAAAAACCCAACAAAAAAAATTGTCTTTTTATTTCTAAATTTACGGTATTCTTCTAATAGGAAATTAAACATTTCAACCAAAATTAAAAAACATCCCGAAACCCTTTATTACAAAACGAATCAAACCCAAAAAAAACATTTTCTTTTTATTTCTAAATTTACATTATTCTTCTAATAGTAAATTAAAATGTTGAAACAAAACTAAAAAACAACCCAAAATGCTTCACGAAAAAAGTCATCAAAACAAAACATTTTTTTTTTTGTATTTCTAAATTGATGTTATTTTTCTAATAGGACATTGAATGTTTAAACAAAAATTCCCAAAAGCACCCACAAAAAAAAACCAAAACACTTCATTAAAAAAGGAATCAAACCCAAAAATCTAACAGTTTTAAATAGTCAAAATAAGAGCCATAGATCACATGACCCTATCTCTTAAGCTTGTAAGTTATAAAACAATGAGGGTTGGAAATTCCTCTACAAGCTTTATGATAAATGCTTAGCCAGAGCCAGCACTTAAAATATCTCTGTCAGGAACCCCTTCCCAAACCTCTGACCATGGTTTGTGTGCTTTGGCACTCCTCAGAGAGGTGTCAGGCTAGGTTCAGACACTAGATCTAAAAATGCCAACCCAAAGCCAAGCACTTATTTAAAAGTTATCTATTGAGTGGAAAATCTGAAAATTTCAGACATCTACATGTCTTCAAACCCAGCTATTCAACTCAAATACCTATATGGGGCTGATAGATCTTCAGCCATACCATATAGTAGTAGTCTTAGCAATATAAAATTGCATAAGACTTGTGGCAGAAACTATAAATAGTCAAAATAAGAGTCATAGATCACATGACCCTATCTCTTAAGCTTGTAAGTTATAAAACAATGAGGATTGCCAATTCCTCTACAAGCTTTATGATAAATGCTTAGGGATTTCAAAAAGTGATCCAGTAACAATAGGATTTTTCGAATCTATAAAAAATGTCTTAGGGCAGTCAGTGATATCGGAATTCAATATTAGTGATGTTGGGAAATGACCTCTATATGCTATGCAGTTAGAGAATTTTTTCTTGCATAATGGGATTGTGGACAATAAGAAAAAGGTAGCAGCGCTAATGTGTATATCGGGAAGAAGGATAATAGATATATTAAATAAGTATTATAATACACCCATAAAGGAGCCAGTGTCATATGAAGAGATAGCAAAAAATTAAGTGAACATTTTAGCTCCAGACAATCTAAACATATAACCAGGTTGTCTTTAAGAAATAGAAGACCAAGTAAGGATGAAATGGTAAAACAGTACAGCATGGCATTAAAAGAATTAGCAAAAGAGTACTTATATGAAGATTATATAGACATGATACTACTAGATCAGTTATTTTGGGGTCTGTTAGATGATAGACTCTGACCAAACCTGTTGACAGAAACAGATTTACATTTCGAATCTGTTATTAAGAAGGGTGTGGCTCATGAGCTGATAATAGAGCAAGCAGCATTTTTTAAAAATAAAATTGAAAGTGAGAGTAAAATTGCAGTTGGAAAAACTGATTGAAAGAAATGGGATAAAACCAATAACTCAAGCAAAAGAATTAATTGTTTTTGCTGTGGCAAAACTGAGCACATGAAAAGAGAATGCAAATTTTGAAATGAAATGTGCCATAACTGTAAACAGAAAGGGTATTTGGAAAAAATATGTAGTCAGAGTGAGAAAAAAGCCGGTCAGGAGTGGCAAAGAAAAATAAAAATGAAGGGAGTCATAACAGACAATATTGTGAATATCAATAATACGAAAATAAGTAGGCAAAATAAGTTATGTTACAGCAAATCTATAATAAAAAGTTAGAAATGGAAATTGATAGCAAGTCTGGCATATCATTGATTTTAGAGAAGCTATAAAAGTAGCTTAGGGGAGAATGTACAAACATATCAATTAAAGAAACATCTATCAAGGCTCTATCTGTAAGTGGAAATGAACTCAGAATGATAGGTTTTGCGATACTGCCTATAAAATACAGAAATAAAAGAGTAAAGGTACATATAAATATAATAAAGGGAAAAATCGGTTCATTATTAGGGTGGGACTGGTTTAAAAAGTTAGGAATAACTATTAAAGTGAATGCTGTTAACAATGTGTCAAGCGGACAAGAGATAAAGAAAAGATTCCTGTATTTGCAAATGAAATTAGGGCTAATAGCAGCAAACCCTATCCATATTGAATTGGTGGAAAAAGCTAATCCTATTGTTTGTAAAGCCAGAAAAATACCATTGCACAAAAAGAAAAAGTAGAGGAAAAAATCAAATCACTGGTTAGTGAGGGTGTATTAACTCAAGTTGAGTCAGCAGAATGGGCAATGCTAATAGTAGTAATCACTAAGCCAAACAGTCAAATTATAATATATGGGGATTATAGAGTCACTGTGAACAAATATCTAAATAAAGGAGAATATCCAGAACCTAATGTAAGAGAAGTGCTAGCTGGGTTAACGGATGCAAAGTTCTTTGCGAAATTAAATTTGAATTCCGCTTGTCATCAGATCAAGATGACTGTAAAAACAACTCAAATCTTAACTTTAATAATATCTTTCAGGTTGTTCAGCTGTAATAACTTTCATTTGAATCTCCATGGCTCCCAACATTTTTCAAGCAAAAATTGACCACATTCTAAATGGATCAACAGGAGTCGTACCGTATTTTGACAATGTGCTAATGACTGCAGTGGCAGTAAAAGATTTAAGAGACAGGGTATTAACTTTTTGTGAAAGACTAAGTAGGGCAGGGGTTAAGTTAGACATGGAAAAATGTGTGTGGCAAATTCAAGAATTAGTTTTTTTAGGCTACATTATTTCAGACTGAGGGAAAAATTGTTTCCTGAGAAAGTCAAAACAGTAAAAAATGCAAACAAATCCCAGAATGTAAAACAACCTCAAGTGTTTTGGGGATTAGTAAACTTTTATGAACCGTTTCTAACAACAAAGCAATGGTAGCTAAACCATTATACAATTTGCTAAGAAAAGATCAAATATGGCATTGGACACAGACGCAAGAGTCAGCGTTTGAGTAAACAAAGACACTTTTAATGTCAGATAAATTACTGGTGCAATATGATAATGAGGAAAAACTGCATATAACTACTGATGCATCTGAATATGGGATAGGTACACTATTAGCACACCTTAGTGAAAAGGGAGAATGGGCAGTGGCGTACGCTTCGTGCACTCTCTCAAATGCAGAAAAAAATTATAGCCAAATCCATAAAGAAGCGTTGGCCATTGTCTTTGCACAAAAAAATTTCACTAATATATATGGGGGAGAAATTTTGAAATATTTACTGATCTTAAGGCATTATTAGGTATTTTTGCTCATGAGAAATTAGCGCCCAAATACATAAGTCCGAGAACGTTATGCTGGTAGAATATTTTGGCCACATATGATTATCACTTGTATTACAAAAAGGGAAAAGTATCATGCACACGGATGCTTTATCTAGATGTCTAGATAGACTAGAACCTATAAATTCAGAAATGGAGGTGAATTATATAGGTAATATGAAATCATGCATGATAAACAGTGAAACAATAGAAAAATGGACAAAAGATAATCAGGGATATCAGATATTAACCAAATGGATAAAAGAAGGATGGCTAAAAGAAAACCGAATTATTTAGAGGTTTTGGATAAATAGGGAAAAGTCAGTATGTAAGTGATGTATAATAATGGGGGATAAAACAGTAATACCGCCTGCAGGTTGAAGTCCTGTATTAGAATTATTGCATAAAGGGCATCCTGTAATAGTGAGAGCAAAAGAGTTGGCTTGTAGCTACATCTGGTGACCAAAAGTAAATACGGACATTGAAAATTATGTAAAGATATGCGATACTTGCCAGATAGAGATGGCAAACTTCCGACAAAGAACTTATACAGTGTAGCCTAAGACAACCAGACTATGGGAGAGACTGCACATTGATCACACACGGATAATCACAGGAAAAATTATATTAATAGTAGTACATGCATTTTCAAAATGGACAGAATGCCGTGAAATAAAAAATACAAGCGCAGAGCAAACAGTAAAGTGTTTTGACAGTTTTATCAATACAGGGATTGTTGGAAATCATACTGTCAGATAAAGCAACTGGTTTCATGAGTCGTATCATGCAAAAATATTGTAAAGAGAATGGAATTTGATATATTACTGCCCCTTCATACCATCCCGAATCAAATGGCATGGCTGGAATAGCACTTCAGCAAATTAAAGAGTTTAAAAAAAAAGTGATTATGTACATTTACAAAATACTCTACAGGAAATAATGCTTTGGCAACATTCAATGCTTGCATGGTAACTGGAATTACTCCTGCTGAACTGCTACTGTGAAGGAGATTAAGAACAAAATTGTTGTTAATCCATCCAAAGGAAAACGGAGCAAGCTAAAGGAATTATGATAATGCGAAGTTCAAAATCGGAGCCGCAGTATGGATTCATTATGTATTGAGTAAAACTTGGTTTAAAGGAATAGTAGAAAAGATTTTGTTGACTCAAATGATAATTAATAGGAGTGAAAATGAGGTAATATATAGATGCCATGAAAACCATGTTAGAGGGGGGGGGGGCAATAACAGACACATTTGATTTTGGAATGATGAATTTTAGGAACTGAAAAGAAAATGTGCAACCCAAAGGCAGAGATTTATGAAAACCAAAATGATAATGTCATTAGTGAAGTATTGGAAGAAAACGAAAGTTCGCAACCACTTATATAGAACAAGAAGAAGTGGAAAATGTACCGTTAGAAAAAAAATCACCCAGATTTATTCGGGAAAAATGGAAACCGAATAGATTTCAAGATTATGTATAATAAAGTAAATGAGGTATGTGAATAATAATGCCGGAAAGATTTAATGGATTTCAATACAGAAAAGGCTAGTATTGTTTAATTAGAGCAGTAAACAAAAGAATACAGAGGGTCAGTTTAATCAAGATTTGAAAGACTAATTGCAGGTGAAAGGAATGTACACTGACACAATTAAAAGCTTGATGATAGTTTGTGAAAAGACATATTACTGAGGGGGAATAGCTTGATGTAAATAGCTATTACCTTTTAGATTGTTTACTCTTAGCATGTTGAAACTGCTTGAGGACGTAATTTCTATGCAAATGCACAGAAATATGCCATTTAAGTGACCGCGCCACTATATAACATTCTTTTTCAATGATTAAGCATAGAAATAGTCTGTTTACTTGTCTGCGATGCCTATTTTTATGCTACAGCACAGAAATAGGAGGTTTATTCTGCCACAGCGGTTGCCGCTTACGGTGAACTTTGTGTTACACAGTTAACACGAACAATAATCCCATTTTAAATTTCGCTATGGTATCTATTTCTACGCTACAGCACAGAAATAGGACGTATTATTCTGCCGTAGTTTATACGAACAATCCCATTTTAAATTTTGCTACATTATTTTGTGAGGGTGTCTGTAATTGAGACTGTCAAGAGTCTTCAAATTCTCATGCCCAAGTCATTATTTTCCAAATGCAATAATATAGTATGAGGTATTAAAAATTGTGGAAACTTTGCCCCGCTTAGACCAATCAAAAATACCAGTTTTATTTTTGGCCATGATGTTGTTTTGAATAAATTCTTTTTTTTTATTCTTGTTAAAATTACAAAATTATATTTGCGTGGCCATGATGTTGTTTTGGGGAAATTATTTCTCTTTATTCTTGTTAAAATTAACAATTTTATTTGTGTGGCCACGATGTTGTTTTGGAGAAATTATTTATTTTTCTTCATATTAAAATTTGATTTGCTTCGCCACGATATTGTTTTTTTTTTTAATCTTGTTAAAATTACAAATTTCATTTTAGAAAAATAAAAAAAAAAGGTTTATCCAATTTATTTTTTATTTATTTTAGATAAATTTCATTATTTATGATTTTAGTGTAAATCAAAAAAGCACTTTAAAGTTGAAAAAAAAAAGAGCAATGGCTCGGTAACATTATAATTCTGTTTGTTTACATAGAAATTACACCCTCAAGCGGTTTCAACACACTAAGAGTTAACAACCACTTTTTATAATAATTAATATCAGATATTAAACTGCAAAAAGGTATAAATAGTGTGTGCTGAAAAGATCAATAATAGCTTTTTCTTACTCTTCGTGTGATGTTGCTGTTACGTTGTGGCACATCAGGAGAAAGGACCCAAAGAAAAAGCTGTTGGAAAAGTTGTAGCGATTTTTCTGCTATGAGGGATGTCATCCCAGAGACCAAGCCTCTGTAAGTGCAAACAGCCAGATAGGGAACTTAAACAGACCACACCGGTCTTATTTTTATTTGTGTATGCCTGATAAGGCTTGTGAGAACTGTGCAGAGTCAGACTGTGAGTATAAACAATTTTTTAATTAGTTACTCAGGTCTAAGAATAATGAAGACAGCGGTTAGTGTTTCACTGTGGAGAATATTAGCATTTAGTGGGAAAATAGTCCTCCAATTCAAGGACTGATTTGATTGCGTTTGTAAATGAAGACTTTAGGAAGATATGTATGTGGGAATAATTGCCTGGTGGTCAGTTGTTAGTAGTCATCAGAAATTACTGAAGGCACAATTATATATAATGTGTTATGTATATTAATATAAATAATATATTTTCATCTTTTATTTGATGTTGTTTTTTAAAACGTATAGTCTATAATTTTGTTTCTTTATTGGCATTCAGCTGCGTGGGTTGAATACTCACTAAATTCTTTCTTGTTAGTTTCAGAATACATCTCTCCTTATTTTATTGTGATGTTTTTAATATATTTATTAACTTAATAAATACTGCATTATTTTCAACTTTTATGTATAATCTCTAGTCATTACCAATGAACCAAACATTATTAGTAAATATTTTAGCATCCCACTTAATAGATTGCTCAACCAAACACAAAATAATTATTTTATGTTGGCTGAGTAATCTAGTATAGTGGGTGTTGAAATATGAGTAATCTAGTATAATGGGTGTTGAAATATATATGTACATAAATTAATTATCCATGTCTCAGATTCATAAATAAGCATTGATCAAACATATATTTCAACACCCATTATACTAGATTACTCAGCCAACATAAAATAATTAAGTATACTATCTCTCTCCAGATTTAATTTTTTATGTTTAATTTAATCAAGGTATTCATAGATAAAGATTTCTAATTTAATACTATCAATAGTTATTTGTTGTTATTTAAAAAGCCATTAAACATCATATTAGTCTATTTAATCTGTTGAATCTGTTGGTATTTCTCTTTAGTCCTACTTATTTGCTTTCATCTTATAGCTTATGCATTTTTTCTATGTTCTTGGGCATTATATGTGAAAATGACTGCATTAAAGCAAAATTTAGATAACTTAAACAATTTTAATTTTACTATTTTTGCTTTGCATTTTAATCCACAAGATGATTATAAAAATTTTTGGATGGATGGGATTACTCTTTCAAGCTTCTTTAACAACATTAATTTTTTAGAAACACTATATTAACTAATATCAGTGTCACAATTTTTTTTTTTTTTTTATTAAAGTAATGTTTTATTCATGAACTTCTTATTGTTTACATTGATATATAAATGTCAACGGATTGCCATTATTTAGAAAACAGACTTGAGTCAGAGAAAACTCTGGATTAAGCATGAGGTGATTCGTCCCTTGTGTACAACGTGAAATTAGACCAGGTCTCTGTAAACAAAAGGTGAGGTACTAGCAACTTGTCTCTGTCCCTAATTTGGTAATTATTTTTGTGTAGATCTGAGAAATATTGTGGTTGGTATTCGTGAAAAGAATTTACACCTCGTGAGCCAAAGTGAAAACAGTAAGTAAATCGTGTCTGATGATGGAGTAAGTGCCATTTTTGATGGCTCTCTTAATTGATAAGACATCCCTTATATTGGAAGACACATTGCTTACAATTAGGGATCGCAGTGGAGCAAGAAAGGGACAGTTATAGAACAGATGATGTAAAGTTTCGTCATCTGTTCGACATAATTTGCATAGAGGCTCAAGTCTTGTAAAGCCTCTTCTCCACACTAGAAAGTGATTGGTAGGTAAGGCGGAGAGGTTAAACTTAATGAGGAAGTCTATATATTTAGGCTCAAATATCCAATTTCTGGACCTTTTGATGATTTGTTTAGTGTTTAGATCTAATTCTGACTGTAACATCAGTTGGTTTGTATATATCATTTTGTACACCTCCCAGTATTATTTCCCATTTTGAAAGGTTTGCTTTGAGATAGTAATGAGGCAATTAACGTAACAGCTAATGTCAATAATCCATTTGCTTCTAGAAGGTGGGGGAATGTCTGTAGGATCAATTGGAAAGACAATGTTGTTTCCTGGTATGTCCAGATAAATTGCTCTCAGTAGACCAATTGATTTCTGCACATAAAAATGTAGATATAGAGTGTAAGCCAAGACCATCTAGCTCTGTGGGTCATTGCATTTTAACCATACTGATAGCTACAACCCTGCCCTTCCAGAATAATTTGGAGCAAATAGAATTAATTTTGGATTGAAAAATTTTTGTTATTGGTAGAAAATAGTTTATTCTAGGAAATAACAGCATGTTAAGGAGTTTTACTTTGCCTGGGAATGATAAAGAGACTGAAGATAGAGATTTAACTATTTGTCTTGTTTTATCTAGGATGGATTCCTGTATTTGTTTTCTCATAGCTGTTTTGGACAGAGCAATTGGAAAGCCTAGGAAATTTTGAGGCTTGCAGGTGAAAACAGACGGTATGATAGATCCCTTATTTATTTTCCATATTGATGACTTTGAGTAATTAATAACAAGATTAAAATTGGAAGCATACTTTTCAAGGATCTGCTCTAAGCGGGATATGTGCCTGCTGGAGGGAAGGAAGACAGTGACATCATCTACATATGAGATGTGGTGAACTTCCTGATACAGTTCAGGCACAAAGATCCCAGGTAAACTGCGTTCAATTTGTTTAGTAATGGATCGATATATGTCATAAAACAAAGGGTGCTGAGTGGTGAGCCTTGGGGAATGGATAGATGGGGTCTGAATCCAGGAGCCAAATATCCATCAAGGGAAGTAAAAATTGACCGATTGTGTATAAGATTACCAATAATTCTTATATACACCTGTGGGACTGAATAATCACTGAGGGTTTGTAGCAGGGTAGAAGGCACAACTGAGTCAAAAGCTGACGCAAAATCCAGTTGGACTGCTATTGGCATAGCCTTCCTATGCTGCCTGGCATGTTCTACAAACAACATAAAAAGTCAGACTGCTTCAGTGGTCGAGGATCCCTTGCGTGCAAATTGAGAAGCTGAAATTTGTGTAAATAAATGTTCTTGTATTAATCTTTGATAATTGCCTCAATAGTCTTAATAAGTAAAGGAGCCATAGAAATTGGACATATATTGGAAAGACTGGAGGGATTAATGTGTTTTTTCATAAACGGCACTAGTGCTATGGGATAGAGATCTGGTATGCTCCGAAAGTCCCCAGCTAGTACATTAATAAGCCACCCAAGAATAGGCACAGTAAAATAGCTTAGATGGACAAGGACAAAGCAAGAGATACCATCTAATCCCGGGTGGGTGTTTTCTGAATAGGCAGGTAATTTCTGTAATATGAGTGCTTCAGTTATGTCGTGATCTTCAGTTTCTGTTGTGTTGCTCCGGGTGTCTTCAATTTGAAAATTGACACTCTGTAACTTGGTCTTGAAGAATTCATGTATTTTCATTAGCATAGCAGAACCTCCATAATCACAGTAATCTATTGTGATCATGGATGGTGGGAGCCGTTTGGAGGCACCGATAGCCCATCTAATGTAGCTGCGGGTCCAATTGTGCTGGTTCACAAGGAAAATTCTTGTCTTTTTTGTAGCAAGATATTGAGCAAGCACCCTCTGTTTTTGACGGTATTGATTCTTAAGATTCATAATGTCTGTGATATTGGCATTAGTGGATAATAATTCTGACACCCTGCGACCAAGATGATCGAGCTTCCTAAGAAGTTGGTTGGGGCCCTTGGTCTTTCTTGTGTAGGTATTGATTACAGAGCTCGGGATTCCTACAAAGGCAGACCAAGTTTGGAGTGGGGGAAGAGAGAGTGTTTTTGAATCTTGTTGAAGAGAATGTAGACCTCTGAGAAGATGGCCTCAGGTGTATCTGCTTTGTTTAATAATCTGATAGTTCGGGTGTGTTGATTCGGTGGTGGTGCTGTGAGATCCAAGTGAAGCAATATCAGTAAAGCCAGATGGTCAGAAAAGGGTACTAGCTGAAGATTAGCTTCCAGATCATAAATGCAATTCCGGCATATAACATAGTAAATCAATAAGTGTTCTCTTGTGGAATGTATAAAAGGAGAACGAGTTGGGTGAAAAGCACCCTTCTCCGCACAAGAATACTCTGTTTAAGAGATGCAGGTACTTGAAATTGAAGTTTTGGTAGCACATGTTGAAGTCACCAAATCAGTCATGACTGGAGATGTAATAGAGGTTAGTGTAGCATTAATTTGATTGATGATTGACAATACAAGATTAGGATTATTGTTGATATATAGATAAATGATTGTTAATGGAGTATTAGCTATTGTTAAGTTTAAGATTAAAAGTTCTTTACTTAGATAAAGTGTTCTACATTTGTCATAGGCTATTTTTTTACTAATGAGAAAAGCTACCCCAGAGGATGCTGAGTTAGATGGAAAAGTACTGGAAGATGCCATATTGGTTTAGTACCTAAGATATTTTATAGTTAGACTGGAGGTGGAGTTTGGTCTCGAAGAGACACACTATGTGTAAATTAATGCTATCTAGCCATCGCTTGATGGCCAGAGCATGGTCAAGGGAATTGAGACCCCTGACATTGACTCCACCAATCTTAATTAGCATTATATAAAGAAAATCAATGCTCAAGAAAGAACTCATCTGCTAATGTAACTTGTTCAGTAGAATTCAGCTTAGCACTACTCTGGGATTGCAGAAGTTCAGGCAATGAGAATTGCCTTGTATTTGAGGTTTGAAGCATTTTACTTCGAGTTGTTATGGAAGAGAAATCATTACAGTTACTTGTTATTGCTTCATGAGGTTGTTGTATAATTGTATCTGATTTAGAGCTGACTGTTCTTGATCTTTTTTTTTGTCGTTTTTCCTTTTGAGATTAATAGGTTTGCAGATTGATTGATGGTCAACATTTTGTCTTCCTTTTCATTCTATTATTTATTGGTTGGATATATTTTTGTGTGTATACTGGGTCTTGCTGGATGCATGACTCAATGTTGGAAGTTTTAAGCTGAGGTAGATTTTCATCACTATCCTGAGTAATTTCTAGATTGCTATCTGGCAGTGGATGCATTGTTTGAGAGATTTCATGCATTGTATTAGTAGTATTATATTGAATTTCCATTTGATCCTCAGATGATATTTGTTATTAGTTTAATTGCATTTGAGTGGTATTTAATTCTTTGGTCTGAAAAGGTATAGTATAAGTTTATCCAGCAACTAGTGGTTGATGTTGATTTACTTCTGTTATAGTTGAGGAGCATTGGTGTGTTTTAGTTTTCCTTGTGTTACAGTTTTGATAGATTTTTTGGGGGCATGTCTTAGCAACGTGAGTTCTTTCACTGCAATGAAAGCATTAAGGCTGGATTCCCCAGATGGAAATATAAATGGAGCATTTGTTTTGTTCTAAGGTGGAGGGGATATCGAGTGGATATACACCTGTATTCAGTTTTAGTGTGAAAGCAGCACTGTCAGATGATAGTTCAATGCCTGCTCTCTTTTCTGATATCTGAACTGAGTTATTGTACCATATTTGGCCAGTAGTCTCTGTAGATCCATGTCAGCAAAGTTTAAATAACAATTTCTGGCTAGACCATATGCCATTGGGTCTATTCATATTAAATTTAACCAAGTATCTTTGTTTCAGAACCATTTGGCTTCTTCTGAATAATTTTTTTTGCATTAAGTTGTGAAATTCGATGATGAAATATCTCTTGTTAGGATGATGATAAACTCTTTTAATGGAATCATCTAGGTGATGATTCTTTAAGAGATCAAATAAATCATCAATAGGGGAGGTGTATAAAATACAATCCTCATTAGTATTCTTAGTATTAAAGTTAGATCATTGTTATAATTCAGAAGCGAGTTGTAAAGTATAGGAGGAATTCTAGAATTGAACTCATGATTAATGGCTTGATACTTAACCAAATCTATAGAATTGATATTAATATTTGGAAGTGGATCATTGGCTGTAACACTAACTAAGTTGTCCTCATCATCGGAGTCAGATATAAAGTGTTTAGCATATTGTTCATCTGTGTTAGAGTTTTGTATATTAATATTAGTTTTCCCCAGTGCTGAAGCATAGCCTTGTCGATTTTGCTGATTGGAAGTGTTTATTGTATTTTGCCTCTGAGCAATGGAAGAATATACTTGATGAGCTGTGAAAGAAGTAATGAAATGTGTACTTATAGTATTTGAGCTAGAAATTAAGCTTGGAAATTCTATATCTATTGTTTTTTATTCACCCCATTTAATACACAGAATGTTGGAATTTTCTCTAGAATCGCTAATGTTTTTACGATCGCCATGGAACGATTTAGAGCCTAGATTGTTATCAGAAATTTACTGTAGTGGGATAGGAAGACCGGATTTAGGTTTGGGAGTTGTTTTAATATTTGTGTTATCATAAATTTGCTTTGCAATTGGGTTTATATCATTTTTATCGTAGAGCACATTTTTACATTGATGAGCAGGTTCCTGTTTAGGGTCATCTGTGTTTTTAGGAGTATGGGTTTTCTGACTTTTATTTTTTTGCAATGGCTCGTTTTTTGAGCAGGTGTTTTATAACTACATTTTGACATGTAGAATCATTTTGTTCGGTTAAAATTGGGATTAACCTGTTTGTAGAGTTTTGGAATTTCCTTTAGTGTAGAGTTTTGGAATTTCCTTTAGTGTTTTCCATGTGCAATTGTTTAACATTAATTTGTTTTGAAACAGATTTCGTTCTGTTTTGGCTTTTGATGCTTTTTTGAAATTTGTTTTCATTCTTTATGATATCCTGAGTAATATTATTTAGCTTTGATTCAGTTAATGCATCTTTGCTATTCATTTGGTCTGGGTTCCTCTTCAACATCGATATCCCTACGAGAAGCCATAGCTGTCTTAGACTTAACACTTTCATCCACTTGTAAATAACAATCTTGCTCATTTTTGCCAAATGAAGCAATATAAAAAACAACAAGGCTTACCTTAAGTGTTTACTCCACTGATGTTAAAAAATATTCCATAAAAAGTATATAATATAATGTTTTGAAATGACACGATGTAAGGCTCAGATGCCATCTAGCGTCTTCTTTGCAGTGTCACATTTTGATAAATAATCTTCTGAATTTGGCAATATTTGCATTAACAATAATCAACTTTCCATATAACTTTACTTTAGATTCATTTACTGTAAGTATTAGAAAACACTGGACTGCAGATAATCATCTTCATCATCATCAACTATTATTGATGAAGGTCTCTCCAAGTTCAATCCATCTCCGATCTCTAGCTTCTCTTCTCCACATCACCCCTGCACACTGTCTTATTTCATCCATCCATCTCACATGTGGTCTCTTTCTGGGTCTTTTACAATCTCTTGGAATCCAGTTTTAAGATTTCAATTGTCCATCTATTATCATCTCTTCTAGAAATATGTTCAGCCCAACTCCACTTTGGTCTTTTAATTTTTTTCAATGAGGTCAGTACCACCTGTTTGTTCTCTTACCCATATTTTGCGTTTTCAATTTCTTCTTGTTACTCCCAACATGCATTTCTCCATACTTCTTTGAGGGTCTGAAGTCTCTGTAGTGTCCAAGTCTCAGATTCATAAGTAAGAACTGGTAAAACACATTTATTAAAAACCTTCCTTTTCAAACACATAGGCATATTTCCTTTTAGTATTTAGTTATTTCTACCAAAAGCACTCCAACCAAGTTTAATTCTGTAATTAATTTCGTCCATTATGTTTCCATCTGTATTAATAATCTGACCAAGGTATTTGTAACTGTTAACTTCTAATTCATAATCGATCTTTATTGTCATATTTTGAGAAACTCCATTAAACATTACTTTAGTCTTTTTAACATTTATCTTTAATCCTACTTTCATCTGATAACTCCTGCAACATTTCCTGCAGTTCTAAAGCATTATTTGCAAAAACAACTACATCATCTGCAAAATCTAAATGATTTAAATAATCGCCATTTACTTTAGCTTCCCATTTTAATCCACAAAATACTTTTTGCAGCACTGCTGTAAAAAGTTTTGGAAATATGGAGTCACGCTGTCTTGCACCTTTCTCAATGTTGACTTTCCCAGTATCATTATGTAATCTAATTGTTGCTGTTGCATTTTTATAAATATTCTTTAAAATGTGACAATATCCTGGATCTATACCTTGATGATACAATGCTTTAATCACTGAAGAAATATTTATGAATTCTTTTTTTTTTTGAGAAAACTGTTAAAAGAAAATGGACATGCACGAAAGCAGCCAAATGAAGGTACAGCAGAATTGGATTATATTTTGACTAACAGAAAATACATATTTCAAGATTGTAATGTTCTTAATAAATTGAACACAGGAAGTGATCATTGATTAGTAAGATATAAAATACATGTTAGTGCAAAACTAGAGAGACAGAAATTATTAAGAAAAACAATATTTACAGTTGATATTCCTAATCCTCTGAAACATTCTAATGAATTTAAATTAGAATTTACAAATCGGTTTTAAGTATTAATAGATTTTGAATATGATTCAGATTTGAATGAAATTAATGTGAAAATAACTGATATACTTTTAAAAACTGGAACAAAGATAGCTGGTAGAAAAAAGCAGCAATTAACCAATAAAATTTTTACTAAGACTAGAGAATTTATGAAGAAAAGAAGGAATATGAAGATATACAAAAATGATACATTAAAAAGGATTGAATATCTCGAATTTTGTAAAATAGTACAGAAAAGAGTTGAAAATGATAAAAGAAAGTATAACTGTGAACTAGCAAGGAAAAGTGTAGAAGACAATAAAAGTCTCAAGAGTGTAAAGCAACATTTTGGTATTGGTAGGAAATTTATATCTGCAATAAGAAAAAAGGATGGAATTATTACTAAAAAGAGAGATGACATCATGAAATGGGTAGAAGACTTATCAAGAATTATATAGTAATAAAGAACAAGTACCTCCTATATCTATTGCATCTTCCGAATTGCCCAGAATTTTAATGAAGTGTGACATGCAATTGAATGTATGAAGAAAGGAAAGGTTCCAGGTAATGATGGAATTATAATTGATGTATTAAAAGAAGCTAGTGAAGAAATAGAATTTTTTTTTAGCAAAGTTATATACCAAATGTCTAAATGATAAAGATATACCAAATGATTGGAAGAATACAGTATTAATATTAATATTTAAAAAAAGTAATAAAGAAGATATTAGAAATTACAGACCTATCACCAACCAAGAGAACAAGCTGGATTTAAAAGTGGTTTTAGTATGGTAGATCATATCCAGGTATTGAGAAAACTTATAGAAAGGAGCAATGAATATGAGTTGCCATTATGCTTTGGATTTGTAGATTATGAAAAGGCATTTGATTTTATAAACTGCAGATAATTTTTACAACTAAATCCTGACTAATTTTGGCTATTAGCCTTCATCAGTGAAAGCAGTGGTATATACATATCTATTTTTTGTTTTGTATTTTTATAAGATTCCATATATTTTTGATGATGTTCCAATCACATAAGTCAATGCTTATATAATTAGAAAATACAAATCCAATACAAGATGGAAGTCATACTTATTTGCTCTTTCTACAATTTTTTTGAAAACGATTTTGTATGCTATTAGCATTTTTAAATTATTACTTACATTCTTCCATTATCTAGTACAGGGGTCAGCAACCTTTTAATAGTGTGATGCCGAACCTATGTTACAATGTTATTCCGCGTGCCGACATGATTTTACCAATCTTATTATATTATCAAAATTGGTTCAGTTATAATGGGCTTTAAAGTTATATATAATATTATAGTATATAATATATACTATAGTATATAATATATACTTTTGAATTCCATTATAACTCGATCTTATATTATTGGTCATTTAATAGAATCGTGTGAAAAGTACCCTTTTTTAAATTTGCAATTTTTAACATGCTTATTAAAAATTATATTACAAATTATAAATTATAACTTCTTACCTATACAAAATATATAATTTAAATAAGAAAAAAAATATCATGCATTCTAATATGATTAGACATTTTTTATTATTAAATTAAATTAATGTGAACCTTGCTCTTGTACCTCTTTGCGCAATGTCAAGTATGTAATTGATCACTTTTAGATTCACACATGCTTCTGAATGTTTAGGTGTTAGGCAACTTCTTTGTGAACTCAAAATATTTTTCATATGGGAGAAAATTTATTCACATAAGTAAGTTGAACCAAATGCCGAAAGCAGAGCACAAGCGGTTTTTTTTTTCAAAGAATTAAATCTTTCAGGCAATGATACCCAACAATTGAGAATGACAGCCGACTTTTCTAGACAGTTCCCTTCAAGAGTTTTCCGAAATTCTACAAATTTAGTTTTCACAATTCTGATGACATAATTCAATTAATTCCAATTCAAAACTATCAATATCCATCCACTCAAAAATAAATAAATCAAATAGTCATCTTTAAATCAATTAAGTCAGGTTTGATGAGGAAAGAAAATATGGGTGTATGTATTTGGAAGTCTTCACATCGTTTGGAAAATTCTTTTCTTAGAGCTGCAATATATTTTGAAGTTCATCTTTGTTAACGTTAAATTGATTTGCATGGGCCTTTACATTTGGTTAGTGGTAATATCATGCCAAAATATATCTAATTTTGATGCAAATCCTTTCCAATATTCAAAAAGTTGTAGTACTGTTTGACCCTTCCTTTGCAAATGTGAGTTTAACTCTTTCAGGGTGTTGAGTTATATCAGTCAGAAACATCAATTTTCATAACTAGTCTTCATCATTTATTTCCGGAAAATGTTGTTCTTTTTCATCAAGAAACATCTTGATTTCTTTCAGACATGATACAAACCTGTTCAAGACATTACTTCGACTAATCCAACGGACATTGCTGTACAGAGGGAGGTCTATATATGCATATTCATTTCTTGCAAAAAGGATTTAAATTGCCTATGTGTTAATGAAGAACCAGAAACTATGAAATTAATTATTTTGATGACAGTGTCCATTATAGATTTCAGCATTGTGTTGAGATTTTTGCAACTAAATTTTCCTGGTGTATAATGCAGTGGAAACTCAATATGTGATGTTTAATATGATTTTCACGAAGTTTAACAAATCCCTTTTCTTTCCGACCTGTGCATGCATGGCTGGTATCAGTAGTAACACTAAATATTTATGTTAAATTTTCTGATTTTCAAAATAATTGAAAAATGCAGTGAAAATATCATCCCTTTGTTGTACCAATAAGAGGAATCAAGCAACAAAATTTTTCATAAATAGGATTGTTGTTACAATATCGTGAAACTATTACTAGGTGCACCACATCATTTACATCAGTGCTTTCATCAATAGCAATGCTGAATACAACAGCTTGTTGTAAACTGTTTTTCTGTTTTGTTATATCTTTGGCCATGTCTGTTATTCTTTTTTGAATTGATCTTGCAGAAGCTGGTATTTTTCAAATCTGAGACAGTATTGTTTGTTTATTTGATAGATCACTGAATAAGATTTCAGCACTTTTCAAAAACGTTTCTTTGATGAATTGTCCATCTGTGAAAGGTTTGCCTTTCGAAGCCACACAATGAGCAATTGTATAACTACATTTGGTGGTTTTATTTTGGGTTCTAATTATTTGACTAAAATAAGTAGTTTGTTTCTTAAAGGCAGAAACAGCTCTTTTTATAGCTTCATTTTTCTCATCTGAGTTTTTAAACATGAACACATGTTTAGTGTGATAATGTCTTTGTACTCTTGAGGTACGACACACAATACTTTCACAGCATAATGTACACACAGCACGATCTTTTTGCTGTACAAATCTATATTCATTTGTCCAAGAGTCTTGAAAAGAACGAATATCATGTTTTTGTCTTTTGTGGGATGTTTTGGGAATCTCTCAGTCAGTATGCCACGAGAATATCTTTTTTGAAAGAAGCGTCACCATTGAGCGTCGATTATTTACCATTCAACTACCGAAAACAGCTTTCTAGAATTGATAACGTAATAAGCTTTGGATTTGGATTACGATCTCATTTTTTAATATTATCAGAAGTAAAATGTGAATATGTAGCATTTATTTTGCTTTCAAACAAAAATATCTTTTAAATGAAGTCAAGTGTATTATTTTCTGATAAATAATGATTTAATCATAAATTCTATGTTGAATGTAAAAACAAAGCAAAAAAAGACACTAATTAAAATATATTTTTTTACTATTTCAATTTATTCAGAGTGCCTTTGATAATCATTGATGTGCCAAGCATGGCACGGGTACCATAGGTTGCCGACCCCTGATATAGTGTATTAAAAATTTAGAAATTTGATGTACAGCTTTGCTATCATTTTTTTCTATTGTGTATAGATTGATATTAAAACAAGCAATACTCACTATACGATTGCCACTCAGTGCAAGCTAGAGTAATCAATTATAATGATCATGTGATGTGTATAGACTGAATTGTCTTTTTTAATTTTTATTTAAAACACATTTTAAATAATATCAAAATTATCCAGCTACATTTTTTTTATTACTGTATAGTTTCTGTATGTTTTTTTTTTTCCTTTTTTAAATAATAGTGTTATTTTTTATTCTTATTACTGAAATAACTTTTCTTTCAACACCAAAATGTCATTATATATATCTTTAAGATTTCTATGGCTTTCCTTGTAATTTTATAAATATTCCTTTTGTCATTAATAAATCTTTTCCCTACCTATTTACTGAACTTGAGATATTTAGTTCTTGTATACTGTCATTTTAAAATACTTTTACATTCATTTTGTCATGTATAAATTGCTTTGTCTAACTTGAATTTTTTTGGTAAATTGCTATATTTTTTATTTTTACTATTTGTATAGTTTTTTTAAATAGAATATCAATTATATTATTATAAATCTGAATCATTTTCAAAATCTTTTTTTAAAATGATTTTTTCATTTTTAAAATTTATTTGAATATTTCAGAAGGTTATGCTTATCATTTCTTAAATGTTTCTCTTAATAGTTTTTGTTTCTGATTTTACATATTACTTACTTTTCACTACTCAAGTATGTATTCCTATATTAAATTTCAGTCTTGAAATAGATATTGTTCTTGGTCAAAATATAATCAAATATTTGCTGTCTTTTCATTTGGATGCTTCCATGTTCCCATTTGTTTATATTTTTTTTGATTGGGATGGGAGTGAGGGTTATTTTTTTTTTACAAATCTAAATCTTTTCACTTCTACTTGAATAATCAAATTTCACTTTCACATTTTAATCATTTTGTATATGTCTGATTTTTCATATAATGATTTTGGTTTTGTGCATATATAATGTAAACATTGGAAATTAGAGGAATATATCCGAATAAACAGCTAGAGATAACTTTACCTTTGATGTTGCTAGAAACCTATATCTTAATAATTGACTGTTATGAGGCTAAACAAATTTTTTCTAGTAACTTTATAAGGCTTTTTGTCCTGTGCATTTCTTCTAATCCAAATTATATAAGGATTTAAATTCCAGACATACATATATTTCCTTAATTTCCATTAAATACGTTATAATAAATCCATGAAAAAGATTTTATTTAATATATACTGTAGTGGAAAGTGATGGTATTTAATGGATCAGAACTCTACATTATGTCACCATTTTGGTGTAATGGTAAGTACTAAACGTTGATACATATTTAAAAAAGAGCCAAAGTTTGATGCACCCATTTATATGTAATAAAATGAGGATGAATATATTTAAGGTGTTAGATGGGGAGAAGATTGCTATTGATGATCAAATCTATGTACTAAGCTAAGAAGCAAATTAATTTTTATGGGGAATGAGAATGGTAATCGATTTTAATATGATAGGTATTCTCTCTTCCAGTAAGGCTTTTTCTTTTAAGCAGACTCCTGGTGATTTCATATGAGATGTAATGATTTTCCCAGAATAAGCATAATTAATATAAATCACTATAACTATTTGTAACTGTTTCCATTAGTTAGATCCATATGTTAATGATTCCAAATAAATTCAAGAATATCTATGAAATATAAAAAATCTCAGCACCAATAATAGTTAATGAATTATATGTACTTGAGAATCAGAGCCCTAAAAATTGATTTTCAGATTCTTAACATGTTTATATTATGACTATATTTGGCTACCATTAGATACAAAAGAATGAATTAAGTATATATTTTAATTATTATAGTATTTATTTAGTATTGAAATATACCATAATAATTTTGATCCACTTTTTCATCTGTTGATAATTAAATTTAGGTTCATAATTATCTTTTTCTTACCCAAGTTTCCATTAAACATATATTTGTCAGGCTATCCACACTTTAAGCTATGGGATAAACTAATAATGACTGCCATAATTAAGGAAGACACTGATTCTTTAAATTTTAATTTATGCAATAAATTTAACAAAGAAAAATAAATATAAGCAATTATTTAAATCTAAGCTCTATAATTCTAGAAAATATATTTTCTTCTTTTAATTATATATGTCTAAAATCTTTAAAATAATTTTATAATAATTAACAGATATAGAGCTTAAAAAGAAATGGTTCAGATCTCTCACAATCAGATACTATATGCAGTTAGGTGATTGCCATTTTAATTTTATTATATTTTATTTCATGACAAGAATGTTTTTAATTATGACTATGTCTATGTGGTCAAGTCTATCTGTTAAAATAAATGTATTTAAAATAAAATAAAAAATTCAAAAGCCTCATTGAGAAAGAACACTACACATAACTGTGTAACTATAAGCAGGGGAAATAATCAACTTTACCATACATCAAAATCTGGGAAAGAATCTCCACTATCAACTAAAAAGATTAGAGGGAACTTCTACTTCTACTAAATATACCTCTGCTTTATATAAAAATCCCTGGAAAGAATAGAGGAATTTCTCATTTTCATTATATATATATATATAATATTCACACAATTTAAACTACATATAAAAAAAAATTTCATGAAGTATTTCCACACTCTAAAGATAAAATTCCTTTGAAGCATCATGGTATATATAAAATTCCATGTGGAATTTGTTTACATTCCTATATTGGACTGACCAGTTGTAGAATAAACATAAGAAAGGAAGAACACATTTTGGTAGTTAGAGAAAAATGTACTTCATCAGCCATTTGTTTACAAATTAAATCAACTAATCATGATACCAATTTTAATAAAACACATATTCTGGCAAATATTGAACAATATATCCAGAGATTGCTAAGGAAAGCTATAAAGATTGTTAAAAGGCCTAATAACATAAATGAAAAGTGTGAATTTAAAGAAAATTAACAATACTTGGAAATAGCTGTTGGAGGCTAAAATATTTTTTAAAACTCCTCTACTAATAGAATTTGAGAATAAGGAGAAAATAACAAAGAAAAAAATAATGATTTTAAACTTCACCACATATATTCTTATGATGTGAGAAAGAAGCTCTGAGGAAAGTACTTGTTATTGTATTGAAATGTCAGCTATTTAGTTATTATATTTTTATTACATGGAAGCTCTCAGAAATAATACTGTAAATTCATCATTTATCTGTGAAAATATTAGAATTAAGGTAGATATATATATAATAGCTAAGTTCCCACTGGGTAGTTAACTCAACCACTGGTGGAATTTTCACCTTCAGAAATGCCAGAATGAATCATAATTTACATTCATTGATTACTCTGGCCTGCATTGAGTGGCAATATGTATAGAGAGTTTTGCCTGTTTTAATAACAGTTATAAGCAAGCATTAGAAATGGTGATCATGTGATATTTATTGGCTTAATTTACATAATAGTTATATAATAACTGTTTCATTCATTTATGTTTTTAATAATGTTGATATAATTAGAATTAATATCCTATTTCAAACTACTTATATCACACTATATATGTATTCAGATTTTAAAATACAATTTTCAGAAAGATGTATAGTATTTACATGCTAAATAGTGAATTCACCCACATGCAAATAGAAATGTATTTGCTTGGATTTATGTAAGATATATTTCAATTCATTTGTATATTTTAAAGGTAAATGATTTAAAAAAGAAGTATTTCTTTAACAAATAATATTTCTACTAATATTATACTACTTGTTTATGCATTCAGAATATTTTTTCTAGCATTTAAAAAGTTAGAACTTATATACATTGTATTTTATTTAAACCACTAAACAAAATTGTACCTTTATATAGTTTAATAGATTGCTATTACCCATTACTTTTTCTCTTTTTAATTTTAATGAAAGAAAATTTATTTGGTTTTCTTTTATCAAAGAAATGCTAATAAAATCAGTGGGGCATAAATGATGTCAAAATTTAACTTTCAAATAGTAACACACCCCATTATATAAATTACAATATATTTAATTAAATTAATAATAATGAGAAATTATATTTTCTTTAACCAATTGGAAAAATAAAATTATAGTTACCATACTTTTTTTTTTCTTTAATTGCTTGTAGTTTTCTTATTATCCAAGTTTTCTAATAAAATGTTTCATAATTATATATATATTGAAATGAACAATCCATTATTCATTTCAATAAAAAAAAAAAGAGAATTTTTTTTTTCTTTTTTCTAAGCAAAGTGATATGCAAATTTGTTTTTTTTTTAAAAAAAAAAAAAAAGAACTGAAATAAGTGCGCAAAAATGGAAATAACTTTTTTATATATAAAATCTTTTTCTTTTTTCTTGACCAGATTAGAATATTACTTCATTCATATCCCAGAATTTCACTGTGCCTTGTGAATAAAAATGCGGGACACTATTATTAGTTAGCTGGATCTGATCTAGAATACTTTGAATGATATTTTGAATAACTCCAGATAAAATAAAAAGATAGGCTTATCTAAAAGACAGCTGGAAATTACAAGACTATATTATCACCATAAACAAACTTGTAATATTTGTCAGAAAAGTAATAAATGACAGTTATTTTGTTTTGGCGAGTCATATTTAAAGTCTGATTTGTACTTTATTTTAACTAATCTGAATTTGTAAATAACACTTGTTATCTGGGCATTATTTTGAAAGAAATTATTAATTTTTTAAAAAAGAAAAGAAATGAATTTGCAATAACTTTTTTTTACTTGTTAAAATTATTTTTTAAAAAGAGAAAAAAATATTTATTATATATCACATATGTATGCTAAGCTTATGAATTCAATATAAGTTATTAATAAGAGGAAAAGGTAAAAAAAGTAATGATAATCATGTAAATTTAATGCACATATATAAATTGCCTAAGTCTCAAATAGGCATAGTTAATGATGTGATTATTTCCATTATTCTCATTTGTTTGTAATTAAACTTATATTTAATTACTGAAAATTTGAATTTAAGTAGATGGATTTATAAATGTGCAGTTGTTTGTTCAATGTTTAATAGTTTATACATGTTCTCATCCATATGGGACAATACATTCCTATCAGTTTAATGAGTTAGAGATCAATCTCAGAATGAGTCATCCCTGTATAAATTATAGTTGTATTAAATTAGATTTATGACTAAAAGGCCATTCTTTATAACTATTATATAGAAGGTTTATTCATTTAGAGTTAAGACCAAAATGCTATCCCTTTATAGTTATTATTATATAAGCAGTTATGTTTAGGATTTGGATCTAAAAAAGACCATTCCTTATGATTGTGATAAAGTTAGCATTGATATCTATCCCATATAGAGCATAGGTATGTAAAAGTACTAGGAGGCATGTGAATCAAAGAAATGTTTGTATTTATGAATTCATACATATGTAAAATTATATTTAAGTTGATTGTTGTCAGGGTTAAAGATAGAGCGAATGTGTTACATTATGTAGGAATATATTGAAATTATGATGTATAAAGATTAAAGAACTTTGTGAAAGAAAGAAATTGCATCTCAGTTAATGACTATACTTTGTAAATAAATTATTGTTACATGATTTGTTTATTTTATTAAAGAAATAAATTGTACATCAATTAATAAGTACCCTTGTAAATAAACTATTATTATATGACTCGTTAGTTTGTTTATGTAAGATTGCATGCTCCACCATCATTCATTGGAAGTAACTTATGTTCTCTGCAATTTAACCCGGCATTACAAATGGAGCTGTGTAATGGGTGCATTATTATATTGAATAAAATATTATTTTAAATATATATGTGTTAGTTTATTACCTAATGCTTAGAACCAGATGGCGCTCATGTAATTTATGTAAATAAATAAATAAAGTGTAAAATATTGAAATATACTTAGCCCCACCATTACACTATATATACATATGACAGTTGTATATAAAGAGATTAACAGGTTTTATGAAGATATTTAGTATAATGTAAAAATGAAGACTGCTTTTCAATGCTTTATATATGATCACATTGACAAAATTGAAGTTGTTATTGATTACTTTCCTTGATATTTATTGACAATAATTAGCTAATTTATCTGTTATGAATAAATTTGTTTTCTATTACAAATTTAATCACAGAGATATTTTACATAACTATAGAAGTCATTTTTGCGTAATTTCATCAGACATGAACAAAAATCTATTGTGTAATGGTAAATGTCTTATAGGTTTACCTAGGAGAAGTTTATTCCGTGATTTGTGCTAAATAACCCATAAGGATTTTTTCCAAGACTTGCTTTTTTTTTTTATGTTTTTTGGAGTTGAAAATAATAATTCAGAAATTAGAGACTTTTTATTTTAAGAACTCATTACTTTAAGGTTTCAGTTATTCTTTTTGTTTTTAACAATTTTCTCTTTTCTTCCTTTTTTAATAGCTTTCTGGAGTCAATTATGTCAAAGAAGAATGATAAAAAAAAATTCTTATAAAATGTGCAAATAATCAATTGTTAAAATCTTTATTAATATATTTGGTAACAAAAAAAAAAAATTAAGTCTACAATTTAAAACAATTTTGTTTTTTAAGTCATTTATTTATTAATATATAAAATAAGCAAAATAAAAAAATAAATTTTCTAATAAATATAAAATAATTGTTAGAATATTTCAACACAGTTAATAAATAAGTAGAATATTTCAACACAGTTAATACATAAGTATATGTTGATGATAAACTTATTGTCTTGTGACATCTTTTTATCAGATGCATCTGATATGTTATATCTAAGATATAAAAATCATTTCATATTTTTATTTCTGTTTGTAGTTTAACAATAAAACAGTTTGCAAAGATACAGTTTTTATTTTATATATATGAAAAATGTATTTTGCTAGGACTCATTATTGATGTATATTGTCTTGTTTATTTTTAATTATTTAAAAATTTTAAGAATATTTTTGTTGTTAATTTATATTTAAATTGATATAAATCATTCATGAAAAGTTATATTCTTTTTTTAGATTCTTTATGTAACACTGGTATTGGGATTTCACGCTCCCTACAGGCATACAAGTGTTCAATCAAGCTACTCCAGTCAAATCAGTTGTCAGGCAATGAATCTTCTGATCTTGCTGGTTATCTAATGATGGAGGTAAAGTATTTGTGATTTCAAATTTGTTAAAAGATTTAAAACACACAAATATATAGATATTTCAGTTATGAAATCGGGGGGGTGGGGGTACTTTTTTTCTTTTTTTTTAAAACAAATGTAAATATATATTAATCTAGTTTTAAGATTTCTTTAAATTTGTTTTGTAGTAGTAAGAGGTATTAATAGAAAGTATGTTATTATGTGACTTTCAGTTTAAGTTTTATTTAATATAAAAAAAATATCTGGAATTACATTTTACTCTTTTTATATGATTTATTTCTCATTAAGTCAAGCAGTCTTTGAACAACAAAATAATAGAATATGAGGTTTTTATTCATTTTTCTTTTTTTCTGACCTGCTGCCCATCCCCACCCCATTTATCTCTATCAATTCAATAAACTTTTGCTCATCAGTAAACTATTATTACTTTGAACATTCTAAAATAGTTTAGTTTGTCTTAGCATCAAAATTTATTATTTTTCAGACCAAAAACTATTTTTATTTTGATCTTAAAATTTTTCAATTTATTTTTAATTTTTTTATCATCTAATTTACATTAATAGCACATATAGGGATTTTGAATTCAGACTTTCAATCATCCTTCAACTATCCACGTTATCTCATACAACTGATTCCCATGACCACATATATGTAGAAAACATGAGTTCAAATCCCCTATATTTACAATTAAGCTCCAGGTATGTGAAGAGTGCCTCGTATTTCAAATATTAATAGCATATTTATATTTTTATGGCTCTAATTATTTATCAAAAGGTGATCATGTGATATTTATTGGTCTAATTATTTATATGTGCCTAGAATAAAATAATTAAGAGAGTTATAATAAGTATAAATGACAAACTATTATGAAGTATGATCCATTGCTATTTTTTAATCCTGATAGCCTATTACATAACTACTTCACCCAGGTTTCAAACAGAGAACTTAACATTTATACCAATATAGATATTAACATGAGTGATTTTAAGACATCAATATAGTGTGTGCTCAACACTTTTTTTTCATTTCAGTTTCTGCTTTTACGTACCACGTAGAGCCGCAGACAAATATGCTGAAAATACTAAGTGCTAAATTAAACATTTTCTGAAAATTCCAAATATAGAAATTGATATAAAATTTGATATCTGCTTTTATAAAAATATTACTAAATTACAATATATTTTTTTTAAACTAACACACAAATTGTAAAAGAAGTTGTGGAATTTAATGGATAAATAGTACAATACAAAGTTGGAGTTTAAGTAAACAATAATAAAAATGAACTCAATAACAAAAAAAAAAAAAAAAAGGAAAGTGAATCTTATTTATTTACTGGCTATAAGTAGTACGAATATCCTGAAAGAAGGCTAGAAAAAATAGAATATTTTATTATTATAAAAGTACGAGATACCCCCCCCCCACACACACACACACCTCATACACACACACTCAATGGATATTAACATCTGTGCTCATCCTCTTTCCAATTGTTGGACACTAACATCTGTGGAAAAACAATTTGTCCCATTGAATTCTAGTTATTTTGAATCTACAACTATATATTTCATAATTTATAAATTTATTTTCAGAATAATTTATAGAAATCAAGCAATTTTTATTAGTGTAAAAATATGTTATATTAACCCAAATTCATTTTATGAACAAAATACAGAAAAATGTTCAATTCCTTTTTTAGTATTTAGACATCACATTATAAAAGTACAAATATATGTCCAACTATTTACTTATTTATTTTCAGATTATTTTATAAAAATCAAACAATGTTTTATTATTATAAAAGTAAGTTTATATTGGTCCATATTTTTTACGTGAAAATGTTGGAATTTTTTAATTATTATTTCCAGTATGGCTTTATGACTCCACATGCTTTATAAAAACAGAAACTGAAATAAAAAATGAGTGTAGAGCAAGTACTATATCTTTGTTGATTTGGCAATCAAATTACTTGTTATGCAATTATTGATGTTACCCATCAACATTAAGACAGAATTTTCTTCTTTGCTGAACTTTCGTTCTTATATGTAATACTTTCATCTTAATAAAAAATAAAGTAATTAAATAATTTGTTTTTTAAAAATACAAACAAAAATTCAGAGAATTGAAATATTTTATAAAATTATAAAATATTTTATTATTACAATGTGATCTTAGAAAGAAAATTTTTTTAAAAAAATACATAAATTATATATTGCTTTAACAAGATGAATTTTTGTTCTCTGCTTGATTATTCTTAATATATATTTCAAAAATACAACAATTAGAGTCTGAACAAATATAACATTTGTATTTACACTTTTTTCTATTTAAAAAAAAAGAAAAGCATTCATATGTGTTATATATGTTAGCTTAGAGAAAATATATGAACTCTATATCTTATATATTCTTAACTTATTTATGGCTGCATTGTTGTTTTCGTTTTAAATGAAAATGGAAGTCAAGATAGTTCTGGCTTGTATTTTAGAATTAAGAGTTCCACGTGCAATCATTGTTACATCTGATTAGCTGTCACATAAGCATTTTTAAAAGCGCATTTGCCGAAGATTTTAGCCTTCACGTTATTATTATAATGAAATTATGTACATATTAATAGCTATTTTTTAATACTTCAGTGTGCTTAATTTAGTATCTATTTCTATAAACATGTAACATTAGAAAATGTGTCATTCAAATCAGATGACTTCATCATTTTAAGCCTAAGACATTTTCAGTCCTGTTAATATGCATGTCATAGCTAGATTAAAATAATTTTGTTGTCTAATTTTTGACATTGCTATGTAAAAAAGTAAAATACCAAGCTGCAAGAAGATTGTCTTTCGAATTTGATATGTCATGATCATAAACACAAAGAAGGAAAGCTTGATATGATAAAGATGGAAATGATTTGTTTAAGAAGTATAATAACTAATCTTTCTTATTGCATTGCCAAATGTATATAATATAATATTAAATCATCTATGCACTTTATCACTGTTTCACAATGCTTTAATTACCACTCTCTTTTACAGTTTTGATTGCCCTAGCAATCTTCTTCAGAACTACAACATAATAGAAATATATGAATATAAATATACATGAACCCATAATTTATATACATCTACATACATTGTGTATATAATTCATATACATACACATATAATTATATACACATAGGTATATAGATGTATATAAATTATGTGTTCATGTATATTTATATCCATATATTTATATTATGTTGTAGTTCTGAAGAAGATTGCTGGGGCAATCGAAACTGTAAAAGAAGATGGTAATTAAAGCATTATGAAACAGTGATAAAGTGCATAGATGATTTAATATTAGATTTGCTTAAGCAATGACTTCTTAGATTTTAGTGAAGTAATATGAATAGGACTGAGAGTTTTTAGATTAGTAAAACATTGTCTACTATTTAAGCACAAATAATAAAAACAAAGTGATCAGGAAGGACATTAAAACTTTTATAAAGACTGGAGTGCAAAAAACATTTGAAAGATTCTATAATATAAAAGATCTTTTTTTCTTCTTCTTTCATAGCTTTTTCTTTAATACTTTTTTTTATGATATTAAGAAATAAATATAGAACTGAAAAATTATGTTGTTCTAGATATCAACACAACCAATTTATATAGTTTTTGTCATATTTTGGATTTTTTATTTTCTAATATTTATTTGCAGAAGCTTCTTTTATATTTGACTTCAATTATAAAATTATTCTTAATAAATATTTTATATAAATTATTGGTCTAGATTTATTTGAAACAATAATATACTGATGCTGTTTTTATCATAAATTATTTCAAAATAAATTTAAACTTATAATATTTTAAAATATAGTGCTAAAAAGTCAGATTTATTGAACCTTTTATTTAATGTATACTTATTTATGACTGAATATGAATGTTTTTTTTTAATGATCAGTTAGTTCACAACACATCCAAAATATGTCAATTTCTCACAAAATTTTAGGTTCTAATATTGACATTTAATTTCTTTGTTAATATATTTGTGTGTATGTGAATGTATTTTCAATTTTTAGCATTAAGACAAATAAAGTTAATTAATTAAGCTTTGTGTGATTTAGAGCAGTGGTAAAGTGGCAATCCAGATCTGTAAAGTAAATTATTCAACTATTATTATGTACATATGCGGTGAAGTTTTCTTGAATCATTCCTGTATATTTTGTCTGTTTTGTTGATGCCAGAATTAGCTCCATCATTCTTGAAATTGCTATTTTATTGCAATGATTGTTGAAATCACAATCCTAAATCATTTTAACATATGGATAATTTTTTTAAAAAAATATTTGTAATTACATTCACTACTCTTTGTTTTCCATTCTTTTTCTGAATTCATTTATTTAAATCTGCTAATGTATATTATTACTTAATAAATTAATTTGATCACTCATAAACTTTTTGAATAAAAATTGGTTTAATAGTTTTGTGTATATGGCTGATTATTAAATTATAAAATAATAAGATATTAAATAAAATAACAGTATTTAGAAAATAATAAAAATATTATGAGTTATATATATATTTTTCCTCTTTTCTATTATTAAAAAAAAAGTATGATTATATAAATATAGAGGGAACAGTAAAACGAAATTTCACAATTTAACAGTTATTTACATATTAGATCAGCAAATTTTAATTATTCAATTATTTAAACATTATAGCATAGGTATATAATTTTTTATGTTATCTATCAGTTAATGATAGATATAATAATAATTAGAAGGAATGTTTTAAAATAATAATAATATATTTTTTTAAAAATATAAAGATGTAAATTGTATGTAAATAATTTAAAATTGATTATTTAAAATTAATTAAAATTAAATATTTAGTCATATTTAATTTAATATAAATATATAAAATATATGTTTGAATTATACTAAAAAATTTATGAGGTTTTAAAAAGTATTAAAAAATTTGTTTATTTGGTATACATAATTTATTATAGGATTTCAATTTATGAATATACTGTGAATATTACAGCAAACTAATGAATAGTTGAAGCTGTAGGCTATTTGCAATTGTGAAAAATAAAATGTATTATATGAAGTGCATAAAGAAAGTAATTTCATGTTATTAATTAAATATATTTACAAAGAATTATGATATAAAAGTAGTATTTGTTAAGTTTCATTATTAACCCTATGGACTTTGACTTATTTTTGCCATTAGTGAATATGAACATATTTATCTTATTCTCCAAAAGTTATTGTTTATTATACTACTGTTTTAAGTAATTCTTTTCTTTTCTTTTGAAGAACACCAAGAGCAGGAATACTTGATTTTGATGCTATTGGATTATTATCATACTATATAAATATTTCTCAATAATGCATTTTGTCATAGAAGCATCATTTGCTCTGATATTTTTGGCACTGAAGCATTGTTTGCATGTGAAAAATTTATAGAATTTAACATAAAAAATTTTCTAGTTAATCTTAAATCTTTCTTGATAAATCAATTTAAAAGAAGACTATTAATCTAAATTAAATTTTTATTATATATTGAAATAAACAGATTGCTAGTTAGCTTCAATATATTAAATATAACAATGAAATGTGATTGTTCATTCACAACTGAGTGAGTTTGTTACAATACATAATGTTAGCAAATGCTTGGAGAATCTCTTATTTATTGGTATGGTTAGATTTTGTTCTCCAAGAAGTTAGGTTTTGCTGACTTGCAATAACAGTTACTTGTTTAAATGGCCATTTATTCATTGAGTGCATGCCACATACTGAATCAGTTTGATGAAAGACTAACTTTCCATTAATATTCAATTGTAAGGACTTTTATGTAAATTCTATATGTAAATTTTTGTTTTGAAATGTTAAAGATTAGATCATATGATTGTAAATTCATGTGATTTTTTTTTTTAATGTAAAATATATTTTTAGATGAATCAAATTATAGATTTTGGAAAAGCTTGAAATAAATTGGTAAATTTCTATTAATTATATATGTGTATATATGTGATGGTAGGAATTTTACATTTATTTATTTTTATTGTAATACTGAAATTTAGGTCTCATGGCATAGTAGTAATATATTCATCTGCTATCTACACAATCTAGAATTTAGATGCAGGCAAATTTAGGATTTTTTTTCTGCTAACTGACCTATAGTTTAACCAATTAGCCATTTCAATTTTTAGATAAAGAATAACCAAGGAAGGAAAACCATAAACCCTTATCACCCATTATTTGACTATTCTAGTGAGTATTGTCTTCTCTTTCATAGTTCTCTATAGAGAAAGAGATATCTTTTGTTCTTTAGTGAACAAGTTAAAGGCTGATTTTAAAAAAAAGAAATTAAAGGCTGATTAATCTTTTTACTGAAATAATCAATGATCATTTACTGAATTGATGATTTTATTTTACAGATGGATTTATTTCCAACATCGAGTCTTATTGAATTGATTGCTGTATTTGTAGAAGATATTCAAATGAAATCTAGTGGCAAGTAAGTAAAATATTCATAATCTTTTTAATGAAAAAAATTTACTTTTAAAATAAAATATTTTATAAGGAAACACTATTGTATTCATAGTTACTATAATCATAATTCAATACTTTTACTAGTGTGACATTAAATGCATAATAGAATGAAAGTACTTTTCTTGTTTTATTTTTTAAAACCTTTTGATAATAATTGATAATTTTAAATTATTACTGTTAACAGCGATTGAAAATAAATGAGAAAATATTTACAAAATAAGTGATAATGGAAATTAATACTCACTACAGAACTTTATACAAACAAATCATTCCTGTAAATGTATAAGTATGACTAATGTTGCTACTTGAATTTATTATTATCAATATCATTTGAGATTGATAAGAACATAATCATGAATTTACAAGAGAAGCATAATATATTTATTTTTAAAATATTATAGGTCAACTAAGGCTTTACTTATTATTTTCATTAAATCTCAGAAGAGGACTTAGAATCAACTTATGTGTATTTTTTTTGTGTGTGTATGTATTCAACAAATTCACTTATTTGACTGCATAACATCTGATTTTCACTGAACTTACAATTTATTAACTTGACAATCTCTCTGGAGAATATAAAACATATAGTACAGGGGTCCCCAACCTTTTTGCACTTAAGAGCACATTCTATAATACCGTCCAGGTGGCAGGCACCGTTTATTTATTCAATGTACAAAAAAATATTTATTTCAAAAATAAAGTATAGTATGCTCTACAATTTGATTACAATATAATACAATAATTTATAAGAAATTTTAAAAATTAAATTTATTTATATCAGATAAATAATTTTTTATTGTGTTCGGATAGTGGCGGGCACACGGAAAATGGTCTGCGGGCGCCATGGTGCCCGCGGGCATAGGGTTGAGGACCTCTGATATAGTATATCACCAACTTTGATTCTAGATAATTCATTCAGAATTACTTACAGCTAGTTTATTAATGCACTTCTAGTTTATAGATAATATTGTAATTATACTATATATATATGTACGCAGAATTTGATGATATCGATAACTTAATTTTATATCAAATAATATTAATTTTGCCATAATAAAATAAACTATTGATGTTATCACAAATTTAAATCATTGATTTTATTTTCTAAACATCTAAATTTTTATTATATATAATCTTCAAACAATTACTTTTTAAAATGAAATTATTACAATTGAATTTATCATAGTCTTATACTCTCTTTATTTGTGTGCATTTTTAAACAAATGTATTTAAATTACAATCTAAATGAATTTACTTTTACTTTCAAAAACAAATATTAGAAAAATATAATAGTTGTAATGAATTGTGAAGCCATTTGTATTTTTTGTTTGTTTGTTTTTGTTGCCTGTTTCTAGAAATAAAAATATATTTGTTAATTCTAAAAACAAACTGAAAAATATTGAAAGGTACAAACAGTCTCTATAACATATTGTTTGTATTTTTCTGTTGTTTTATATATGTATTTGTTTAATAGAAGTTAAAAACAACTTTATTTAGATTAAAATTTCAATTTAAAAATATAATTTAAATATCTTATTTTCTATACTTTGTACCTAACTTTAGACATAATTAAATATTTTATATTTTTTATAGAAAAAATATAAAAAATTATTTATTTTGATTATTAAATATTAACATTGTTAATTAGTAATACTAATTTTCAAACTAGGTATTTATATTTGTGCACATATTTTTTTTTTTGCATTTGTAATCTAAGTGTAATTTTTTTTCTTATTATATGAAATTGTTAAAAGAATGTGTATTTTTATATAATAAAATATATAAAAAATATTGATAACATTAACTTAATTTTTTCATTCTATTTTGTAAGGATCGCTATAAGTCTCATACCTCTCCTTATCATTAAATGCATTGAACATAAATATGAACATGGATGTGTTGATTTATAAAATTAATACATCTATTGAACAGTTCGAATTGATGATATATAACAGTATGAATAAAAATTATATTGTAGTTTAATGAACTGGAAATGCTTGAAACAAAATCATAAATTTGTTATTAAATTTAATTTTATTAATATTTTAAAATAGCAAATTTGACAGAACAATTGAGAAAGTTTTATAAAGAATAAAACTAAAAAAAAAAAAACCGATTTTATAATCTAGTGTTATAAAATGGGAAGGGGAAATAAAGCCTGATAGAGCATATGCAGTAACCATAACAATAACAAACAACTATTTTTTTTTTTTTCTAATGGCTGGAAAGTTAAAAATATGTATAGAGAAGGTTATACGTGAGATTTTCTTTTATTTATTCACTAATGACGGCAAGACAGTTGATTTAAAATTGTATTTCGGTAAAATGTTTTCAGCATTTTGAAAGAAAGAATTATTGGACAGTAAAGATGCATAGAACTGTAAGTTGTTAATGTGATCTATATGTGTAAAAAAAAAAAAAACTGAAATGAAAGAATATCACTATATATCCGTTGGAATTGAACTTTTGTATAAACTATGAAAATTTAAAAAATAAACAAATTATAACCTGTTGATTAAAGCATAATAGGAACCAAGATTTTTTTTCTTTTTGTTATTGATAATTATATTGAACTATTTGCTATAAAAAAAAATATGATAAAATATTCAGTTACATAATCAAGCGTTTAATAATTTTAGAACTGTTGGAAGTTGTAAATTTAATAACGTTTATCATCAAAAGAAAAAAACTGACTTTAGTCGTGTTTCATTTTGGTATATAGCTATAATGTTTCTACTGCTGATATAAGAAAAGAATTTTACGTATATATATATATATATACTATTAAGCATCACATGATCACATTTCCTATACTAGCACATTAATTGTTGATAAACAGAGCAAAACTCTCCATACAGTATTGCCACCTGTGCTATACAGAGTAATCAATGGATACCAGAAGGCTTGTGCATAAAATCCCTATCTAATGCCTACTCATCCAATATCCCCAGACTAGTTTCTGGCTTGTGGCCTTCTGGCATCCATTGATTACTCTGTTTAGCACAGGTGGCAATACTGTATGGAGAGTTTTGCTCTGTTTATATATATACTAACATAAAAATGATGCAGGTGTGCTAAAAAAATCGTTGTGAAAGGTCAAGGCAACTCAGATGGGTTTTGAAGAGGGCGATGAATACAATCCACAGGTGTGAATTCTCACCATCACATATATATATAAAATGGCAACCAGATATTATGTGAAGTTGTATAGATCAGTGATGAAAGTGGTCAAATCAAAGATTATCGAAACTACTTGGTCATCTTGTGGGAATTGGATAGATCATGGAAGACACTACTTTGGATAATGAAGCGAATAAAAGATGCTGAAAATTCTCAATCTACCAAGAATTTTTCCATTTAAAGAAGATGTTCATGTTTGATCAAGAGGTTTACTAAATCGTTCATAATTTTATGATGATATGTAACTGTTTGTTCGTTATGGTTAACATACTGATGCTATAATTTTAAGGTTTTCTCTTCTTCATTTATGTATTTATTTATTTATTTATTTTATTACTTCCACATTGGATTTTTTTTTTTTTTTGAGCTGGAAGTACCAAAGAATTTAGATGTATGTATTTCATGATATAAAATGTATTTTTGAAATAAAGAAAAAAAAAATATAAATGGTTCTGTTAGGAAAAAGATGATGAAATGAATATAAATGAAGGTAAGACTTATTTTTGACTCACTAACAACATAACATTAGTAACAAAATTAATTATTAATAAAACCTATATTATCCTTTATTAACAAGACACATACTAACAATTACTTATAAAATCAATTGATGGCAATTCCAGTTCTCATGATTTATAATATTCACATACGAACCCATTAATACAATTATATTTATAAAATAATAAATTGTATATTGATATAATGATACCTTTTTTTTAAAAAAAAAAAAAAAAATCAACAAACAATGTCATTTGTTTAGATTGGTATTAAAGATCATAATTTTTTTTTTTTTTTTAATATGATGGCATGAAAGATAGAGACCTATGTATATCAAGAATGACTTATAGTTGATGATATTATTATTTTATGTATTTTTTTTTTGTGTGTGTTATTATTTTAATGAGATTAAGTGGAAGTGTAAGAATCGTATTTATGGTGTTTTAAAATGTATATTTATATATTTAAATATGTTATGTTAAGATAAAATAAATTTGTTAATTTTAATTGATTTTACATCAAGGATTATCTATAATTTGTTGAGAATACATCATTGAATTCACATATCTCTTGATATTAAATATATATATTGTAATCAGTTGGCTTACATAGCATACACTAATATAGTGTATGTGCATATATATATGTAAAATAAAGGAAAAGTAGAAATAAACACAGACAAAAATTATAGTAGATATTTTCTACATTTACTAAAATAGAAATAAATATATAATAACACTGGTTTAGAAT
Organism: Epiperipatus broadwayi; assembly: GCA_028023455.1. NCBI lineage: Eukaryota > Metazoa > Onychophora > Udeonychophora > Euonychophora > Peripatidae > Epiperipatus > Epiperipatus broadwayi. Next base: position 7,557,685 of record JAQFVV010012404.1, read on the forward strand.
AATATTTTATTGTAAAATTAAATATTTTAAAAAGGTCTGATAAATATTATTTGTAACTCTGATTTTGAAATTTAAAAACGCCCTGTTGTATTTTTGAAATTTTAATTAAACAAAATTTTTATCTGTTAGAAATCCCCTAAGTAAAAAACATGTATATGTTTTTAAAGGGATTAGAGAGCTAAAAATAAAAACTCTGTTTTTAATCGAAGTGTTGCTAACACCTCAGATGATTTTATAAAAAGGGCTGATAACAAATTATCTCCAGTCTGGAGAATGATTTTAAAGAGAACAGTTTGGCTTGCAGTTCTATAAGAGTTAGCAGAAGAGCTAGCTATAAAGTTGGCTCAAGTATTTTGTGAAGAGTTGGTAACTGTAGCAGAAGATAGCTATAGTAAAGCTAGCTGCAAAGATGGCTAGTATAATTATCAAGAGAACTGCCATGAAGATTTAAGAATCCAAGGAAGTGGCTGCTATACAATTCACTGGTGGAATTTGAATTTACATGGAGGAAAATGGGTCAAGATTCTTTGTAATTCATAGCCTTCTGGAAAAACAGCTTGCTGACCTGAAGTTTACAAAATCCAAGTATAAGTGAAACTGACTACAGAAGAAAAAAAAAGCCAACCATACCTGAATTATGTACTTTTACCTGATGATGACAATTTCCTGGAATGACCAAAAAAAAACAGTTTGCCCAAGAAAGCAACTGAGTAAAGAAGTAGTTATACATATGCTGCTGTGTCTACATATGCGAAGAGAAGCACAGATAAACTTGCATACAAAGTGAGTAGTTTTTCAATAATTTATTTGATGGATATTTTTAAATCTATATTTTTAAATTTAAAGACATTGATAATTCGTTAAGAGGTAACCTAATAAAAGCTTTCTAACCTCTGGAAAATTGACTATATATTTTTTGTAAAAGAATAAAAGAAAGCTATAATAGAACTTGATAAAGTGATTTTTTTTAACATTGATTAAAAATGTAAATTTTATGTACATTCAAACGCAATTTGTAATTGTAGAAATTATTGCTATTTATTGTTTGACAAAATTAAATTCATAAATAATCTGTGTGTACCTATATCTCAATGCTTGTCAAATAGGACACATATGCAAATTTAATCATTTTGTTATTGAATATTAATTATATATACCTAAATTGTGCGTCTGTACGCATATACATGTAAAGTTTAATCATTTTTTTAATAATTATTTTATGTTGATTGAAATGTTTTCATCATATATTATAAAATGCACGTCTGTGTACGGATATATATATGCGTTTATAGAAACTAATTAAGAAATACTGTTAGTGTAATAACTTGAATTTTGTAGCAATATTGTAAATTACAGTATAATGACTTTTATTATTGTATATTATTCAAAATCAGACCTTAAATATCTTTTTTGTTGTTGTTATTAATAAACTTATATTTAATTGTTAAAAATTGTATTCCATCATCTCTTGGTCACATACAGTAATAGAGCCCATGTTCTCTGAGTTAGATTTCAGACACGGATAAATGGGGATGTGTTTAGTGCTTTGGGCATCCAGAGATGATCAATAATCATCCTGGTTGGCGCAAAAGATGATACTCTTTAAAGCCCATGCACTATTATTTTTTATTTTACTTTAGTCTTATTAGTTGGCCAGTACAAGTGGCCTGAGCATTAATGATGATCAGTATGTTTTAATGTCCCAGCATTTTTGTTTAGATTTTCTAGTTATGTATTCTAATGGATGGGCACTAAGCTGGTACATCCAAGTTATGTTTAAATAATTGCCCAAGCTGGCAAAGACTCAGTAGTAAGCCTGGTCTAAAGAAGACCCATTTTCCGATCCAATCACAAGGTTGACTGTTGATTTATATAGTTTATTGTTCAAATCCAGCCACAAGATGGACTGTTGATTTATTGTACTGATTTATTTATTCCCATCAATGATGATGATGGATGGTTCTCTTAATATTTACTTATACTTACTTTGACTTTTTTATAATGCTGGTGGATTTTAGCAGCTGGCTGATCTCACAATGTTCTCAGAGATTCTATAATCTCATACTCTTATAATTTAATTTTACTGGAGTGATGATGATTTTTCCATTACCCCAGTTCAATTCTACTTTCTTTCCAACTTTCCACCCATCCCATCCCGTTACAATATGTAATATGTATCCAATAAGTGTACTATATAAGCCATAACATCAAGTCATTGCCCACGTTGGCTAGATATATTCTTATAATTTATACCTGAACAGAGTAAGTACTTAGATTATGACTGAGTTTGAATTCTAGGGAATCTAATGGATTGACATGAAAATTGGGTGGATCCTGTGCATATTGTCAAATGAATGGGGGTTGAATGATAGTAAAGATCCATCTTGGTTGTAGTGTTATTGGATCTTTCCGTTTTTTCTGTGGACGGCCGGATTATTGTTTCGGTAAATGTAATGGGATGGATTTAGGTAAATGGTTGGAGATGGGTCGACGGTCTGTTACATTTTTGGAGCTTTGTTTCAATTTAGAATTACATTGATGGTGTTAAATTGTAGAGTAGTAATTTTATCCATATTTGGAAAATTTGTGTTGTAGAAAATCTAGGATTTTGAAGGTTAGATTGGATATTTGATTGTTGGAGTTTGGTTGGTTCTATTGCAAGTGTTGATGATGAATGGGGAATTTTTGTCATTGTCTTGAGGATGTGATGTATTCATGTCACTCATGACTGATTGATCTTATTCACTGCTCCAGCCCAAATTATGTTATTAGTTATTAGTTATCATGAAGCAGTTAACATTAGTCCTGCCATGATTTTGCCTCAGACTCCAAAGAGAGCAAGGCAATATTTCTTTTGATATATGTATAATATTAGCCTCTAAGACTCCCAAAGATGAGCAAGGCAATATTTTACAAATAGTAGCCCCTAAGACTTGGATGTAAGCAGGACAGTGCAATAGTGTTTGCAGAAAACTATTATGGGTTGCAGTAGCTTAGAGAGACTGAAATGTAATGATCATCTGAGTGCACATGGAACATTGTATGCTTTAAGAGCAGTGATTGAATTCTTTTATCTATCTCAAAATTGTGAAATGCTAATCATTTTTTTTGTTTGTCAGTATCTGTCAGATCTTTAGAGGAATGGATGAGTATATAACCTAAATATATAGTTTATTTTTAAAGGACTGTTGACAGTACATCGTCGGTCCATTACATTTTTTTTTTGATGCCTACGTTTAAGGCCTTCTTTCATTGATTTATTTTCCATTATAATTTTTATCATTTATTCATATCCCATTGCATTTTGATGTCACAATGCAGTCGGCTATATGTTTGTCTATTCGTCGTCCGTTACATTTTTGGCGAGCCCAACTGTGTGGCATTGAATCAATGATTTCCAAGCATCAAATATTTGTCAGTCCATTACATTTTTGGTGACCCAAACGTTTGGGGCTGCTTATACATTTTTGGCACCCAATGTTGGGCATTGAATCAATGATTTCCAGGCATCAAATATTTGTCAGTCCATTACAATTTATTATCATTTTTTTTAAAAAGTTACAATTTTTTTGAAAAAATAGCTTTTATTAAGAATTTTATTTTTCATTTGCATACTGTTTAAAACAAAAATATATATTGCTTTTTAATATTTTTTGAAATGTTAAAAAATACCATCTACAGAAATAGCAATTTTAGACTTACCTAGAAAAATTTGTTTATTATTTAAAAAATAATATAATTTAGATAAATAAAAATTATTCTTATTTTCAATATTTTTATGGTTCATTTCAATACTGTCAAATAAATTTTTAAAATTTTTAGGAACTTCATAAAATGATTATATATGTGCCAAGATATTCTTGGACATCTTGTTTGTTGGTTGGGTTTTTTTCTCTGTGTGTGTATAGCACATTGAACGACTATTTTAAGTTTTTCTTTTAAACTTAATTTCAAGGAACATGCCATATTATATGCATCAAAACTATATTCTTTTCTTAATAATTTTTTTTTTATGTCAAGCTTTTATTTATTTATTTAAATGAAAATCTGATATTTAATATATATTTAGTCTTCTTGTATATGTATTCTATTATTTTTATACATTAAAATGAGATATAACATTAAATTTATTTTAATATGTTGTAATCAATTATAATTTGATAATTACATAATCTTTAATAAAATTTAGTTTACTATGGCTTGCATTGGGTGGCAATTGCTACTGTGTTAACAGATTGTGTAAGCATAAGATATCGATCTTGAAGTATTATGATTGGTTTCCTATATGTAAGGTATACTGAATCATTCATGAGAACTCATCTATTAGGACTCCAAAAGCCAAGCAGAACTAATCTAAGAGTGAGCACAACTAATTTTTAGAACTATAATAATTGACTTGTCTCAGTGTTTTTAAGAATCTCCATTTTGCTGAAATCTCATGATAAGAGCTTGGGAGAATCATCATGGCAAGAAGAATCACATCCAGTCTTTTTGAGAATAGAAATAATCTGGTCTTTTAGTAATCAACCTTTCAGCCATATTCTCCACATTTCCAGCCCAACTATTCTACTTCCTGATTTAAAATTTTAACAAATTACTTCTTTGTTGATTTTTTAAAAAGTCTTCTTAATCATTGCAATACTGCTACAAACTAAAATTAATGTTGCACAATTTTTTAAAAGAAAATTAACTTCCATATATATTATTTATTTCAAAATAATTCTTAGATTATCATTTTTTCATAAGAATTCAAATAAATTGAAATTTTTTAAAAAGTAAAATTCCAAAATGCAATTGAAATAACTGATCTTTTATTAATATTCATTAGGAAGTGGTACTTTTCTGTTCCGTGTCAGCCGCTTGATGGCATTGATGCTAAGCAAAAGCACAGATATAACATTCCAGGGCCAGCGATTCTATAGAACTATTGACCTTATTTTTGGAATAGGAAATAAAAATAAATATTACAATTTACACAAAATTAAAAAATTCAAACAAAATATAAAAATGAAAGCTGACTTTTTGGACTTTTACGGACAGTAACTAATCAGAGACTGGTTTTTTGTGAGTGTCAATAGAAAAATTACGTTACTTTCTAATAGCAAATAATAGTACATTAGAGACTTTTTTGGACAGGAATTAATCAGACTGGCTATTTTGGGTGTGTGTGTGTGGATATAAAAAGTTACGTTCCTTTTGTAATAGAAAATAAGAGTAAATTTTCGCCTTTTTGGAACATTAATTAATCAGACACTGTGTTTTTGAAATCAAAGTCAATTATATTACAACTTCCACAAAATTTTAAAATGAAAACAGACTTTTGACTTTTTGGGACAGTAATTAATCAGAATGGCATTTTTTTGTGTGTGTGTGTGTTTATATAAAAAGTTACATTACTTTTTTAATAACAAATAATAGTAAATATAGCGGAAACTTTTTGGGACAGTAATTAATCAGAGATGGGCTTGTTTGTGGGTGTGTGTGTGTGCAGATAGGAAAAGTTATGGTACTTTTCTAATAAAAATAAAAATAAATTTTATTCTTTTTTGGACAGTAATTAATCAGACACTGCGTTTTGGGGGAAAAGTAAATTAGATTGCAATTTATCCACTAAAGTTAATAATTATAACAAACTATTAAAATGAAAGCCGACTCCAGTGTCTGGCAATTGCCAATTTTCAGAGTTCGAAGCAGCCATCGTACTTGTCTCAGACGATTTCTCGTGGACACATTACTTTCATTGGGATCTTCGAAATAGTGCTGTGCCACACCCTAAAATCCAATTTGTGAGAGTTACACAGTCCTGATGGAACAGTGACAGCACTGTTAAAACTGTTAGAAGATACCTGTAGATCAGTTCACATGAAAAAAAAGATGTTGGACCTGAAAAGTTCAATTATTTAGAGATGATGCAGTCAACACATCCTCATATGATTCTGTAGCGAAAATAGACAACACAGCATTATGATAAAGTGCGTAACACAAGCAACTACAGCAGCCAATGAAGGCATTTTTCTGTGCTTTTAGCATAGAAAGAAGCCACAACGGTAGCCGGCATCCGAGTAAACGGACTCTTTCTGTGTTTTATTGTAGAAAGAAGGCTTATCAGCTTGGCTGCAGCTGCGGTAAACAGCATATTTCTAGCAATTTAGCTAAAAATTGTGACATGAAGCGGCTGACACAATAGAACAGAACACTACCGAAATAAATGTCCATTAACTGTTAAGACAAGTTTTTTTTTTAAATCGGGTTTTATTGTTCAGTATTAGCTGGCAATTATATTCCCTTTCAGTTATATTAATTTAACTTCAGTTTTATGATTTTTCATTATTGTAAAAATTTTCTTTAGCCTTATGATGTAATTTATTTCTGAAGTTATTCCAATATCACATTGATTTTTTTATTTTATGTACAAAGAAAGGTAGAACAACACACAATTTTCATAAAATTTATATAACATTCTCAAAAATAATTTCATCTAATACACATTAAAACCTTAGTATTATTTGTGTTAATTGTTTTAAATGTATCTAACAACTTCCTATTAGAAGAACATTAGAAATTCACCATCATTTATGTGTAATGATTTCATTGCTTTATACTAAACTGTTTAACACTCAAACATAATAAAATGAAAGGTATTCTTTTTTTTTCTAAGTACTCTTATAATTATTTAATATCTCCATTTATAGTGAATATAAAGTTCTTGGCAATAATATATGTACTTGTGATAATATTATGTTTGTTGTTAACTTATTATTTAGGAATTTTTTTGATTCTAGGTTATCATGATTAAGTTATATTGCTTATCTATAGTCTCGGTTATGCCACATTAATTATTTGTATTATTATCTAGTATTCTTGGCTAGGTTGGTTTTATTGACTATGTTATCTGTTATTAAAGTATAGTCTTATAATATCTCTGTTTGGGATGATTATATTATTTACATACTATCTTCATTATTTACCTTGCAAAATTATACTGTATATATTATTTTTGTAGAATCAGATTGATTTCAGTGCAGGATATTTATGACAATTCTTGTATATTTCTGTTGTTATGCTGTACAAATATGGATTGATTATTGATACATATCATTTACTTTTTATATCATAATATTTTTATTGTTAATACTCAGATTTTAATTTGGAAAGTAATCACAGACAATAAGTTATAATTTTCTGATTATTTGTTTTGTTGCTGATTATTCACTTGATATTACTCTATTTTATATATTTAAAAAATATTTATAACTGGTTATCATATTGCATGTAACTATTTTTATTATTACTGTATGAATCTTTGCTAATTTTATTCGATGTGTAATTTGCAGTTGACTAATATATATTTATTATGGAAATTTAATATCTATTTCCTATATCATGTTGCATACAACTATTTTTAGGTATTATTATTATTGTTGTTTGTTTGTTTGTTTGTTTTTTTTGCATTAACCTTTGTAAATTTATTCACAGTATGATTAAAGTATTTGTATTTTTGTTTTTGTAATTATTTTAAGAAATTAAAGGCTATTATGGATAACTCCTCACACAAATTTATTCTTGTTTGAAATTATTTTATGTATTTATTTATTTATATATTGTGTAATTAATAGATAAATAAATAAATAATAAAATTATTATCATCATCATCATTTTATAAATTCTTACTTAACCTAATAATACTGAAGATAATTAAAGAAATATATTGCTAATTTATTTTGTCTTTTTTTTTTATGATTGCCCTCTTTAGTTTAGCATAAGAATATAACAATATTCCAGGGATCACAATTAGTTTTAAACTTATAATTGATATGATGAAGCTTTTTATTTACTAATTTTTTTATTATATTTTTTATTTATTATGTCTATTTATTTATTTTTTGTATTTGTAATAAATACAATTTATCACAGAACACTATTGTATAATATAAAAAAAGTCAAATGGACTAAGAGTATAAAAAAACCTTATGTCATGAATGATATTTAATATTAAAATCATTAAAGCATCCTATATTGATTTTATGTGAAATAAGATTATGTATATAACAGTAACTTTTTAATTATAAACTCTACAATATAAGACTCATAAAAATCAATGTCCAGGAAAAACTTCATCATCTGTGCCAAGCACTTAAGCATCACTAACTTCAAATGAAAAATAGGGGGAAAAGTCTTACTGTATATAAAGCAATTAATTATCATTAAGTTCATTACTATTTTATTTTTGATATTTTGCAATTTTCTCTAAGATATCTAATTCACTTTTTTTTGCAAATGTGATCTGAGTTTTTCTGTTTCGGTTTCCGGATGCTATATTGAATTAAAAAAAAACCTATAACATGTATCATTTGAATAATGTCTTTAGTTTGAATAGATTAAATATAAAGTTACATATATTTTTGGAAAGAACAAATATGAAGGTATGTAATAAAGTTGAAGAAATAATCATTACTTTAAAAAAAATTTAGAAAAAAAAAAAGATTTTTAATATCTTTAAAAATGCTTATTTTTACATAGGTTCACAAATTCTAATTTTGAAAATTAAATGGTAAAGTCATATTTTCATAGGTAGCTTCATTACAATCTGCATACATGACTTAAGATAATTTTTCATCATTAAATCTTTAGATATGTATTTGCTGATGACTTCTATTTTTACTAGCTGACCCAGATTTTATCCTCCCATGTAGGTATTTGCTGGAAATGTAATCCTTTCTCATGGAAAAAAAAAAAAAAATTAACAATAAATATTGTGTATCAGATATTATACAAAGAGAACTTTAGTAAACTATAATTTACCAAAAACGAAATTAATTGCAAAATAATTAATATATAATACATATAAAAGAGCAAAGAGAAAAAGTGACAGGATGAAAGACTCCAATTTTTTTCAGAATCAATTTAGTGCAGCATAAAATATTAATAAGAATGGTGACAATATCAGTGCTTCTTATTGTCTGTCTTATATTTCATTTGCTTTTGTGGAAATTCATAATAGTTTACTGTATAGATAGCTTTTTTTTAATGAAAATTCTGATCATTTGTTATAATAAATATGATTACTGTATAAACATAACTTGCAAAAAAATTGTAATATTTATATAAAAAAAATAGGAAAAATACCTATATATTGCAAAAAATAAAATTAATTGCTTATATGTAGATGACAAAGTTATATGAATCAGATGCACACTCGCCAGACATATGAGATACTGTCTGCAGCAACAAATATAACAATGGAATAAATTTGATTTTTCATTATAATCATTACTTACTAAAAAATATTTTTTTAAAACTCCATTGAAAAAAATATTAAGATAAAATTATTTATAGAATAGGCAGAAAATACAAAGAGGTCCATATATATATATATTGGAACATAAAACAAATTTATTTTAGAGCATAAAACAAATCATTATTATACAGCATTATAAATTATATAAAAAAAAACATAAAAATATATGCACCTACATGTTTTTATATTTACAGTTGTGTTCTAAAGCCAAGGTACTTATATATATATATTGAACCGGGTCCGTTTAAATAGAGTTGTGAAATTGGGTTTCAACCGTATTTAACATAATTTTAAATTTTTTATATTTTTAATATTACGTGAACGGACTGGCCTTTCAAGCAGAGGGGAGAATACCATCGATAGCAGAACAATCAACGATACCCACAGTCAGACCGAGCTATGCAAAGCATAACACGATCACGTTTCCAGACCGTGGTCCATCTCGACTTCTAGATTCAAACCCCTGCCATCCAAAGCATTTTATTTGTTTAGAGGTCAACCTCCGGCGCCAGCTAATCATAATTTGTAATTAGCATGCCTGGACGACAAGCCCATAATCCAGCGCTTGAAATATCCCATGACTAGCTCACACTCTGTCTCAGGGTCCAGCATATTTACTTAACTTATAAAATAACTCTACACTAATTTACTGGTGACACAGTGACATGAAAGAAAGAGAAATTAGGTAAAATAACAATTAAGGTAAACATTAATATTTAATTATTTATGCATACTGTACCGGACGTAGGACAGCGGTAAAGAGACATGAGACTCGAATTAGGACTGTTGAGGATGAATCCCCGAATGAGATATAAGAATTAAAATAATACATAATTATATAAAACCATTTTATTTTTAAAACTAACCAAAATAAAGATTCAAACTCTGAATTGGATTAAAAGATTCTTTAATATTATATAAAAAAAACCAATTTATTCTAAATGTACATTATTTATAGATTTCACGCTAGAATAGTTTCATTATGCTTACATCGGTGAACATTATGGGATGTGACGCTAATACATATATAGTGCAGTTTATTTATATGCCAATGTTTGGTTAAAAGTTTACATAATGGGATTGCGAAGAGAAACGCTATTTTAACATACGATTAAATAATGACCAAGACAAAGGAATTTACAATGAGACACTTTAATGATTGAACAATTTAATATCATGTATTTAACAAACTATGATCGATGCCACTTCGATCACACAAGAAATCTACATGTATGGAACTATGATGCCAGGTAAATTGGTCTCTGACATCCGTTACATTTATTAACTATTAAACAACAAACATTATATTTTAATTCTTGAATTAAAATAAAATAAGGAAAATTCATTTACACATGTGGGAGTTGCTCATCTAAGGGAAATAGCTTAATGCAAGCTTTTAGTGACATTCTACATATAAATACAATAATAAATAACAAAAATTGTTTAGTTATATCACAGCATTATAACTTACAGATTAGTTTTAGGTATGATTCTAAAATACTATAATAAATGGCAGTGCGAGCATGAGGCAGCATATATAAAATTTGGTCCATTTTCGGCCGAGAAGGCGCTTCATCATTTATATTAGAGAAATGGTACGCCTGTTCTTCTGGCGGACTATACCTGGAGAGGAGGAAGGTAGAGAGATGCAATTGTTCGCATAGGTGGTAATGCAGAGCTTCCGCTACTTTTTCCGAAGGTGTCCTAGAGCATTTACGATGCCAGCTAAAATATATATAAGTGAAGATGGAGGATTCGGAGTTTCCGACGATCCTCAAATTATGATAAGCAAATAATGACGATGACTGACCTATGCTGGCAACGCTATAAAACTATGATATGTCCTTTAATGACGTCAAAATAACTAATGGCCTAAATATAAACTTTTAACCGGGTGTAATGGCATGACTTGTATACTAAACCAGATTAAATAATTGAAATAGAAAACTATATGAATGTCTTAATGGCATACGATTACATTTCCCTTCATTAAACGGGTCCGACATACATTTGGAAACAATAAGCATTATTTAATACTATAATGCTCAAGGTGCTACATATAAATGATTATTACATTTTTTTAAAAAAATGACGGTCATTATTATTTAAAATATCTTAACTGGACTTTAAGCAATAGCGTTCTCGAATAATTTTTTTAAAATATATATTCAATAAATATACATGTGACAGTATTACATTAATTTGCCTGAAAAGAGAAATGATATTTAACTAGTTCTCAACCCAGTGAGCAAGAGTGTTAAAACAAATAATTTAAAGTAATTAAAAGTATCCCTGAACTGCTGGGGATTTAAAAGACTAATCTAAAATATAGGCTTGCGGAGTTGAGTTGACTTGGCATATAAATTACATATAAAAGTAAATAGCAAATAATTATAATAGTAAAATTTATCGCACTAAATAAAATGTAGGATTTAAACTTAAATAGATGTAAGCATTTACATATATATCAGGTAGGATTATAGAGAGTCTTACAAGCAAAGATTATGTATAAATATATATATCAAAAGAAACATTAATATAGATATAGGTAAGCATGGAACTGTTACCTCGGCAATGTTACAATTGCTAGGTGGTTCATTCTTTGAACTTATTTTACAGGGATTAGCTTGGTGGTCAGCAATTTGGTCACTACTGCTTCATCGGTGGCAGCATCCCTCCATGGCAGGAGCTTTGTGACAGCATTTCGGAGGCAGTCCCAAGAGGCAAAGGAAAAGATGATTCGGATCCCTACTCAACTGATATTTTATTACGCTATATTCTTTTCTTGTTATCTAAACTCAAGAAAAGAGAAATAGTATAAGAAAAGCACAAGAAAAAGCAGAAAAATCACCTTATCTCCAATCTACCTTATTTATACATTCCCAACTATGACAGGAATGCCCATTTTTAATTAAAAACAAGATATAAGAGGGTGATAGGGTTCGAATCACATTTCAGCTCGAAAGAATTTAAAAATAAATAAATGAAACAAAAATATTTCATTAGCGAAATATTTTTAGTTAAAATAAAAATGACTTTGATAAGAAAACAATATTTCAATTAATGAAAGTTGAGCTTTTAAAATATTTAATTAGTGAAGCAAAACTTCACAATGGGTTAATTTGAACCCGCCATCTTGGTTATATCTTCTTTTAAGTTTTTACAAAATCGAAATTAAAAGCAAATAAATTTTTACAAATAACAAACCTTATGTGATTAAACAAATTCTCTTTACAAAAAAAAAAACCTAAGCTTAAAATATTCAAAAGTAACAAAATAACAGAATCAAAAATTATATATATATATGTCACAATAGTTTTTGTATATATATATGACGGCACTGTTAGTAATTTAAATATTATGGCTGGGTTTGAACCCTTGTATATTGTTAGTTTTTTAAATATGAAAACGTGGAGCTCACTCTGACTACAGAGTGATTGCTACAACACATATATTTAATATAATATAAAATAACACAATAAATTTTACATAAGAAAAATATAAATGACTTTAGGCTATAGTTATAATAATCCATTAATTAAAGTTCATTCATTTAAAAATAAAGAGTCTAGACTGATCAGAATATATTTTAAAATATCTTATACCTAGGTTTTTATGATTGTCAGTTTCCACCTCATTGGTTTTTTGATCATCATCAATGGTCCCAGGCTTGCTTTCCATTCTTTGTGTTGACAATGGGAGAGAGAGTGTCAACAGCATTTAATTACAATCTATGCATTGTTCCAGGTATTGGTTTAGGTGAGCTTCAGTTGATTTTCTTTTTGTTGAGGGGTTTTGGGGTCTGAAACCAAGCTGAATATGCTAAAGTTGTTTAGCAACACATGTTGTTGGATCTCCGGCTTTTGCATGGGTGTTGACCACAGCAGTAATTGAGTGGCTTACTACTGCGTTTTGAATATCTGGATCTCTTGGTGTTTGGATTCTGCATTCTGTCCGAACTATCGAATAATCTAGCAAATTGCATCCCTGATTGTATAGCAATAACATGAACCCGACTCTGGACTAATAACAAATTGACAATTGGAATAACTTGATCATAAAATGCAGACCATACTGTATAACAATAGAAAGAGAGTGACTTTATATACTTCTTTTCTCCTTATGTTTTAATTTTTTATCGTTATTTTAATTTTGATCTTAACTTGAAATCTGTCTTTTAATTAATTTTACATTTTTTTAATTAATTGATTTTTACATTTGCCTTAATCTTAATTCATTCAGATTCATCTAAATGATCTTGATAAGATAATTTTTTTTAAAATTAATACAGTTTAATCAGTAATCTTATAAACTAATTAATTACATTTTTCAAAGTTTTACAAACATTTTATTTTTACAGACTAAATTTTACTCCGATTTCACATTGGCTTAGTTTATATATTATAAAAGTTTTTCTTTATGAAGAGAGAAAGAAAAAAAGAGTTTTAAATCTATTTTCTAGTCTATTTTAAAATCCCCCCCCCCTCTTACCAAGAAGTTTTATTCTCAAAAGAAAAATATGATGCAATCTTTTGCTTTTGCAAAATTTCATTTTAAAAATCTTAAAACTAAGCATAATTTTAAAAAAAAAAAATTATGAAATATGTAACGCTATTCACTAGTGGTACATTATATATAGCAGTACAAACAGGTTTTTTATTCAGCAACCCTGAAACAAATCAATATTTACAGCATTATAAATTATTTATATAAAAAAATATGAAAAAAATTATATAATTGCAGCTGATAAAAAATATTAACTTTAACATTTTTTTAAAAACTACGTTTTTTTTTTTGTTTATAGGCCTCGGACTTACATATATATACATCCGAATTTTATAACAATTTTTTTTTTTTTTGGAAGTAATAAATCACCATTGTTTCCATAATGTTTAAAATATGAAGAGAAAAAAAAGTGAAAAACTATTTTTCCAAAAAAAAATTCTTATAAAAAATACAGTTTTCTTACAACATCAACAACAAAAAAACACCATTACAAAGCCAAGTCTGTGATGAATATTACACATGTAAGTAGCCTTTACCAGTTGCATGCTATATAGGTTTCAGTTCTCTGATGGGTCTAAATTTTTTTAAAAATCCATCATAAATCAGTTAACCCAAAGCGGTTATATAGCAGAGTACAACAATTAGTCATGTATTATTTCCTATTATGTAATATTTGTGAATCTTAAAAAATATGTATATCTTATGGGATTTAAAATCATATCAATTATGGCATTTGTATGTTAAATGATTGCATTTATAAATTATTTTACAATTTTGTATTTTATGCATGCATATAATTAATTTTTAAGTCCATTATGACAAAATTTAATTTTACACTTGATTATAAAGAGGCCTCTTTTGCTTGTGATCTAGCTTTATTTCTAAAATGTATCTTGGGCATGTTTTTAAGCAAGAGGAGCATTTTCAAACAATCTCAGGATTTTTTTCAGATAACTGGACACTCCTAGCTTGCTATTGTTTAAAAAAATGAATGTGGTCATTCTTAGTTGAAAGGTAGAGATTCAGAATTGTTTTTAATGATTGTATGAGTGTGATATATTAACCCTAAAAGAAAAACATGATTATGATATGATATGATAATCTTTACTGTTATTGAAATAAATGCTGTTCACCTATGAGTATTATACTCGTGGTTTATCTTTATTTTTTCACTTGATAGTTATGTTGTAAGACTGGTAGAAAAGCATATCAAGTCCAAATGAAAACTGCCAAATAATAAGATTATAAGTTATCATATAATTCTTTAAATAAGCAATGTACATGCTCTCATCATATTATGACAATCTCGAATATTCTCAAGATATTACAGACAAAGGGAGGAGGAAATATGTTATTTGTCTCTAAATTTTATTTTAATTTATAAACTTCACATAAGTTATACTAATGGTCAGAGTGGATATTAATTACATAAATATTCATGGAGACAGAATTTATGCTAGGTTTAAACTAAGATGCCACCCAGATATCAGGAAATTCATGGTAAAAATTTATACACACTTCAGCATTATTAAATTATGTCACAACTAACTAGATTGCTTACAGGATCCCATCCCACTGGATATCATTTGGTCTATATTTAAGCAAACAATCTATACGAATACTTTATTCACCTTACAATAAGATAGTTCATTAAATTTTAAATAGTGAGAATCTATGAGAAAAGAGAAAGGAAGATAGATTAACAAATAAAATTTTTTATTACATAATACTATTCATTAATCCAGTACTGTACAGTAACACAACAACATATTATAGCAATATTGTAGTTCTAAATTATATATAAAAATAATAAAACACATTCATGGGTAAATGTAAATATTATCGCCCTCTAGGTGATCAACTTTGCAATATAGTGAAAATTTTTATTGATTACAAGTTTTTTTCATTGAGCTTAACATTTATTAGTTTATTTTTGATTCTCTTCTTTTGTTTTTTTTTTTTTTATTATGGAGTTTATTCTGATGTATTTCTTTTAGTTTGTTCTTTTGTACACTATGGAGTCCATTTTGATAGATTTTGAAATATTAAGGCATTAACTTTCTTAGCATTTAAAGCATTCAAGTCATGTTTTTTCACCCTCTACATACGCATATATTCCATGGTAAAGGATTCCATTTAACATATATTGGTGTAGATATAAGATTTAGTGTAGGCAAACATAGGGTAGGAAATGGCAGTTTGAACTTGATCACATTCAAGGTTTTGTATGGATTATTCATCAGGAACTACATTGTGTCTAAACAAATAGGCTTACACCCAGGAATTCAGCAATGCAGCATCATGATGGATTTATCAGGAACTACATTGTGTCTAAACAAATAGGCTTACACCCAGGAATTCAGCAATGCAGCATCATGATGGATTTATAGCACCAATTTTTGTACATGGCTTGACTGTTAAATAAAATAAAACTTGAAGTTTTCACAGCAACAACATAATAATAGTAAACTTGAAAAAAAAAAGTGACTCACAAGAGAGTGTGAGTTCTTCCTTTTATTTCTCTTTATTTTAATAAAAATTTTAATGATCTTTTTACACTTGAACTTCGAATTACCTAAGCTATATTTTCCTGCTTTTTCTTATTCTTTTTTCTTTTTAATCTTTTTTTTTTTTCCATGTAGTTTTAATTAATTATAGTATAAATTTTTTATATATAATTATAACATTTCAACAAAATAAAACTTAATTTTTTTAAAAAAACTGTCTCTACATTAAAACAAATGTAATAATTATTTATTGATTTTTTTTCGTTCTAAAACTCTTGTTTCAAAAGTAATTAGCAGCATTTAGCCACCCTCTTTATTCTTATGTGAGGCTATTTATATACTTTGTTTGAGAATGCTACATTTCCCCCTATTGGTTAGAAATAATACTAGCCAATTCAGACTTGATTGACTTTGATTGATTTTATTTCTTCATTAAACTTAATATTATATATATAATTTTTTTGACATATAACCTTAGCAAGCTAGAGATTTATTCACTAGAGGCACTAAATTTTAAATCCCTTTATGATGCTAAAGTAAACTGACTACACCACATTTAATTTCTCAAGGATATCACAACTACTTCATGAGGCAAATTGTGTAAGATATAATTGCTAACCAGGGACTTTTGGTTTGAATAGCTTTGCAAAAGTCAGGAAAACTCCATTGATCATCCCTTTTTAAATTACAATTATTCATTAATTACCATTTTTTCTGGAAATTTCTCTTGTGCAGTGAGTCCAGAATATTTCAACTGGTGCTTCACTATCAATTTAAGTGAAAGAGTTTGAGCACAAATCCACATCTGTAGTTTAGCTATCTCTTTTAGGGAAAAAGTTTAATCATACAAATATTTTTCAATTTACACCTAGTTCACACACTATAACTTTATAAACTGTACATCATCCTATTAAATCACATACTCATCATCACTGGTAAACATACTTTTATCACATTATTTCCTTATTGTTATTTATAATTTTAACAATTATTAAGGTAGAATATATGCATTTATCTTCTTTTTATTTAAAAAAAAAAAATTATATTTCTATCATATTATATTTTTATTTTTCATATATAAATTCATTAATTAGCTCCTGGATATTTGAGGCAATTAGTCTGTCCACATTTATATTGGTGTTAAACCTTTCTCCAGGTATTTTTTAGTAGTAGTGTGAAACACCTCCAGGTTTAATGCATTTCTCTTCAAGAGGAATGTTGGAATCACTTCTGGTGCAGTAAAAGACTAGTGCTCTCTTGGTTGCCAGTGGAATTTCTCTGTCCATTCCACAAATTTTTTCCACTTCTATATTGTTTGAGTTTACATATGGTTCATGTTGGTTATCGATAAGATTCTTTTGGTTTGAGTTTAAGTCTTTGCTCTTTTGCATTATATATGGGCCTACTACTATCAAATGCTTTTAATAATTCAGTCACTTGCTTAACAGTTTTTCTTTCCATGCCAATCAGCATCTGCTCTATATTATTAGTATAAAGGGTATATGAGCACAGACTTTCACACGACCCACCACTCTCCACATCATCTCATAACACTGATACACCCAAACACATATGTTGAAAAGATAAATAATCACCAATGTACGTATATAATAAGCCTGTGTGTTTCAGTTATTACATAGTAGAGATGTCTGCCATGTCTTGTATATGTATTAAATGGATTATGTCCTGTACATGAGGGGTCAGATTGACCTTAGGTCAACATGGGTGGGACAAGAATCTCTGCCTCAGGGTGGCCTTTGAGCATTCCATCATCAGATTTTCAATTGGATGGACGGTTGAAGAGTTGGAGTGTGGAGTGGATTGAAGTCTGTCCATTAAAGTATGAGGATTGGCTATCTTAATATATATCTGAGCACTTATAGCATGTATGTGTAGAGGTGGTAATCTAGACCAACTTATAATTGCTGGTTTAGCATGAAATGCATATATTGGTGATTATTTATCTTTTCAACATATATGTGTTTGGGTGTATCAGAGTTATGAGATGGTGTGGAGAGTGGTGGGTCGTGTGAAAGTCTGTGCTCATATACCCTATA
Source organism: Epiperipatus broadwayi (assembly GCA_028023455.1). Taxonomy (NCBI): domain Eukaryota; kingdom Metazoa; phylum Onychophora; class Udeonychophora; order Euonychophora; family Peripatidae; genus Epiperipatus; species Epiperipatus broadwayi. The sequence continues at coordinate 7,576,053 of JAQFVV010012404.1, forward strand.
TATTACATAGATAGACACAGGTATATAATAAGGCTGTGTGTTTCAGTTATTTTATATTATTAGGCAAACTGTGTCTCACTAATTTAAAAATTTGATTCTCGAATAGTGGATTAGCTATTAAAGTCTTGAGTTTAACCATTTGCCTATGGAAAAATGGCTGAATGGTTCTCCAGGCCGCTTTTTTCTTGAGACATTTGGTGTTTAATATTTTCCTTATAATCCTCACTCCAATAACTTGATAATAAGGCTTGTTTGTACTCACTAAAATTTTGAGGTTTACCAAATAGGGAATCCCACTAAGTCTGAAAGGGCTCTTGTAAATGGTTACATGCAATTGTGATTTTAGCTTCTTTGTTTAACTGATTTATACTAAAATATCCCTCTAAACTACTGAGATACTCTATAGGGGATTTGCCTGCATGCCCCCCCCCCCTCCCAATTTGTAATTTTTAAAAATTGGTTAACAATTGCAGGTGTGTTAACAAGTATATGCGAATCTAAATTAACTTTTTCCTGTCCAATATCATTTGAATGACTTATGTTTTAGTTACTTTATTATCCACTTCTTTTATGAAGGATTCTATCATCTCTATTGGTTTTTTGCATTCTCTATTACATTCTATCTCTTTTCGACATCCTATGATTTTATGCAAAAATTCTATTTTGGTTTTTTGCTCGATCTTATTTTGCTGTATTTGTTAGCATGGCTCTTTGACTTTATTTTCTGTCTGGATTAAATCTCACTCTCGCTCTTTTATAATATTTCCTCATCTGTTCATTTTTTAATTTGATACTTCAACTTTGCAAACATTTTATTTGCTTTTCAAAGTTTATAGCCATCTTTTTATTTTTATTTTCAAGTTTTTCTAACATTTATTTTGATTTTTAGATTTTATGGCCATCTTTTTTATTTGATTTTCAAATTTAGTCAACATTTCTTTCATCATTGTAATGATGTCATCATCTTTATACAAGAGTCTTATTCAACCTTTACCCTGTTCCTCACCAGGCAAATTTTGTTTCATTCTCCTGAATCTCCAGCTTTGCTCTCAATCTTGTAAGCATCTAATAATTATAAATATACAACTACACTATTTAATATTATTTCTCTAATTACTATTTTTTTTTAATTATTTCTAACTTTCTTGATCAATTGGTTCGTGTGCCCATCTGTCCTTAAAACCACTCCATAACTTTCTATCTTATTATCAGCCTGATTATTTCTCTACTTAACATTTCGCTAGTTTTCCCTTATATGCGCATTTAAATTTTTAACTATTTATATTTACATTTTTTTTTTACATTAAAAGTCAACTACAATTATAAAATTCAATTCAGCTATTGGTTTAAACTGTTAGCCTATTTTCTGTTCTCACATTTTTCACTGAATTATTATTTTTTAATTATTTTTATTTTTAATATTTGATAACCAAGGTCATTCTCAAGCACTTACACTGGGTATCATTTGTAACAATCTCAAATATAAATTACACTAATTATCAGAATGGATACTAACTACATAAATATTAGAATCTAATGACCACTTTTCAAGATCATTAAATCCCTCTTAATTAACTTAAGGGAAATAAATCCTCCATAGGGACACAATTTATGGTAGCTTTAAACTAAGGTGCTACTCGGATATCAGAAAATCCATGGGAAGATTTTATACACACTTCAGCATTAATAAATCATGCCACAATAACTAGACTGAGTACAGGATTCCATTCTACTGGCTATCATGATTTGACTTGTATTTAAACAAACAATAGTCTATACAAACAATTTATTCACCTTACAGTAAAATAATTAATTAAATTTTAAATAATAAGAATCTATGAGAAAAGAAAAAAGAAACTAGATTAACAAATAAATAAAAATATATTACATAATACTATTCATTAACCTAGTACTGTACAGTAACACAACAAAATATTATTACAATATTGTAATTTTAAATAGTGATCATGTGATGTTTAGTAATTACAAACATTACTGCCATCTAGATGATCAACTTTGCAATATATCAAAAATTTTTGTTGGTTATAAGTACTTTTTTGTTAAGACAGACAAAACTCTCCATACATTTGTGCCACTCAGTGCAAGCTAGAATAATCAATAGATGCAAAAAGGTTTGTGCATAAAATTCCTATCCAGTGTCTACTCATGCATTATCCCAGATTAGTTTTTAGTTTGTTTCAAATCTTTTTGCGTGCACTGATTTCTCTGGCTTGCATTGAGTGGCACTACTGTATGGAGAGTTTGCCTGTTTTAACAGCTTGAGCAAGCATAAGAAATGGTCATGTGATGTTTAGTGCTTGTTTGTTAAGCTTAATATTTATTAATTCATTTTCAATTTTCTTCATTTGTTTTTTTTTTTTTTTTATGGAATTTATTCTGATGTATTTCTTTTTTGGTTTCTTCTTTTGGATGCTGGATACTCCTTTATGATAGATTTTGAAATATTAAGACTCCAACTATATTAGCTGCCTAACATTTTATTCAGGTTACATTTCTTCAATGATTTTTTTCATGACTTGGCTGCTAAATAAACTAAAACTTATAAGTTTTTACAGCAGCAATATAATAACAGACAAAAAAAAAAAAAGTGACACATGAGAGAGTGTGAACTCTTTTTTTCTTTTTATTTTAGTAAAAATTCTAGTAACTTTTTCACACTTGAACTGTCCATTACCTAAGCCATATTTTCCCACTTTTTCTTATCCTTTTTTCTTTTTTTTTTTTTTTTTTTTTTACGTACTTTTAATTGTAGTACAAATATTTTTTTTTAATAATCAACATTTCAATGAAATAAAACTTTATATAAAACTGTCTCAACATTTCATCAAATGTAATAATTATTTATTGATTTATTTTCATTCTAAAACTCTTGTTCAAAAGTAACTAGTAGCATTTGGCCAACCTCTTTATTCTTACTTGTAGCTATTTATATAGCTCATTTTGAGAATGCTATTATATATATTGTAATGATAAAAAATAAAGGGATAGTAAAGAAATTAAAAAATAAATATTAAATGAGCATGAATTTGCCTTAGAAGACAATATAAATGATAAACATAGTCTCAACAAAATCTATCAATAATTAGAGTATAAACAGCAATTTAATCAATGGTTCTTTCTTTGTCACTATATTTAAAAAAGGCATAGTATAACATTTTAAGCAGTTATTATCTAGCCAATGCCAAATATGAGGCATACTATAAAAGAACAATCATCAATATTTCTGCTGCTTGTACATTTATAAGCAGTAAAAATAACTATAAAAGTAATCCTTTATAAAAGTGCTGGAATTATTATATTGATGATCATTGTTAGTGTTTAGGACCATTTAATAACATCAGTATACTAGCTATCAATAAACTAATCATCCTAAAACTTGTAACTTAAAGTGAATGGACTCTCAAGTTGGCCATTGTCTTAGTCTCATCTAAGTAATTCTACAGAGAACTTTATATCCACACACATATAATTTTTATAGATCATTAGTCTAGAACTAGCTTTGGGATTGCAAGGACTCCAGTGACTGAACACGAGAAAATACACTTCACTGGAATAATAAAAATTAAAAGTCTGATAAACACTACATTATAAATAAGTCATTCTGATTTTGGCTATTTATAAATATCAGAAAATATTTCAATAAATTGCAAAACCAAGCAACAAAGTAATAAAATTTATAGAGATATATAAATGTTTCACTTATTACATGCAGATTGAAGCCTGTACATTAAAGTTTGAAGATTTGCTATCTTAATATAAGCTGAGCACTGATTATATATGTGTGTGAGAGATGATGATCTGGGCCAACTGATGAGTGCTGGTTCAGCACGAAATACATATATTGGAGATCATTTATTTTTTTCACATATGTGTGATCATGTATATCGGTTGTATGAGAAAGAATGGATAGCTGAAGGGAACTTGAAAGTCTGTGTTCAAATCCCCTACAATATTGAAACGGTATTATTTAGCCATCATCCCGTTTCATTTACAATGTTCTATAGTAGTATTTTTTTTCTAATTCAAACCTATCCCAGTCCATATATATAAGTTTCTGATGATTTATTTAATATGTAATAACATATTTACATGTATGTGTGTGTATTTGTAGAGGTGCGCACGTCTAATAATCATTAATATTTGTGTGCGTATAATGCATACGCTGTTATAAATTTAAGATTAATAAAATTGTATAAAGATATAAATTTATTATTAAAATTGTATAAATTAAATTAAGTTGTGTGAACATTGTTATATGTGTGTAATTACCTACATATATATGCGAAAGAATCCATAATGCATAGGTTTAAAAGCATTACAGCTCTTTTAAATTAATTTAAATTTGCATTATTGTTAGTTAAAAACTCTTTATTTAAGGCATTCATATATAAAATTCAATTCCTGTGGTGGTCTCACACACATATACTAGAATGTTTACAGACTTAAACTCTTTTAAAGAAAAGGTTATCTGTTTTTAAAAAAATTGTCATTTTGAAAATAAAAACTAAGAACAAGGAGTGACCTGTTTGACCGTTATTGTTTTTACCAAGAAATGACCAAAGGTGTCATTTTTATATGCATTTTAAATTACTGGGAAAATTTTGTGAAAAGGACACTCGAATTACTGCATTCTCAGGTATAAATAACTTTAAATTTTCTGTAGGGGGGTTCACTTTGTTCATTTTATAATCTTGATGTGTAATTGCTGCCAATGGCCTATGGCTGACTGGAAAATGGAGTTTGGCAGTTAAGGCTATTTTTTCCAGCTCTCCTTTCGAGAGATCGGTCTGTGGAAATGGGAGAAGACCAGTTAAACTGCCAAGAAGACATCACACAAGCCCAACTGAGTATGATGGTGATCAGCTGCAGAAGACTCAACAAAGAAGATGTGATAACAATTTCCCCCCAGAGCTCTAAAAATAACTAATAAATTTATAAAGGAATCTCTAAAACTTTAAGCTAACTAATAATAATCGTGCACGAACTTTTAAATTGTAATAATGTTTTCATAAACTAAAAACTGATTTAATCTGTTAATTATGATATAAAATTATGCTAAAATTAATAGCTGTAAACTTGCCTATTTCTTTATAAAACTCTAAATGATTGTTAATAATAACTTATTTAGTTATTATTCTATCTTCTAATCTGCGGTCATACCTTTCTTATTTGCTTTATATATATTTATTTTATAATTTATGCTATGCCCAGTTCAGAACGGAGATTGATTTTCTAAATAAAGTTAGAGGGGGAGAGATGATTAGAGGCTCTCTCCAAATTAAATAACGTTGCTCTTTAGCACACGCACACACATCTCCACTCTGAAAACCTAAATATATTCGTTAAGCTATTATGTTTAGTTTATTATTATTATTGTTAAAATTAGGCTTGCAAGTCAATAAAATAATTAGTTAATAAACGCAAGAATGGGTTATAAAGCAGATTATGCATAGTGCTAAAGTCTCAGATGTGCTTTAACCCTCTTTTTAATTATATTATAAACTGTGCAGATTGGCTAATAAAATTAGATTACTTTTAAGTATTCCTTTTAGCATGTTTTGAGAATGCTAATTATGAACTGGCATATGGTAGTTTCACGGAATGAAACTAGAATTTTGCATACATTTAGTTGTTAAGTAATATTATATTCAGCATTGGCAAATGTGTCCTTAGGAAGCACATATGTACATTTACGCCTTGCTATATATTTCTTATATGAATGGGTTTCTGGTTTTAATGGCCAACCCATCTCCTTAGTTCGGACAGCTCTTCTTTAGAACTGGAACACAAGGCTGCAGATTGTTTTTATAACCTGCTCCAATCACCGAATTATGTGTTCAATTTATTCACAGCAAGTCGTACAGTCCACGAAAACTGAGTATTTGGTACTGAATCCCCTCAGTAACTACACATTCGAGACACACACTTCCCTAGTAATATATATAACACCATAGTATCTGAAGTCATACTACAAAGCTCTAGTTCAACCCTCCATAATGTTATGTAATATTTCAGCATTGATCTGAACATGTAATCTGATTTGTATGTATATGATCTGCATAGAGAGCTTATTGCAGCTCATTAAGTGTTATTAAATGACTTTTATTAAATATTATGGTGATAAATCATCATTCTTGCACCAACTTAATCGTCGTAAACTTAATAAGTAGGGCGTAGTAAAATTAAAGCATGAATATTCCTTAGATTATTAAAAATGTAATAAACTCTTTTTAAAATATAGTGCATCAGATGAGATATTGTTGTCAAACTCGCTCATCATTGTTTACACCTGTGTGTGTCATTCAATGCACTCCTATTTATTTGATTTATAGTGATTAATTAAAATATATTAAATTATAATTATTGTGATGTATATCATTCATAATCCATCCCAAATCTTAGTTAAATCTCTTAATCCTAAATCTTGGTTAAGTTTCTTAATATTAGTGTTACTTATTGATATATGCATTATCTAGCCAGCCGTAGATGTGTGTGTATTTAAATTAATAGTAATTTAGTTAATATTCCCTGAGTCTCTTGTTCCACCCTTTGCCACTGCCGGCACGCAAACTAAGAAACTCTGAGTGTAGCCTCATATATGTCACTCTTAGGGTAGTAAGTAATGGAGTGTTGGTGGAGGAGCTGAGGTACGATCAGATTCGAGGTCTCAACCCCTCATCTTGATCAGCCTTGGTATAATTTGCCAGTATATATGTACACATGGTAATACAAAATATTCCAATTATTAATAAGCTAATAAATATTCTATTTTACCAAAATATAAATAATGAAATATTATACTTATTTACAACATGTGTACACATGCATATTCGAATATAAAATATTTTAGTTATTAATTATTTTAATCTTTAAATCAAATTATGTTCTCAATCTAATTATACAAATATATAAAACTCAATCTCAAAATCAGCAATTTCATTATATTTTTCTAACTCTAAAACAAACTTACGAATGAGAATAAAATTCAAAGAAAACAAACCTAGAGTTTCTATCTTCTAGAAGCTTTTAAACTTGTCCATAATCAGTCACTTTTTATTTTCTTGTTGAATACTTTTTCTCGTTAACTGAATAATTTATTCAGTTTATTCAAAATTTTACTTTTAAGACAAATCAGTATACTAGGGATTAAACACTCTTGTAGACAATAAATTTAGATTTTTATTAACATTAGTTAATGTTTGAGATAAAATGTCAATATTAATGTATATTTTACTCAGAAATCGCTTTCTTCCATTTGCGTTTTATATATTTACAAAATAAATCTTAAGCGTGACTGACAGTAGTATAGCACTAGACTCCTAAGATTAGACTGTTTTTTATATATTTTGTATAACATGTCATAGTTAATAAATACAAGATAAATGCTGGCAATCCTTAACTCATTTCAGGTTTGATAATTTTCTCAATTGGGGAAATGGTGTCTTTCACATATATTGGCTTATGAAATCATAAAGAAGCTGGTCCCACTTTTTTTTTCTGACTTCTAAAGTTAATCTGAACCCATTATTTATAGTAAAAAATGGAATTTATAAACAGGAAGATTGGCAGTAAGTCTTTCCCTCTTAGTTATTAAAAACAAGATAATAACTAAATTATCACTATTGTTTTTTATTTTATTTATCAAAATAAGTAAAAAAAAAAATTAATCCTTTAAGTAAAAGCACATTATATAATTAACTATAATTAATGTGTATTACAAAAAAAAATTATCTTTTAGACAATAAGTTTTTATTGTTATATCAAAAATTTAGATTTTTATCAAAATCTGAAATAAATTCAATAAAAATATTTATACTAAATAGAGTTTATTTTATATTTAATTTTAAATTATTTAAAATACTTGAAAAAAAAAATTAAAATATCAGTAATACCAGACCTATTTTAAACAATATTATTCCTTTTAAGTTTTGAATATGCATGTGTACACCCTACATTGATGATTATGAGACCAATTCATCTTAATATATTTATATGATGTGATTTGGACATTTTTACAGCTTTTTAAAAATTTTGGCAACATAATGCTTTCTTTTAGTATTTTCAGATAATAAAGCAACAAAACTTACTTTGGGAAACAACATCATTCTGATAATGATAAATCAAAAAATGAAAATGATCATTGATATCACTAAGGAAAAAGAAAAAATATACATAGTGAAGTCATAATGAAATTTTAGATTTATGCAATACTAAATCTAAAATATTTATTGGCATTTCATTTTCTTTGCTTGCATTTTTGTATATATTTTCAAAGATAATAAAATATTTTTTACAATAATAAAAAGATCACTAATAGTAATATTTATATATTAATTATCTATATATTGATTTGTACTCTATATGTAATCTATAAATATTTAGGTGGCTGGAAGTATTTCCTAAACTTTTGTCTGTATTAAGTTCTAGACATTCAGTTATTGATAATGGTAATGAAGTTAAAGGAAGTGATTACAAACAACATATTATTAAAAAAATCTGTTCAGGAAGGTAAGATATTTAAAATAATATATATATTGATATAAAGACTTTTATCTGAAACAAATATAAATGATATATTTTTTGAGTTCATCTATGAAGATCATTTTTATAGTATTCTATTTATGATCCAATTGATAGTTTGTGTGATCAAGCAGAAATGTCAATATATTTATAATAAAAATCATACATGAATGAATCTGAAATATATGTATGTATGTATTTAAACAGAATCATAACAATAATTTGATTTTTATTGTATAAAATGTTAAAATAAAAATAAAAATTTGTCAAGCATTGGTGGTCAAGAGGTCAGCGACAGCTGCTTTACAAGCAGTTGTCCCGGGTTAGCGGGTTCGCTTCCCAGCTGATGCTATGACACACGAGAAAAAAAAAAAATTAATAACCAAGCTACTAATTGCGTATCTAAACAAGAGACAAACTGGAAAAATATGAAGATTCATAAATTTCATATAGGTCTATAAATTTGCATGTGCTAACAAATCAAAAACTTGAAATATAAACCAAAAAGATAGAAAAAAATGAGGCCTCTTAATCTGTGATTTCAAAATAATTATTTATAAAATATAAATCATAACAGTGTATGTCTGAAAAATTTGAAATGGATTTATTAGAGAAATATTTAAAGGAAAGTAATCAACAAATATATATATATAATATTTTCATTATTCATGCTAAGATTATTTACATAGAATGAAGATTTATAACTGTAAGCGAGGAATGAATTCTATTTCCAAAAAATTGCCACATTGAAATTATTAAGCTTTATTTTTTTGTTTTTTAGATCTACTCTCATTCCTACTATGTACTAAATTAAATTATGTCTATAAGAATTCACTTCTCAAGATATTTATAATATTTTTTAATACTTTTGGGATTAATTATTAGACTAACAGGATTGTTAATTATAATGACAATTAATTCAAGAAGTTGGCTGTTTTTTTTTTTCTTATTAAATCATTCATCAATAATCAAGTATCCAAAAGTCAATAAATTTGTTACAGATTAATACTTAAGCAGAATAGCTAAGAAAAGAGTTTTTGATGTAAGGATAAACTTTTAAAGGCAGAGATCAAAATTATTTAAACTATGTTTTTTTTTTTTCTGTGGCTCTGTGAATGTGAAAGTTGGATAGAGAAAGTATAAATGCTTTTGATTAGTAAATGGAAAAGAAAGTAAACAAGTGAATATTTGATTAGATAAGACTAGATTTAACTTGAAGACAAATAACTAGAGAAATTTTTGTATTTGGTTATACCATGTGATGTTCAAATTTATTAGAAAAGTATATAATGCACAGAAAGATTGGTATTTAAGAAAAAAAGTATACCAGCAATCAGTTATTGGATGAATATTCCTATGACAATAATGAATGTGAATTTGAGCAGCCTGAAAAATCAAACAGAATAAAAATCATTTTAGAGACATTTTGTTCATATAATTGTCAAGAATTGATGACATATTGATAGCATCACGTAATAATGATGTAAAAAAACACTAAAATTATTATGTATTATCACCAATAATGAATTAACATTTGAACAGCCTGAAAATCTAAACAAATGAAAAATTATTCTAGGGAAATGGCTTGGAGTTGATATCAGCTTGTTATTATTTTATAATAATAAGTATGAACTTACTATAAAGTTAATACAAATTAGTAATTTGATACAATCTCTTTTATCAAATTTTCAAAAACGAAAAAAGCACCATTGAAAAGTCAGAATTAATCACAGTATGATTAGTAACTTTTCTTTGGATTTTGTCTAAAAGTTTTTATCAGTTTTTTATTTATCACAGTAGTCTTTCTACTTATACAAAAAAGAGTAAATAATTTAGAATCAGATTTCCAGTTGATAAAATATGAAAATTTGTAAATGCTTTATATCGGATTACTTCTGAATAACTAAGTAAACATAATTGCTCCTTTTTTCTTTCATCTGATATATTTGTAATTTATTTTGCTTTTTTTTGCTTATTTTCAAAAGAATATCTTGCAAAAAAAATTTTATTAGTATGCTGCATTATTTTTATGTTTGATTGTTATTTTATTAGTAAGATAATTTTAAGTAGATATTATTTCTTCTAATTGCCACTTTCTATAGCCTTTTATTTATTATAAATTTATTTTCACATAAACATTCACAATGTATGTATGTAATAAAGGAAAAAAAGTATTTCAGTTTTTCTAAACTATTGTTATTATTATTTTACAAATATCTTACGTTTATACTATACTTTGTGAAGATTTATCAGAAAAGTTACAATAAATGAAGCAATTGAAACTGGAAGTTATTAAATCTACATATCAATTTTATAGTAATAATGTTTTAACAATTTCTTGTTTTTTTCTAATCTATTATAATTCATCTGCTAAAGTTTCTAAAAATATTACACCTAGGAAATTTATGAAGATAATTATTTTTATTATTATTTTATTCTGCCATATTACTTTAAAAAAAAAAAAAAATTAGTGAACATGCCCGGTTAGGGATAATTAACTAATCATGTTTAATCTAAGAGGAATACCATTTTTTAAAGGCATTTAGCACAAATGTATTCATGAAGTTTACTATTCAGACAAATTAGTTTTGCAGATTTTTTTTTAAAGAAAATTAAAGCTTTTTCATTACAAATTCAATCTACTAATAATTTCTAGGTTTTTATGAAATTAACATTTTAATTTATGAAATTAACATTTTAAAAAATGAAAATCAAATAGCAATTACTAACTTCCATTGGTCAATTAGAATATAATAATATTCACGTGGATAGATCAAAACTTTTTATTATGCCAAAAGTGAGTTTAGAAAAGAAAAAAAATAGCATGGAAGATATAATTAACTACAAACTGTGCTCATATACCCTATATATTACATATATAGACACAGGTATATAATAAGCCTGTGTTTCAGTTATTACAAAACTAAAGTAATCCAGAAAATATATTTTTATTATAAACATAACTCTGAACTAGCAAATGATAACTGACACATATATCATGGTATTATTAATTTATTCTTTACGCATAGATAAAATTATAAAAAATTAAACAAATCCACCTTTCATATTACTGTTCCAATGCTTATTTTATGAAAAATTAATCAACCTTATAGTTTCAGTCGACAGTTCATATATATATATATATTATAGCTCTGAAAAACATTGCTGGTCAATTAAAACTGTAAGGTTGATTAATTTTAATAAAACAAGTATTTTGTAACAATAATATGAAAGATGTTTTTGTTTAATTTTTCATATCATAGTATTAATTATTAAACTACTAAACGTCACATGAACACCATTTTTTATGCTTACACAAGCTGTTTACACAGAGGCAAAACTCCATACAGTAGCACCACTCAAGCCAGAATAATCAATGGATGCAGGAAGATTTATGCATAAAATCCCTAACTAGTGCCTACTCATCCAATATCCTCAGACTAATTTTTAGCTTGTGGCTTGCATCAGTGAGGAGCCTTGGATCTGAGAACACTGCACCTAGATCTTAGGATCTAATGCAACCCTCCAGCAGCCACCTTTTACCTTATTAACTAACTATAAAGCTTTGAGTCCAAAATGAAAACTCATGTTTTTAATTCAAGCTCATTAGCTTTTATAGACATATAGATCTGAACTCAGTTTGTCATCCATACTTTTTGGTGTCTTTGATTTTTTAGTAACCACATTCACTAATAATTCTACTAGGCAGGATTGCTATTAAACCACTAAATATCATAGGACCACCATTCTTTATGTTTACATAGATGTGATGTGATGCACTATGGCTTTCCTTTCTCAGAGTCCAGAATCTCTCAGCCGCTATGCCCAGACAAATCTGTTAGCCACCCCTAACTTCCCTTTCCATTTCCCACACTAAGTTTTTTCCCTACTCTCTATCCTGCTCCATCCCAATTCCACAACATTAATTTTATCAACTCTATGGGCTTTATATCTAATTTCACTTTATCTTTTCCCAAACCCAGCATAAAAACCAAGAACCACTTTCTGTATAATCACTTTGTTTATATTTATTCTCCCACAACTTTTCTGCTTGCAGACATTTACATTTTATTAACAGATGCCTAATATTTTTTATGATTTCCTTTAATAACTTGCAGACTAAATCACTTATATTTTTTCATTTACGTGTATATTCTCTTATTGCTAACAATCTTGTTCAACTCTTAAACAGTAAACTACTTTCCTTGCTATTATCATAAATTAACTCACACTCAATATTCTGTTTACTTCTATATATATTTAAACTTTTTTTTTTCTCTTTGTACTAGTTCTTTATCTCTCCAACTCCCTATTTTTTATTAATTCATCTATTCGTCTATCCCATTTCTTGTCACTATAACACTCAACAATTCTCCTAACACAATCATCCCAACTTTTTGTATAAGTATACTGATATAAAATCTTCATCCAAATCTTCTGCATACTATACTACCTCTCACCCATCTTTTTGCCTGTCCTTTCCTCATAACCCAGTTAAATACTATTATAGCTATTCTCTTATTAGCCATATCCTTTTCTCTTTGAATTGCCTCCTTTGCTGTCCACACATCTGCATCTAATGCATGTCTCCCTACTTCGGTTTATATTTTTTCTAAGTAATCTAATACCCCTTTATTAACACATAATGCATCATTACCATAAGCTAACCCTGCTACTGCAACTCCCATACAATTCTAGTTACATCAAATTTATTATGTGAAAACACTTAATTTCTTTATCAGTCTTTTTCTTTACTTTGCTTCATTTATCAATTTTTTCTCCAATTCATCCAAAGAAATTCTGTAATTACTTAAGATGATTCCCAAATAGTTATAACTATTCATCACATTTAACTTTATATCCCCCATTTCTCTTGTCTTTTCCTCACATTTATCAGTCATTACTTTTGATTTTTTTCACTAAATTTAATCCCCATCTCTTTACCCACTTTTGCACATGTTTTCGCTATAACTTCCCTATCTTCCCTACTTTCTGCATACAAAAAGATATCAGCAAATAAAATACCTGATAAAGTATTTATTCCCTTGCCATTTATTAATGATATTTCTACCTCTCTTTCTAATCTTACTATTGTTGTCTCCAATTATCTCACATATAACAAAAACAAAATATGATGTATAATAATTATTTTTATACAATCTCTTAATAAGATCCACTAAAACTCCATTCATTCCCAAATTTACTAAACTTAATCTTAATCTATTTCTATTTACCCTATCATAGGTTTTCTCTATGTCGACAATCTCTTAATAAAATTCATTAAAACTCCATTTATTCCCAAAATTTACTAAACTTATCCATAATTGATTTCTATTTACTCTATCATAGGCCTTCTCTATATTTATAAAGACCATATATTAATATACCTGTATTTCTACTCATATTTGTAAATTATGTGACTAATCTCCTATACACCTATCCAATTGAAAATCTCCTTGCATTTCTCTACTATATTATTTTTTCTATCCACTTTGCGACTCTAGCCACGATATATACAAAAACTTCACATAACACTGATGTTACTGCTACCAGTCTATAATTATTTAACTTTCTATGATCCTTATCCTTTTCTTTATATAATAGCCTTACTCTTGTATTATTCCAGCTATCTAGAAATTCTCTCTTCTGTACCAAGTTATTAAAACATGGTAATAGATTTAATTTTGTCCTATTTCCTAAATTCATCACCATCTCTGCTGCCCATCCATCTAAACCTTTTGCTTTTCCTCTTTTCAATTTTTTCTTTGCCTCATTCAATTCATTTTCTGTAAATAAATAATATCTCCATTACTGTATGCTTTTATACTTGTTATCACTCTGTTCTTCATATCTAACATCTTCTCTAAATCCATTACATACTTATTTAAGATTGTCTGTAATTTTTCTCTAGAGCTATACTCTTTTTCCTTATCATCAGGAAATACTGTTTCTGCCCTACATTCTTTCTTTTAATATATTTCCAATTTTTTTTACTTCCATCTCTTCCACTTTTATTAATATCCTCCAATAATTTACTATTTAATTTTATTCTTTCTCTATAATTATTTATTTTAGCTAACTTTCTTTTTTAAAAAATATTTTTCCCATTTAATATTAACATATTTTTCACTTTCTTTGTTTTAAAAAGCACATTTATATTCTCTGCATGCTTTTTTCCTCTCTTTTACACTTTTCTTTACTTTTATTCTGAATATTCTCACTTAAAACCCTATTTGCCTTTTTTTCCTTCACCACCCAGTTCTTATATTCATCCCCAACAAACTCTTCCATGTTTTCTTTTACTTTTATTTTATATTCTTCTAACTTATTTTTATAATTCATTCTCCATTCACATCTGTCACTATTCTTTCTACTTTTATTACTATTTCCATCACATTACTAACCATTTCTATTATAAAGAAATTATGGTCACTATTACATACTCTCTTCATTGTTAAATAATTTAATTTTCCATACTTTAGTAATTCCCTTTTTCTCTACTAATACATAATCTATTGTATAAATATATTATTGTAGACCATGAGTATTGTTCCTCATAAATATTCAATAAATTTCCAATGCTCAAATTCACTCTCTCACAAAAAATTTCTAAAAGCTGTTCATTCTTGTTATCCACGTCATCAATTTCTTCAATATGTCCATTCATATCCCTATAACCATTATTTTCTTCACCTTTTTTTTTTGAAACTGTATATCCTTAACTAGGCATTCATATATGCTACTGTTCCACTCCATTATAGTTTGATTATCTCCAGTCGCCATATACACTATAGTCTCCATCCATTCTTGTCTTCCTAACCTTATCTCAAACCACAAATGTTCTTGACACCTAACAATATTTAAATATTTTTTGACATGACTCCTATACCACCACTCTTTTTTTCTTTTCTATTTGACCTTACCATACCAAGTCTTCCAGTGTAGATTCGTCTTCTTTTATATGTTTCCACTACTGCTAATATCTCAAACTCTTCATATTTAACTGTTTTGTTTAATTCCAACCACTTTTCTGGTCTCCTATCACCTTGCATATTCAAATATCCAATTTTAACAACTTCTTTTCTTACTACCTTTTATAAGTTCTTGATATTTCTCTATTACATTTGTAAGAAGCTTGCTTACCATTAATTTTACAGACCCATTCCCTCTCCGCATCTATATTTATATCTAAATCAGCTATTCTTCATTTATTTTTTGCACTCCATCCATTCTTCTTTTTTTTTTTTTTTTTGATAATGCTGCAATTTAAAACCCAACCCCCCTTTATAAGTTTCCTGAATTATAATATTTTTTATAAATCAAATTCCCTAATACTTCACTTCCTTGTTTTGCTAAGTGCAATCTATCTTTACTATACAACTCCCTCTTACTAATAAAAAAATTCCATTCCACAAACAAAACATTATTTCTCTCACATATTTTTTTCAATCTCATTCATAGAACATGCTCTATCCAATATATTCCTATTGTTGAATCTTGGTAGTAATCCAACTATTCCTATTCTTCCTTTAATCTTATGCAAATTACTAATCGATTCTTTATATTCATCCATTACTCTCTCCAATGGCTCTGACAAATTATTTGTCCCTATCATAACATAAACATCTCTACTCCCTTGTTTTTTTTATCTTATCTGTAACAACCCTAATTTTAATTCCAGGCAAACATATTCTTACATACTTGTTCCTATTTTTTCTTGCAATTACATCTCCACATTCTATAATTAGTGAGTCTCCTATTAATACTATCTCATGGTTTACTTTCCTACTTCATCCATAACATTCTCTTCCACCTTGACTTCCTTCTCTAATTCTTCCTTATTGTTTCTGTTCATTAATTCCTTGTAGCACCACTCAGTGCAAGCCAGAGTAATCAATGTATGTGGGTCTGATGAAAGCTAGAAACTAGTCTGGGGGATATTTGATGAATAGGCACTAGATAGGGATTTTATGCACAAACCTTCCTGCATCCATTGATTACTCTGGCTTACATTGAGTGGTACTATTGTATAGAGAGGGTTACCTCTGTGTAAAATATTAATTATTAATTATGAATGAGAATTTATAATAAAAATATTTTTAAAACTTTTTAAGCATCCTAAGAACTAAAAAATGCACTAAAAAGGTAAAAAAATAAATTTTCTTCAGCTTCCAAAAATTAGGACGTAATGTTTTATTTCAAAAGTGAAATGTATTCCCAATAATAAATAAAACTGATTACTAAAAGTCTTAACTCTTTAAAAAACTGGCAAGAAATATATTTACGTTTTATATTCAAAATTCTAAAGCAGCCCTTATCAGTAAATCCCTTGCATGGTCTACTACAAAGATGCATCCCAGACTCTAGAACATAAGGTTCTATAATTGATCCACTTTTTGCACATCTAACACTCAAACTTCTTGTGAATTCCCAACTAGTAAAGCTACTTGATTATTTATTTTTAATAGATCTTCTACCATTTAATTAATATATTTTATATTTCTTGATTTCTAACAAAAAATTATTACTTTCGTAAAATATTTTGGATTTACCTCTGAATATTTCATTCATTATTTGAGAATATACAAGTAAACAAAAAATAGTGTTAGCTACTATATTCCTTATCAGAATATTGAAGTATTTAATCAATACATTAAGAAGAAATAAGTCCTTTAATATTTTATGAGTACAGGCTAATCATTCAGATATACTATATAAAGATTAAATTTAATAAAATTAGATATTAAAACTCAAGAAACTTTGGTTGAAGAACTATCTATAAGTAATTGAAAAATTTATCGTATTTTGTAAATAAAGGTAAATTTGATGTAATGTTTGACTCAAGAAATTCAATAAACTTGGTTGTTATCGACTTACATTTAATTTTTCAGTTTACTATAGCATTATAAATGAGAATAGTTCTTTTTTTCTGCCATTATTATAATCTTGAGTATTTAACTAGTAACCAGAAATTTAGATAATTTAATCTTTTTTCCTAGATCAGTTTTTAACTTTTGCCTTTATAAATGAGGTCTTGAAATTCAAAGCAGAAACTAATATATTTGAAAAACATCTTTATTACAATATTGTGTCAATAATCTGAAATTTAAAAATGTTAAGATTTTTAAATTCAATTCAACTTACTTATATACTTATATAGATCTGACATCAGTCTACTAATATGTATTTTAATAATCTCACTAATATATTGGTTAAAATTATAACCAGAAATAAAATGTATCTACAATTAGATTAGAACTGTGGTTATTAAAATACATAATTATTAGGCTAGTTCATATTGTATGAGTGTATGTTGGAAGAAGTGTAAATGTGTTAAAGAAGACAAATAAGCATACAAATAGAAAATGGATTAAGCAGACAATAAATGAACTAACCAATAAAAGATGAATAGAAGTTTTCTCTAAGGACTGTGTGTGTTCTACAAATATTTTGTAGCTATTTATCCTATTCTATATTGGTGTAAACATACATCCAGAAGCTGAGTGAACCTCACTCCAGTAGAATCCCGCTGAAAGTGAAGAAAGGGGATTTAGGTAAGAAATAGGCTGCCCAGTCTATTTTATAATTTCTGCATGCCTAATTGTAAGTAATGATGACTATACTAACTGTTCATCTGTAATAAAATGTATTATAATTACATGTAACTAATTGCCATATGTATATGAATATATAAAAATACTATCAATTCTAGTTGTATAAATTAATGCTTATTGTCATTGTTAAATGATAGATAACCAAACGTACTTGTGTTCTCATTTTTTATTATGCTAGTTAACTCAATACATAGCACAGTCAGATAGTGAATTGGAAAAAGCCAGCTTGGCTCAGTCAGACAGTGAACTGGAAAAAACAGCTTGGTGCAGTTGGACGGAAATTGAAAAAAAAGCATGAATCTAAGGAGGCTAAGGAATGAAATTACGGAGTAAAAAGCAAGTAATAGGCACTAAAAAATTCCAGTAAATAACTATGCAGCTGGAGAAAAATGTGGATAAGAGATAATTTACAGAAAGTGTGGATCAAGGACCAAATAAAGTAATTTTGAACCACATTGTAGAAGTGCAATTCTCTAAATGAATTATTTATAAATGCCATGTAAATCACATTAGAAAAAATTTGGCTGAAACAAATGTAAACCTTAATGCTGAAAGTTGTGAAAACCCAACCAAAACTGAAAAAACCACCCAACAAGATTGCGCAGAGACTCTTATCATTACTGATACTGAACCAGAGGAAGAACCCAATATGATGGACCCACAACAAGTGTTATAGAATATTCAAGTGCCAAAAGATTTCGACATTAATACCGACCCCCAGCTTATTTAAAAGACTATATTTGCTACTCCAGAGAAAATTTAAAATAAACAGTCTGCAGAGTTTCTTTAGAACTAGGAGGAGGTAGTGCTGTGTGAGTACGTAGGCAAGGAAGTGCAAATGTGTTAAAGAAGGCAAATACATTGAAACAGGAAGTGTAAATGTGTTAAAGAAAACAAGTAAGGATAGAGATAAAAAACAGATTGAGCAGGCAATTGGTGAACTAACCAATAAAAGAATAGAAGTTTTCTCTAAGGACTGTGTGTGTTCTATAAATACCTGGTAGTTTTTTATCCTATCTCTTCTATATTGGTGTAAACATACATTCATAAGCTGAATGGACTTCAGCCTAGTAAAATTTCCGCTGAAGGTGAAGAATTGATTTAGGTATGAAAAAGTCCGCCCCAGTCTATACTATAATTTCTGAACACCTTGTGGCTAATTGTAATTAATGATGACTATACTAACTACTCATCTGTAATATAATGTATTATAATTACATGTAACTAATTATCATATGAATATATAAAAATACTATCAATTCCAGTTGTATAAATTAATGCTTATTGTTATTATAAAATAATAGATAATCAAACATTCTCGTTTTCTCATTTTTTATTGTGCTAGTTATCTCAATGCATAACACATATTTATTATATAAGCAGGATAATTTAGATTCAAAATCTTAAGATATTTTGAATTTCAGGCAATTAACTTGATAATAGAAAAGGATTTTTTAAATTGGCTGCCAGTGCACAACTACACTGGCTCCAATTTTGAATTTCAAATTCTCAATGATAATGGCAGAAGCCAGAAATTGCTCTGGGAGTGGAAATTAAATTGTAGCTATAATTTGGTAGCATTAATTATTTAGGCTTACAGTAGATTGGCACATGTTTACATTACTTATTATCATATTAAAAAATTTTAAATTCATTTAAACTTATTAAAAAATCTTAAATTGTATTTGTGATTAGTATATTTTGTTTTATTCTTTCAATGATGTAAGAGCTATTACAAATTATCTCTGTATAATTTAATATTCTGCCATCTATTTAATCTCATTATGAAATTTTCCATGCTTTGGACTTATTTAACTGCAATTTTAATTTCTAGTCTAAATGCTACTTTGTGAAGGTAAATTAGAATAACAATTGTAGAAAACAAATAGTAATAAATTTTGAAGTATTTTTATTTTAAAAACATAAATATCATCTCTTAAGTTAGTGGCTCTCAAGCTTCCTAATGCTGCGACCCTTTAATACAGTTCCTTATGTTGTGGTGACCCTCAACCTTTAATTTTGCTACTATTATGAATTGAAAATGTGTTTTCCATTTTTCCAATGGTCTTAAGCGAGCACTGTGAAGGTCGCGACCCACAGGTTGAGAACCACTGTCTTAAAGTAATATAGATTTATAAGATTTATTCATTTTAGAAATATAGTTATTTATTAGATTATATTTGAATATTTTAATTTGAAATTTCAAATGGATACAATATGTATATAGTTTTTGTCATTCAATCTATTTTTATATATATATAGTTGGCATTCCAAAACTGTTGTTCATTTAGTGGCCATGTTCAAGTAAGCATACTAATTAATTTGCATAATATTTAAAGTTGTGATTATAATTTTTTTTAATGATATAATTAAGTAATTTAGGACTAACTATAACAGATTTTCAATTAAAAAAATTATGTATAAAATAAAAAATATTGTATTTTAAAATTTAGTGGTATGTTTAAAATTTACAATAACAAATTTGAATGGATAGCCTAATGTTTGTCTTGTATATCAACTATATTCCGATTATGTATTTTTCATTAGAATCTAGCAAGAAAATTATAGCCTTTATTACAATGTCTTAAACTTTAAAAACATTGCAGTCTAAAAATCCAGTTGTAGTCTAAGTTTTTAAGAGATTATATTTGTCATAATTTACACTTTCAAAAAGAATGAATCAAAATTTGCCTTTGATTATTTTATTCTTTATAGTTTATGTTAATAAGTTGGTAAATAAAATAGATAAATATTTGAATAAACCTTCAAGTAATGAAGCAATTATTAATATGTATATTATCTTCAACCATCTTAATCTGTCTAATTTGTAAAAGATTTAAATTTTGTACCCGGATTTGAGACTAATACAATTTTGTGACAAATTCCATACACATTTCTAACTTTAATTATTAAATATATGGATTTACTAATAAATGTTATATACAAAAATTTTAAAACAAAAATAAAAAATAGGACTATTGATAGGACTATTGACATAATAGATGTATATACTTATGTTTTTAATAAGTTCACACTATACTTAGCAAAGAATTTCATGGCATAATGATCACACATCTTCTCACTATGTCCATGACCTAAGTTTGAATCTGAGCTTATTGAAACGTCAAAAAGTTCCTGTTTTGTTTTTTTGTTTTTTGTGGATTGGGAACACAATTTTTTTTTATGTTTGAAGATTTTTTATTTATAGTCTGTTAGCCATACCCAACTTAATTAGCCAACTAATATTTTTCATTAAATGAATTCTTAGTTAGAGGGTGGCAATTGATAGGCCTGGTAAAAAATGCTTCACTGACTTTTTATAGATCGCTATTGAGTGGAGCTTTACCCCAAAAATCGGCTATTTAAAGGTTCTTTTACTTTGCCACTATATTAAGTAACAAAGCAATAATAAAGAACAATCCAGCATTTTATGGCATTACAAAGTCATAATAATTATTATGGATCTAACAAATTGGGTAGAAGAAAAAAGGAAACCATGAGATTGGAATGTGGTGAATGTTAAATGATATTTTTGATATAGGTAGATGATTTGTTTCCTATTAATGTAAATGTTAAGCTCAGCAATGTAATAATTGCAAATGTAGTATATGTTCAAATACCATTATCAGAATTAAATATTAATAATTAAAAATAAATAATAGATGTATAATTAATTTAATCTACTATGGGTATGCTCATGAATTATTCTACAGCTCCCTATCACCATTTATGTTTAATGAGGAGCAGTTATCAAGATTCACTTATATGCAATATATGTAACACTGAGTAAATCTGAGCAATAAGTGGTAGTTTAGCCATTCATATAAGCAAAAATATTTGTTTTGAAATAATGAAAGTGTAAGTACCCCTTTTAAATAGGAAGAATGATATAACAATTTTAAAGACGAAAGCAAGAAGTATATGATAAATAATAGGTTTGTAGAATAATTTTCTACTCATTTATTTCATTTTTTATACATTTTTAAATGCATAGAAATAAATTCTCTATTAACTTTGCTTGTTATCATAATGGATGAAGAATCCTTCAAATGTTAGTAAGACTTTGGCTTTTGCTAATGCTTCTTCTTGATCTCATCGCCAGAGTTTATTTTTCTTTAACAGGTTATATAAGGATTGGGCAATGTGGGCCTAGCCCTTTAAGAAGGTTTCAAAGTAGTTTAGTAGTCCAAGGAAAGCTCGGAGTTTCTTAACATTTTTCATGTGTGATGCTTCTTTTACAGACTTCATTTTCTCGGGTGCAGATTTCTTTCCTTGCTTACTGATAAGGTGGCCAAGGAACTTTAACTCTTTTGTGTTCCAAATACATTTCTCAGGATTTATTCTGGCTCCAAGTCCATCAAACAGTTCACAAGTTTTCATTACTCGGTTTTTCATTGCTTCTGCACTGGACTGTTATTAATATTGAAGCTATATTTATGCACACATATATATACTTCATGTCAGTAATATTAAAAATCTTGAAGTTTTAATTTTAAAAGTTTTTAAATAATTTTAATAAATAAATTATATAGATATCTTATACACTCAGATAAATGTATACGCTATAGTAATTATAAAGTTATTTGTTAAATAAAGTTGTATAAAACATTTTCTAAAAAGTAATAAAATTAATACTAAATTTAGTTTAAAAAATAGGTTATAAGCAAATTGTATTTTCTTTTAAGTATAATTAAAAGTGGAAATGACATTCTGGGAAAAGTAATTAAAATGCTTGTAAACAGATCGATAGATTAACTTAAGGAGATAAATAATTGATTTGATTTTAATTTAAAAGGCTGTTATTCTCGCTCGAACATAAGAACTTGCAAATATGGTATTGGGCAAATAAGCAGCTAACCACAGCAGGTTATCTGGAGTTATCTATAGCTAATAAATCAAAGGATTCAAAAGGCAAGTGATGGATCCGAATTTTATAGATAAGATAACTTCAAATTATATAGTGATAGAAATTACGTTTGAGGATTATTATTCTGCTATAATTAATTCTTGTCAGCTTCAAGGATTCTATTCTGCTTCCAATAATCTTTGTATGCTATTATTAAGATTATCTGTCAAGCTGGCAGAGGACAAGCTAAAAAAAACCCATTGCTGGATCCCAGGAAGAAGCTGTCTACATGTGAAGAAGCCACCCAAATGTGTGTACTCTATGCATTAATCTATATGAATGAATCTGACATACAATACTACACTGCACTTTTCCACCATTCCAGAATATTATTCTTCATTTAACATTGACTTTGGAGATGAACAGGAGAGTTTCTGGTTCTTATAGATGCTGGCAGTCTTTGCTGTGCCTCAGTGGTTAGTTCAGTTTAGTTAGCTCATTTTCAGGAGAGTCTCTAACTGTTGACAATTCTTTTTGTTCAGGTTTGTATATTCTCCAGACTGGTTGATGCTGTAGTTCCTACTTCAACATTGTTGTCGGTTGCTTCTTCAGTCTCCATTAATTACAGTTTACAAATATCATCTTCTCAGTTGGTTTTAATGCTTCCGAAGTTTTATGCCTTTTTTAGTTTCAATTTTTACCAGTTGATTTACAATATTTCTCATTATGGTTGCTTTCTCCCATTTCTTTTTAAATTTATTTAGTGACTAAATGTTGTCACTTATTTCAGATTTTTTCCTCTCATTAATTCTTTGTCGGTAGATAACAAGATTGCCAATTTATTCATTATTTTTCTTTGAAACACTAGTTTATCTGGGGTTTCCCAGTGGTACTACATGGTGTACAATGTTGATGAAATGCTATTTCGAATACGACTTCCATTTATATTTTTGGTTGTAACCTTGCGATTCCATTTGACTCTGGGTGATACATTAGTTATTTTATATGTTTTACTACCCATTCATTAATAAAATTTTTGAATTTCTCTGAGCAAAAAAGCAATGCCATTATCTGACACAAGGATATCTGGTGTTCTGTGGGTAGCGAATATCTCTTTTAAGTTTCTCAATACTTGCAGATGAACTAATATTTTTTTATTACTCCGTATTCAGTCCAATATCTATATCAGTGCACCGCTACTAAGTAATAATGTCCTTTCCATGGATCAGCATGATCAAGGTGAATTCTTTTCCAAGCTTTCTTCATGGTAGACCATGAAATATATATCTTTGGCAGTTTATCAGTTCTGATTTGACACTCTTTGCATTTTTTAATATACAGCTCAAGGTCTTTATTTATTTCTGCCATCATGCATAGCTGCATGCCAGGATTTTAGCTCTAATGATTCCTGATTGTAATAATCTTAAATACCCTTCCATGACCATAGCTTTTATTTACGAACAATCTCTGGCATACTTTCCACTGCCAATTATTTAAGTAGGGATGTCATTTAGCAGGCTATTTGCTTCCTCATCCAATTTTTTGAGAATTTTATAGACAGAATCTGCATTAGTTCATTCTGCTATTGTTCGACTAATTGATAGTTTTTGATGCTTTGATGCTAGCTGTACAATGTAATTTACATATGTTTCTGTCCTAGGTAATTCAGCTTTATTTGGGCATCTAGATATAATACATCCACATGCGAAATATTTTTACCCTTCTCATATATGAGATTGTAGTCATATCCAGATAAGAATTCTAGCCAATGAATCATTTGGGGGCTTAAGTGATATGGGGATGTTTGATTCTTCACCAATATTCATAGGAGTATGTGATGAGTAATGCCTTAAACGTTCATCCATAGAGATGCTGTTAGAACTTTTTTATCCGAATATTATAGCAAGTGTTTTTTTATCTCTCCGACTATAGTTTCTCTCAGCTAATGTTAGTGTTTGAGAAGCATATATACTATAGGGTGATCCCCCAGATTTGATAGATGACATATTACAGCTCCCAGTCCATATTCGGACATGTCTGTTGTTAGTGTCATTTCTTGTTTGTTATCATAATGGATGAGGAATCCTTCAGATGTTAGTAAAACATTGGTTTGTTTAAACGCTTTTTCTTGATCTCATCTCCAGTTCCATACTTTATTTTTCTTTAACAGCTTATATAAGGATTGGGAAATGTGAGTCTTGCCCTTTAAGAAGGTTTCAAAGTAATTTAGTAGTCCAAGGAAAGCTTGGAGTTTCTTAACATTTTTCAGATGTGATGCTTTTTTTACAGTCTTCTCTTTCTCAGGTGCAGATTTCTTTCCTTGTTTACTAATAAGGTGTCCAAGGAACTTGAAAGATTTCGTGTTCCAAATACATTTTTCAGGATTTATTCTGGCTCCAAGTCCATCAAACAGTTCACAAGTGTTCATTACTCAGTTTTTCATTGCTTCTGCAGAGGGCTGTTATTAATATTGAATCTATATATATGCACACATATATATACTTCATGTCAGTAATATTAAAAATCATGAAGTTTTAAATTTAAAAGTTCTTAAATAATTTTAATAAATAAGTTATATAGATATCTTATACACACATAATAATTATAAAGTTTTTTGTTAAATAAAGTTGTATAAAACATTTTCTAAAAGATAGTAAAAGCTAATTAATTCTAAATTTAGTTTAAAAAGTAGATTAAAAGCAAAATGTATTTTCTTTTAACAATAATTAAAAGTGGAAATGACATTCTGGGGAAAAATAATTAAAATGATGTATTTTCTTTTAACAATAATTAAAAGTGGAAATGACATTCTGGGGAAAAATAATTAAAATGTTTGTAAACAGATCGATAGATTAATTTATGGAGATAAATAATTGACATGCTTTTAATTTAAAAGGCTGTTATTCTCGCTTGAAGATAAGAACTTGCAAATACGGTTGGGCAAATAAGCAGCTGACCACAACTGATTCTCTGGAGTTATCTATAGCTAATAAATCAAAGGATACAAAAGACGAGTGATGGATCCAAATTTTATAGATAAGATAGCTCAACCCATATAGTGATAGAAATTACCTTTGATGATTATTATTCTGCTATAATTAATTCTTGTCTACTTCAAGGATTCTATTCTGCTTCCAATAATCTTTGAATGCTATTATTAAGATTTATTATTCGGGTGTTTTGTCAGATCTGCGAGGCAAGATAGAGGAGCCATTATCTGCTTCACTCTGTCAAGCTGGCAGAGGGCAAGCTGAAAAACTCATTGCTGAGTCCCAGAAGGAAGCTGTCTACATGTGAAGAAGCCACCTAAATGTGTGTCCCCTATGCATTAATCTATATGAATGAATCTGATGTCCAATGCTTTAGCAGGACCTGCTACTAAACCATGACTTAATAGATATCTCAGCAACCAAAATGAACTTTGAAATAGTGATTTAAACCTACCATTAACATAGCCATTTTTTAATGGTAACACCAAAATAAAACAATACCTAAAGAACTACACATCAAATTATTATATTGTAATAAGAGGTATGAACTTTAAACAAATTTCTCGTTAATCATTATCTCAGAGCTAGTAAAAATATGTTAATGAATAATTATCAGGTTAAATCTGTTTATGAGCATGTATGGCAAGAACTTACTGTTATTTTTTTTTTAACACGCCTAATTTACGCGATGATATTTTTAAAATAATAATTTTATAATACATTGTGCAAGCATATTTTCATAATACTCAGTTCAAGCATATTTTTATTATCTCTGGCAATTCTATTAAAAGTTGTTTATGTTAATTAAAGCAGTAAATTTGTAAATTGTGAATGGAGGTCAACCGCACTTCATAGACATACTAGATTAAGGTTATATTAAATAGATATCAGTTTGAGTGAACTTTTTGTGTTTTGAAGTGATATTGATAGAAATGAATGGCTGTTAATTGTCAATTTTGGTTATGCTTGTTACGTCTGAAACTCTTATGTAATGCATTGGTATTAAATGATTGTAAAAACATTTGTGAACTGCTGGTCCCTTATCTTCATTATTTCTTTAGTGGTTTGGTGTGAGGTAAATGAAAAGTTGTTATCGTATATTATCTGCATTATTTCATACATGTCTGTAGTGATACATACGTAAATGGTGGTCATTAATAAGAAGTATAAGATTAATTCCTCCCATGTGTATATAATTTATAATGTATTGGTTTTTGTTCAGAAACTTGTAGTACAGATGTTTTTTGTATTTTACAATTATTTTTATTATTTTTAATTGCTTGCTGATATTATAACCTGAAATTGATTACAGCAGTCAATTAGTTACATCATTAAATCACTAAACATCACATGATCACCATTTCTACTATTGCATGGAGAGTTTTGCCTGTTTTAATAATAGTTCTATCATTCTCAGTTTATAATATAGTATTAATCTTATTAGGCAGGATCGGTTAGCCTTACAACAGTGATAATGAGGGGTGTAAGCAGTTAGATGTCTATGCAGTAGATTAGGGTCTATTCAATAACAACCAATTATAATAATATCCTAAATTAGAAATTAACAGATCTCAATTGTTTAAAAACATTTAAGCTATTATATACTATACCTGTGCATAAATTTAAATCAAAATAATAAGATTTAGAAAGGATAAAGTACCTTTAATTAATTTTTAAAGCAATTAACTAAAGTGCTGCCAATGTGTGTTATTTTGTATATACACAAATAAATTGTGTTTGTCTCATTTCTGGCAGTTTGTCATCATATCATTATTTGCAATCAATAACCATGTTTGATTCTGATCTTAGTGGGCTGTAAAAGAAAAAAATATTAGTCTATGGTATCAGAATATGGATTGCACATTTGGATTGCCCTCTGGTAATTTTCATGTAGATTGTGCAATTCTTTCAGTTATATATTTTTTATAAGGTGGCACCCAATGTGAGGCACAAGGATTCACCTACATATCCCTAAGATAAACATCACATGACCACCACCTCTTATGCTTCTGTATAACTGTTGTTAAAACAGGCAAAACTCACTATACATATTGCCACATACAGCAAGCTAGAGTAATCAATGGATGCCAGAAGGCTTGTGCATAAAATCCCCATCTAGTGCCTACTCATCCAATATCCCCAGACTAGTTTCTGGCTTGTGGTCTTCATCAGTGAGGAGCCTTGGATCTGAGAGCACTGCACCTAAATCTTAGGATCTAATGCAACCCTCCAGCAACCACCTTTATCCCCATTTAATTACAAAACTATGAATCCTAAACTGAAAATACCTTAATGTTTTCAATCCAAGCCCATTAGCTTATATAGTCATATGGGCCTAAACCCAGTTCAGTATCCACACATTTTGGTGTCTTTGGTTCTTTAATAACCATATCCACCACTATCCTATTAGGCAGGATTGGTTTTAAGCCAATAAACATCACATGACCACCACCTCTTATGCTTGCGTATAACTGTTGTTAAAACAGGCAAAACTCACTATACATATTGCCACACACAGCAAGCTAGAGTAATCAATGGATGCCAGAAGGCTTGTGCATAAAATCCCCATCTAGTGCCTACTCATCCAATATCCCCAGACTAGTTTCTGGCTTGTGGCCTTCGTCATTGAGGAGCCTTGGATCTGAGAGCACTGCACCTAGATCTTAGGATCTAATGCAATTCTCCAGCAATCACCTTTTATCCCCATTTAACTCAAAACTATGAGTCAAACTAAAAACATCTTAATATTTTCAATCCAAGCCCATTAGCTTATATAGTCATATAAGCTGGAAGGTTGCATTAGATCCGAAGATCTAGGTGCCATGCTCTCAGATCCAAGGCTCCTCACTGACGAAGGCCACAAGCCAGAAACTAGTCTGGGGATATTGGATGGGTAGGCACTAGATGGGGATTTTATGCACAAGCCTTCTGGCAACCAGTGATTACTCTAGCTTGCTGTGTGTGGTAATACGTCTACTGAGTTTTGCCTGTTTTAACAAGTTATACACATGCATAAGAGGTGGTGGTCACGTGATGTTTATTAGCTTAAAACTAATCCTGCCGAATAGGATCGTGGTGGCTATGGTTATTAAAGACACCAACATGTATGGGTACTGAACTGGGTTCAGGCCCATATAACTATATAGGCTAATGGGCTTGGATAGAAAACATTAAGGTGTTTTCATTTTAAGACTCATAGCTTTGTAGTTAAATGGGGATAAAATGTGGTTGCTGGAGGGTTGCATTAGATCCTAAGATCTAGGTGCAGTGCTCTCAGATCCAAGGCTCCTCATTGACGAAAGACACAAGCTAGAAACTAGTCTGGGGATATTGGATGAGTAGGAACTAGATGGCGATTTTATGCGCAAACCTTCTGGCATCCATTGATTAGCTTGCTGTGTGTGGTAATACGTATAGTGAGTTTTGCCTGTTTTAATATCCCTAAGATACATATATTTTTGTAAGATAGGACCTGCAATGTTGACCTTATTGTATTGTCCATGAATCCCTGAGATACTTATATTTTTATATATGTAATATAGTGCCTGAAATGTGAGGCATGATGAATTAACCACATATTTCTGAGATATATATATAGAGAGATTTTGTAAAGATGTAAAAAAAATGTTTAAATAGAATAAGGTTGATTTGTGTTTTAAAAGTAAGTTTGGCAGGTTGTAGAAGGGGGAGGTTTTAAATAAGTCATTTTAAATTTATAAAAATAATATTGTTGATTGCAAAAATAAATTTATTGAGGTAAAAAGTTGTTTGATAAGTACTGGTAATAGTGAGAATAAAATGTATATACATACACGCAATATAATAAATCATTTTCATTTTACGAAATTTGTTTTGGCCAGTAAGAAAATAAACACATTCTGTATTATATATATAAAAGATATTTTGTTTAATTGGACATTAGAAAGTTTGAAGTAGGACATAATATGAAGGTAAGTGAAGGACTTTGATGGGGATCTGACATATGCTCAACTAAAGTAAGAAAGAGAATAGAAAATTAATACTTAAGAAATATTGTTAAAACAGAACTTTGAACTAAGTTTAGAAAATAGAGAAGTTTATATTTTTGTGTGTTCTTTTATATTCCAATTTCAAGACCATCAAACCAATGGAGATGCAGATGATAATGAAGCTAATGATGGAAATATTAAATATAAATTATCAAGGAATTAAAGAAATGATATCAAAATCATGAAATAAAAAAAATCAGGATCTAATGGAAAAGATTGAAGTGAAACGGGATGATAGAGTGGAAGATTCAAGATAAACAAGAAGTGAAAGGAAATGTTAGATTAAAATAGCAGGAAAAGAAGAGATTGGTGGAATGAGAGAGGATATAAGTGTAGTAGAACAAGAGGTAAAAGAAGAAAAAATAGTGAGATTAAAGAAGATTATACGATTGATAGGATAGAAGTCGCAAAAAATGACCTGGTTTGAAGTGAAACGGGATGATAGAGTGGAAGATTCAAGATAAACAAGAAGTGAAAGGAAATGTTAGATTAAAATAGCAGGAAAAGAAGAGATTGGTGGAATGAGAGAGGATATAAGTGTAGTAGAACAAGAGGTAAAAGAAGAAAAAATAGTGAGATTAAAGAAGATTATAAGATTGATAGGATAGAAGTCGCAAAAAATGACCTGGTTATAAATGATATAAAAGCAAAAAGTATAACTATTGATAGCCAGAAAGTAGGGTTAGACAAGTAGTTAAGAAGTAAAAGAAGAGTATGAGAGGGAGTTTCAGTCCAACTTGGAAATGAATAGGGAACTCTGGTTTATAACATATAAAGAATGGTATTGTATTACTGATATCTGTGGCATAAAAGAAAAGCAGGAAATAAAATGTTATAGTGCTAGAGAAATGCTGAGCAGCTTGATAGGTAAAGCTTAAAGACTGGAATGACCAAATTAGAAATTTTGCAAATACATTCACACACCATTGCCTATGTCAGTATTAAGAATTGAAAACTATTGGATAATTAAGAATAGTGGAAAAGTACCTGACAATTCTCCAATGGATAAATATAATTTAAAACACATAGATACAAATGGAAATGATCAAGAAAGTATTAAAACCATTTTAAAATGACTTCGTACTGCTGAAGTAGATAAGGGTCTGGGTATAATAATGAAGTGCCACAAGGTTAAGAGTAGCAAAATGAGTGAAAGAACCACGAGATAAGATCAGTTAGTTGCGGGAATATAACCAAGATTCACATGATATGTAACTGGAAATGTCAGAGTTGAAAAAAATCAGCTCATGATTGAAAATTTTTATAGATTATGTATTTTTGTATAACTAATTTGTGTATTATATTGTGATAACCAAGTAAAGTTTTTTTTTGTCATTGATTTTTTTTGGCAAACTTTGAAGATGTGATTCTAAATATATGCACATATACACTTCATGTCAGTGATGTTAAAAATCATGAAGTTTTAAATGTAAAAGTTTTACATAATTTTAATAAATAAAAGTTATATAGATATTTTGTATGTACAGATAAATATATACAGTATAGTAATTATAAAGTTATTTTGTTAAAATCAAGTAGAATAAAACATTTTCTAAAAAATTATAAAAGCTAATTCTAAATTTACTTTGAAAAATAGACTAAAAGCAAAAAGTGTTTTTTTTAACTATAATTAAAAGTGGAAAGGACATTCTAGTAAAAAGTAATTAAAATACTTGTAAACAGTTCCATAAATTAATTTAAGGTAATAAATAATTGGCATGATTTAATTTAAAAGGCTTTTATTTCCATTCAAAGACAACATGCAAATGTAGCATTGGGCAAATAAGCAGCAGATCACAGTGAATTTTCTGATAATTATCTATAGCCAGTAGATCAAATGATTCAAACGATGAGTGATGGATCCAAAATTTACAGATAAAATAGCTCCAAACCATATAAATAGTCCTGGAAATTACATTCAAGGACTATTATTATTTTGATTAAATTCTTGTCTACTTCCAGGATTCTATTCTGCTTCCAATAGTCTTTGTATGCTGTTATTAAAATTATTATTATTCAGGCTTTTTACCAGATATATGATGCAAGAGTAGAGAAGCTGTTATCTTCTGGATGAGGGCAAAATAAAAACCCATTGCTGAGTTCCTGAGAGAAGTTGTCTACATGTGAAAGTCACCTGAACATATGTTCGCTATGTATTAACCCTTTAAAATTTCAGCATTTTCTGACATTTTTCTTAGTCTCACACATCAATGCAAAATATATGATTAAATGATTATTACTTATCAGAAAATAATAAATTTGACTTCATTTGATAAATACTTTTGTTTACTACTGAGATAAATTTTAAATGTTCACATTTTGTTTCTATAAATATTAAAAAAATGAGATCATAATCAAAACAAAAAGATTACACGTCATCATTTTAGAAAGATTATTTTCAATTTTTCAAAATCAATGAAATCTTCCTTATTTCTTATTATTTTTTAAAATGTAGACAAATATTTATTTATTTGGCTTATATCTAACGAATTATGCTTTAAAAGTTTAAAATTTTTGAATATTTATTGCAAAATTGTGATACTTTGTTAATCATAAGTATAAGTAGATTGCTTACGTAGAAGCTAAGCTTGTAAATTGTTTCAGGCCATATTCACATTAGCTGCTAATATAACATTATATTTTTGAAAATAAAGTATTTCCAGTCAAAATAAGATATTAATAATTTATATTTCTTGATATCTAATCATTATAGTGTAAATTATTGTAAAAAAAAAAATATCTAAAACCGTAATAAATTCGCAAATAAACACATTCTTGGTATTTGGAACTATTTTTTTAAAACAATATCATAAAATATCGAACGTTTTACGGCCTTGCCTTCACACAATGGATGAACATGTTAGGGTGGGGCTTATGTCTATTGACAGCCGACCTTTTTTTGAATTTCCCGCCATCTAGCATAATTTTTTGAACGAAATTTTTATATAATAAAATATATGGGAAAAGGCGCATTTTGACTTATAATACTTACAGAAAAATACACCAGGGTGAATTGCTAAAAGCACAAACTATTCGCGAGAAAATTACGGAGGGTTGCATTAACCTAAAAGAATGAATCTGATGTCCAATGCTACAGGAGGAATGAGCACCAAATCAAGACTTAATTGATATCTAAGCAGCCAAAATGATTTTGATATAGTGATTTAAACCTACTGTCACAATAGCTATGGTTAATGGAAATGTGCCAAAACAAACCAATACCTAAAGGACCAAACATTAAATTATTATGCTGTAATAAGAGGTTTGAACTTTAAACAAATTTCTCATTAATCATTATTTATCTTTGAACTAATAGAAATATGTTAATGAATAATTATTAGTTTAAGTCTGTTTGTGAGCATGTATGGCTAAAGCTTACTGTGTTATTTTATTTGGCAAGCCCTAATTTAAGCAGTGATAGTTTTATAATAATTTTATTTAATGATTGTTAAAGCAGTAAATTTGTAAATTTTGGATGGTGATCTAACCACCCTGCATAGACAAGCTAGATTAAGGTTATATTAAATAGATATCAGTTTGAGAGATTCTTGTATTTTGAATTGATATTATTGATAGAAATAGACAGCTGTTAATGGTCAGTTCAGGTTATGCTTATAACATCTGAAACTTATTCTTAATTAACTGATTATTATTAAATGTTGGTAAAATCATTTGTGAACTGCTGGTCATTTACTTTCATTATTCCTTTAATGCAGTGGTGTGCAGTGGATAAAAAGTTTCTATCGTATATTATGTGCTTCATTTCTTACATGTCTGTAGTGATACATTTGTGACTGCCAGTCATTAATACATGTTATCAAATACTCTTAAGAAATAGTATGCAGTAGAAGATTTACTCCTACCTAAGCATATACTTTATCATGTATTGTTTTTTGTTCAGAAACTATTGCAATACAGATGTTATTTCTTGTATTTTACAATTGTTTTATTATTTTAATTGCTTGCTAATATTATAAGATGAAAATGATCTCAGCAGTCTATTAGTTAAATCATTCTTAGTTTATAATATGGTATTAACCTCTTTAGGCAGGACCGGTTAGCCTTAGAACAGCGATAATGAGAGGTACGAGCAGTAAAAGGTCTATGTAGTAGATTGGGATCATTCAAAAACAACCAGTTATAATAATATCCTAAATTTGAAATTATCAGATCTCAATTGTTTAAAATCATTTAAGCTATCATATACTATATATGTGCATAAATTTAAATCAAAATAATAAGATTTAGAAAGTTATCTTTAATTAATTTACAAAGCAATTAACTCAAGTGCTACTAATGTATATTATTTTGTATATATGTAAATAAATTGTGTTTGTCTCAATTATTTCTTGCAGTTTGTCATAATTACTTGTAATCAATAACTTAAGTAATATAGTTAAGAGTTTCTTGTTTCTCCCTGATCTCAGCAGGCTATAAAAGAAAAAAATTATTAGTCTGTGATGCCAGAATGTGGAATGCACATGTGGATTGCTCTTGGATGATTTTATGTGGATTGCACAGTTCTGTCAGTTACAATACATTGAGGTACGAGATGACTCCATCCATTTTTTCTGATTAATGAGTCTACTTTGGCCTGGAATATATTTGGAGCCATTGTAATTCCAAAGGGTAGCCTATTTTAATTGAATAAACTTCTGTGAGTTGATTGTCAAGATCTCAGCTGTTTCCTTAGTAACAGGTATTTGGTGAAATGTGCTGCTCAAATCTAGTATGGCAAAATACGTATTTTGTTCCATGGAGGCTACGACTTATCTTATGTTCGGGACTGGATAGTGTCTTTTGTTTAAGTACTTATTTACAGTGGTACGATTACCACAAATTTTTATTTTTCCATTTCTCTTCCCACTATTCCTATAGGAGTAGCCCATTTGCATTCTCGACTGGTTTCAGAATTCCTTGTTTTTATCAGTTTGTCTAGTTTTTCCTTGACCTCTTTGCTGGACTAGTGGCATTTTCCGAGGTTTATTAATGACAGATTTTGCTCTCTCGCATAACTAGATCAATAAGTGACGTTTTTAGTTTTCCCGGTTCCTTTTTGAATAGATTGGGATAGTTACTTTTAACTTGTAAATCTATATTGACTTTTTTTATACCCTTATGCCTAGGGGTGCAAACCATTCTCAGCCTATGATCAGGTTAATTTTCCTGCTAACTATATATTGTGGTAGTGCTTCTTTACTCTTTGCTTCTACCTTTACTTTTGCGACTCCTGGTATTCTTATGGGATTCTTGTTTGCATCTTAGGTTTGAAGTGAATATTTCTCTACTTTGGGGGGAAATTTTAAATTTTTAATTCAACTTTCCCAATCCTGATTTTCATCAATGAAACCCCTGCCCCACTATCAATTTCCATGGTTATCATTTTCCTCATTATTTTTACATTTAGCATAATTTGATCTGATTTGTCTATGATAGAGTTTTTTATGTAGCTATTTTTATTTTCCATTGCACCATAGGCAAATTTTCTGCTTGGCTTCTTGTCTGTATGGTGGTGCCTTTTTTTGGAGTTGTCATTTATTTAACTACAAATTTCACATTCTTGTTTATGGCAATTGCAGATTTTGTGACCAATTTTTCTGCATCGGAAACATTTTGCTCATTTGTCTATTTTAGATTTAACTCTTGACATTTTATAAATTGTAGCTGGAAGTAGTTCTGGTCTTGTGAACCTTCTGAACTCTCACTTGGTTAAGTAGGAGTTTGTAAACTGTTCTACTTCTGATAGCTTCTTTGTAGGTTAGATCTTTTACTGCTAATATTTGCCTAAACTGATCATAGCCCATATTAAGGAGAGCTTCCTTTAAGTATTTATCATAAGGGCAGGGTTTTGTCATCTCTCTTAGGTCCATGTCATAAGCTTTTATCCCCCTCTCTTGCTATCTGCCCAAAGATGTAGTCGAGAAATAAATTTGGATAGCTGGGGGTTGAACTAATCATTTGGCTTTGTTACAAACTCATTGTATTGCTGTGTCTCCAGTGAATTGAATTCACCCAATTTGTTGGTCATCTCGATTACCCTTTAACCTACGAGGCTACCTTTACAGTATTATTGGTAATAATTGAAAGTTTGCATGTGAAAGACTTGCAAACTTTCAATTATTACCAATTTTTAACAACATGCGATTTAGACAAATAGTATTATCGGTAATACCATTTAGTATAATGTTTTATACTTTAGATATACAGTGGCCAATTACTCAGATTATCTACATTGAATTTTCACATACTGATTTGTGATATTTCTATTTTTTTCTTTGTTGGTTCAAATCCCAATTTATTGTTCAAGCAATTACTTGTGATTCGACTCCTGTGATGACTGCTTCAATTTGCTGTGTCCAAGAGCAACAAGTAAATAATTGACAAAGGCAAAATTGAGATGGTAAATTAATAGTTTACTTTGAATAATATGAGAATATTTACAAGTTTTCATAGCCCATTTAAGATGTATAAAAATAATAAACGGTCATGATAACCTGCACATAATAAACCCTAGTTCTGTTTTTGACTTACAGAGGCAGGAGTCTTTGAATTATATAAATATCAGAACTCATATACTATATTCTGGGGGTTTGTATATCCCTTATGCTTTCTGGAGTCTTTACAACCTTATTATAATGGCATTTTTTACATACTTCTCATCATACATGTGGTTTTTTTTTTTTACATACCTCATCATATATGCCATTTTTTACAGTTCTCTGACCTTATAAGGCCAGGTATGCAACTCTATGACTTAACAACATTACTATTTTTATTTCATATCTCATTATTATATATGTGTTTAAATTATACTTACACATACCTTGAGTTATAGTATATAATTATTATGTACAATTATTATACTAGATGATTATTACTCATAATTATTGTACAAAGATATATTTTTATTCTACACAATTATATGTATTCTAATGGATTATTATTGCACACATATATATTTCTTGCTTGACCTTGAACACTACAATCAGAAAAGCAAAAAAGTTTTAAAAAAGGGAGGGGTTGTGAGAAACTTGTGAAAAGGCATTTGTTTAGAGGCTACAAAATATGAAAGATGTGTTAGAAGTGACTAGAAAGTAGAAAGGAAAAGATTAGGAGAAGAAAGAAGTTAATTGAAGATCTTAAAGATGAAAGTAACTGAATATTGTATTTGAAATGTAGAGCAAGGGATAGAAAAAATAAATAGAATGTGACCTGTTTTATTATAAGAGATTGGCTATTTGGAAGATAGCTGATAATAATAATAATAAAATTATATTTAATTTATTATCTCTTTATTAAAAAGCTTCATGGCATATTGGTTAGCATATGTATTTTACATGTCCACAACTTGAATTTCAAATTCTCGTGGCCACTTAAAACTTAGAAAAAGAAATATTTAATATGAGTACTCTTAACAATTTTTTTCAACATTTTATCAAAATAAAAAAAATCTAATAATTATTAAATAATTCTTAAGAACCTGAAAAAATTTCTGTAAAGCTTAGGATTTTTTATTCAAATAACCAGCTTAAACCAATTTAGCTATGTTTTAATCTTGATTCCAGATATCTGACTAGTCTTAGCTAGAGGATAAAATGAGAATTAGAAAATTGTCTTTACCCTTACAATGTGTTTTACAATTGGCTATTTAAAGTAATAATTATCATTTTTTATTTTTTTCTTACTTGATTCATGTCAAATAGTTTCAATAGATATTGAATTTCCATAAACTATAGAAAATTTTATATGCTACTACATAATGCTAATATTTTTAAAAGATTTAAATGATATCACAAAGTACATAATGTTAATATTTTAAAAAGATTTAAATGTCACAATATCTTGTTCAAACTTTATGAAAGCTATATCAATTGAATATAAACATAGCAAATTGCAACAGCATTCAATAAGTATATTGGAGACAAACATTTTTTACATTGGTTTTTCCATTGTCAGTACATGGTTTTTTATGAAAATATATTAATAATAGTTTCTTCAAACAGAATTAGAATATTATTTTAATGTATGTCAGATATCACATAGAAATCATATCAAAAAATCTGAGAATTGTATTTTATATATATATATTACATCATGCTAGTTTTCACAATATAATATTAACAGAACCTCATAGTTGTAAAATTAAAAATCTAAACTAATGGAAACATGCTTTTAGAATTTAACTTTATGAAATTAATGATTAGTGGTTTAAATAATTTTTCAAAGTTTTTGTTTTTAATGAAGATTACTAAGAAATAAAATTGATTTATATTATTTTTTATTATTTACAGAGATGTGGAACTAGATAATAATGAATTACAAGTTGTTTTTGAAAAGGCTATTGAAGTCATAAAAGAATTAGAACTTCAAGAAGTTCCTCCATTAATATATCAACTTCTTTTGTTGTCTATAAAAGTAAGCAATATTAACAAAATCATATTTTTAATCAGATAAAAACTTAAACAACAAC
The DNA here is from genome assembly GCA_028023455.1 of Epiperipatus broadwayi. NCBI lineage: Eukaryota > Metazoa > Onychophora > Udeonychophora > Euonychophora > Peripatidae > Epiperipatus > Epiperipatus broadwayi. Next base: position 7,614,542 of record JAQFVV010012404.1, read on the forward strand.
TTAATTAAAAAATATTACTACAATAATTTACAAATCAGATTCTCTAAACCAGCGGTTCTCAACCTGTGGATGGCGACCCCTTTGAGGGTCGAACAACTCTTTCACAGGGGTCGCCTAAGACCATTGGAGTATCCGGTGTGATGTCATTACCACACCAACTCCATTACATACAAAAATAATTTTAAGGCTAGGGTCACCACAACTTAAGGAACTGTATTAAAGGGTGGCGGCATTAGGAAGGTTAAGACCCACTACTCTAAACAATCACAAAAATGTTTTAGAAATCTGATTTGTGAATTGTCATAGTAATGATTTCAGATTTCATTGTTTCACAAACAGGTTTATATTGTCAGTTTTATATATCTGATAAATAATAATTCCTTTACAGGCTTGTTAAAAGTTACTGAAATTTAATCAGATATATATATATATTTTAAGAAAGTATCTATGTGTATATATTTATAGATAAGTAGATTAGATATATATAAACTATTCACATTTGTGAAAGTGATTTAACTATTATTTAGATAATTTAATATATCCAGCACACAGTTCTTCTTTTCAAAATAGTTCATATATATCTAATATAGAAATAAAACAAACTAACTCCTTCTTTTTAAAACTTGATTTATTATGACTATAATCATGAAAAAGAAATCCGACGTATCGACTATTTTCTATAGTCTTTTTCAAGGCACACTAAAATAAAATATATATACACAATAAATATCACATATTCCAAAAAAAAAAATTAAATTAATTAAAAATTACAAAATATATCCATAACCAAAATTTTCTTTCTTTTTTTTTTTTTACCTTATCTCACTCCCCTTTCCTATTACAATCACAACTTAAACACAACTAATTCCTTTTTAAAATTCTATATATATCAAATAAAAAATTTTAATTAAAAACCTATTATTTTCTTTTATCTTTTTCTATTAACATCCTATTTAATTCTGGTTTTATTTCATTTATGTATACACCCTCTTTTATTATCCTTTCATTATATGACTTAATACATTCCAAAGGTTTTATTTCAAAATCCCCATGCTTAAATTTATTCTTATGAATGTAAATAGCAGAATTTTTATCACCTAAATGCTGTTTTAATCTAGTTTTTAATTTATTTTTACTAGTCCCAATATATGTCATTTCTACATTCTTTCTAAAATAATTCAAACATTTTATCAATTAAACTGAATTCATAATGTCTAACCTATTATAATCCCCATTATTATTAATTAAAAAATTTAAATTTGCTTTCTTTTTATAAACTGGACAAATTGAAACATTATATTTCCTATTAATCATTTTAACTAATTTCTTAACTTTAATAAATAAATCTTTAGATATATTAAAACCAACATAAATAATCTTTTCTCTATTTTTATTCCTATCTAATCCAATCCTATTCCTTATTTTATTTATATTTTTATTAGAAAACAAATGTTCAACTACACCCGTAGGATAATCATTCATAAAACATTCATTCCTAATAATATCAACCTCATTCTCAAACAAATTCCTTTTGAACATAACTTAATTGCCCTAATAATTTTATTATTAACAATATTAATTTTACTATGATTATCAATATCTGAAAACCAATTATTTTATAATCCAAAAAATGTTTTTTTTCCTAAACACAGATGTTTCTATAATAACACTACCATTCCTATCAATTTTTTTAAAAATTCTAACATCCATATATTCAATAACATTAATATATTCTTTTCCATAGTAAATTTTATTTTTTCAACTCTACCATTAATATAACTCAAAAAATTATCTGCATTTCTTTTATTACCATTGAAAACCATAAAATAGTCATCAACATATCTAACATAAAAAATTGGTTTATTCCTATTATAATTAAAAAATTGTTTTTCAAACTTATACATATATATTCCTGCCAAAAACCACTCAGACTATTACCCTTACTTAAACCCTCTTTTCATTTATAAAATTCATTCCCATATTTAAAAATAAGGTCCCTACAACAAATCACTAATATTTCATATAAAAAAAAAACCCTCAATTTTTAATTTTACCCCTTTATCTTTATTATATAAATCACAAATAGCAACCTCCGGATCAATGTTAGTATACATACTAACAATATCTAGCTTTACAAAAAACAAATTTTTAAAAACTTTACCTTCTAAAAAAACTTTTAATTTACTAATAAACTGAATAGAATTATTAACACAATTTTTTTCAAATAATGAAGTATATTTTTTAAAAATATTATACACCCACCTCGAAATTTTTTCATAATAAGTATTACAACTACTAATAATTGGCCTCATTGGAATACCAAGCTTATGTATTTTAGGTAAACCATATATTTTTGCACATTTTATATCCATTCTTTTTAATTTAAGCATGACTAATTTTTCCACACAACCTTTTTCATACAACACACTTAACATAAAGATAAAGGGGTAAAATTAAAATTAAAAATTGAGGGTTTTCTTTTATATGAAATATTAGTGATTTGTTGTAGGGACCTTATTTTTAAATATGGGGATGAATTTTATAAACAAAAAGAGGGTTTAAGTATGGGTAATAGTCTGGGTGGTTTTTTGGCAGGAATATATATGTATAAGTTTGAAGAACAATTTTTTAATTATAATAGGAATAAACCAATTTTTTATGTTAGATATGTTGATGACTATTTTATGGTTTTCAATGGTAATAAAAGAAATGCAGATAATTTTTTGAGTTATATTAATGGTAGAGTTGAAAAAATAAAATGTACTATGGAAAAAGAATATATTAATGTTATTGAATATATGGATGTTAGAATTTTAAAAAAAAATTGATAGGAATGGTAGTGTTATTATAGAAACATTTGTGTTTAGAAAAAAAACATTTTTGGATTATCAAATAATTGGTTTTCAGATATTGATAATCATAGTAAAATTAATATTGTTAATAATAAAATTATTAGGGCAATTAAGTTATGTTCAAATAGTTGGGTACTTACGGTCTTGTAAGAAGATGATCGCTTCTTCCTCCGTACTCGGTAAACTGAACAAGGTTCTTGGAGCTTCAGCCATATCACAAAGTAAAATATCAAAAACGCAATGGAAGAGCTGAAAAAAGTCACTGTGATCAAGTGGATAGCAAAATCACAATAGACAGAAAAATCAAAAAATTTCCCAAATCTCTCTCCGAATTTTAAATCTCGCGGTTAAAAAAAAAAAAAATTGACTCTCTGATGGATTAATCACGCCAGTCACTTCGTTGCCATGACAACGTTGTCATACAACGATCGTCGATGCCCACCGGAAGGGAAACCGGTGGGTCAAATACGTCATCAGGCAAATTATCCGTAAGTACCGTAATTTGTTTGAGAATGAGGTTGATATTATTAGGAATGAATGTTTTATGAATGATTATCCTAGGGGTGTAGTTGAACATTTGTTTTCTAATAAAAATATAAATAAAATAAGGAATAGGGTGGGATTAGATAGGAATAAAAATAGAGAAAAGATTATTTATGTTGGTTTTAATATATCTAAAGATTTATTTATTAAAGTTAAGAAATTAGTTAAAATGATTAATAGGAAATATAATGTTTCAATTTGTCCAGTTTATAAAAAGAAAGCAAATTTAAATTTTTTAATTAATAATAATGGGGATTATAATAGGTTAGACATTATGAATTCAGTTTAATTGATAAAATGTTTGAATTGTTTTAGAAAGAATGTAGAAATGACATATATTGGGACTAATAAAAATAAATTAAAAACTAGATTAAAACAGCATTTAGGTGATAAAAATTCTGCTATTTACATTCATAAGAATAAATTTAAGCATGGGGATTTTGAAATAAAACCTTTGGAATGTATTAAGTCATATAATGAAAGGATAATAAAAGAGGGTGTATACATAAATGAAATAAAACCAGAATTAAATAGGATGTTAATAGAAAAAGATAAAAGAAAATAATAGATTTTTAATTAAAAATTTTTATTTGATATATATAGAATTTTAAAAAGGAATTAGTTGTGTTTAAGTTGTGATTGTAATAGGAAAGGGGAGTGAGATAAGGTAAAAAAAAAAAGAAAATTTTGGTTATGGATATATTTTGTAATTTTTAATTAATTTAATTTTTTTTTTTGGAATATGTGATATTTATTGTATATATATATTTTATTTTAGTGTGCCTTGAAAAAGACTATAAAAAATAGTCGAAACATCGGATTTCTTTTTCATGATTATAGTCATAATAAATCAAGTTTTAAAAAGAAGGAGTTAGTTTGTTTTATTTCTATTATTTAGATCTATACTACTTTGGCTTAAGCAGCAACATTCATATCTGAGTATTATATAATCATAAATTTATATTTATTTCTACTCCTTTGAATGTTTATTTTTATTATACTCTTTAGCCAATTGTTTAGATTTTCTCAAAATAAATGTGTTCTGGGATTATTACTTTTTGTAAAAAAAAAAAAAAAAAAGCTATTTTTCTGTATATGGCAAATTATCTGCAGAGTAATGGGATAAAATATTAAGTTAATCAACTATTATTGTTTGTGTTATTAAAATATACCGTACGTTATCTCATATTTTAATAAGTATATGTTAGTATTTGTATAAAATATTTGTTTTGCTTCCAATTTAAGTTATTAAAAGTATTTATATTTTTAATGATTTTTTGGTAAAATCATACAATATAAATAATAGTGATAATTTAAAGATAAATGTAAAAAATAAACACCATTGCTGATTGATTATCTTACTTAAACAATTACTGTTATAATGCCATTGTTGTATATTGACTAAAAATATGCAATAATATAAATAAAGTTGTGTGTTTGCTTATAAAATTAATCAATATGAAATTCATTAAAAGTTGTCACACTAGAAATAATTAAAATGCATAATAAGTTATGCAAATTCCAAAATAACTCAGATATACAAATTATATCTCATTACAAAATGATCTATCTGAAATATTGGCAGATTATTAAGAACATAGCCAGAGAGCCATTCATCGCTAAGGGTAATGTGAGCAGTAAGGTGCTTGCGAACCTAGCTGTCCATGCGTGGTGAAATACACTGAAGAGATCATTGTGGTGTAAAATTGATAAAGAAAAGTTAACAAGATAAAATAAAATTCTATATAAGAAATGTAAAGTTATAGTTCAATACTGTAAAGAACTGTGCGTACATAATAAGACTGATTAAATTTATGAACGTCAGCCAGCAAGTCACAAGTTGAAAGATTAATAAGTTATTAATATTATAGGTTTAGAATAATAAACTCGATTTTAAGTTGAATCATTTTACGTGTGTGTATTATTTTCAAAATAATTTAAAGAGTATATAGCTGTCTTAAGACAAATCTGGCCACTATACACATCACTTGGCATAATTTGGGACCTGTACACATCACTTGCCACAGTTTTAAAAACTTGTGTAAAGTATTAAATATCTCTGTTTTTATATGAAATGACAATGTAAAATAATATAATAATGCCATTTGATGTAAACAATCCAGGACAACTGCAAATATATGTTAGTTGTGTTGAAAGATATATTATAATTAAGAACATTACCAATAATAAGTGAAAGTTGCTACTCTAATGTGGATGTCAGGAAAGAATTTACTGCAACTAATAAATTGTCTCTGTGACCCAAAAATGCCTGAAGATATTCTATATTCTGTTACAAAAGTTAAATTCATATTTTAAAACAACAACTTCAAAATATGTAGCATGATTTCCAAAGAAAAATGCAGTCACTAAATAAAAGCATACAGAAATCTGATATTGTACCTCAAGAATTATCAAAGGAATGTGGACTTAGTGACTAACTAGAAGAGATGCTATTAGACCAGTTGTTATGGAAAATGCAAAATGAGAAATTTAGACAAATATTGTTGAATTTACAGCAAATTCTATTGCCACCATTGAACAAGGAATAGTATGTGAAACTGTTTTAAAATGTGTGCTAGAATTTAAAAATAGGGCAAATGAAATTAAGCCAAAAACACATATAATATAGCGAAGACACAGATGACAAAGAAGAATATTAGGCAGGAGGTCAGTGTCAGTTATTGCTGTGGGGAGAAAGGATACATGAAAAGAATGTATAAATTTAAGAAAGGCAAGTGTTATAATTCTGTATTGACTGATCATTTGTCAAAGATGTGTAACAGTAAATGTCTAATGTGGATTTACCTGTCAATTGTAAATTGAGAGGAGTAGTTGTGAATGTTAAAAAAATAAAAGAAAGTGAAGATATTCAAATTTATTAAGTTGTAATCAAATTACTAAAATGGAAATTGATAGTGGGACAGCTGTATCACTCATCTTTTTTAAGAAATGGACAGCCATTAATAAAAAATAGAACAATAGTAAATTAATGACAACAAGCATAAATGTAAATCCTATTACAATAGAATAGTGATAGTACCAGTAAAAGTAAATAGACACATAAAAAAATTTACCATTATCTAATAACTAAGAATCTTAGCCCTATATTGGGATGTAATTAGTTTAAGCCTTTAGGAATCAGGATTATTATTATTAAAAAAGTAAAATTACAAGCTAAAATAAATTCTCTTAACTCTTTAAATCTAGCTCTCCAGAGTTATCTAGGAAGATTCCATTTGCTATTAAGCCTAAAGTCCAGGAAGCATTAAATGAGTTAATAAATAAAAGTATCATTACTTTGACAAAAAAAATCCACCTGGGCAACACCTATGCTTATTATCTTAAAACCGGATAGTAATAAAAAAAAATATGCAGCAATTATCAAGTAAGTGTAAATAAAAACATCCACAAAGGAGCTCATCCCATACCAAGTGTAAGAGAAGTATTAGTTTCTCTATAGAAACTTCATATTTAGCCACATTAGATTTGCAGTCAGCATTTTATCAAATCCAGGTTACTTCTAGTACAGCTAAGTTGCTTATAATAAATACACATATGGGCCTGTTTAAGTTTAAAAGGTTACCATATGGAATTACAATAGCACCTAATATTTTCCAAACTAAAGTGGAAAGCCTTTTAAGAGTAGTAGAAAGAGTTATATCATATTTGGACAATATTCTGATAGTTACTAAAAGTAAAATTCAGTTGAATGAATAGATAAACACCATATGCAAAAAGTTAAATAAATTTGAAGCTAGGCTTAATGCCTCAAAGTTTATTTGGATAGCAAAAGAAATTAAATTTTTAGGAAAGGCAAATATTCTAATCCAGAAATGTCACTGCAATTAAAAATGCCCTGAAGCCAGTAAATATTAAACAGTTGCAAGACTTTTTAGGTTTAAATACAATTTATCTAAGCTACTTCGAACACTTTTTAGCATGATACATTATAACCACTAATACTCTGAATTTTAAAAGAATTATGCCAATAACATTTTTTTCTGAAATGAATATATTTTTTTTCTGTAAGAGTACTGCCAGTAAGAAAAATTGCATATATATGAGTAAATGTGAGGAATAAAACATAATAATTAATAGAAATAATAGTTTTAGGAAAGTAATTAGAATAATAAGTAAATGAAAAGTAGGAAAAAAGGAATTCTTGAGGGAGGAGGTGTAGGCTCAGCTGGGTAAAAAGGAAATAATAGTCAACATTTTTCTTTTTATTTATTTGTGTAATTACTAACCAAACAAGTCTTTTTAAATTTTTATATAATCAATTGTGTAACGTAGGTTACTAACACTAAGTAAATTTTTTTTTTTGTTTTTGTTTTTGAGGAAGTTCACTGATATGTAATGGTATACATATGCCGTTACATTATTTTAAAATTAAAATAAATAGGAAATAATCATAAGTAAAAAAGATTTTTTTTAAAAAAACATAAAAGAAAATTAAAATAGTTGTTTTAACATATATATAATTGCACAGATGGAAAACTATTTTTTTTTTAAAAAAAAAAAAGTATTTAAAAGTAAGAAATGTAAAAAAAAAGTAAAGATCTATAGATTAATTAATATTTTTTGTTAAAAGTAAAATAAAAGAAAATAGAAAAATGTTGATTAATTTCTATTTAAAAATCAAAATATTATTTAAAAATCATGTAAAAATCTTAATGACTGGAAATGATTATTCTAATAATTGTATCTAAAGCAAACTAGACCTTGGGGCATTTAAATGTTTGTAAGTTCAGATAAGAGATAGAAATTAAAGATTATGTTTTCCGCTCTGAAGTAGATTGACCAAAACAAGCGCACAGGCCAGAAAGGAAAACATCAGGAATAATAAGATCAGTGATGTCATGTTTGATTGATCTGTAGAATTTGTGATAAGGGAGGCCAGAAATTATAAAAGGTGAAATAATGGAATTTAGTAATTTATCTGACTATTAACCTATTTATGACAGCTAGCTATTGTGCAGATTTCATGATATAGAAATCTGATACGAGATTTAGTTTCCTGATATTTGCGCCGGCTGAGGCGGCCTCCCCGACCCCGATTCAGAAGCTATGGCTTATAGCAGTTATGTCTCCTAAGAAACTTTAGCAAATAATATGATCAGCGAAGGATTTTATAAACCGGATGAATTCTGGAGGAATCACCAAGATCGAACGAAAAGTATAAACTTGTTAATTTCAACCTTTTAAATATCTCTCCGATAAATGTTTAATTCATAAAGAGTAAAAAAATATATAACTTAAGTGAACTCATATCTGACCAAGAATATGACTAGATCAGTTAATCTTTTTTTTTTTTTTGTATTAAGTTTGCTAATCAATCATTTCCATTTTTCATTTTATGTTTTTTTGTTTGTTAACTAAATTATTAAATTTAAAGTTCGGCGTAAGTGGCTGTATAGATTCATATGATTATGTTAGTTCAAATAAGTTAATCTCAGACTATTTGTCTCATAGTTGAATCAGTGCTGGTGGATGGATATACAAGTGTTTTATGTCAATGTGATGTGGGGAGGCGCTTGTACCATGTTAGCATCAGGGCACTATACTCAATTGAATGCTTGGCCGAAAAATGTAACCATCGCATTGCCAATGGATGCAGATGTATTGCCTGTGCCATTGATCTTCTTTTGCTCTGGGTAATGATAATAAGACGGCCAAGACCACAATCCCCCATTATAGAACATTCCTTAATATATATATTTTCCAAATGATTACCCCGCCAGACAGATGCACATTCCTGTACTGGATGAGGGTCATTCCTTTTTTTTAATGATATCAGGCTGCAGATGCACATTCCTGTCAGCATGTTTTTTTGTATGCTAACATTTTGCATTGATCACATCAGTATATCAATAAGCTGGTCTTGGTTTGAATGCAAACTTGTAGCCTGGAGTTAAAAAGAATTGAGTATATAAATGCGTAATCTATGCAGCGTATTTACGTTTATCAAATATTAAATTGTATAAAATATCCATCTGCGCCAATTTATTAAAATATCAAAACCTAAGTTTAAAATAATAATAATAGCAAATTAAAGCAATATTAATTTATTCCTCAATATTATATATATGCGTAATGAATGTTTGTATGATAATTACTGGCAGTGGTTTATTTGATTATTTTTTGTTCTTTATTAAAAATATATCTTTAAAAGTTATATTATAAATCTCAGCTACTCCTTAAGCTTAGCGACTAGCCATAACGGTCAATAAAATAAAAGTAGAATCTTAAGAAGTATCTGTCTACATATATAAATTTTCCAAGTTCAAATAGCCTGGTAGCGCCCTGTATGGCAGATAGTGAAAGTCCTTTTGACCGACCGTTATAATACATGACCTACATTTCAACTGTGCTGCAGTCTTCTTTAGAGTTATGATATAATGAACAAAATAAAATACATAACTATAAATAATACCATAAAAAATATAAACAATAAAAAACTAAAAACAACACAAAATATATAACAAAACCTAATAAAACTGAAATAAATATAATCAAACCCAGAAAAAATAATCCAGTTATTATAAAATAAAATATACTATATAAATAGAAAATAAATATAAATTATACATGTGTATTTCTAACTGTACATATACTGTTAAGATCCACCTGCCATACGGACTTTTGTGGTTTGTTTGCCACCATCCTTTTGTCTACAAATAATATTTTATATTTATTCTTTATTTCATATTATTAATTATTTTGATATATTGATTATTTATTAACATTTATTAGTTATTACATTTTATTTTACAAGATTGGCTTTCTTATTTAATGCCTCTAGCATCGGATCACTCATTCAAGCAAATGGATAGAATACCATTGATAGATTAAACGTCGATACCTACTGCCAGATCGAGGCTACACAGTCAACCTCAACCATATTTCCCTTTCATACTGCTGGGCCAAAACCTGCCATCCAAAGGACTTTATTTATTTTGAGAACAAGTCTCAGGCGCGATCTGGCCATATATGTTATATTTAGCTCGCATGACTGGACGACGGCCATACAAAACCAGCACTTGAAATATATTCAGGCTAACTCATAATCTTGATCAGGGGATCCAGCGCAGTACTAATTAAACATGGAAATATTCTAAATTTTTTAATTACTGCTGACGCAGTTAAGACCAAGTAACATTTTAAGCAAACATTTATTTATTCACACGCATGCATATTTAAATAGATATATCAGTAAAATTTAACACAGAAAATAAATATGTATACATTAATTGTTAAGAGATTCAATATTATTGACAGTCCATTATAGTTTATTTCATTAAAAGAAAAATATGTCTAGACATTTATGATTGAAAAAATATATTTAACTAGGTTTATCATGATATCAAGATGAAACATTTCCATTGGTTTTGATTTCTAATTGGTTGGCCTTTTGGTCTCCATCAATGGCTTCTAGGTTTTCTTCCATTCTTCGGATGGATAATAAGAAAGAGAATTTGCAGCAGCATCTATATTATAGATGAGGCATTTATTCCCGGTAAGAGCAGTTGTTGGAGCCAACAACCTGCGGCATGAAGCCCAGTCGAACACTATGTTTATATTTTCCAATTAACTGGTAACACTGCTACAACTAAATTTCTGCTATATTTTCACTGAAAACTTGAATTTGAATCAAACAAGTGAAACTTTAACTGGAACTGGAAACAATGGGCAAGCTACCTTTTTTATACCTAACTCTTCCATTGTTTTTTTTTTATCATTACTTTAATCTGGTTTAATTAATTTTAAATTTTTTTTTATCTAATCTTTTTCTAGATTCATCTATTATCTTACTGCATTAATGCCAATGAGATAGTTTACAAGTTTTCTAATTAATTCTATTGTCAGTTTTATTCTTAAACATTTCATATTTATTTATTCTTTTTAATATTTACTTTTTTTTTTTTTCTAAATTTAATTTATAAAAAGAAGAGAGCAGGTCTTAAATCTTTATTTCTCCTGATTATTTTTTCCCACCCCATTCTTAATAAACTTTTTTATTATTAAAAAAAATGATGCAATCTTTTATTTTGATTTCATTTTTGCAAATCTTTTTTTTCAAACTATTTTTCTTTTTCTTAATAATTTATTTTAAATTATAAAATATGTAATGCAGATAGTCATATATATGTGTTTGTACGACATATATTTCATGATCATTACAATACATATCCAAGAACAACTATTAATCTAAATATATTAGTCATTTTTATTATTTTTAATAATCTCTTAATTCCACTTCAATAAAATACTTAATAATTTTATATTCATATAATTGTCAGTTCTTCAGGAATTCATTTATTAATATTCTTGTTAATTTTTAAATCATATAATATCTATTATTTTCTTATTTATTCTTCTGCTAAAAGTAATATTTTATATTTATTATTATTATTTTTTAATATCTAAAATCTATAAATATTGTAATCTTTTAACTAATCCAGTCCTTTAAAAAAAATTATCTTATATCCTACCTCCCTTTATTCCATATTATTTAAACTAAATATATCTATAATCCCTACAACTCTTTATTTATATATATATGTATTATTTATACACTTTAATTTATTATTATTATATAATTCTCTTATAAATTATACTGTTCTATGTGTAAATATTATGCTAAGTTTTTTCCCAATATGTAATATCTTTACAAAAAAATCAAGTCAGATTGTCACATGACTTAATTTAATAAGCTTGTATTTACAAATGTTATATATAGAGCTTGCAAAGCTTGTTAAAAGCTTATTTTGCGAGCTCTATATATAACATATGTAATGTCTATAAATATACTCATGTTTTTACTCCTATGTAAGCTAACCATTTTTTTACTACCCATAATTCATTTATAAATAATGTTCTTTTTATATACTCATCTTTATATATCTTATTTAAGAACTATATCTATACCAATCTTATCCTAATCCCAGAATCCCTATTACATTTTTGTTTTATATTTATTATTAGTATTGCTTCTTTTATTTTTTTCTCTTTAATATTGTCTGTATGTAATATCATTTTTATTGAACTTTGTATAAATTTGTGTTCTGTTTCCTTCATATATATATATATCAGTGATTTATTATCTGACATTGTTTTAATCTTGTTTTTATAGAAATTTTTCCCACATATTTGTTATCAATCCCACTATCTAGACATTGTTTGCATTTTATTACATATACTTCATTATTTCTTTATTATATTCTATGTACTTGTTATCTATTAAATTTAATAGGTTTTCTCTTTTTTATTAACTATTTTTGTAGTAATTATTCTTTTGCATTTTTTATTAATCTTCTTTATAATTTTATTAAACTTATTCACTATAATATTATTTATTTTTATTCTTATATATCTATTTTCACTTTTTTTTTTTTATTCTTTTCATTTTTATTTATCTTATACTCTATTTTTTCAATACTTTTAATTATATGAACAGGGAAACCATTCTTTTTTAACTCGTTGATTATTAAATTTTTTTGTTTAATATAGTTTTCTTTCCTTGAACAGTATGTTGCAGCCCTGAATATTTTTGAATATATACAACTATTTCCTATCAATTTTGGAAAACCAACTTGTTTTTTTTGTTACTAATATTGTTCTTATAAATATTTGTTTGAATATACCATTTTTTATCTATCAATTTCTTTTGAAACGCTATATCCAGATATGCAATTTCATTATTTTCTTCATTCTTAATTGTAAGAAGGAAGAAAATAATGAAATTGCATATCTGGATATAATGTTTCAAAAAGAAAATGATAGATAAAAATAGTATATTTAAATATTTATAAGAACAATATTGGTAACAAAATAACAAGTTGGTTTTCCAACTTTGACAGGAAATATTTAGTTTTATATATATTCAAGAATATACAGGGCTGCAATGTATTGTTCAAGGAAAGAAGACTATGTTAAACAAAAACATTTAATAATCAATGAGTTGAAAAAATAGAGTATAAGATAAATAAAAATGAAAAGAGTGAAGGAAAAAAGAAAGGTGAAAATAATATAGGAATAAAAACAAATGATAATATTATAGTAAATAAGTTTAATAAAATTATAAAGAAGATTAATAAAAAATGCAAAAGAATAATTATTATAAAAATAGTTAATAAAAAAAGAAAAAAACTTAAATTTAATAGATTGTAAATGCATAGGATATAATAAAGAAATAATTAATGGAGTATATGTAATAAATTGCAAACAATGTCTAGATAGTGCGATTGATAGCAAATATGTGGGAGAAATGAAAAATTCTATAAAAACTATATTAAAACAACATATGTCAAATAATAAATCGTCAATATATATATATAAAGGAAACAGGACACAAATTTACACAAAGTTCAATAAAAATGATTACATATAAACAATATTACAGAAAGGAAAATAAAAGAAACAATACTAATAAGAAAAATAAAACAAAAATGTAATAGAGATTCTGGGATTAGGATGAGATTGGTATAAATATATAAAGAGAAAATTACTTATAAATGAATTATGGGTTATAAAAAAATTGTAAGCTTACATAGGAGCATAAACATAAGTATATTTATAGATATTACATATTAGGAAAAATCTTAGCATATAGAGCAGTATAATATAAATTTAAAAGAGAATTATATAATAATAATAAAAGTTAAAAGTGTATAAATAATATATTTACCTTAAATAATATGTAACAGGGGAAGCTAGGGTATAAGATAATTTTTTTATATATAAAAGGTGGGATGATTGTGTTAGGAGGATTGTTGAGTGTTATAGTGGTAAGGAATGGGATAAAAGAATAGAAGCATTAATAAAAAATAGGGAGTTGGAGAGATGGAGAAGTAGTATGGAGGGTAAGAAGAGTTTAAATATATATAGAAGTAAACGGAATATTGGAAGCGAGTTAATTTATGATAATAGTAAGGAAAGGAGTTTATTGTTTAAGGCTCGAACGGGATCTTTAGCAACAAGAGAATATACATGTAAATGGAAAACTATGGGTGATTTAGCGTGCAAATTGGGTAAGGAAAGTATAGAAAATATTAGGCATCTGTTGATTGAATGTAAATGCTTGAAAGCAGAAAGGATACAGATAATGAAGTTATGGGAGAATAGGTATGAACAAAGTGACAATACAGAAAGTGAGTTAGTAGTTTTTATGCTGGGTATGCAAAAAGATAAGGGGGATTTAGATTTAAAAGCCATAGAGTTGACAAAGATTATGTTGTGGAAATGGGATGGGGCAGAATATGGGAAGACTTAGAGTGGGGATTGGAAAATAAAGTGGCTAACAGGTTTATCTGGGCATAGTTGCTGAGATATTCTTGACTTCGTTTAAGGAGAAGCCAAATACATCACATCATTTAAAAAATGTTTTTTATAGGATTAAAGTAAACTGGGTAAGTTAAAAATTTCAATATTTATAGGTTTTTAGATATTAAAAAATAATAAATATAAAATATTATTTTTAACAGAAAAATGAGTAAAGAAATAATAAATATATGATATAAAAATTAAAAAGAATATTAATAAATGAATTACTGTTGAACTGACAATTATATGAATATAAAATTATTAAGTATTTTATTGAGGTGGAGTTAATAACAATAAAGTTTAAATTTATAAGGAATAGAAGTAATTATGAGATTATTAAAAATAATAAAAATGAATAATATATTTAGATTAATAGTTGTTCTTGTATATATATATATACAGTTAGGAATACATATGTATAATTTATATTTATTTTCTATTTACTTTGTATATTTTATTTTATATTAACTGGATTATTTTATTTGGGCTTGACTATATTTATTTCAGTTTTATTAGGTTTTATTTTATGTTTTTAGTTTTTTATTGTTTACATTTTTTATGGTATTATTTATATAGTTATGTATTTTATTTTATTTTGTTCATTATATCATAGGTCTGAAGAAGATTGCAGGACAGTCGAAACATAGATGTATATATATGTACAATAATTTTTTTTTGCTAAAAAGTGTTTGAAGTACCAGTTTGAAAAAATTGTAATTATATAAGGTATTTCAGCAAAATAAAGAAAAGGGTGATTTTGGTAATATTTTTTTTTAGATTTAGGGAACTTTTGTGAAACCTTCCTGAAAGATAAATCTCACATAGCCATACCTCTGTATGAATTATTAAAAAAAACCATAGTGATGGAAATTGGGAGCCCAATATGGTGAAGCTTTTAAAAAAGAAAAGGACTTTCTGGCATCTGACCAATTATTAGTACATTGTTGTGAAGAACAAGAAGTGGTGATTACAATAGGTGCTGTAATTTCTCATAGTGCATATGGAGGTGAATGCTCTATTGGATATACATCCAGAACACTTTCAAAATCTGAGAAAAATTATTGCCAATTAGATAAGGAGGCTCTTGCAATACTATTTGTAGCAAAAAAAATCCATCAATATGTTTGTGGACAGGCATTTATTAAAATTTTTACAGACCATGGATATTTGAAAAAGAAATAAAAATATTCCGGACCATGCTAATTAATGTATGCTGAGTTGGATTAATATCCTGGCTTCATATGATTTCAAAATATTATACAAGCCTGGAAAGCAGATAAAGCATGTGGATACCCTTTAAGAATCCTAAATAAATGCATGCATAAATCATATTATTACAGAATTCAACTATATAAATGTTATGAAGTGTAGAATTGTAAATAGGCAAAACTCTCCATACAGTAGTGCCACCCTGTGCCAACCAGAGTAATCAATGGATCCCAGAAGGCGCTTGTGCATAAAATCCCCATCCAATGCCTACTCATCCAATATCCCCAGACTAGTTTCTAGCTTGTGGCATTCATCAGTGAGGAGCCTTGGATCTGAAAGCACTGCACCTAGATCCATTGATTACTCTGGTTGGCACAGGGTGGCACTACTGTATGGAGAGTTTTGCCTGTTTAGTAAGTTATGCGCTAGCATAAGAGATGGTGATCATGAGTTGTAAATAGCAAAGTTGTAGTAAAATGGACTAAAAATGACATGGGATGGCAATTAGTTAAAGTCTGAATTAAACAAGGATAGCCAAAAATGTGATCAAACTATGTAGTGTGAGAAATATAGACTGCTTGGGAAAGTTTGTATATATGTGAAGAATGTATTCTTATGATAGTAAATTTTAATTCCAGCTGATAGGAGGAAAAGATTACACAAAAACATCCTGGAGTAATTCTCATGAAGGAACTAATCCATTCATATGTCTGGTGGTCAGATATAAATAATGATATTGAAACAGTAAAGGAATGTCAACCCTGTCAAAACATAGCAAAGTTACCTATGAAGAAGTTCAACGCATTTTCTTAAGCTACCAAAACATAGGAAAGAGTGCATTCGGAGCCATTTCATGGATATATATTCCTTGTAACTATCAATTCTTACTCCAAATGGATAAATATGGTAAAAAAAATACCAATACAAATAATGTAATAAAAATATTAAACAAACATTTTGCAATACATGGGTATCCTGAGCTTATAGTTATGAACAACAGTGTAGAATTTTATTCAGTGCAATTAAAGGATTTTCTCACTTAGAAGGGAATATAACATGTTTTAGTACCTTCGTACTATCCTGATCAAATGGATTACTGGAAAAGACCATTCAACATCTAAAGTGCACATTGAATAGAATGGAGTATGTTGATATTCATGAAGCCATAACAACCGCAATGTTTTATCAGCACTTCACAACTCTAGTAGAATTATTAATAAAGCATAATGTGAGAATGCATATTTCTGTGTAGATTCCAGACAAAACTGAAAGGAATGAAATGTCAAGTTAAGTATAGGCAGACTGTCTGGATAAGAGACATATTGAGGAGAAAATGACTACCAGGAATTATAACTAAACTATTGCCTAAGCAAATTGCAAAATTAAAACAGAAGACACTAGAGAAGTAAGAAGGCATATTAACCATTTGCAAATCCATGGCCGATAGATACAATAGAAAAACTTGCAAGTTCAGCTACCACTCAGATGGAAAATTCTTTAGAAAATATTTGCATGCATGTGTTTATTAATACTGAATTATATGTTGAAGAAAAATCTTCTAGCCAATATACAATTATGGAATTAGATAGTGAACTACACCCTGAATAAGAAAGAATAAGGATGAAGACAAATCAATATAACCAAGATCTGCCAGAGATCAACATATGTCTAAAAGAATGCAGTATTATTTTTTTGTTAATTAAGGGCCTATTTTTAGGGTGAAGAAGTAGTATTGCTGTATATTATCAAAAAATGTATAATATAAATAAAGTTACGTGTGTGTGCATGTAAAATTAGTCATTATAAAAGACATTAAAATTCACTCTAGAAATAATTAAAATGCATAAGTTAATTTTATTTAAATACGCTATTACTAACAGTTAAATGTATTTGGAATATTTAAATAAAGTTAAATTTTTCTAAAGACCTTCAATACGCATATTAGATGATGGAAATAGTCCAGTATAAAAATATTAATGTAAAGTTAATGTTTATTTAAATTTTTATTAGTTTAGTATGTTAAAAAGATAGGAGGCTTACAATAAATTAGCAAATGGCCTATTTTTGTTATTTATATATGATAGTTTAGAATCGCTGCATCTAGTGATTGCACTATAAAGTACAAAATTACAATTTATTTTCTATTAATTTTTCATTTTCTTATTTTTTATCTAATATTTTTTGTTGTTGAATTATGAATGACTGAAACCATGAATATGGAAATCATGGATGGATGCTGAAGACTTTTAAATATATATATATATGCATATTATTGAAATGAATTTTTTCATGGTTTTATGGGCTATTTATCACTTCCCTCAGAATGTAACTCATTCAAGGTAAACTATATTTTTAGCTTTAAGAAAAAGATCAAGAATTAATTATTTTATGGAAATCATAACCTGTCTGCAAAAATTAAGAAAATATTGTAATATTTGCTGTAACATGTTAGAAATTTTGTAACAACTTAATTTACAAAGTTTTGTAATTTATGAGATAGTATCAGAGATCCTTAATGAAAACTCATTATGAAATATATTAGATATTTAAATTATTAATTTCAACCACACATAAATAACTTTTACTACTGCTTGAATATGTAATATTTATGATTATAATCATGTCATTTCATAATGAGCGTTATTAAATCTTATATGTAACTTAAGAAAACCTCGCAATATAATAATTAGCATATTGTCTGTCCATAAATTTTGAAAATATTTCAGGTTATTAAGTCTTCAATTTTTTTAAATAACAGTTTATATTCACCCAAGCTAGACATACAGTTATTAATTTGGAAATGAGCATCTATTTTTTCTTATCTTAGAATAAAATAAAGGCAAAAAAAATTAAGTCAGCAGCCTCTGAAAGTTGTTTAGCTTGGTGAGTAATGCTGTTTCAATTTTTTTTTTTTTTTTTTTAGAATTATTGGAGATTTTTTAGTCTGCATTGGAATATTTAAATATTGTTTTATTTTTTTTATCTACCATACAAAATAAATAGCCTCTAAGTTATAAACTATGATAAATAAACTCACAATACTTGTTTCGGAGAAATTTTTTATCAATTGAATAATGATAGTAAAGATTTTACATTGATGATAAATTGGAATTTTCTAGCCTTGTATTGTCATAATATCTCACAATAATTTTTTTAAGCTATGTTTTTTTTTTTTAAAAAAAAAGTTCCTTTTGCTAACCAGATTATTAAAAAGTTTTTCAACTCTGATGTTATAGGGTCATAAACAACTGATATTGGAAGGTATTATAAAATTCTTCAATGAGAAAGATAGATCCATAATTTCCCAAAAATCTCTGTAAGTATTAACTTTTTACTACTTTTTTTTTATAGTAATTCTAGATTATAATGAAGTAAATCTCTGTATACCAAAGATGCATAATACTCTAAATATATGTTATATTAAATGAATATATATATATATATGTATGAAATAAAAAATTGGTTGTTTTATAATAGCGTGTTGAAACCGCCGGAGGGCGTGGTTTGTTTGTAAACAAAGATAAATATAATGTTGCCGGGGCCGGGTTTTTTTGGTTTGGTTTGTTTATCACATTTATAAAAGTAATATCAAAAAATGAATTTACAAAAAGTACTAATTTTTTTTATTCTTTTCATTACTTATATTTTCGGGCCGGGGTTTTTTTTCTATGTATTTTTTTGTTTTTTTTTTTGTTTATCACATTTAAAAGTACTATCAAATCAATTTTGAACCAAAAAAAGTACATCAATTAAAAATGAATTTTAAAATGTAGTTACTTTTTATTCTTCTTATTACTTATATTTTTGGTTCAGTATTCTACGAAAAATCAGCTTCTTATTTTTTTGTTTTATTTTTATAAATTACAAATAAATATATTTCCATTTAACGGTAACATTTACAACCCAAAGTCTAACTTTGGGAAAGAGGGGGGGTGTTTATAATTTATAATAAAACGGAATGCAACTCGAAGATTGACAAAGTTTTGATGGTAATTACCAAAAACATAAATATATTCGGCAATTAAAACCAACTTTTTGGTCTCTTCAGGAACAGCATGCATGCAGCTTCAAGCTCTTTTGTTTGATAATCCTTCCAGCAGTCAGAGAATTCTCTGACATTCGGAAACTTTCCTATTTCAGCCATTTGATTAAGCTCGCAATTGTTCTCGCAGAAACATGACTTAGAGCGTGATTTGATATGAATCGCGCTTGCACCTACTCTTGCCCAATTTTTTGAGCAGTAAATGTGGGCTAGGGAAGCATGAGACTATGCTCATAATTGTTAATAGACATTCCTAAAACATGGGAGATAGAGGGGGAAGATGGTCTTAATGAATATTAAAATAGTTTTGACAATCGGAATTCCAGCCACCCTCACACAATACTGTAGCCAAAAGTGAAATGTGATCGCACATCAAAAATGCTTGGCCCAAATCTGAGCTGTAAGTTGACACGATAGCTTTTGCGGCAGATTAAATGTCATGTTTCTGTGCATTAGCATAGAAATAGACACAGCAGCCACCCTGTACAATGGACTATTTCTAGGCTTACGCATTAGAAATAGAACATTCGATAGCGGAGGCCGCCTAAACGGCATATTTTTGTGCGCTATCATAGAAATAACACCCTCCGCCGGTTTCAACACGCTATTATAAAACAACCAAAAAATTTAAATCTCTAGAGATATGTATTTTTGAAGGAGATATTCATGACTGCTATTTATTATATGTACATACTTTATGTAA
The DNA here is from genome assembly GCA_028023455.1 of Epiperipatus broadwayi. NCBI lineage: Eukaryota > Metazoa > Onychophora > Udeonychophora > Euonychophora > Peripatidae > Epiperipatus > Epiperipatus broadwayi. The sequence goes on from JAQFVV010012404.1 coordinate 7,635,213, forward strand.
TATACAATTTGAATAAGTATAATAATTATTGCTTGGATAATCATCTGAAATCCGGGCATAGCCGCTTGGGGCGTTGATGCTATACAAAAATCAATCAAATATAACGTTACTGGGCCGCCGCAACTTTTTTTTTTATAGAACATGTTTTTTTTTTTGTTTTTTTTTTGATTAAACAGATTTTTTATTTCATTTACAACATGATTTCTTTTTTATTAAACAAATTTTTATATTCATTTTCATTGTTTTTTTTTAAACTGATATTTTTCTTTATCCAACAAATGTTGGTAATTTAATTTTTTCAATTTTAAAACTTTGGACTGTTTCACGACGACGAAAAAGTTTGTTTTAACCCTGCCGAAAAAATATAATGGGATAATTATTTGGGACTTGTTTTACTTTGTTCTACCTTTTTTTTTTTTTTGGTTGACTAAATTGTTTTTCTTCTTATTATTAAATCAAAACTAACTTATGTGTTGTTGGGGGTTCAAAAATTGTTTTGAAATCCCCACCCTCAGATCAATAATTGTAATATAAAGTCGATAAATTTACTTTTTTTTAAACAACTTTTTACTTTTATTTATATTTCGTTTGAATTAGCCTTTTTTTTGCTTCTACAATAAACAGCTTTTTGGGGGGGCTTTCATACCGTTATTATTAACAAAAAGTAAACAAAAATAGTCATTTATTTGAACCCCACTTGTTTTAATCCTGATGAAAACTTATAATGCAATTATACGGGTATTATTTCGAATTTATTCAACCTTTTTTTGGGGGGTTGACCAAATTGTTTTTCTTCTTTTTAAATAAAAAATAACTTTTGTGTTTTTTGGGGGATAAAAAATTGTTTTAAAACTCCCACCTCCACACTCGGAAAAAGAATTGTAACAAAAAATCAATAATTTACTTTTTTTTTCCAACAACTTTTTTTCACTTTTTACTTTTATTTATATTTCGTTTGAATTACCCTTTTTTTGCCTTCTACAATAAACTGCTTTTTGGGGGGGATTTTGTACTTTGTTATTATTAACAAAAAGTCAACAAAAATAGTCATTTATTTTAACTCTGCTGCAAAAAATGTAATCCAAATACTTGTCAATTTTTAATGAAATGAAAAAAAAAAAGGAACACAAACTTTGGACTTTTTTAAAATTATTTATTATTTTATTGCTGTAATAAAAAGAGGACATTATGTGCCTGAAAAAAGGACACAATCTCACACACTTTCTGTACTCGGCAATTCTGAAAAGTTTAAGAATTGCACGCTCTTCTCAGACCTTTTATTGGTCTCGTATATTTTCCACGCTGAAACGTAGCACGTGAGCGTTGGTGGAGACCATATGACAATTATAAGTAATTAACATTATTTAAATATAGATGACATTACTCTATTTATGGAGATTTGAAAAGTTGTACTGACTTGAAATTCAAACACCCTCAAGCGATACGGTAATCAGCTATGAATAGAACAAATATGCATAAATAGTTTCGAAGCACAAAACAGGCCATAATATTTTTGTGCATTGTCATGTAAAGTGGCCTGCCATAATGGGTTAATACAATATTAAATGTTGTATTAGCCATAAGGCCGGCCGGAGAAACGGCATTTTTATGTGTTTTGACACAAACAATGCCCCAAGCGGCCGTGCCCGGATTTCAGATGGTTACCATTGCTTGTATTTTAATTTAAAAAAAAAAAATATTTCCAAGAACAAATAATGTATATACTATCAATTATGAATCAGGGAGAGGGAGACATGGTATTGCATTGATTATTCAGTATTTGTTTTAAAAATATTTGTATTACTTAGCAGCTTACATAGTGAAGTAATCACTCTATAAACTTTTTTGATTTATCTTTTACCTAGCTCTCTATGAATTAAAGATGTTTGAAAGGATAATGGATCTTTAGAATTTTAATAAACAATAGCATTATTTTTCTATTCATTTATATAATGAATATGTAGATTATAAACAGTTTCTGAAGTGTTTGGATTTTTTTTTCTTATAAGATCATAAACAATGTTGATGTACATTATTTTTAGAACTGAATCAGGCAGATAATGTTGAAATAGAAATATTTTTTTTGCTTTCTCTGCATTGCTGAATCTTGATGAGCAAATGATCTTTGGCTTTATGAGATGTTTGTAGTAATTTATAAAAAAAACATTGCAAAGGATTATTTCTTTAATTTTGTTAATAATTAAATGGATATTTAAATGTATGTATATATATATATATATTTATAGAAATGAAGAAATTATATCTATGTAAACAGAGATGATTTAATTTTTTGATCTTGCTAGGAAATCAATAAGCAGTTGTCAGTCATGTGCTAAACAAGTTTTCTTTATTAATCTAAGCAATAGCTCCATTGTTGTGGATTTTAGTGAAGTTCTCGGTACTGTTCTATTAGCCAGTGTCAGCTGCTTGATGGCGTTATTTATATGCAAAAACATGTAAATATGCTGTTTACGCAGCCGCTGTGCAAAACTCAACCAAATAGACACAGCTTTTTTTTTTCTATTATAACTAACAGCTTGCTTTGTCTTGTGCAGTTTGTGCGAGTGTACACAATTCCTTTCTTTTACCAATATTAACACTTCGCTACTGTACCATTTTAGAGTGGGTGGATTTAAAGTTTGCATAACTCTTGCAATCTGCATTCAAAAGTAATTGTGGTACAACTTAACTAATGTACTATTAAAAAGTAATAATTATAAGCCCATTACCCCGCTTCCTAACACAACATGTAAGATGTAAATAATTAGAAAAGGTTACGGGAAACCACAATTTCACTGTTTTCCCAAAAAAAGTCATGGTTCATGAGAACATCTACAAGAATTAAAATTTCAAACTGTAAAATTTTCTCATAGTTAGATAGAGACAATAAGAAATTGTAAAAATGAATAGATTTTTTATTAATCTTCCAAAAAAAAACAATAACCAATCGAATTGGAAATTATTAATCATTACTAATAGGTGTGCCATTAATATACATATCTTAGTCACATATGTTTTCAAATATAGTTATTATAAACAATAAATAAATATTAATTCTCCTTTTTCAAAAATGACAACAAAAAAAGTAAAATACAGTTCAGTAAATAAAGCGTTATCATTTCGTCCACTATGATGTAGTTAGTTATCTCTCAAGCAATGATAGTAGATTTTTCTAAAGTTTGCGGGGCGGGGGTCCAGCACTGGCGTACACAGGGACCATTAATTCTACTCTAATAGAATATTTGCAATAACATATGTCAATTTATAAGTTTTAATTATTGCGGATGTGAAAAGGCATACCATCTGCCCTACATTGCAGAACTAAGATGAAATTTGTATGCACTTGTAATTAAAGGTTTAAATTTTGTATTGTAAAATTGTTATCGAATAAATTATTATCATTGATTAAGGAAATCAATGAATTACATTAATCTGTAGAATAAAATATCTGACTGTAAAATTTCTCGTAGTTTTATCCAGAGACCCAAAGAAATTGTCAAAAGAATACATTTATTAATCTTAAAAAAATAACCAATCGAACTGGAAGTTATTAATCATTATTAATACGTGTGCCATTAATATCCATACACATCTTCTTTTAAAGATAGCTATTGTAATAAATAAATAATTTTCCTTTTCAAAAATTACAAAAAAAAGTAAAATATAGTTCAATAATTAAAGCATTATTATTTCTTCCATCACAATGTAATTAGTTATCTCTCAAGCAATGATAGTAGACTTTGTGAAGTTTGTGGGGAGGGGGTGATGGTTTTTCCAGCTCTGGCATCTATGGTGAATCATATAATATATTTGCATTAACGTAAACTTGTTATAAATTATAGTAATTTATTAAGGAAATAAATGAATTATGTTAACCCGTATGTTTTTTATTATTTCACAAATAATGGAGTTGGCCCGGTAATATTATATTTCGGTGTTTTTTCATAGCGACAACACCATCAAGCGGCTGACACTGGTTTAATAGAACAGTACCAAGTTCTCTTTTATTTTAAATCTACGTTGTTATAAGGATTTAAATTCAGAAAGCTATTTTTGTAGGTGTGAGAATGCAGAAGACTAAGACTCATTGTACAAATAATAATTATTTTTCTCCAGAGTTTTATATGTTGAATTAGATATTTTCATCAATTTTTAATTTGATAAAAAATAGAAATAAAAAGATTATATTCATGTAAATAGAAAAAAAAACTTTATCTTTTGATGCTGCCAGGAAACCAATAACTAATTGACATTTCTAAGATTGCACAAGCTTTCTCTATTAGCTTATACAATAGCTTTTTTGTTGATATAATCTCTTTATGTCTATTCTTTATCAAATTAAAAATTCATGAAAATATTTAATTTGACATATATTACTCTTACTCTTGGAAGAAGATTAATTATTATTTGTAGAATGTCAAGGAAGATGTTAGTTTTCTGGTTTACATCCTTATAATAATTTGGAGTTTGAAATAAAAGAGAATCTCTTTTACTTCACTAAAGCTCAAAACAAAAAAGCTATTGTGTAAGTTATTAGAGAAAACATGTTTAGCCTCAGGATTGTCAATTAGTTATTGCTTTTCTGGCAACACCAATAGGTAAAGTTCTCTCTGTTTATATGGATATAGTCTTTTTAGTTCTATTCTTTATTAAACTAAAAATCCGTGAAAATATATAATTCATATATATACATTGTGTATTTATATCAATTCCTATTACAAATTTTGCATTTCATTAACAAATACACTTATGTAATAAATCCACAAATGATTATTAATCATTATTTATGAAGTCAGAAATAAAACTTTTTAAACATCATATTACATTTTTTTTTATTAATTATCATATGTATCTTTTTTTATTATCTATATATGCATGATCCTATTTGGTCATGCAGTTAAAAATGTGTGAATATAATGTGATGTTTTGAACCAACTGAAAAGTCTGTTTTAATTGAAAAACATCTTGAGAATCATTTATGTTTTCATGTCTATAGTCATGTATTTAAAACAAGAATAATAAGCTGTGGTTTTAAAAATACTTATAAGATCTTATATACAAGTAAAGAAAGTTGAAACTGTAACGGGCTTGGGGGGCTCATCTTACTAGGGGGACTTTTGGTAGGATGATGTCAATAACATGATGAAATACATAATCCATGATTGTGTCCACCTCCAATTTACTCATTAAATCTAGATACAATTTGGGCTAGTTCATCACATCTCGCCCTGTTTTTTGGCTCCATTATGCCTCGTTATTCAAACTCAGAGAATTTGCCTTCGATTCTCTTCAGAGATGAACCTATACAAGTTAACAACTGCTGCGCCTCTATATAAGTTACAATTGGTCTAAATATTCACCCAAGCATCTTTCATGACTACTATATAAGATTCAGATGTATGTGTGCGTATACTCCTGGCTACAAGTTGATTGGTGAATGCATGATGGTTTTAATAATATAAACTAGAGACCAATTTGATAAGAATGAATTCTATAATATTTATTGAATAACAAAACAAAGTAAAAATTAAAATATTTTAACAATATAAAATGGTATAATCATCTGTGCCAAGAATGGATCTCTACCATATTAATAATTGAATATATTTACAATTCCAAAACCTGGTCCTATGGTAGAAATTCATGATGTGACACTAATTATTTACAAAGCATACAGAAAATTAAAATAAATAATTTAAAATGATCGTAAAGCTAACTAGCTAAATGAAGTCTTCCCTATTATATTTGCAGTTACATCATCGTTCATTTCAAATTAATGGTGTTTGATCTTCTTGGGACCTCTCTGTTATCTGTGTGTAAATCCCTGCTGTTGATAGAAAAGAGCATCTACACTAGAAGATTAGTCATTCATACCGAAAAAAAAAAACATATAATGGTTGTTAATTAACATCAAACAAATAATGTAAACTTTGTGCTATAATAAGTCTATGCATTTAATATGGAATATTAAAGATCTTATCTTTATCTCATATTGTGATGATTAATGTTAAGTCGCTACAGAGGGAAAGTTGATCTAAACTTTATTAAAAAATTTAGCTAAACTTAATCATCTCTATTTTCACTTATACACCTGAGTCTCATTTTATGTGGTAGATAGGTTCCTCAGAAAACGAGCACAAAAGAAATCGCACAAAAATAAACATACCTTGAAAACTGGGGGATATGTTCCAGTAATTTTCAGAAGTCGCATAAAAGCAAAGCAACAAGGAAAAATTACTTTAAAATTCGCATTAAAAAAATAAGGAAATAAAGTATGACTAATAAAAAATTTCAAATATTTGAAAAAAATTAAAACAAGACAAACATTTTTTATTAACTACAGTATTTAATTTTACATTTTTTCATACATATTTTAATCATTATGGCTGTTTGACAATATGTGTTCGTTTGTGAACTAGTAAGAAATCAGATTCATGACGTGATGTACAACTAGCGCCACTCTCAGTCTTGAGCTGTGTTAATGGTTTTCTGTTTCTATATTAAAAAAATGAGATCGCAATCAAAACAAAAAAATTATACATTATCATTAGAAAGATTATTTTCAGTTTATAAAATCAATAAAATCTTCGTTATTTATTTTAAAAATCTAAAAAAATATTTATTTCTGTTAATATCTAACAAAATACGTTTTAAAAGTTTAAATTTTTTGAGTATTTATTGTGATATTTTTATACATACATATAAATCTATTATTATTATTTACTCATTAGTAGTATAAGTAGGTTATTTACTTAGAAGCTAAGATTCTAAATACATCTTCAGGCCATATTCACGTTAGCTGCTAATATAACATTATATTTTTGAAAAAAAAAAAGTTTTTCAAGTCAAAATAAGTTATTAATAATTTAAATTTCTTGATATCTAATAAATATAGTGAAATATGAAAGATATTAAGAAGAAACATGAATCGCATAACTTCAAAATCGCATTAAAATAATCTGCATAAAACGAAACCAGGTGTAATAGACTCTTCCAAAATATAAACTACAAATGTTCATGCGCCCAAATATGGAAATAAAAAAAATGACAATAATCAAATATACAATAACAACGCATAACAAGATCGGTTAAAACTTCATTAAATCATCATGATTAATGTTCACGAGTTTGGCAACAATATCTTTCATATATACAATCTATTCTTCCCGGATTGTATTCCTCAGGCAAAATATTGGTCACTCATTCACTCTACATAACATGCTTGAAATAATATTGCATTAATCCCTTTCATCGGCCTTTTTCTCATTCTATATATAGGCATCTCTTGTCAGACAACAGGTTTTTCTTCAGGCATTATAAGAATAGACGAATGAAGTCATTACACTCATGGTCTGAATAATGGCAGTCAATTCTATTGCACTAGTATCTTAGCTTGAATACATTGCACAGCGGTTTAAAATATGAAATTTTATCTGTGGTTTGGCATTTACTGGTTTTTATACACAAGAAATTACTTCATTATTCTGTTTAGCTGCTGGTGATATTTTGCTTTCTTTCTGTTTGTGCTTGAATAGTATCGTTTTTTTTTTTTTTAAATATCAGTTCGAAAACAGTTTTTTTATTTTGTTAAGCTGCATGAATCTTTTATCTTCTCTTTCTTCAACATCACTTTTAATTTCTTATAGTCTTTCACTAACGAATTTATATGGAAAAACCAATATTTTTGAACGTGGCATCCATTTTCTTTAGCATTCGAAAATTCGCTCTCCTGATCTTAAAGAAATTTTTTCTTTTTAAAAGATCCTGGATATAAATTGGATTTACTTTTATACTGAGCATAGTTTCCCGTACTTAGTATTTTTCATTTCCTTCTATGCTGGTGCAGTTACCTATTGTTGTGCATCTTACCCTGGTAATAATTAATTTAAAGAATTACATAATGGAATTTGAATTTCACTTTTGCCTAGTGATTAGCTTGACATTGGGTCATCGCTATGCTTACTCAGTCTCTGTATGTGCTATTGCACTATTTAATTTGTGATGCACCATATAATGGCTATTAGTTTATTATTAGTATACTTATATATTTAGACTTTTTTTTTTTTTTTTTTTAAAGTGTTTAATCCTGTTTTCCCTCATTAAACGGGAGTTTTTTAATTTTTGTTATATAAAGAAAAATGGGCTTATTATGATATTTGTTATTATAAATATTTAATAAATATATATCGTATATATATTGTACCGGACATTCAATCCATCCTGACACCGAGGGCGCCACCAGAGAACTACATATCTGGACTAATAATTTATCAGAGACATCAGAGAATGTAATGGGTGAGTACACAGAATTGAATTTGAGTATGGTTAAAGGAAGAGTAGGAATAGTTGGATTATTACCAAGATTTGATAAAAGGTATATGTTAGATAGGGCATGTTCTATAAATGAGAGATTGAAAGAATTGTGTGAGAGAAATGATGTTACGTTTGTGGATGAGTGGGATTTTTTTATTGGGAAGAGGGAGTTATTTGGTAAAGATGGGTTGCATTTAGAGAAACAAGGAAGTGAAGTTTTAGAGCTGATTTATAAAGAATGTATTTCGAGAAACTTGTAAAGGGGGATGGGATTTTAAATTGTAGTGTTATTAAAAAGATGAAGAATGGATGGGAGGTAAGGAATAAACAAAGGGCAGTTGATTTAGATGTAGATGTGGAGAGGGAATGGGTCTTTAAAATTAATAGTAAGCAAGTTATTTATAAACATAATGGAGAAGAAAGAATCAAAAAAAATTTATAAAAGAGTAGTTACGAAAGAAATAATTGTTAAAATTGGGTATTTGAATATGCAAGGTGGTAGGAGATCAGAAAAGTGGCAGGAATTAAACAAAGCAATTGAAAATGAAGGGCTTGAGGTATTAGCAGTAGTGGAAACACATCAAAGAGAAGATGAAGAACCTGTTTTGGAAGATTTGGTATGGCAGGGTATAAATAGAAAAAAGAAAGAAAAAATGGGTGGCGGTATAGGTGTTATATCAAAAAAATATTTAAATACTGTTAAATTCCAAGAACATTTGTGGTTTGAAATAAGGTTGGGAAAACAAGAATGGATGGTGGCTATAGTTTATATAGCTACTGGAGATAGTCAAACTAATAGAATGGAACAATAGCATATATGCATGCCTAGTTAAAGATATACAGAGTTTTAAAGAAAAGGGGAAGAGAATAATGGTTATAGGAGATGTCAGTGGGCATATTGAAGAAATTGATGATATAGACAATAAGAATGAGCAGCTTTTGAAGGAATTTTGTCAGAGAGTAAATTTGAGCATTGGAAACTTATCAAATATTTATGAGGGACAATACACATGGTCTAGGAATAATATATCCCACACAATAGATTATGTATTGGTAGAGAAAGAGGGAATGGATAAAGTACGAAAAATTAAGGTGTTTGATAATGAAGAGAGAGTATGTAATAGTGATCATAATTTCTTTATAATTGAAATGGTTAATAATGTGATGGAAAATAGAAATAAAAGTAGAAACAGTAGTGAAAGATGTGGATGGAGAGTGAATGATAAGAATAAGTTAGAAGAGTATAGAATACAAGTTGAAGAAACCATGGAAGAGTTGGTTGGAAATGAGTATGAGGACTGGTGTGACGAAATAGAAAAACTGGTAAATAGAGTGTTAGGTGAGAATATTCAGAAGAATAAAAGTAATAGAAAAATGAGAGTTAGTAAAAGTATAAAAGAGAGGGAAAAAGCATACAGAGAATATAAGTGTGCTATTAAGAACAAAGAAAGTGAAAAAGAAATTAATGCTAAATGGGAAAAGTACTTAGAAAAGAAGAAGTTAGCTAAAATAGATAATTATAGAGAGAGAATGAAACTAAATAGTAAATTATTGGATGATATTAATAAAAGTGAAAGAGATGGGAGTAAAAAATTTTGGAATTACATTAAAAGGAGAAATTTAGGGGAGAGAGAGATAGTACTACTGGATGAGGAGGGAATAGAGTGTAGCTCTAGAGAAGAATTAGAGAGAATATTGAATTGTTATGTAATGGATGTAGAAAAGATGTTAGATGTGAAGGACAGAGGGATAGAAAATATGAAAACATATAGTAATGGGAATATTAGCTTTACAGAAAAGGAACTGAATGAGGCAGGGAAGAAATTGAAAACTGATAAGGCAAGAGGGTTAGATGGATGGACAGCAGAGATGGTAATGAATTTAGGGCATAGGGCAAAAGTAAAGTTACTATCATGTTTTAATAAGATGGGACAGAAGAGAGTTTTTCCGGGTAGCTGGAGTAAAACAAGAGTAAGATTATTATTTAAAGGAAAAGGTAAGGATCATAGAAAGTTAAATAATTATAGACCAATAGCGGTAACATCAGTTTTATATAAAGTTTTTTTATATATGGTGGCTGGAAGAGTTGCAAAGTGAATGGAAGAAAATAATGTAGTGGGGGAAATGCAAGGAGGCTTTAGGTAAGATAGGCGTATAGGAGATAGTTTATTTGTAGTTACACAACTTATAGATATGAGTAGAAATTCAGGTAAACAGTTATATATGAGTTTTATAGATATAGAGAAGGCATATGATAGAGTGAATAGAAGTGGACTATGGATAGGTTTAGCAAATCTGGGAATGGATGAAACTTTAGTGGGTGTCATTAAGAAATTGTATTAAAATAATTACTATACTTATCAATTAGGGGATATAGAATCGGTTAAAGTTAAAAATGTGGTGGGACTAAGGCAAGGATGCCCTATGTCACCTATTTTGTTTGTGTTGTATTTGAGTGAAATGGAGAGAGCAATAGAAAGTCTTGAAAGAGGGATAGAGATACCGTTAATAGGTGGCAAGAGAGCATATACATTGTCGGGTCTTTTTTTGCGGATGATGTCTTTTTGTGTGCAGAAAGAAGAGAAGATATGGAAGTTATGCTGAGGATATGCGCAAGGGTGGGTAAAGATATGGGGATTAAATTTAGTGAAGAAAAATCAAATATAATGATAGTGAATACTGGGGAAAGAGAAGACAGATTTCTTATTGGGGGATATAAAGTTAAGTGTGGTGAATAGATATAGTTTTTTGGGAATCATCTTGAATAATAAGAAAAATTGCTTGGATGAATGGGAGAAAAAATGGATAAATGAAGCAAAAAAAGAAAGGGATTGATAAAGAAATTAACAGTGTTTTCATATAATAAATATGATGTAGCTAGAATTGTATGGAAGGGAGTGGCAATAGCAGGGTTAACATATGGCAATGATGCATTATGTGTTAGTAAAGTGGTTTTAGATTGCTTAGAAAAAGTACAAAGGGAAGTAGGAAGGAGGTGTGGACAGCAAAGGAGGCAATTCAAGGAGAAATGGGATGGTCAAGTTTTTATATGAGGGATGCAAAAAGCAAATTGAAAATGTTTGGTAGATTTCAGTTTATGGATAATAAAAGAATAGCCGAAATAGTATTTAATTGGGTTACAAATAAAGGGCAGGCAACAAGATGGGTCAGAAAGGTAATGCAATATGCAGAAGATTTGGATAAAGAATTTATGTCAGTATACTTCTACAAAAGGTGGGATGATTGTGTTAGGAGGATTGTTGAGTGTTATAGTGGTAAGGAGTGGGATAGAAGAATAGATGCATTAATAAAGAATAGGGAGTTGGAGAGATGGAGAACTAGTATGGAGAGTAAAATGAGTTTAAATGTATATAGAAGTAAACAGAACATTGGGTGTGAGTTAATTTATGAAAATAGTAAGGAAAGTAGTTTATTGTTTAAGGCTCGAATGGGATCTTTAGCAACAAGGGAATATACGCATAAATGGAAAAATATGGGTGATTTAGTCTGCAAGTTGTGTAAGGAAGGCATAGAAAATATTAGGCATCTGTTACTTCAATGTAAATGCTTGGAAGCAGAAAGAGTACAAATAATGAAGTTATGGAAGATTAAATATGAACAAAGTGATTATACAGAAAGTGAGTTATTGGTTTTTATGCTAGGTTTGGGAAAAGATAAGGCGGATTTAAATATGAAGCTCGTGGAGTTGACAAAGATTATGTTGTGGAAATGGGATGGAGCAGATTATGGGAAAACTTAGGGTGGACATTGGAAGGTAAAGTGGCTAACAGGTTTCTCTGAGCATGGCTGCTGAGAGATTCCTGACTCCGTTTAAGGAGAAGTCACAGTGCATCACATCACATCACATGGAAAATTTATTTACTGTGTTCAGAATGGATGATGATAATGGTTTGTGCCAACTAAACTCAGGGAGAAACAAGAGAACTTAAAATTGTTTAGACAATTGAGAAATAAAACTACCAAGACAAACGTCAGCCAAATTAAGTTTAAACATATTTAAAAAATTTTATTTAAGTGAAAATAAATTGTGAAGTATAAGTTTATGACACAAGAAATAGGGTTTGCTCAGGCATGTACCAGAAAGACTAAACGCAATGCTTTGGCAGACCGACTGATCTTTTAATAGCGAATTATAAAGGGAGGGAGCAAATTTCTTTCAGCAGAGGATTCACCTAAACATTGGTTTTCCCATTCACAGATATGAAAACAATACGTTCTTGAAATAACTCAACGAAACCAGCGCCAGCGAGCTTTTCTAGGCCCGAAAAATGTGTCTGGACCCAGAGTGTCCTATGCTGGTAGAAGCTGCATCTAAAAACTATGTTTAAAGTAAAGATGATTGATTTACCCCAAGAACAAACGAAAAATATGATCCAGAATGGGGAAAACAATTAACTGACTAATCCCCAACCAAATGCTTGGCCAAAACTAATACTAATTAAAAGTCTCAATAGGAGACAAGTAAATCATTAGAAAATCAGTTATGTCTGCCCAAGCATTTCAAGAAAATAAATTACAAATAAATTGATAAACTAAGTTCTGAGTACCCGCACTGATAAATTTAAAGCCACACGGAAATATAAAAATAAATCTAGAAAGCTAAATGTAAACGTTCCTCGATTTTTATAAGTTAGTTTATGAGAGAATGCTTATGAGCAAAAAAAAAAAACATTAAGGCATTAAATACTTTAGCATAACGAAACCCTCATTCACCTGTAATTTACAAAAGGGATGAATATTATTTTCCAGCTGGCGATTCTACAGATTACAAGAAACAACAATTCCAGTTTCCCATTTCAGGGACATGAGAAAAGAATAAATGAAATCTCTAAATGCGAGAAGTAGAACAATAAATACGATGTATCGCCAGCTAAACGATTTTGCGGTTGGCAAATGCGCAAACATAGTACACCTTTACCCCGCTTAGTGATTGTCTACTTAGCGATATTTCGCAATAGCAATCATCATCAATTTGTACCCATTACTTCGATGTACAATTGATTATTCACTATAACAATCGGGAAAAATTAAAAAAAAAAATTTGGCAGCCATCTTGAATTTTGCGTCACTGATGACATCAGAGAATTGGTATTTTAAATATATTTTACCCAAAAGCAAAAGTACATTACTGTAATGCGTATACAGGTATATGTATACTTTGCTGTAATTGTATAGCACATACAATGTTTTATTCATTAAGCATAATCTTAGTGCTGCATTCAGTATTTTGATTATAAAACGTATAAATTTAATATATATATAATTACTGAATCTATAATACCGTATACATATAAGTGTCGAATGTCTTTAGAAAAATTAAACTTTATTTAAATATAATGTACAGTACTTGGATTATTTAAATAAAGTTTAATTAAAATATCATCATCACAAACTTTCAGGAAAACATTAAATACTATTATTAAATTGCGCGTGTGTGTTCCTTCATTTCGTATATGCAAGTGCTTTCAAATAAAAATAACATTTTAAAATGAGAATGTTGAATTAGAAAAAAAATTAAAAAGAAAAACAGATTACATTTAAAGTAAGTGTTAATAAATAATTTTTCTACACGAGCAGGGGGAGGGGAGGCACTATTACATTAGTAAAAGCGTATGTTTTAGAAAATTAGAACATTCTTTTTTTTCTTTTAAAATAAGTTGATTTTTTTTTTTAAGTTGACTGTCTTTATGTTCTATTAAATAATTTATAATTAAACATTGTTTTTTAATTTGAATAATTTCACATAAGTAATAAACATAAATGTACAGTACTGTAATACAAATTTAAAAAAAAAAAAAAAGCAATTCAGTATGGATTTTTTTCATTACGATGAAAAACTTCTGCTGAAGAATATAAAAATTTTAAAATTCAAATTTAGGTGCACTTTCTCTTTCTTTTTGCTTTACTGTACTTTTTAAACAGTGAAAATATGCATTTTTTTTCCTAGTGATATAAAACTTTTCTTTTATATACCGTATTTAATCATTATTGCCATCAAAAAAAATCAAGAAAATCTTTGAACTTGGAAACCAATGTGGATATTTTACATCGACTGGAACCGACCAATTTTTTTCCCTTAGACCCCCATTATAATTATGTATTTTGTTTACGATATTCTTGCTTAACGGTGAGTTTTGGAGGGCCAATTGCCATCGCTAAGCAGGGTAAAGGTGTATTTAAAAAAATCAATGATTGAATAATAAAATAATTACAGGTGAGCATTTAAAAATATACAAGACTGCTAAAGCATTTATAAAAGTTAGGCATATAATAATACGAACTCACTAGTCACTCTCCGATAAACAAAAATTGATGCAAACTTGGAATCTTAAGACTAAGATTCCAAGACACACTACAAATACAATAAAAAAAACAACAATTATTAAATATGAGATTAAATATTGATTAAGAATACAGGTTTATTAAGATTGAGCGAAAATTTAATTAAAAGAATTTACCCTGGGAAGAATAAAAGAAAATATATACCTTACGGTAAAGCAATGTTCACGTAGAATGCGCACTATTATTTTAGTTCATTTTTCAGGTCCTTTGACAACGGCAAGATAGAGATATAGAGAGGTTCAGGCTTTTTCTAGATGTTCATGGCATGACTGGAGCAGATTTGGAATTTAGGGATCCATTCTTTGTTAAGTTAGCATGCCATTTTGCTGATGACAACATGTACAGTATTTGACATGTTGATGAAAGCAAAAAGATTTTAACAACTGTGAATTTTTTTGTAGAAATTAAATGTCCGAACTGCTACCAAAACTCTGGATCTGGCTGCAATAAAAGTGCGTAAAAGAATACTGACTTTCACTTGGGAAACAGCTTGTCTAGTCAAGAATAAGTAACAACTAACTCTCCAAATTGGCGGGGCTATTTATACCTCGCTATATTTCCCGCGAAACCATTTCCTTGTTGTCAAATTCTATGCCTTAGGCAGAGCAAATATTAATCTCCAACTCAAGCTAATCTTAGAATTCTACCCAGGGATTATTTAAAAAAAAAAACAACAACAACACAATTAAATCTCCGCTTTTGGAATGAAATTATCTCCGCTTTTGGAATGAAATTTAAAATGATTAATATAAAAGCAACAGGAATGTAATGAGCAAGCTTGACTATTTTTAATCAAATTGATTAAAAACAAGCAGTGAAAGTAAACTATTTTAAAATAAATCTATAAACATTAAAATGATCCGTTTTAATTATAACGTGTGTGTCTTTTAATACACGTACTCTTTAAATAATAATAATAAAAAAATTTAAACATTAAACAAGATTTAACAAAAATTAAGTTTTTAATTTTGGCAGTAAAACCCTTGAATCGGATATCAATCCGGTTCAATATATATAACTATGCTAAAAAAAATAATAATAATAAATAGCGTGTATTCAATAACTTATTGGTTAAGCATAAATTTTGCATGGACTCGATTTACTGATATGGATTAACCTTTTAACCGCTAATTTTATCATTGGTCGTAAAAGATAAAAATCAAATCTTTTAATTGGCCAACTCACAAACTGAAGACAAAGCCTATTGTTAAAACATATTCGCCTATAATATTAAATTCAACTCAGATACGTTTATGAAAAGTATATAATTAATTTTTCATGTTGTGAAGATAACGAAAGTTCTTTCAAAAATAAATTGCTATTTATTTATTCTAATATATTCAATATCGGCAACATAAAAGTTATAATGTAAACAAAAAGATCGACTTTTACGTTATAGAAAAGTAAATATTTCTTTTTACTACATCTTCAATATATTTACTTAAATCTTCAATATGTTTCGAAAATAATTTTGTTTTTTTATTATTCTCTCTGAAAATTATGTTTAATTTCCATAAATATTTAATAATAATTTAAATCGTATTCGAAATGAAAATCTCAGCGTTTTTCTTTATTTTCTTTGATCAGGCAGTTTCTTTGTTCTTTCCAGCCAATCAGAATGTCTTTTTCGGCTGAGAGCATGCTAAGAACCAATCACAAATAATGTTCCTTCTTTGTTTAGGTTTAAATGCGTTTTTTTTCTATTTTTTACTTCTAAAATAAATCGGAAGATGTCACCATCGTACAGAACTTTTAAAAACGAATTCAATACGTATTTAACGAATATTTTCGTATAAAAACTGGCTGAGTTAGAGCGATTTCAGATGTCGATGAGGAGCCTCGTCAAAAACAGTCTTTTGGTTAAGATAGCTGGTTTGGTAGGATTGTAAGCTACCCTTACAAAACAATGAATAAGAAAAGTAAAATCAGGAAAACATTGGTTCTGTTGAAATTGTGTCTTGGAAGTCATTTTAATTTTTATTAATATCTACAAGTTTGCATTTAAAATAACATATGCACATGTAGGTTTGAAACATAGAAAAGATTTAAGTTAATGCTGATTTTGAAAGATTGATTTAAAGTGCTTATTAAAATTTCGGCTTAGTATTGACAATGTGGTAACTTTTTTGTGAAATTACTTTACTGAATTGTTTGTTTCTTGAGAGGCAGGAAGCAAAGGATCTTCTCCACTTTGATATAGGCAACTGTATTTCTTTTTGGTTACTAAGAAAAGAATTTTTTTTTTTTAATTAACACCAAATGAATTATCTACATTAAAATTTTTTAAAAAAGTATAATAAATTTGGCACACATAATTAAAATATACAATATAAATAATGAAGTTCTAAGAAATTTTTTTTGTAGCATGTTAATAGATATGGAAAAATTCATTGCAGATTATGGTAGTGCTTAAGAGAGTAATACATCTCAGAGAGTTTAGATTCAATTATAGCTAGTTAGTACAAAAGGGAATGAATTCAACTAGTGATGCTATTTCAAATTGGTTTATCCAAAGCTTAAAATGAATTGAAATAAATTTTTACAATGGTAATCAAAAAAAAAAAATCAAGAAAATGAAAATAAAGTTTATATTGAACATAAAATTAATTTTATTTATTATGTTTGTAAAATTTAAATTATATTATAATAATAGTAGTTAATCTGAAATTTTTAGATTAGAAGATAGTGTGCAACAAAATAGCTTTAAAATGAGGAAGGTGCTTCCAAATATGAAAATTAATTGGTTACATATATTTTTCCAGCACAATAGTATATTATCATACAACTATATATGTCATTAAAAACTAGTCAACATTTAGACAATCCCAATATTAATAACAATCAACAATTTCAAAATGTTGTCATGGCAACCTTTTAACTTCTTTTGACTGGTTTTTAATAATTATTTATAAACCCATTTAGCTTTGAGCATTATTACACCTATTATTTAACTACATATATATATAATATTTTTATGGTGAAACTAACTCCACTGTACATATTGTAATAATAATTTTCAATTCAGAGATCAATAAAGTCATTTCAACAAATTTGTAAACAACAGTTTTGCATTAATGCTAAATTATGAGCTATTTATTATGAAGCAATAAGATATTATGGATCCAAGCTTACATACTCAGCAGTAAATTTTTTTTCTCACCACTGTTATTCTAGATAATAAGGCTTAATAAATTCTATCCAATGCTATCCATTCAATATTCTTAGACTAGTTGCTAATTTATGGCTTTCACCAATGAGGAGTTGCACATCTGAGTTCAATGCACTTGATCTTTTGGATCTATCTTACTTTTTCAGATCTATGATTATAAAGTTGGTTTAGATTGAAAACAATATGTTTTTCAATTTGGACTGGTAGCTTGATTGTAAAATGAAGAAGTAAAATACTACTAGAAGAAAGGTGCAATAAATCCAAAAGATTCAAGTTCATTGATTCCAGATCCAAAACTCCTCACAGATGAAAGCCATAAGTTAGAAGTGTGTCTGTTGATATTGGATGGAAAGGCACTGAATAGAGATTTATTAAACTCATTAAAATTTACATTAGATGTCATAACGTTGGTGAGAAAAAAAAAGTTTATTATGCATAATATAACACTATGTAAGCATACAATTAAAAAAATTTTTTCTTGCTTCAAAAATATTTCTAGATTCAATTGGGGATTTATTTTTTTTTTTGCAAAGTAAGATAGTTTTTCCCCTACAATTGCAATTACTTATTGAGAAGAATTTTATTTATATTAAATAATTCAATGGATAAACTATTTTGTTTTTTTACTTTTTATCCTTTTTACATTTTTTAATTAATTCCAAACAGTCAATGTAATAAATACCAACTTCTTCTGAATAAATTCTTCTTTCTATTGCAATATATTTAAAAATACAGGAAATTTGATAATAAAGTATATTTGGATTTTGTAGTATTTATATATAGCTTTTGATAACTCAACAGGCAATTTAAAAGCAGATTATAACCACTTATTTTTTCTATATATATTTATTAATGTGTGTGTGTATTGTAACGGCGGCTGGTCATTGTCACAATATAGAGGGAACACATCTAACTACAGTTGGACTTGGAGTCTTTGGGTAGGATGCTGGTGATAGTGTGTCGAAATGCTTAGCCTATGATCACATCTACCTTCAGTGGGCTAGCTCAATATTTACTCATTAAATCTAGATGTAATTTGTGACTAGTTCGTTCACCTTTCACCCCCCCTTTTTGGCTCCATTATGCCTCAGTATTCGAATTCAAGGAGAATTTGCACTTGGCTGTCTTCAGGGATGGGCTTACTCAGGTTAACAACTACTGCACCTCTATATAAGCTAGGATCAATTAGCGTACTCTCCCAGAATATTTCTAATATCAGCATATACATAAAGAGAGATGTGCGGTTATTAATGTTTAGCATATATTTTTAGTGGTATGAATGCATAATGATGATGATAAGACAGAGACCAAATCGATTGAAATAACTTATCTAATTTAACAATATTAACATATAAACATCACATGATCACCATTTCCTATGCTTGCTCGTAACTTATTAAAACACGCAAAACTCTTTTCTATACATATTGCCACTCAGTGCAAGCCAGAGCAATCAATGGATTCCAGAAGGCTTGTGCATAAAATCCCCATCTAGTGCCTACTCATCCAATATCCACAGACCAGTTTCTTGTTTGTGGCCTTCATCAGGGAGGAGACAAAATGTATAGGTACTGAACTGAGTTCAGACCTATATGACTATATAAGCTAATGAGCTTGAATTGAAAATATTGTGATTTTAATTTAAGACTCATAGTTGTGTAGTTAAGTAGAGATAAAAGGTGGCTGCTGGAGGGTTATATTAGATCCTAAGATCTAGGTGCAGTGCTCTCAGATCCAAGGCTCCTCCCTGATGAAGGCCACAAGCAAGAAACTGGTCTGTGGATATTGGATGAGTAGACACTAGATGGGGATTTATGCACAAGCCTTTTGGCATTCATTGATTATGGTGATTTTCATTTAAGACTCATAGTTGGGTAGTTAAGTAGAGATAAAAGGTGCCTGCTAGAGGGTTGCATTAGATCTTAATATCTTGGTGCAGTGCTCTCAGACCAAGGCTCCTCACTCATGAAGGCCACAAGCAAGAAACTAGTCTGGGGATATTGGATGAGTAGGCACTAGATGGGGATTTTATGCACAAGCCTTCTGGCATTCATTGATTACTCTGGCTTGCATTAAGTGGCAATACGTATAGAGTTTTGCCTGTTTTAATATTAACATTTATAAGTGCAGGGTCAACGATAGTTTTTTATCACCTTAAAAGTTAAATACAATGGATACCCTAAAACCCAAATCCCATAATAGAAGTCCATACCCTGGCAATCTTTATTTACAAAGTTTAAAGTAGTATTAAAAATATTTCAAAAGATCGAGAATAGGACTTATTAATTAATTTATTTACAGCACATTATAGATAATCCTTGTTGTCCGATTCACGATGATTATGATCATTCTTCTTGGAAGAGAGGACTCCCTTATACCTACATGTTATTCATTAATGTTGATAGGAAAGATCATCCACTCAAGAAAGTTAGTCAGATACACAGAAAAATAGATATATAACAAATATTAGTAAAACATTTAACAAATAACGAGAACTCTGTTATGTCACTATGGTATGCTCTTAATCTTAACCTTATTCCATATTCACCTGGTGATGTCAAGTTACTGGAGGGGTATGTAGACCTAAATTTTATTTAATACCATAAAACAATTACTTAATCTAACTCTGCCTCCCTTTACGCTTAAAGTAAACTCTTCCATTTTCTGAAGTACAAGCTTTCAAACATGAAAACGAAAAGAAAAAAATTAAAAAATAAGATGATAACAAATCAAAAAAAGGAAAAAATACAAATCGATTGGATTAATAAAATAAATTCCTGAGTCTCGAAAGTGTTATGTTTGAAGTCTTTTACTCCTGGTGATAGATCTCTCGGGTGATGTACTGTCCATAAGTTTAGTTGACACAATCATTTTGGGATTGTAGATGATCAGTACTGTCCATTTGTTTTCTTGGAAGAAGCTGCAGAAGATCCATTGAAGATCATCGTTCTCGACAAGTGTTTAATAAAATAGGCATCTCACACGTCATAACGCTTCTATGGGCATGAAGAACTGGCGTTTGGCCTCCTACAGCATAGATCTTTTAACCAGACCACATTGCAATACCCTCATTAGTATATGTAATTTTCATAGGGTTGTTTCTTTGCATAAGGGAAGTGGGGTAATAAAAAAAAACTATTCTTGATGTTTGCTAGCTGTTGTTTATTTCTTTTCACGCAATGATTTTATTCAAACTTGGAATTTTTTTTATAATTAGTTTAAACCATTCGGTTTGTATTTATAACTTATGCATATTTAAGTTTCATATTGATGGACGAAACAAATTTCTTTTTAATCTTGTGTGACAGAAATTCGTTCTAGAATCAAACATATATATATTTTTAATATGGCTATCAAGATGTTGACTTTCTCATGCAATCTTTTCAATTCTAAGACAAAAGTGGTATCTATGTCTTTTGTTTTTGTTTTAATTGTGTTAGGGCCTCACGATAGTTTTCATTTCCCATGCTTGCAGTATTTATTGTTGCGTGACATACATCAATGTAATATTATTAAGATAAATATTTATGGGAATTATCTTTTTGTTTTCAAGCCTCATTGCATAGCAATATGCTTGACATTAGGTCATCATCTTTTATGCTTTATCTTTGTTCATGTCATAATGTCGATTAGTTAAGAACTCTAGTGTATTTATTTTTTTTAATGTCTAATCTAAACTTTTCTTTTTTAAATGACTAAAATAATTTGCTTATCGCGATGTTTTCCGTATCATATGTGTTTGACAAAGAATAACTGTTATTTGATAATTACTTGGTTAAACTTAGTATGGTGTAGATTAGTGCAGGTGGGCACTTTTACAGTATATATATTACAAAAAAAAAAAATCAAGTCAGATATCACATGACCTAATTTAATAAGCTTGTATTTATAAATGTTATATATAGAGCTCGCAAAAGAAGCTCTTAACAAGCTTTGAGAATATCCCCAACCCCAGACCTGTTTCTGCTACTAGCATCGACAGTAAGGTGCTAGGATATTCAAGCATTAGATTAAAATACCAGGACAAGCCCAGCACTTTATCTAATGTATAACCAATCCATCTATCTAACTTAAATAGCCATATGGAACTGAACTAAATTCAGTTACACCATATATTAATAGCTTTAGCAATATAAAATCGCCAGTCTTAATAGCAAAAAATAAAATTACAAAAAAAATCACGCCAGTAGGAGAAACTGGTCTGGAGTTGGTGATATTCTCAAAGCTTGTTAAGAGCTTATTTTGCAAGCTCTATATATATCATTTATAAATACAAGCTTATTAAATTATGTCATTTGACATCTGACTTGATTTTTTTGTAATTTTATTTTTTGCTATTAAGGCTTTGGCCATTTTATATTGCTAAAGCTATTAATATATGGTGTATCTGAACTTAATTCAGTCCCATATGGCTATTTAAGTTAGATAACTGGAGTAGAAGACATATGGATATCTGAAGATTTCAGATTTTCTCCTTAATAGTTAAACATTAGATAAAGTACTGGGCTTGTCCTGGTATTTTTAATCTAATGCTTGAATATCCTAGTACCTCACTGATGATACCAGTAGTAGAAACCGGTCTGGGGTTGAGGATATTCTCAATATATATATTGTGCCCTTGTCTGTAGGTCATAGGTAGGGTAGAAAGGTCAATTACTAAAAAATTTTAAATTTTAAGTTATATTTGTAAGATATATAAATAATAATGGGATAAGTAGATTTTATAATACAATTTAAAGCTGAAAATACCTGGTATATAACAGTGTAATAAATTATTTTAAAAGAAAACAGTTAAATAAAGCTTAATCATATCATTGCTTATGGTTGTGAAAGCTGGCCATATAAAATAATACAGCTATAGATAGTTAAAAGTAGATTAATAATTTGAATATAATATTTTAAAACTAATAAATTAAATAAATACTATATGTAGTGTATAATTATATTTAATAATCAAAATTAATAGATTGTGTTTTATAATAAACTTTGGGATGGTGAGAGTTATATTTAGTTTAACATTATAAATTATTTTCCAAATTTTATAAAAAATATATCAGTTTTGGTAATTTAGACCGAGACGTAAATAAAAATCATTTGATAAAAGTTAGTAAACACGTGACCGTATATTATATGCCTTCACACACACTCTTGTTAAAATAATAATAAACTGTGTGAATTTAAAACTAGATATAATTGCCATCGATCTTTAAAGTGAAAGTTAAAAATATTAAATATTGTTTTAATAATTATTTTAAAACTTAGATGATTTTTTTTATATAAAACTATAATTGAATTTAAAAATATTGGTATAAATATTCCAGACATTACGTCATCAATTCTTAATTTTAAAACATCCATTCTGTTATCAAAATAAAATGAATAAATTGTTCGCGCTAAAATAAATATTAACCAATCAAAGGATGTAAAATTAACAGACAAAAAAATCTAAGAATTATACAGAGCGGGAGAAGTAATGTGTAAGTGAAAGAGAAAGTAACAAATTTTTATGGCTGATAACATCGTAGCTGAACAGTAATATAAATTTATAATTTCGGATTTATTCTAAAAGTTATTCTGTAACATATAATATATTTTTGACTACAGAGATATGGATTGCTAATTTTAAGTTTATCTTACCAGGAAATTTTATTCAAATTTAACCAGAAAGCCTACAGTAACATGGAAGTACAAGAAAAAATATTTAAAGTGATTGCTGAAAGAAAAATAATGGAAAAGTATCTTAAGACGACTTTAGTTGTGCTCAACCTGAAACTTAATCTTATAACTGAAAGGAATACAATTGGGACGATATGTGAAAATCTGAAAAAGAAGCTGCTAGTCGTCAAGAACAATTTATGACGATAAATTTACAGAGCTATCTTAAAACTAAATTATTCTTCTCTATGAACAAAATTTTAATATGCATTCTAGTATCAAGAAAAATAACGGTGGAGAAAGAATGTTTATTTTGTAAAGAAAACATTATTAAAAGATATAGTTCCAGAATTGTGAAATAAAGGAAAGTAAAAAGATTAAAGTGCTATAAGTATTTTATGGCAAGGTGCCTAAAACTTTATCTTATTAGAAAAAATATTATAAAGTATTCAATGAAGAAAAAATGCTTGATTTAAAATGTTAAAATTAAATTGCTCAACTAAATGAAAATGGATCCATGGAAACCAAATTTTTATTGAAGATTTTAAAATATCTACAAGATGCATCGGGGAACAAAGCGCGCGGGAAAAAGCTAGCAGACTATGTTAAAGGAGATATCAAGAATTAATAAGTGTATAAAATATTGAGAAAACTAAGGATCATCGTCGATGAAGATTATTAAACAGAGTTATTTTTTTTATAGAACATTAAGTGACTGAAGAAAAATAAAGTATATATATTTTTTTTTAGCTTTACTATGAACAATTTTCAAGCAAGTTCGACAAAGCAGTATCGTAAATATAATTTAAATATTTTATTTGATTGTATTTAAAATATAAAAATTCTATATTAGCTTAGGGAAACATATAAACATGAATTTAAGAATAATGAGATTTAAATATAATAGCTTAATAGAATGATAGAAATATTATTATAAAAATAAAATGTATGTATGGAAGTTTTAAATATCTACAAGAAGTAATGGAATGGTGAAGCCTTCAGAATACGATCAAGAAGATAGAGATCGTTTTGGTAATTGTGATATTATTGATAATGCATAATGTATTTTTTTTTAGGTCATCTATTAATGAAGAATGATGTATGAAAGTTTTTAAATTATAAGTACACATTTTATCCAACATTAAAACATATATTTGAGATAGTAGTAATTTTAAATGTGCATGCAATAAGTTGTTTTAAAAATATAATTAATAATAAGTATCATAATAATTATGTGATTCTTTTGAACTTTTATGTTGCAAAATCTTCAGATAATTTTAAAATAGTTGGTATATTATAAATATACGAGATAAGTAGTAAAAGATTTTCTTAAGAATAGCTGTATAGTTTGAACTAAAAATGAATTTTATTATTGTTAGAAATGTAGACAGAAATTTGTCGATGTACTGCATAGATAAATCTAGAGAAATAAAATCGGATAGTGACTTGGTAGTACTGGTGTAGAGGAAACCAAGATGATGTTTTTTGCCAAGAAATAAGAAAAATCAAATATTTGGATCATAGTATTTTGTGTGATTTCAGTATAGCTAACTAAGTCCTATCACTGAACACATATATTTTGGACAGTGTTTTTTTACGTATCTTTGAAACTTTTTGATGTTATATAAAGCTGAAGGAATAGCTTTAGCATCACTCCTATAGTAGAGGTGGATAGACAGATAAAGGTCACTCCTCTATGGTGTTCTTTAAATTCACTGTGCCATCATTGTCAAGTTTTATGACGGATAATATTCTAGTTGTTTTGATCCTGCGCATCTATTTTCGCTATCCTTGTTTCATGAATATACATCGTCAGAAAGATATTTTTATAGAAATGATACATAAAATAGAAATGAGGCTAGGTTGTCGTTATGTAAGAATAGTTTATTTACTAGAATGAGTTAGAATTGTTATTTTAAAAGTGAAAGTATAAATGTCATAAAGAGATGAAGAATCATATGATATAGTTTTAAAAAGTAATTCTGAAATGAATATAAGATTTTAAAGGAAAAATCTAAACAAAGTTTTTAAAGTAATAATAAAATTTTAATATTTTATATGATATTTAAAAATAGAGATTGCATGTTGGTTGAAAAATGATTCAATAATGTGTAACAGATATATGTATTTGTGCATGGTATGTTAATGATTGTAATTACCATACGAAGCAAAGGCTTGGATAAGTATTGGATTAATAATTATTGTATAGTCAATAATAAAACGGAACATCAAAATGTCAAGAAGGGTTTGAATCTTTAGGATTCCATACGAATAATATAAAAATAGAATTTTATGATTTTGTATAATTTTTACTACGAAGGTAAAAATTTTGTAAAAATATAATTTTAAAATTAATAGAGATATAAAGTATTAATGATAATTATTGATAGATACATTTTTGTAACAAGCTAAACTAAAATCAGATATCTAATAATAATAATACTGTATAAGAGTTAAAAATAAAATAAGTAGAAATTTAATGTTAAGAGATAAACTAGTAAAGTAATTTTGTAACAGGAAAGTAGGGATATCCGATGTACATAATGTAAATATTGTTATTTGTATAATTATTAATAAACTATGTTGTAAATTTATTTGTAAGCTTCGTGTCTTAGTTATATTTCTCCACATAGAATGCATGATATCGCAATACACATTTATAATTGCAACAGACATATAATTTTGCACAAAGTAGATAAACATAAAAGTGTTATAATAATTTTTGAAAATTTATTTGTATGATAAAATTAAAGGATTATAATTATATCGTTTATTGGTCATAAGTTGGTTGCCACAATATTAAAATAAATTATATGCTAATATTACAACACGTATTTTGATTGTCAGATTATTAAATACTACCACGAACGTAATATTTATTTATTTATTTCATTTAAGAAGAAATAGGATTACATTATACTATTATTATCATTATTCTTATTTATTATTGTTAGTTGTTACGTAGTGAATTTATGACATAAAATTCCCTTCTCATAGTTTACTACCGTAATTTAAATCAGTTTAAATGCAATTTATGAACCTGAGATTTATTTGATTTGATTTTATTTCATTTATTTACTTAAATTATTTAATTGAGCTAGATTATTATTACAAAGAATAATAAGATATGATTATTATCTTAATCGTAATGAAAAGAGCTTGGAAAGTCATAAGAATACCATAAGTTGATTATTTAGTATAGTGTTCTTATGCCATTGGGATAGTATCATGTGGATATATCTCAATGTAGTCTGTCTCGCTCCCCGTGTCGTCGCTCCATGTCTCATGAAAATAATAAATTTTTAATAATATAACTGTATTTATATTTTAAAGTTTAGAGCTAGTAGTAATCATTTTAATAAATTAATTTCATTGATTTTGTTAAGACTGAGCTAGAGAGAACCCGGAATATTTATGCGTAAT
The DNA here is from genome assembly GCA_028023455.1 of Epiperipatus broadwayi. Taxonomy (NCBI): domain Eukaryota; kingdom Metazoa; phylum Onychophora; class Udeonychophora; order Euonychophora; family Peripatidae; genus Epiperipatus; species Epiperipatus broadwayi. The sequence continues at coordinate 7,662,136 of JAQFVV010012404.1, forward strand.
AATAGAATCCTAAATTATTTTGGAGAGAGGCGACGGGGGAGGAGGTTACAATATATATATATAGGAATTTAGAATTCTGTAGTAAAATTGTTCAAATACTGCAATAGCATATTTTTATCAAATTTTGGTTCATAATAATCAAAACCATAATATGATTTTATTTATATAGAATTTAACACTTTTAAGCAACTCATTAACATTCAGTTCACAACTCTTGCTCACAATCAAATACTAGGAATGGAGTAATTGTGATAATTCCCATATTTATTTTATTGATGATTCTATTTTTTTTAAATATATATTTTCGTCTTTTTAATATTACATTACAAAAATTTATTCTTTCAAGAAATAATTTTCATTGTTTTTAATTTTTAATTCTTTCTGACTTTAAAAATTATAAATATATATTCAGATATAAAATAAATTTGATTTTAAAAATAGGAAGAGTCAAATATCCATTATCTTAACAGTTTTTTACAAATACACCTTTACCCCGCTTAGCGATTGTCTACTTAGCGATATTTCGCAATAGTGATCATCATCAATTTGTACCCACTACTTCGATGTACAATCGATTATTCGCTATAACGATCGGGAAAAATTTGGCAGCCATCTTGAATTTTGCATCACTGATGATGTCAGAGATAGCTATATTATACCCAAAAGCAAAAGTATATTATTGTAATATGTATACAGGTAATGACTTTGCTGTAATTGTATACACATACAATATTTTATTCATAAAACCCTTAAAATATCTATAATTATTTTATCTATAATATTGTATACATCATATATAATAAATAACACAGCAAATGTTCATCCACTTTTTCTTTTAAAATACGTATATATGTTCGACAATAATATCAACAAATTAAAAATCCTCCTTTTTCTTTTCAAAAACATTATTTTCTTATCTCAATACTGAACATATACAGTATATATATATTTATATAATACAAAAACTCCAACGTTGATTTGTAATTAAATAATGTAAAAGAAAGAGTGTTAAAATATAGCAGTGGGAGAGAGATATCCTTGAAAATGACTGTATGAAGATAAACAGTTGAAACGGAGTTTTGTATTATATAAATACTGTATATACAGTATATATATATATGTTCAGTATTGACATAAGAAAATAAAATTTTTGAAAAGAAAAAGGAGGATTTTTAATTTGTTGATAATACTGTATACAAATACTCCAATATATAAATACAGTACAAGACAAATAAAATACCATTATCACAAACTTTCAGGAAAACACTAAATATGAATATTAAATTGCATGTGTGTGTTTCTTAAATACGATATATTATTTTTAGAACACCTGGATAATTATGTAAAAATAGTTATTGATTTTGTAACTTCGTTAATAAACATGTTGTTTACACTCAAGATGTTTCAAATAAAAAAAAAAACAACAACATTTTAAAACGATGTCGAATTAGAAAAGTTTTAAAAAAAAAACAGATTGCATTTAATTAAAAATCTTTCTACTGGAACGGGGGGGGGGGGAGCATTATTACATTACTAAAGATATACAGTAAGAAAAATAAACCTACCTGTATGTTTTAGAAAATTAGAAGTTAGATTTTTTACTTTGAAAATAAGTTGATTTTTTTTTCTATATGTTCAATTAATTAATAATTAAACATTTTTTTTAATTTGAATAATTTCACATAAGTAATAAATGAAATACACAGGCTTTCATAATGTTATGAGATAGTGTGGAGAGTGGTGGGTCATGTGAAAGTCTGTGCTCATACCCTGTCTATAAGTAATAAAATAAATGTATAGTAGTAATATATACTGTAATACAATTTTTTAAAAAAAGCACTTCAGTATAGATTTTTTTTTCATTACGATGAAAAACTTCCGTGGAAGAATATAAAAACTTTTAAATTCAAATTTAGTTTCATTGCTGTTCTGTACTTTTTAAAGTGAAAATATGCATTTTTTTTCCTAGTGGTATAAAACTTCTTTTTAGATACCGTATTTAGTCATCATTGTCATGAAAAAATCAAGAATATCTTTGAGATTGGAAATCAATGTGGATATTTTACGTCGCTGGAACCGACCAATTTTTTTCCCATAGACCCCCATTATAATTACGTATTTTGTCTACGATATTCTTGCTTAACGATGAGTTTTGGAGGACCAATTGCCATCGCTAAGTGGGGTAAAAGTGTATATACTAAATATGAAATGTATTTGCTATCTGTTTTCTTTTTCGTCTCAATTTCAAGTTATGAGCTCTTTTGCTGCAGTGTTGGATAGCTTACCTGACACTCTGTTTATTTTTTTCAAATCCTTTAAATTTTTCAGAAAGGCAATAAAATAAGTTTTTATACAAATTTATACGTATTATTTATTATTATAATGCAGCAAAACCTAACTGTATTTTAATTTTTTGAACGAATTAGAATGTCAGTATTAAATTTTTGACAACTTTGTTCCAATTTATTTTGAGGTTTGGCTTTAATGCTGATTGATCTATTATAACTTGATGTCTTTGTGTGGTCCATAAGTTAATTGCCTGAGGCCAATATAAACTACTCCAAGATAGAATTTAATAAATAATTCTATAATTAATATTAAAATTATAAGCAAAAAAAATGGTCAATAATTAAATTTTATTAGAACATTAAATGTAATAGTTAGTAAAATTAAAATATAACAATTTGTCAATTGTTAAAACAGAGTTTCTTTAATATAAATAAATAAAATAATAACTAAATAATTATTGCCAAGTGCTTTCAACTCTTACGAATCTTTATCAAGGCAGTGTAAAAAATTCTATTTTCTCCTAGGCGATGAATTCAACATTTCATTGTATTGGTCAGGAACAACTAATCAGAAAGCTAGTTAATTTTGAATTCATAGCACAAGATGAATTTTGTATAAGATACAATTTTTTAATCTTGCGTTTTTTATCATGTGTTTCATGCATTAATATTGTAAAATCATTTGGACTACATATATGGTCTGTACTATTTTGGTGAACATAAAAAGCTGAATAAACTGTATCATCTTCTTTTGCTTTATTATACATATATTTATGTTGTTGAAGGTGATATTGGTTTCTCCAACATATATTGTACTACAGTTTATTTGTGGGCATCTAATAGAATATACAACACTGCTTTTATCCTCCTTATTTATTACTTCCTTAGAATTATTTATTAATCTATTAAGGTTAGGCAGAGTTCTCCATGCTAATCGGAAATCTTGACTTAGAACTTTTATTATATTTTTATTAATATTGAGAATAAAAGCTAATGACATCCATGGTTTATTATTCATATTTATATGATCACTATTATAATGTTATTTATAATGCTTCAATTCAATAGATAATAGCATTTGTTTATTATAACCCACTTGTATTAAATCTTGCATATAACATTTTATATTATCTTTCTTAAACATTTCATTTGAACACAGTCGTTGGTTACATATTAAAATAGCTCTAAAAACCAGCTAATTTGTGTATTAAAGGAAGATTAGATGTTGGATGAATATAACCTCTATTATCTATATGTTTTACAACCATTTTATATACTAATTTATCATCTACCCTTGATATTTGCAAATCCAGGTATTTAATACTAGAATTGTCTTCTCTTTCTATTGTCCAAATAAAACTATCCTGGTTCTGCAAACTATCAAAAATTTGTTTTATAATGTCTGGTTGCCCATATATCAAAACATCATCTACATATCTACAATACAATGTGTTCTCATTTCTTACTAATATGGTATGCACAATTTGCTGTTCTATATTATCTACAAACAAACTACTTAATAATCCACTTACAGCCAAACCCATTGTCATCCTTTTTCTATTTTATATAAGTTATTACCATGTGCTGCAACAATATCATTGCTTATTCAATTTAAAACATTTATAATGAAAGGTATTTTATCCTGGGGCATTTCTTTAACACACAATTTATCTCTCAAAATTGTAATAGATGCAGATCGATTCCACTGATCCATATAATTCCACCACATCCAATGAAATTAACTCGTACCCCTATAACTATAGCTGTTTTATCAAATATAGTATCACAATCAAATGACGATTTTAACGTATATTCTTCAAACCCAACAAAATCTAAAATCCACTTAATTAAAATTTTTGCAAGCTTTTGATAATATGCCCTTGTAAAATCCATCATTAATCTTAAGGGAGCATTAAGCTTATGTGTTTTTACATTCACAAATTTTTGCGGAATAAAAGTTGCCGATGGATAAACTTCCCTATATTCTTTATTAGTAAGAACCGTTTTACCACGTGCTCTTAAAATCTTTGAAACAAACTATCTTTCATAGCCTTTATATATAATTTTCAATTCTAATAAAGTTCAATTTCTCTATTTGTTGTCTAAGTTTAATTTCATATGTATCTTTGTCCATTAATACAAATCTATGAGATTTATCTGCCTTAGAACAAATCAGCTGGTTATTATTTAAAAATAATTTAACATCTTTTAAAGCCTGCTGTTTACTATAATTCAAATTATTAGATAATGCATTAATTTTCAGAGATATAACTTTAATAACAGTTTCTTTAGTAACAATACCACCGTATGCTGCTTCCACATCTGCAATTACTTCAGCCTTTGCATTTTCCATGAACTATATATATATATATATAGTCCCAAATGATAAAATTTCACTTATGTTATCCAGAACTTCATATAGATAAATTAACTACTTGTTGATTATTATTTTGCAGTTTAATATACTTTTGCTTATATAATAAAAACTCAAATTTCTTTAAATACTTATACTGCATATATTTTTTAAATTTATTAAACCAAAATTCTGTATATAACTGTAATGAATAAAACTGTTGTAATATTTTCTCTTTCTTTATTATTGGATAAGCAATGATATTGTTGCAGCACATAGTAGTAACTTATATAGAATGGAAACAGGATGTCCAGTGGGTTTGGCTGAAAGTGAATTATTAACTAGTTTGTTTGTAGATAATATAGAACAACGAATTGTGCATCCCATATTAGTAAGAAATGAGAACACAATGTGTTGTAGATATGTGGATGATGTTTTGATGTATGGGCAACCAGATATAATAAAACAAATTTTTGATAGTTTGCGGAACCAGAATGGTTTAGTTTGGACAATAGAAAGAGAAGACAAATCTAGTATTAAATATCTTGATTTATAAATATCAAGGGTAGATGATAAATTAGTATATAAAATGGTTGTAAAACATATAGATAATAGAGGTTATATTCATCTAACATCTAATGGTCCTTTAGTACACAAGTTAGCTGGTTTTAGAGCTTTTTTAATACATAATCAACAACTGTGTTCAAATTAAATGTTTAAGAAAGATAATATAAAATGTTATATGCAAGATTTAATACAAGTGAGTTATAATAAACAAATGCTATTATCTATTGTGTTGAAGCATTATAAACAATGTTATAATAGTGACCATATTAATATGAATAATAAACCATGGATGTCATTAGCTTTTATTTCCAATATTAATAAAAATATAGTAAAAGTTTTAAGTCAAGATTTCTGATTAGCATGGAGAACTCCGCCTACCCTTAATAGATTAAAGAATAATTCTAAGGAAGTAATAAATAAGGAGGATAAAAGCAGTGTTGTATACTCTATTATATGCCCACAAATAAATTGTAGTGCAATATATGTTGGAGAAACCAAAACAAATATTAAATATCGCCTTCAACAACATAAATATACATATAGAGCAAGAGATGATACAGTTTATTCAGCTTTTTATGTTCACCAAAATAGTACAGATCATATATGTAGTCCAAATGATTTTACAATATTAATGCATGAAACACCTGATAAAAAACGCAAGATTAAAGAATTGTATCTTATACAAAATTCATCTTGTGCTATGAATTCAAAATTATCCAGCTTTCCGATTAGTTGTTCCTGGCCAATACAATGAAATGTTGAATTCATCACCTAAAAGAAAATAGAATTTTTTATACTGCCTTGATAATGACTCGTAAGAGTTGAAAGCGCTTCGCAATAATTATTTAGTTATTATTTTATTTATTTATATTAAAGAAACTGTTTTAACAATTGATGAATTGTTATATTATATTTTATGTTATATATTAACTGAAGTATTATTTATTTAGTAAAATTAAGAACATTTTGTTGACTTCAGTATTCATAAAATGATCAATAATAGTATGCTATATAAATTATGCAACATTTAATGTTAGTTCTATATTAATTTCTACAAAAATGTAAGAGGAAAAAAATGTCTTAAAAATAAATATTTGTTATTCTTTTAATAAAAATATGATTGAAAAGATTTGGTTGTAAATGCTTTCTTTTAATTGATTATATAGAAAGAAAATGAACTGAGAATATGTTTTTGTTTTATTATCTATTTGTTATAGAAAATTGTAAAAAGAGAAAAATAATTATTTTATTTATTCTTTTGATTATCTCAGAAAAATTGTAATGTGATTATAAAACATAAATATTACTAAGTATATTTTATGATATAATTTGTTTTTAATATAGAATTTTATTTCAGAACTGATTCTCAAGAACAAAGTCTAAAAGATTTATGTTATGTAGAAGGTACTGTTTTACTACATTTAACATTTGCAATAAAACAAGATCAAGATTTGGGCCGTGAATTAGTTAAATTTTTTAAGGTATTTAATGCTTAACTTATTAAGATTTGGCATTCATTATTATTTATCTTCCAACTTCTCTTTTAAATATGTAACATTCATTATCATTTTTAGCATTAATTGCCCATTCTTCCGATACTATTTAATTTTCATTTTTGGATGGTTAAATGAAAATTATATGGTGAATCTAAATTTTCTGAAAATATAAAAGTATTTACACATTGCTACTTATTTATTCTAAACCAACATGAACATTTTGCTGGTTTTGAGAAGTGTACTGGTCTTCACACATCAAACCAAGCAATAGCTACAAATAATTAAATTAGTTTGATGTGATATGTTGGATTGTTTTCATCATCTATGAGTGAATGTTGAATGTATAGAAAATTTTAAACTCTATTTAATTAAACTTTCCAAATACAAACAACCGTTAGTAATAACACACAAATAGACAACACATATTACATCTAATAATATATTATCATCACAAACCTTCAGAAAAATTAAATTAATTATGTTTGTCATAAAACTAATTTTTGAAATTTAAAATGAAAAATCAAAATTTACGATTTACAGGTTAGTAATTACTAACATGTGTTGTCTATTTGTGTGTTACTAAATAACAGTTGTTTGTGTTTGGAAAGTTTAAAATTTTTTATACATTCAACATTCAATCATAGATGGTGGAAATAGTCCAACATATCACATCTAATAATATACCATCATCACAAACCTTCGGAAAAATTAAATTAGTTATATTTGTCATAAAACTAATTTTTGAAATTTAAAATGAAAAATCAAAATTTACAATTTAGTTTTTAGCAATATTACAAGTTATTAATTGGAAAACTTCCTTAATTACATAAGGAATTTATACTATGAATTATTATACTAGATATATATATCATACCAACATATACAATCACTATTTTCTTTAATAACATATATGTTCTCCAATAACATCAGCAAATTAAAAAAATCCTTTTTCTTTTCAAAAACTTTATTTTTTTATATTAATACTGAACATATATAAATATAATACAATCTCCAACGTTTCAACTGTTTTATATTCTTAGTCATTTTCAAGGATGTGCAACAATCACAAGAAATACATATTTATAAATAAAACCTTAATTACATAAAACTTTCATCTTCATCCAAGAAACTTTTTATACAAATTTAAAACCAACCCTAATTTCAAATTACTTCCCCCTTTTTTAAATCTTATCTAAAAAACCCACCTCAAAACCACATTTCTAAACTATATCTTTAAATGTATATGAAACAATTATAAACATCTTTTTTAAAAAAACTTTAACAATTTACTTAAACTTATTTAAACATTCCATTTTTAATTATACATTATTTTACATTCCTTATCCACTCCATTAATTCTATTTAAAATAGGATTATATTTTTTTATGTAAAAATATTCTTTTATCAACCTTTTCCTATAATTTTTCACTCTTTCCAACATTTTAATATTAAATTCTTTATGCCCTAAAAGTTTACAATGTATGTAAACATTTGAATTTTTATCATATAAATGTTGTCTAAATATACTTTGTTGTACCAATATATGAAATCTTTTCCCCCTCCCTTTTGCAATTTAAACTTTCAATTAAATAAATTCCATTAATTTTTTCAATTTCAATATTTTTTGGTTCACTAATTAAATTTCCTAAATTCAATTTCTTTATATTGGTACAACAAAGAATACATTAAAAACTAGACTTAGACAACATTTATATGATAAAAATTCAAATGTTTACATATATTCTAAAGTTTTAGGGCATAACTAAGCTATGATGTACTACACAACTCACTGGTAGATAGTATCAACGATGAACCAAAGCAATGGCATGGCAACTGAAACATTGGCATGACTAATCGATAGGAGTGGTGAAGGTGGGTTCGTGGACACCTTTGAGATTTTGGAATACTGCGGTGAATTCTGGGTAAATATCTGTCTTTTACCTGCTTGAATTGACCAAGTGAGACCTTTTTTTTTACTGTGTCTGATCAACCATTGTAAGAATTGAATATTTTGATTGCTTATTTTATATTTTTATCACTGAACTATTACTGATTTTATTACTGATTTTATCAAATTTTATTATTAATTTATCAAATTGTATTCCTAATTTATCAAATTTTATTACTAATTTATCAAATTTTATTACTAATTACCATTTATGACTAATTAACCAAAATGTCTAACCAAGAAAAGGAAAAGAAAGCCATATTAAGTTATTGGGACTTACCGTCTTTTTTGAAAAAGAAGCGATTTCAGTATCGCACTAATTTATCAAATTGTATTCCTAATTTATCAAATTTTATTATTAATTTAGCTAATTGTATTACTAATTACCATTTATGACTAATTAACCAAAATGTCTAACCGTCTTTTCCGAAAAATAAACGATTTCAGTATCGCACTATTGCATAAAGGCAATTATTTGTAGTTAATAATTGAGAACAATTTGCTTTTTTTTTTAAAAAAAAAAAAAAAATGTAAATAATTAGTTAAATACTATTAAAAATTATAAAGATTATTTATAATACTTATTTTTGATAATATTTTACTGTAATAAAATATTACTTATTAGTCCATTTATTATCGGAGTAAATTATTACTGCGGTTCTGAAATTAAATATCTCATTTTTTGGACTGAAAATTGGCAGGGGGGGGGTATATTCTCCGATGATTTTTCCCTGCCAAAAGGCACTGCCAATACATACTTTAGTCTGACTAAAAATTATAATGATTAGTTCATTTCTTTGTTTCAGGGTCAAATGATTTACTTAAAAATCATTAAAAATTATAATATTCATTTTTGATAAACTTTTTATCATAGTAAATTATTAGTTATTATTTCGCAATGGCCAATATGGTGACATTCGACACGTCTCCCTCTTTGGTATTAACTATGCTATGCCGATTATAATATTTATTTTTATAATATGTTACTGTAATAAATTATGACTTATTATCGCATTTCTTATCGGAGTAAATTATTACTGCTGTTCTGAAAATAAATGTGTCTCATTTTTGGACTGAAAATTTAGTCTGAAAAACATTCTAATGATTAGTTCATTTCTTTGTTTCGGGTTCGAATGATTAGTTAAATATCCCTACAAAAAATTGTAATGATTATTTATAATATTCATTTTTAAAATTTTTTTTTTTTTTATCATTTTCGTTAAAAATTGTTTTGATTATTTATAATATTTATTTTTGATACTAATTTTTTTATCATAGTAAATTATTAGTTATTATTTTGCAACGGCTTCTAGTCTGATAATGTATATGACTAGTTATTTTTTTTTTGTTTTTGGGGTCAAATGATTAGTTAAATATGAAAAATTGAGTAATGATTATTTATTATATTCATTTTTGATTTTTTTTTATCGTTTTCAGGGTCAAATGATTAGTTAAAATCGTTAAAAATTATAATGATTTTTTATAATTTTCATTTTTTGATAATTTTTTTTTCGTAGTAAATTATTAGTTATTATTTCGCAATGACCAAACATGGCGACGTTCGACATCTCCTTCTTTGCTATTAACTATGCTATGACGTACTACCCCAAAGGCATACTTTTCTAATCTTGCTATCTTCAAGGTGACTTCTCCACGTGATCTGTGGGCAAACTTTATCGATTAAGTTTGTTCGCAAATCACTAGGAGACGTTATCTTAAAAATCATAAGATTAGAATAGTATGCCTTCGGTGTAGTACGTCATAGCTTAGTTAATACTCAAGTACCGAATTTAATATTAAAATGTTGGAAAGGATGAAAAATTACAGGGAAAGGATGATAAAAGAATATAGTTACATAAAAAATATGATTCTATTTTAAATAGAATTAATGGAGTGGGTAAAGAATATAAAATAATGTATAATTAAAAATGGAATGTTTATATTTGTTTCATATACATTTAAAGATATAATTTAGGAATGTGGTTTTTAAGTAAATTGTTAAAGTTTTTAAAAAAAGATGTTTTTATTTTTGTGTCATATTCATTTAAAGGTATAGTTTAGGAATGTGGTTTTGAGATGGGTTTTTTAGATAAGATTTAAAAAGGGGGGAAGTAATTTGAAATTAGGGTTGCTTTTAAATTTGTATGAAAAGTTTTTTGGATGATTTTAAGATTTGTAATTATATAATGTAAAAAGGAAGTGTAATAATATAAGTAGAGGAGGGAGATTTAAGTAAAATATAATTATGTATAATTAATATGTTTATTACTGTTTATGTTAATATAAGATGAAAGTTTTATGTAATTAAGGTTTTATTTATAAATATGTATTTTTTGTGGTTATTGCAGATCCTTGAAAATGACTGTAAGAATATAAAACAGTTGAAACGTTAAAGATTGCATTATATTTATATGTTCAGTATTAATATAAAAAAATAAAGTTTTTGAAAAGAAAAAGGATTTTTTTTAATTTGTTGATATTATATATATATAATATTATAAATCGATGTCTGTATTTCTTCAAAATAATATATGCAAATTTATAAATAAATATTTAAAAAATACAATATTTAAAAGCTTATAAAAAATATATGTATAACCGTCACTTAGGAGCGCTCCTAAGTGACGGTTATACATATATTTTTTATAAGCTTTTAAATACTGTATTTTATTCATATATATATATAATTCCTTTTCATAATTGAAATAGAAGAAATAACTGCATCTCCCAATGATTGTGTAAACATTAATCAACTATGAAAAGATAGAATGATAACAATCAACCCTTAAGCTATCAATAATCTGAACCTGTAATCAAGTTAACCTCCTTTAACAACAAAGGTGGTACTGCCTTTATCTATGATCTGATGTGTTTATATAGACATTAAAGATTGTAACTGCACTAATGAGTATGATATTAATAATGCAAAGAAGTTTAAGCAAACCTCATTAATCTGAAAGCAGATTAATAAATACTCATTAAAACAGACACTTATAACTTCCAAATTCTATATAAAATATATATTTACTAAGACAATAAAGTCAATTATCCAAGGCTTTAATAGGTTTATAAATGTAGGTGATAACAATCACTCCTTCAGCTATCAACAATCTCAACCTTTATTGTTAAAGGAGGTTGCCTTGACTACAAGTTGAGATTGGTGATAGCTTAAGGATTGATTGTTATCAACTACATTTATAAACCTATTAAAGCCTTCAGTAATTGGGTTCATTGTCTTAGATAGAATGATACCAGTCTAACTTTTAATTTTGTTGATATCTAAGCTTAGTTCATTGCCATTCTAAATTGTAGAGAGAAATCTATTATTTTAATTTATGTACAGAATAAATAAACTGAAATCACTGTTTAACTATTCAAAGGATCAATGTAAAACCTCACTTGTAACAATATCCAAATTTCAAATAAAATGTCAAATTTTAATAAATATAACAATAAATAATAGCATAACAATATATAATTGAAATAGAAGTAACTGCATAATTCACTGGGGGGGGGGGGCAGTGAATTATGTAAACGTTAACTGCCTATGAAAAGATAGAATGATACTAATCTATTCTTTAGCTTTATTGGTTGTTAAGATTGCAATCTATCTTATTTTAATTTGTGTTCAAAATAAATAATCTGAAATCATTATTTAGCTATTCAAAGGATCAAAGCACAGTCCCAGTTTTTACAATCTCCAAATATCAATTTTAAATTAAATAAATTGATAATTATTTTAAATACGATCAGTATTGTCTTGTTTTGACTCTTGCATTAATGCGCATTGAAATATACTTTTATGTGTATAAACTTATTATATAAGTGCATTTGTTTAGAAACTTTGTTTATTATTAAGGATAAATTACATTTATGATATGATGAGAAGGATTAATTTGAAGAGTTTTTTATTAGAGTATTGAAATGGTAAATCTGATTCAGATTTTTATTTCACAGTCCAATCCACCTAGCCACTTACTAATAGGGTTCAATTGAAAACCACAAATGTATAAATTAAATTTTATTCCAATTCTTATTTGCATTGCTTAATTATATATACTATAATACACCATATACTCCTTAAATTATACTGTACAATGCAGTTAACATAAGATTTATTTTATTTCCTTCCTTACAGTTTCAACTGTCCAGCAGTCATCATCAGAGCTACAACATTTAAACATATACAATTAATATAAAATTAATATCTATTCATACGTATATCAACATATATATATACACACATACATATAAATATAAAAATAAAAACAATATTCCAAACACTCCAACTATTGTCTTAAATATGAATCCTTAATATCTCTATATTCTAAAAACTTCTTTACCCACCCTTATACTCAATTAACTTCTTTTATTTAAAATTTTTTTATATTTATTTTTAACATTTTTTTTTCCATATTCTTATCATTTAAATTTTAAATTTACTTTTTAATTTAATTTATTTCTTCTATTTAAATTATTTATATATTACACATTAATCAATAACAAATAATATTAACATAATATCTTTACAATTTTACTTCCTTTTAATTTTTACTTTTAACCAATCTTACTTTTTATCTCAGTACCCTTTCTCCTATAACTGAAACAATTTCAAAAAATGTAAAAATTTTCCTACTTCCTTTATCTCTTCACCCCTATGCCCTCTATGAACTCATACTGAAACTATATCTTATTCCACTCCTCAAAATTTACACATAGCTATTCATTAATAAGAAATCCCTACACAATCAACCTTTTCAAACCATGATCTTTATTAAGAGATGGCCTAATGCTTCTAATTAATATAGCTTCCTTTATTTTTCTATCTCTCCTCTCTTTAGTATGATTTATCATTCTAATACTTCTCAAACTTATGCCCTGTCTCCAACGAATGTAAATAAACAGGTGATCTCTTATCATATCTATGCTGAGTCAACCTTGTATAAATGGAATTCTTCGTTTCACCCACATAACTGTTCTTAATATTTCTTTTCCTACAAGATTTACACTCTATTTTATATACTCCATTTATACAATTTTCTATATTTCCTATATATTTATTATCCAAAATATTAAGCATACTTTTCCTTCTTTTATTTACTACTTTAAATTTTATTACATTATTAAATTTTTTATTAATTTTCCTAGTTATTTTATTTATATTCTTCACAATATTATTATTATATGTTTTTATACCTATATATTTATCTTTATTCTTCTTTCTATTATTCTCCTCATTATTATTAACGACAAATCTCTCTTCTGACTTTCTTATAGTATCCTCTATAATCTTTACTGGGTAATCATTACTTTTAAATTCCTTAACTATCAACTCTATTTGCTTATTATAATCCTTTACTTGAGCAATAATTTATAGCTGTATACATTCTTGATGTAATACTATTTACTTTATATTTTTTATCTATATTTGAATTCCAATTTACTATGTTATTATCTGTATTCATCTTTTTATATATTGATGTCTCTATTTTACACCTACCATTAGAATATGACTTCATTAATAGAATATCCAAATATGATATCTTATCTCCCTTTTCTTTTTTTATTGTAAATTTTATGTTTGTATCTAATCTATTAACCCCTTCAAAGAAAAAATCTATTTGCCTCTGACTTTTATTAAAAATCAGTAGATAATCATCCACGTATCTTTTCATAAATATTGGAGCATTCTTATTACCCATCATTAAATCTTCTATCCCTTCCATATACATATCACTTAGCACTGCACTTAATGCCCTCCTATTAATAATCCTTTTTGTTGTTTATAACACTCTCCATTAAACTCAAATGTGATTTCTTTGCAACAAATTTCCATAATCTCTATCAATCTTCCTATTGGTATTTCTATTTCCCTACTCTTGTCATTTTTATATCTATTAATTGCCACCTTTATAGCTTTCTCTACATTCATATTAGTGTACATTGCTATGACATCTATTTTTACCATTGTTAAATTATAATTACTATACCGATCCACTTTTTTTCTAATTTCATTTATCAGATTTTTATTATTCTTAATATTATGACTACCATTCCTATTCACATATTTTTTTAAAACATTATTAGCTATCCACTTTGACATCTTATCAAAATAGGAATTTGTACCATTAATTACCGGTCTTAATGGTATCCCTTCCTTAAAAATCTTTGGCGATCCATAAATTTTTGCTGTACCACAATCTTTATTCCCTAAATATGTAAATATTTTCCTATCTATCAAATTATTATTAAACATTCCCTTTATAAATTCATACATTCTTTAGGCACGATGTATTACATATATTAATCACTTCTCTTCAGTGAACTATTCTTCAATAATCTCAATAATAATTATATTTATTTTATTAAATTGAATTGAATGTATTTTTTTTTCAAACTTTTTTTTTTATTATCATTTATAATTTATTATTATTTATCTGGGCATAATTGCTGAGATATTCTTGACTTCGTTTAAGGAGAAGCCATAATACATCACATCACATCAATATTTTAAACTAGAACTACCTTGAATAAATTACAATAATTTATTTAAGGGAAGTATATATATCTAAACATTGTTTTACTTACGTTACAAAATAATTTATTGTTTTTTCTTAAAGAAAAATTCAAATATAAGTTTTGAATTTTTTTATGTATTTTTATATATATGCTTAATGTATTTTTTTAGTAAAGAATTCAAGATGGCCTCTTAAGAGATTTTCGCCTTGATAAGAAGTTTTAAAATAAATGTAAAATTAAATTACATAGGAAAAAATCAATTACTTTGGAATTTCCATTAATTCATTAATGGAAATTCTATATTGTTATATAGATAAAACAAATATAAGATTATACAAGAATTTTTATCGATCCTTATCGAGATTTAAACTTTCCTAAAATAGAAACAAAGGTATGATTTTTTTTTGTCTCAGGCAGGATAGGAAGAAAAATCACCTTGGGCAGCACATAGCTCAAATATTTGAACTACCATATAAATAGTGTTTGTTTCAAAAAAAAGAGAAGAGAAAGTTTAGAGTTGTCCACCATCACTACGCCCGTTATAATGTATAGTGAGTAGAAAAGGGAAAGTCACCGTTGTTCCTTCTTGGGACCCAGGCTGTCTTGTAAGAATGCTACTAGCTATCAAGGTTCGCCCATACTAATCATTCCAGGGAATGTCAAAAAGCCACAAGAATTCAAACCCTGTCTTCTATATTAAAATCTTTGTAAATTAATTATAACTATCATGTAATTCTACTTCTTTAAATCTTAAAGGTATAAAAGTTAATGTTTATAGTAAATACCTAATCGATTCTTTAACCCATATAAATTATTTATAAATCTTTTTAAATAACTTAAGCTCACAATATTTTAGATATTTATTTGTCTTTACTAATTTCAGTAGTATAAATTTTATGTTTTTTTTAACAAACTTCACTTGCGAGGGTTCTAAGATGATAATTTGCTAAAGAGCGAATTATGTTTAAAAGAGGTGGGGAAGGAGGTTAGCAAAGAAAGAATTAGTTTTAAAATAAAATAAATTGTTTTATCTTTCTCGCCACTGAAGTTATATCAAATATATATATATAAATGTATTTATGTTAATAGTTAAAATAATTTTTCTAATGATTTCCCAAGATGGGATTTTATAAAATTAGATTGTGTTAAATTAGGATAAACTTAAAATATACTATATTTTGAAAACAGCTTTTCTGGATAAGTGTCTGTTAATTATCTTGCCATTTTTTAAAAAAAGAGAAAAAAATAGGTAAGTGGGAAGGGAGAATCTATTCGAGAAATATTTTTCATTAATTAAATATTTTACATGAAGTAATTGGTTGCGCAGGTTGATCTTTATGAGGTATTAGATCCTTTAAGGCTACTAATTATTATTCACATTTGGTGATTAATAAATCTCTGGTTAATAATGAATGCTAGGTGTAGTTGGAAAGACCTAAAACGGTCATTTATTTGTGTGGAATCTGACTCCCGGTTGCACATACTTCTGTGGGCCAGAGAGTAATCGAGGTAGAGTTGGGTAGTCTACATGATATCCGTATAGGCAGATATGGGGCTTCTGTAATTCCTATCTCCATTTGGTATCGTGTCACAACATGGCGGACATACCAAATCCTTTTCTTTATTTTTGGAGGCATGCGAGTGTCTGTAAAGCAGCTCGTATGAGCCTGCCTTTGTTTTTCTTTTTTCGCATTCATATTTTATTAACCCGACATTGTTTCGTTTTTTTTTTATTGCCTATCTAATATGTAAGCCATAGAGAAATGATTCTACTCAAGAATCTTCAGCCTGAGTAACCAATTCTTTTGCTTTAATCCGTGATTAATTAAATCTTTTAATTTAACTAAGGCATGTTATAGACATATAGATAAAGAATGATTAAATTGAATGTCAAATTAATGCGGTTTGGGTGCTTGATAATTAACTGTTCTTTCTTTTTTTTCTTAATGGTTTACAGTTCTAAATACTGTAAGGTTATTTTCAATAACTTAATGCTATTCCAGTGAGGTCCACTTTTAAAATAAATAAAAATAAAATGTTATTTTAATGAGAATTAGTTCTCTTTGCAAAGAAAAGTGAAATAAAATGATTTTCTTTTCTTTTTGTTCAATTTAGTAAGAAGTCAAATCTGTTTGTTATAATTGTTTTTCTCTGACATCAGTTTATTATAAAATGTTTTAGAATATTTAAATAAGAAAGATGTTTATTTTTTTATACAATCAGTTTATCAATTTTTAAATATGCTGATTGGCCAAAATAATTTCATTTCCTTGTAATAAATGTGAATGGAAAATTTATATGTATTAAAATCCATGGTCATTTAATTTTGCTTTCTTTTTATTATTTAACTAATATAAACAAATAATTTTGTGCAAACTATAATAAATTAAAAAGGTAACCGCTATATGTAAATATGCCTTACATGACGCGGTTTCATGTAAATGTACTTGTGTAAATATAAAAACTAATGTAAAGAATTTTGTTTTATTGAGCTTGAGTAAAATTAAATTTAAATCCCTAATGAGTTAAAATATATGTATAAAACTAAATTTCCAGTGTGTTCGAATCGTTTTATTTACTTTTTATTTTAATTAATATTTTATTTTAAGTTATATATATATATAAGTGCAATCATCCAAGGTCTCATTAAATAGAATTATTATGAACCTCATGCTCGAAGGCTCGGCTCTAGGACCGTGAAAGTGAAGGAGTTCGATATTATCGTTGAGAAATGAGAAATTTTATTGATTAGATCTTTGTCCTGGGGATATAGGTAAATAGGGCAGAATCCACGATGTACCTGACATATATCTTGTACATGGTCAGACTCAAGGTACTTTACCTTATTCCGGTTATTGGATCAATATACGTTTTTCAACTGGTACAATGCTATTTATGTGAAGTAAGATCTGTTAACTGACCATTTGATTACTGTTTAACAGAGAGGTAGGACTCAAAGACTGGTCACTTTGGATTATTATTAATTGAATGAAGATATATGGGTAGCTGCATATTTTTACCAAGACTTACACTAAAAATTTATTTGGTAAACTAAATTTAATTTAGATATGTATACAATGACAGTAAATTGAAAGTCATTGAGTAAGTGAATTATATTTAATGTTTAAGGTTATATCCTTGATGCATTAATGGCATGGAGTACCATTATGATACTTGTGAGTTTTCAAGTAAACTAATGTGGAGTTTCAGGGACTTATAATGTACTGAAGATGTGTTAATTGTTAAATTAAAACAAAATTAATAAATCGATTGTTAAATAAAAAAAAAAAGGAATAAATTTCATTAAACTTTATTTCAATTTTTTTCCCCTTTATATTATAATGTGGGAAGCGATGAGATGATCTTAACTTTGTCATACTTTGGTTCAATTCAGTGAGTTTTTTTTTTGTCAGCAATTTTTTTGGTATATTGTCACAATGATAAAAATTTGGGTCCTTTCTGTCGCAGAAGGTGATATTGTGAACTATTTCCAATGATACAGGATCCTGCCCTCCCAAAAAGTGTGCATTAATGGTCATGATATGATTGTACTTCACTGAGGATGAATAAAATGTAAATATTGTATTTATATTTTTTTTTTTCATTTTTCTGTTAATAAGTTAAATTCTAAAAAAAAAAAAAAAAAGAAAATATACTGTAAATATTGTAATTAATTTTTCCACAATGATTTCTTTTTCTAAAATAACAGGCATTTTTTTGTAAATAATTTTTTGGAGGACTCTGAAAGTAGATTTATCAAAAATATGAGCTGCTATCTTGGTTTACTTGAAAACTCACAAGACAACAAGCAATGTTTGATCATATAATTATATCTTTATACTATAGCTGTGATTATTAAATTAATATTTTAAAATTGATCAAGAATTAATTTTGGATATTTTTTAGGATGTAAAAAAGTTATAATTTGTTGAGTATTGACTAGCTATACTTACTTATGAAACATCAATTAAAAAATACTTTAGAGATGAGATTATTAAAAAGATAATATTGCTTCTTACTAAAATTTAATTAAATGAAGTGTTAATTTTAGATAAAAAAGAATTCATTTTAAATTTGAAAATATAATTTAAAAAATATTAATAATAGCTTTATTGAATAGGATTTGTACTCTTTATGAATAAATGTATATTTATTTGAAAATAGAAATGAGATGTACTGATAATTCTGTGAACCTTGATTTGGCCAGATATTATAGATAGATTGATATATTGTTCACTTTACCCATTAAATATTTTAAAGAAAATCTTTTTAACCACATTTCTACAGAAATAGGATATTTCTTGGAATATTTCCTGATGGTATCTATCAGGTCATGCCCAGAGTTTGATGATGATCCTAAACTCAACTAGAAAGATCTAATAAGTATATCCTTTATTTAGCATTATTATGCATACAGCATTATTAATAAAATAATTATTAGCATATTTGAAAGATGGTCACATATTGTGTGTCTACAATGTATCTTCTTCGGCCATTATATAGTAAACCTTCCTATTTAATTACTTCTGTTTCAATTATTATCATTATGCTATGATTATTTATTGTTACACTTATTAAAAATTATATTTCATTTGATATTTGGAAGTTATTAAAACTGGGGCTGTGTCTTGACCCTCTGAAAAATTAAATAGTAATAGATTTCACTCTCCGATTTTAAAACAATGTTATTGAACTAAGTTTAAATATCAATAAAGCTAAAGTATAGATTGGTATCATTTTATCTTTTTATTGTTGGTTGATGTTTTCACAGTTTATTGAGCGATGTAATTAGTTTCTTTAAATATAACTATTAGTGCTATAATTGCTGCATTTAAATTATTTTGCCCAATTTATTGTAAAAAAAAATGAGAACTGGATCTTCTATTGATGTAATATAGAAACGTTGGGAAAAATTGATCTATAATATGATAGAAATTCTTTATCTAGATTGTATAATTGTAATACACCAAAGATTCTAAGAATTCTTTAATATAGATTGCTACTTGATTTGTAAAGTTTATATAAATGAATGATGGGAAAACTAGTAGTCAAAATGATTAATTTTCTGATATAATAAAGTTCATATTTTTGTCTACCTTCACTGTTTCTAATTTAGCTACTGGAGACTTGCTTAGAATGAATTCTTCAAGTTTATTAAGTATCTGAAAACACAAAATGCAATGAATCTTTTGATGAAACTATCTAGATGCTTTTGGGAATGAACTGATTAGTGATTTTTTGTCTTTTGTACTTGTGATTAAAATTTTTTATTATAAGACAATATCTTAGTAATTTATTTTTGTTCAAATATTTTTTAGAGTTGATTCTCTATAAGTCATTAGCTTGCATAACTACTCATTCAAGACTTGGAAATTATACTTTGCAAGTTATAAAGCCTTAAGATTGAATGACTGGACTTTACATTATGCAATCTTTTTTAGGATATTAATCATGATTAAAGTATTTTTTCTATGACTGGTGTGATTGTTGATTTGTGAATGTTTGGAATTTCCATTGAGTAATAGGATAATTGGAGAATATTTCTTATTGACAAGTTGGAGAAAGAAAATTAATGAACATTCGAATTTGCCTTTTGAAACAATTCATAATCCATGAACTTTCTGTAGATTATATGTTTGCTTGTTTTTAATTTGGTTTTTTTTTTTGCTATTGTTGTTGCTGCTGTTATTAGTGTTGTTGTTGTATACTAGCTATGAATTGCACTTATTAAAAGCACAAAAATGTATTCATTATTCTAAATTTAGGAGCTTTTATTACAAATCGGTTATTTTATTTTTTCTTAATGCATTTCATATTTGGATTTATTTCTCTCAACTTGTTCATTATTTTTTTCTGACTATAATCTATTTTCATTTTTATTTTACTTTTCTTTTCATATATATTATAACTGTTGATGGAACCTCACAAACCTATCTACCATACCAGAATGTCACTAGGCTATTCGAATCTGGAGAATTTATAAAGGCGGCAGATACATGTGGGTGAGGTTCAATTTTTATCAAACTGAAAGCCCCAGTCACTAGTTCAGGAAGAAGCTAAGCTTAAAGTATCACTCTATTTCAAATTTCTAATTCTTGATTTTAAAAAATATTAATAATATACATAAAATAAGTTACTGCCAAAATTAATTAAGCAAAACATTTTATTACGCACACACACACACATTAATATAAACATCTGAAGATTAAATTTATTATTAAATATATTTGATTTAAATTTTATGCACAGATGGTTACATTAGTAGATTTATTACATTTTTAATATTTTGCTAAGTGTAAATATGCTACATAGATTATGCATATAAACAACTCAATGCTTTTTAACCTTAGGATAAAATCTCACGTTTAAACCAAATATACCGATGTGACCAATGCAAAATGAGATAGTTAACATAATACAATCATGCTAACAGGAATGTACATCTGTAGCATAATATCATTAGAGAAATAAAGAATCATAGTGGGAAGGATATGAGCATCCTCCCCATGATCATTAATAAATTTGACCGACAGGAACAATCCACTGCCTGATTGGTAATACAAAAACTAAATTATTTGAAATATATATATATGAGATGCTCTGTAAAAGGGGGATAGCAGTCTTTGTTGGCTTGATGTCCCAACCAGAGCATAAGAAAATCAAAGGTGTAGGAAATACATCTACGCCCATTGACAACGCGATGGTTACACTTTCGGGCTATTTGTTCAGATGGGTATTATGCCCTGTATGCTAACGCGCCACAAAGGAATGAGTGTCCAATGCATACACCCAGATTACATTGACATAAAACATCCGTACATCTATCCACCAGCACTGATTTAACTATGAAACAATTAGTCCAAAATTAACACACTTAAACTAACATAATCTTACGGATCTATGCAATTATTTATGGGCATTTTCAAGTAATTAATTTAAAAGAAATTTAGAGAATGGAAATTTTATTTAACACATATATAAAAAAATATAAATAATTTAAAATTTTAGTCAGATAAGAGAGGGATTTCTTTCAAAAGTTAAGTGATGTTTAAAATTACTACTTGGAAAAGTTTGTATTACATAATTAAAGTTCATTTAAAGCAAAAGTTCATACTTTTCAATGCTGTAGGTTTATTGAAGTCTGTTTTTGCGGTTCTTAATGATGTCCCACAACTATGTTCACAGTTCCTTCCATCCCAAATTGATATTGTCCTAGATGGAGACGAATCCGTTGCTGGCCAGTTTCTGGGAAGCATCATGCTGAGGTCACCTCAGCTGGTGTAAATACGAGAAATGTAATTTATTGCATGATTTCTACATTTTGTAGATCTGCAATATACTTATAAAATATGTTCCAATAACACGTAATCAGCAAGAGCAATCTAAATCTCCACTCGAGGGTTTTTTTTTATACTCATTTTCAATTTCTTATCATCAAATTCCAGGATCGATCTTGCCTGGCTTGGCACTGTTCTTATTGGCAATGATGACTTTTCTCTGTGGACCTTGTGTTTATTTCCATTGTTATTGGCCAGCTTTCTTTAGAGCGGGAACTCAAAATTTTATCACTAGTATTTTTTTTTTAATTTATCTTATCTGACTATGAACCTAAGGGCCTATTTGCTATTAGGTCAATATAGAAAATCATTTCCATTTCAAGATTAAAAATAACTTTTTAAGTTTAACTAATTAACAGCTTTTTTAAAAATTCTTTTATATTAAAATAATCTTGTTTTTAGATTTTTAACTTTAAATAATTATATTAGTTTGCCATCTGTGCATTATATATATTAATTTAAATAAAATTTTATTAATTTTATATATATTGTACCGGTTCAAATCCCTCATTTGACTTACACGTTGGTGTCATTTTCTTTACCTGTTCGAAATCCATTTGCCGTCTCCATTTAAGAAAATGATGCATATATCTGTATGTCACGAGCATGAAATGACGTGTACATTTTTAAAATGGGAGATCGATAACAATCTTCTATAATATCCGGGGTTAAATACAAGCAAGTATTACATTACTAATTATTAGAAGAAAGAAATTCGATTTCAATTAAAAAAGCAAAATCTTTCCCTGTTAAACCATTTATATTTCCACCCCAATATCTATTTGCCCGGTAGACGTTTTCCCTCGCTTTTCACATAGCTTTAAAAGATTGTACTAATTTGACAACCCTTAGCGCCACCCCCAACATAATAAAAGAAAACAAAAAAAAATTAAATAATTTTCTCTTCCCTATCTGTCGAGAGAGTATGCAAAGAGAAATTTATTTTCTGTTCTTAGACATAAGTTTTCTTTAGGTGAAGGAAAACTGGGTGAAAATATATTCTAATTTAACTCCGCGATGTAATATCCCGATGGCTAGCTCAATTCTAATTCTCTATCCCAGGTATTTTGAATAAGTATTGCTATAACTTTTTTATAGCCATGGTCAGCAAACATCACAAATAGGTGATTACATTTTATTATGATTAATTTTCGTTATTTTATAATAGATTATACGATAACAAATAAAGTATAAGAATATAATTTATTTAAATAAAATCCCCTCATATTAAAATCCACATATATTTTTAAACATTAGAATATTGAATCTTAAATTAATTATAGGGCTTTCTATTCCAATTTCACGATTACATATATAATTACACAAGAATATCTAAATCTTTATGTTCAAGATCTACAGTTAGGTTAAACAAAAAAAAAATTCGTTTTCTAACTTTTATCTACATTAACTTAATTGCTACGAACACAAAGGGCTAAGTATGGATGCCAATGTGTGAGTGGTCTATACTCACTCTCCCGGCACAAAACAACGAATATTTCATTTTATAAATTCCTAAAATACTACAATAAGTTATACACAGATCTAACCCCTTGAACTTTCCCCATTTGCACATCTAAACTCTTAAGATTAGATACACCATTACCTTTGAGTACATAAAATAATAATTTACGCAGAGATATATTTTTTTTATATATATAAAAAATTTTTAAAAAAAAATGTATAGGCCAGCTATATATATCACTCCACGTAAGGTGACGCCGCCATGATTAACATTAAATAAGAGGTAGTGGTGAAAAAGGGGTAAAAGAACAAGAAATAATAATAATCTTATATTTAATGGGTTTGTATGAGATTTGTGTATAAGTAATATTATTTTACAATATTTTATACAATAGCAAAAAAAAGAAATTATATTTTATCATGTGTTAGTAACTATTTCAATTATCCGGGTTATATACACTTTAAAAAAATACATACAAATAAACTATATAAAAAAAAAAAAAAATTATAAACATTTTTTTTTTTTTTTCATTTTACTCATCTCTAACTGCTTGCTCTCCAGGTTTAAACTTCTGGGCGGACCATCTCAACTACCAGAAAGAACGGTGACATTCACTTTAATCCCTCGCCATCCTTGTAGCGTCCTTCAATCAGGGTATACCAAGTCTCTGACACATCCATCTTGGCGACCACGTATCTGAACTGGCGGGTGTACTGCTATGGTTCTTTGTACTCCATGCTTTTGTAGGCTCTCAGATGAAACTTGGTTGTCATTTTACTCATGGCACTCCAAAATATTTTGTCTTTTTGATTGATTACTGAACGGCGTATGCTTCTATGATTTTCCACATCATATGGGTGTTGGTGGCTTCTGTTACTATTTGCGCAAACCACCGGAAAAGACCTTCTACAGAAGTTTATGTTCATTCAAGAACTTATGTGAATTAAGCTCCTTCTTGAATAAAAAAAAAATATTCAGCAATCCAAAAACGTATTCATCGAAAGAATAAATGTCTAATATAATCTCACCATACCGTACAGATAGGTTCTGTTGCTCTGTCCGTTCAATAATAATATCGTACACCACCTATAGATTCATGTGGCTTTCTCTCAGTTCAATATTAATCACTAATATTTTACAACCAGGCTCAGATTCATGTGGCTTTCTATCTGTCCAACACTAAACAACTGAAAAAAAACTTTGTTCACCCCCCAGGTCGGTTATTGTATATCCCCATCCGCCCGCAAGTTTCAATTACTTACATCCCCCTTCAAGCTATTGCGTCAGATAATTTTATTTTTGTACATTCTTTATAAAATCATGTTTCAAAAATCTCTTTTTAGGAATTTCAAAACTCCATATTGGAGTAATAGACCACCCACATTCTTTAGATAACAAATTTGGAATTGATTTACAACTTAATTAATTAAAAAAAAAAAAAACTGCCTGATTACATACAAAAAAAGTAAAAATAGAAAAACAAAGATTAATCAAATCCACCTTTTAAACGGAAGATTCTTGTCAATCACACAAAAAAAATAATTTTTAAAATAAAAGAAAAACATTTTAAAAATTATCAAAAAGAAGAAAAAAATATATACGAAAATCTTTATACATATACGTATTATATATACATTTACAAAAAAATATGATACATTTATAGTGTGTTATTATACAGATTAGAACATTTACAATAAATGACACATTTATAGTGGGTTATTATTTCAAAATAAGTAATATATATGTTAGTTGTGTATGCGAGGAGATGGGAATCTAGTATAGACCAACTCTCATTGTTTATTCCTTTTTACTTTATTTAATGAATTCCATAAATTTAGCTGTGCCAAATTGTTGGCTACAGCCATCTTATGCATGGTCGTTTTACGGTCTGGCACAATATATTTCTATTTGAGGGTGATTTTATTATAGATCTTTTCTATTTTTATTAAAAAGTGAAGTAACGGCATATATGTATACCGTTAATATATATATTCCTCAATCTCTAAATTGTAGAAATTATCTTAATGCTTACATTATCAGCATTGCCAGATTATGTAATTAAAGCTTCTGCCTCTAACAATTTTTTTTTCATTTTTAAATGACATTGATTTCTTGCAAACATTATACTGAATAAGGATTTTTTTTTTCTATCTAGAAATACATGAGTTTAACATGCATGATAAGGAAGGTTAATAAAATTTCATTCTTTAATATTCCATTTTATGCTGAAAACATATTAATTCACTTTCTTTTTTATAAATTAGTCAACACAATACTCCAAAATTACTGAAAAGTTAAGAAGAGATACTTTCAATCAAGAGACATTTGATTATGTTTGTTGAATATTTCAAAGATTCTTATAGTTTGTCACATTATGCCCTCTGAAATATTTTACAATCTTTGTTTAGGTTATATAATCTTTCTTAGTTTATTTTCATTTATATTCCATATTATAATTGTTTAATAACTTTATATATGCATTTTAGAACCATCAGAATTGTCCTAGCAATATTCTCCAACCTTTCAGCATTGCACTTTGTTTATCTATTGCTCATATTCAGCGTTTTGAATCACAGGTTGGTATTGTATATATATATATATATATTAAATATGAATGTATTTAATGAAAGAATCACATTTGTATCTGACATTATATAAAAGTGAATGCAAAGAATGTTAACTTTTAAAATGTTATTCTAATGACTTCATTAATTATGAATAAGTCAATAGAAATTGGATTATAGGAACATTTAAGAGCTGATATTTGTTAAATACTGGACATTTTGATTTTAAAAAAAAATCAGATTTTGTTTGGCAGTACGGTCCCTCCTCAACTACCTGATTTTCCACTTTTGGAAAATGAAAAATAATAGGAAGTGATGTTAGTTTTCCTAATCGATGGAATCATTTTGTATTCAAATATCATTTGACTTTCCAATCAATGTACTTTACAGTGAATAAATAATATATTTAAAGGAATGTATTAAAAGCAAATTAATCATGATGACAGTTATCAAACAAATCATGTGTAATAATAAAACTGCAGAATTTATGACATTTTAAGTAGATTTCTTTAATAAATGCTTAATTAAAAAATTATTAGTCAGATGTATGTTAATACTGAATATAAAATGTATAATAAATAGGATAATTTCATAATAGTTAAAGATTATCAGCATTAAAAAAAATATTGAAAAGTGATTGATTTGAATGCAGCTCCTATTTAAGAAATGTCTTTTTGACAATCAATAATTTAGCAATTTTCTTGTTGATATCTGTACTGCCATAAAATGAATATTTAAGACATTTTATCGTAATGAATAATTACACTATAGAAATATTATTCATTATTCAATAATCTCTAGTCTAATGAGTGATTAATAAAAATTATTAATATTCTATCTTAATATTTCTAAATTCCTCATGAAGTCATAACAAATTTTTTAGATGCCACATAATTTTGCTGATTAATTTCATCTCACAAATTTTCATTTTTCTAAACATTTCTATCTTTAGTTTTTAGAAAATTATACTGATCTTTCTTTATATCAATATTTACTTGATATCCACTTTAGAGCCATTATTTTATTTTAGTAGTTGTGGTCAGTTTTTGTATATTTCTGATATCTAATCTCCAATTGTTTAGATTTTTGCCTAATTTTTTTTTTTTTGTAATTCTTATTTAATATTACTTGTCTATATAGTATGCATTCAAAAAATATGAAAGCATCTATTATTAAAGTTTATAACTTTTGTATTAGTTGATAATTTATCTTTTAAGTTCTATAGCTACAAAGAAGAACAAATTTTAGAATTACTTTTTAAAAATCTTCAATTTTTTATTTTGTTTCTGTAAATTTTCATATCTAGATATTCTTTCAAAATATTCTATCTCATCATTTAAGAATAGTCTTGTTTTGTTAATACAATATTGTTGCTTTTCAATAGTTAGTTAAAATTAAGACATATCTAATTGTTGAGAATATTATTATATAGCAATTTCTTTTTTAAATTACTACTTTTTTTGTCAAATGAACTTGAAAAAATTGATTATTCAGGAAAATTATCCATGTCTCAGTGGTACATCACATATAATTTATGTTAATGCAGTAATTATAATAAAATAAATACAAATGAAGTTGTTTTTTGGAAAGGCAGCCTAACACAGAAAATATAATTATGGAGAAATTTATGATTGCTATGTTCAACCGTGTATACTGTTGGACACCTTGTCTGCGAACTTAACCATTCCAGACTTATTTTATGATAATAATTTCCCAATAATTACAAAACTTTATTAGGTTTAGATTAAGTGCAATTTAATCATAAATATTCTTAGCAATATCTAATTAAATTACAAATTATATATATATATCTATATTGAAGCAGTCAATCTTAGCTTAAGATTGAGCTTCATGTTTCCATCTACTAACCTATGTTTAAATCCCTATTTCCCATCCCGCTCCTTTTGTCGTGTATATATATTTCATGTATATATTTGAGATGCGCGCCTAAATTATAAAATTTAATGTTTCAATAACATGTTTTAAAATTATTATTAATTCTTTTTATTAATTATTAGTTCTTTTTTATTAAAGTATTATAGATGCGGCTCAAAAATATATATAGGAGCAAAACTTACTAACAAAATATTGATGTTTTTAAATATTTATTATATGTCATTTTTAACTTTTTCTTTTTAAATTGCTTGTTTTTCTATTAAACTGTATATTTTTTATAAAATCCAATATGGAAGATGTGACTGTTGTTAATTGTCCAAAAATAATTAAAGAGAGGTATTTTTTTAATTAAAGTTTTACTTAAAATAAATGGGATTAAGTAGATTAAAGATTTTCTTTTGTTGAAAACATGTTGTCAAATCTATTTCTAATCTGGAAATAGATTTGAATTTATTTTGGACATTATCTAACAATTGCATCTTTCAAAAACAACTAACTAATTAATGATAAGCATTCCAGAAATACCTGCGCAAGGGTATAAATAATGGCTGGATTTTTAAAGCAGAGATTAGATTAGCTTTTATTGAGAGAAGTGATTGCTACTAGACACTATGCTGTTTTGAAATCTAAAAATGATCTAGTAAAAGCTTTTCCGGACCCTTGTGGGTCATTTTCCGCTGCCATAATATTCTGCTACCCTCAAGTGAAGTAAAGGCCCGATGGAGAACTTTAAAAATGCTAATAGAAACTTGCTGTCACTAAGAAGAATTCATTTGGATCCTCAATTTGCCATGCATGAGCCGTACTTTGAAAATAGACTTATTAAATTTGTGCAAGGTAACTTTTATGCTACTATTTGAAAATGAATCTAGCCTCACTAATCTCAAATCCTGCTATCAAGATTCTAACGTATTGTTCAATTTTCTATCTTTTAAATTAATATGTTTTTTTTTATATAAATAACATGTAATTTGCTCTTAAATAATTTATATAAATTTAATTCTCTCTCATATGCTCTTAACTTTCTTTAACTTTGGTGCGGTCATTTATTTATATGTATTTATTATTTGATTTATATATCTGTTATTGATATGCCAATTTCAAACAATCTGACGAGCTTAATTTATAAAAATCTTTTCTGTCATTTTTAACTAAACCTTCATGAAAAGGTTATTAATGTCCCCTTTAAATATACATATATAATGCATTGTAAATTAATACGTTCGCCAGATTGTTTTATGAATCAACATTTTAGGTTCGTTTTTAATATAAAAATTGATTTGTTTAACTCTGAAAATCCAGAACTCAAGCTAATTAATGCTCTGAAACATTTATTTTATAATTATTTATTAAATTCTGAAAGGGTGACTTATAATTTGTTTCCTATATAACTGCTAATCTTACTTCATTTTTCATACTCTTAAAATATCAAATATAGTATTTAAATATTCCAGTTATTATAAAAATCACGAAGGTGTGATTGATTTATTTAAAAATAGCAGAAAAGGGATGGGGGTAAATCTTAATGTTTCTTTTACTAGGTAAAATCTTAACATATATTTTATTAAATGAAATATTCTCTATCTATATATATTATAATTGCATGGCGTATTATAGTATTCAAACAAGGGTCATTTATTTTAAAGCAGTAAAATTTATTCAATGTTGTTAGAGACATGTATCATTACTGCGTTTCTGACATTTGGCCGATCTTCGTGTTCTATATATATGTGCTTCTTAATCTGGGGGTTACGACAAGTTCGAACCCATAGATTTCTTCTCAAGTCTTCGTATAAAAATGCCTCTGGCGGTGATCCCTAAGTGGCACATGCTATGCATATTCTTTCTTCGTATAAAAAGGCCACTGGTGGTGACCCCTAAGTCTGGCACACGCTATGCCCATCCATTTCTTCGTATAAAAAGGCCTCTGGCAGTGATCCCTAAGTTTGGCACACACTATGCCCATCCATTTCGTTTTTCATCCAGAAGCACGACCTTTTCCTCTTAGTTATTTTTAGGCTATTATGTCAGCACCACAAACTTCTTCGTATTATTATTATTTCTTTTGCTTCATGGCCCAGTTTTAATGCTCTAATATTAAAATTAAGCTTTGCTTAAAAGATATATATAAATGCCAATTACTTCTATTTTATTAATTAAGTTTATTTCAATCATATACAATCTCACCGTCGTAATTTATATATCTATATTTAAGAGTATCTATATGCCTTGGGGAAAATAAAGCGTTCATCTTACTATTGTTAAAATAATTTTTCATTAAATATTTTGTCATAGATTCAAATATAATCAAATGTTTTTCAAATGTATTTTGTTTATTTTCACGACCTCAATGGCAGGAAAATAGTTTATATTCATATGTATAATGAATCCCAGAACGCTCCCCTAAATCATATGTTAGTCACCACGTTTCAGAACCATAACCCAAAGCGTTAATAGCAATTTTATGTAACTTCTTTCTAATACTGATTGGCATCTTAATATTGGACCCACCAAAGATGTGTGTTTATTTATAATATATCATTTAGCTAATAAAGAGCATATGAGAAATAATAGCGTGAATGACACTATGTAATCATCTACTGCTTGCTCATTCACGCACATACTAATGTACTTAATTTATAAATGTATAATAATTTGTCAGTATATTAAACTATATTTTATTGTCTAACTTATTTGAGTAGTTCGAATTCCTTTTCCTCCACTTCCACATATTACAGCCATGCTTATGTATATTTTAATATAGTCATAGTTAATAGATGTCTCATTGTTTTGCTCAGCTTTGCTAGTCGGCCGGATTAAGATTAATTCTTATGTGCCATCACTATTATGTTATTCATTAGGTGTTAGATCTGGGGCTTAGAGAGTGGGTTCGAATCCAGGCTGGTCCCTGACCTAAATCTTGGGCTTGACTGGGTTTGAAGTACATTTTGTGAGTTCCAGCTCGTGTAGATGAATAAATATCTTTTGACCGGCACAATATACTGTAGCATTTACATATATATGGTACATGTATATTGGTATTGAGTAAGATTTAAAAGAAATAAAATTTAAAAATCGTCAACAGACATAATTTAGTTTTTTTTTTAGTAGTTAGTGTAATTTATATTTTTTTATATATACATACAATGAAAGCTATTTTTGTTTAAAATTATCTATTTTATTAAAGTAACGATAATATTGGAAGGAATGTAAGCACATACAGATTTCTATCATAGTAAAACCTTTTACTAGATAATTAAAGATGGCAGAAATAAATTATAAAAAATAGAACTTTGTAACTAAAAAGTTATAAGGAATGTTGAAGATTATCAAGTGATGATAACACAAAGGGTAAGGATATGCATAGAAATCTCAAAATCATGTCAGTATAAAAGAAACAGACAAGTTTAGAATTGGTCTTTTACTTGTGTTTTGCTGGCTGTTTCTTATGTGCAGCATTTTGAAGCCATAATCAAATGCTACTACCCAGAACTACTACGATGAATCCATGTGCGAGTAGAAACATATTGTTCGCTAGCACCTTCTCTCACAAAAGTCACCAAAAACTTCATCTAGCCTTACCCTAAATACGAATCAGAGATGTGAAAACTGTTACCAGAATGAAGCGAAAAAGAAGTAGTAAGGACTCCTCATAAAAAGAATTTACTAGTAATTCAATGGCTAGATCTTAACTTATCTAGATAAATCAAAAAGATTTGTGAACTAGATTTTAAAAGATAAACTTCTAAGTTAGTAAAAAGAAAGAAGAGACATTTGTAATTTTATCCATAAAAGTGAACTATTTGAATTAAGTGATGCATATAATTATCGGATTATGTATGTGTGTTCTTGGCAATATTATAATAATTCTTATTGTTTACATATTTAATGTGTGTTAATAAAACTTTTACTAATAATATAAACCTCTCATTGTATATGTTGAATTTTAGTTATTTAGATTTCATTATTAAGTTTAAAGAATTGTGTAATTTACCTTGACCAATATGCTTGATTAAAGCCTAGGGAAAATTTGTATAATAAATTAAGTGACAGGAAATAATTTACTTTGTAAATTTCAACAAAATTGCAACGAGAGTTGAGAGTCTACAGACTCTGGCGCCTTCTTAAATAAATTAAACTAACTATGTCAACAATTCAAGTTGCAAGAAATTATTAGGTCAAATTAACCAGGAAGTATGGCTATGTTTTAGAAATGTTCAAACTCATACATGAACGAAATGTTTTTATTTTATATAGTTAGATTAACTAAAGCAGTGCATAATATAAGACCTAACACAAAACATTATAAATATACCTAAGCTCATGGGCGTGCATAAATCATAATGTAGATCAATACGATCTGTAAGAGTCAGTTCCCACATTTGGAGTTCAGCTTTCTGCACTTGAAGTCCCTGTATATGTCTATGTGCACAGGTGAAGTTCCAAGAATCAAGTGTCCTTTTCTTGATCAGATTTGCACTGAGTTCATTCATTGTTTCAATCTCTGAAGTTGATTGGTTCGTATTCCCATCCATCCACTCGGATAATTCTTCCTTTCCGTGCTCTATACTGGATAGAAAAATTTAAATCATTATCTCTTATATCTTTAATTAAGGAGTTATTTTTTAAGCTTATAGTTTATCTCATGCAGGAAAACTCAAATTCCTTTAATTGTTTTATATCTCATTATCATACTGAATTCCACTCTCATTAATTAAACTGTTTTTACATTTAGAAAATCTTTTTTCTAATTTTAAAAGTTATAATTAACTTTTATTTCCTATTTTAAAAGAATCAGTCTTTTAAAATTCTTTAATTTATTTAAACTTATTACTTATTTTCATTAGTAATATATATCTGTATATGTATGTGCATTTAAGCATACACATACATATCATTACCTCCCCCAAATTCAGAGATGAGGTTTTAATCTCTGAACTTACTATGAGTTATTAAGATACGTGAGGTTTTTTTTATCTTCATTTTAGTACGCTGTTGTGAATTATGTTCCAACTCATTAGGTGCATTTTTGTAAATCACAATCATTATTTTTATATTTATTTATGTCTACATTAATATCTGGCCACCATGCACCACTTTACTATATGCTGACTATTCTTGACTGATATCAGCATACAATCACCTTTTATAATGCAGCCTTTGCATACCGACAGTTGCTTCTGGGCATTCCATAGTTCTTTGTGAAGGAAGCTAGGCAGTTGTTTCGGCCAGCCTTCTCTAATCTCCTTCATAATCCATCGGTAGTCGTTGTCTTCAGCTGTTCAACGAGTTACAATTTTATGTTTTATTCTTGAGTTCAGTATGTCTTGTACTTTGTTTCTTTATATTTCTGGTCATCATAGACCTTCTCTGACCTGATTTTGTTAATTACTGGCTGCTGGAAAGGTTTTTTTCTCTTTGAGTATATCTATTTTACCCAAATTCATCTTAATCTCCTCGGAAAGTTTTTTTCTATCAGGGTTATTAATTTTTTTAGTAATTGATATTTTTATTGCCATTTCAATTGGGTTGATATGGGCATATACTATATATAGTGGTAGTACATTAATTTTGCCGTGACTTTCACATATTGGCTCTTCAAATACGCCCTTTATTCTAATGGCATTGTCATTCATATCAATGCCTTGGGTCAGTTTTTTTAATAATGGGTCTTTTCCTACACTTGGAAGTAACAATATACCATTCACGGACTGATATCAATGATATTTCGCTTCCACTGTTGACCTCCATGGCAATAGGCTGATCACGTAGTTTTAACATTATTTTGTCGTCATTGGTGGACATTTTTTTAATATTGATATGCTGAATTTCCTGGCCCTGATATAAATGTTTATAATTATTACTTTCCTTGTTGGGATCGTTAAATTTTTGTTTACACATTATTTATATGTGACCTTTTTTTTAACACTTTTTGCAATGTTTTCTTTTGTGAAAACAGTTGCTGGCTCTGTCGCCCTTTTTCTCCACAGCAAAAACATACAAATGGGTTGTTACTGTTAGCACTATTCTCATTATTTTTAGACAATTCTTTCTTTACGGTTTTACAAACATCTGTTTGCGATTTGCTATTACTCTTGAACTCTGCCAATTTTCGAGATTGATCAAGCATGAGTTCATAAGCCATTCCACATTTTATAACCTCTATATAATTTAAATCTCCAACTGCCAATAATTGTTGTTGTAAACTAACATTACGGATACCAGTCAGAAATTGTTCCAGAAGGGCTTCGTCTAGGAAAGATCCATAGATGCAATTCTTTGCTAAATTATGAAGAATACTATCATAGTCTTTTACACGTTCATTTCTACCTTGATACTGACATCTAGCGACATTCCTAGAGGGTTGGAGATTAAAATGATTTGACAAACTATCTTTAAACTGATCGTATGAATAATCTTCAAGAGTTAGAGGTTCTGTGAGCCTGTTGGCTATCTCAATTACTCCTTTCCCAGCAAAACATAATAATGAAGCAATCTTATACTTATCATCTTAACTTTATTAATGAATAAATATTTTTTAACACGTTGAACATACCGGGACCAACTGCTTGGCTCACTGACATCAATTCACCTATACTCAATTGCATTTTAATATGTTGAACATACAGGGACCAACTGCTTGCCTCACTGACATCAATTCACCTATACTCAATTGCATTTTTAATGAATCGTTATGCATCAATCTAACTTTAATTTTTGATTCCTTAATTCAAATAAACTAACTGAGTGCACTTTGATCTGAACGCAACTCAGAGGCATTTCAATTACTGAAAATTCACTTACAATATCAAACTTTGAACTGCCTCTGTACTATGTGTCTGGGGTACTTTTGACTTTCCCTATTCGAACTGCAGGCTGCTAATGTTATGAGTGCTGACTGTTGAGGTTCACATCAAGACTGTGCGACTGCGCCAATTGCTATGTCTAGCTGATCTAAGAAAGCACTTCCCAAAAGTACAAATCACCACTAAACAGTTAATATTTAGATGATTTAATGAATGATAATTTATAGCGTGTTAACTATTTATATATATACGATTATTTTTATCTAATAAGGCCCGAAGATGTACATAAATCATAATGTACATCAATACGACCTTAAGTGTTCCAGCTGGCTATTCACATGTTCAAAGGCTAGCTCTCTACACTTGAAGTCCCTGTGCCATGGGAGACATTCTGCTCCAGCTTATGTCCATGTGCTCCAAGAATCGAGTGTCCTTTTCTTGATCCGATTTGCATTGAGTTCATTCATTGTTTTAATCCCTGAAGTTGATTGGCACATATTCCTATTCATCTGTTCAAGTGATTCTTTCTTTCACTGCTCCATGCTGGATACAAGAATTTAAGTCATTATCTCTCTATCTTTACTAAATTATTTTTAAGCTTATAGTTTATCTCATCAGGAAATCATCTCATTATCATACTGAATTCCATTCTCATTAATTAAATTGTTAATTACGTTTAGAAAATAATCTCTTTTCTAATCTTAAAAGTTATAAATAACTTTTATTTCCTATTTCAAAAGAATCAGTCATTTAAAATTCTTTAATTTATTTAAACTTATTTTTTATTTTCATTAGTAATTTATACCTATATATGTATGTGCATTTAAGCATATTCATACTTATCAATGATGAAGGTAATATTGCAAGTCATAATATAAAAATAATAATCAATTGGATTTTAAACTAGTAAACCAAACAGGTAATGATATCAACAAGATTAAATTAAATAATTACATCTAATTAATTTGGAAACACTAATATTAAAAAGAATAGAAAAAAAAAAGTGTAACCGAAGGTAGGAAATAAAGGATATAAAACTATTCATTTTTGATTGCAAAGATAGATGAAAAGATAAACCTATTGTATTCCAGCTATTTGTAAGTGAGAAAATAGGATCACTTTATTTCCAGAAGTCAAGAGCAGATATAAAGATAGGTTATTTAAAAATAAACTGAAGATAGCAAATAATGTGATTTTGGAATCCCAGATTAGGCTGGCCCAATGTGAACCATGAAGTTTGTATAGATTTTTATATTATTTTTGTAAACTTTAGGGTCACTTTATATTTATTAGTATTTGCTTCAGTCATATATGTATGTATATCTTTGTAAATAACCACTTCCACATCTTGTGTGCAGTTGTCAAATAGAATAATTAAAAACTGTAGTGAATTGCACTGTCAATTAAATTAAGGCCAATATTCCATTCATGGTAAATCATAGGATCACACTGTTGTATACTGATAAAACATAGCAAACAGTGTTAGTAATCGCATTGTTTAAAAAAATTTAATAAAATTGTGCTGATGTAAATTAATATTGGAATATGTATACATATTATCTATCTATTAAAGAATGTTTCAGTCAAAGCAATTAATAATATGATCTCCCTCTTTTTATATAGTTATTAAATATAAAAACAATTAAAAAACTTCTTAAATCATTGTTTATTTTTTTAATTATATCATTGGTATATTATTTCTTTTTATAGTTATAACGAAATATAATTTTATTAATATAGTCCATAATATTTTATTTTTATGAATTTTTATAAATTGTTTCCATTAAATTTAATTAATAAATAAATTGAAATAAATAATTTTGCAACTTATATGTATATGGAAGATGTAATGGTTGGTGCATTTGAATATTATGACCATGATCTGGAATTCAAATTCAGAAAATTTTCAGATAACCTACTTTTAGATAATCTAGTGATCAGAAAATGTCTATATAATTATTGTTAGCTAGAAAACTAAGAAAGAAAATTATAAAAGTTCTTACCAATGGCTTTTGACTGACTTGTTTTTTCCTACATTTTTGCTGTGCAGAGGTGTTTTAAGTTTGTTTTACTCTTGTATATATATATACTAGATTAAATATTTTCATACTTAATATGATATAAAGAAACTAAAGTGCAGATCTGTTTCATGTAATAACTAGAGATATGTTCAGCAATGGTGTTGCTAGGAAACTATCAATTATTATTGATAGTCCTAAGACTAAACTACTTTGCTTTAGACCAACAATAGCTTTTTTGTCTTGAGTGTATATTTAGAAACAAAAAGATGTCCTTTTTTATTTTCTAATCCATTAAAGAGAGACTTTTGTTTTTAACTGAAAATAAAAAAGCTATTGTGGCTACTAGAGAAAAATAGTTTAGTTGTGAGACTGTCAATAATAATTGATAGTTTCCAATAATGTCATTGTTAAATGTACATCTAGTTATTACATAGAAAAAGCTTCACACTTTATTTAGTTTATATATTGTACATATATATATAATTAAAAAAATATATAGTATAAATTTATGAATATATGACTTTTAGGTTTATGATACTTTGAAGAATATAATTCACAAGAGTTTTAAAGATGAAGAAAAGCATGAGGAGTCATCATGGGCAGCTCAGATGCATTCAGATATTTTCTTAGTTACAATACCAATTTTATTGACTGTAAAGAACAGGTAGAATCATCATATAATTTGTATTTAATAAAAATGTAAGTTTTTGCTATGCCTGCTGATATATCTTGACTGTGTGTGTGTCTTATGACATTATTGTCGGTTTTGTAAAAGACAAAAAAAAATTCAGTTGTCCTGTTTAAATAAATTTTAATATTATATAGATATTTCAGATTTGTCCATTTATGTTCTTATTATTAATATCATTGTTATATAGATATTTTGGCCAAATCACACTACTATCTGTTTAAAAGTTAGCAATCCTTATAACATTTTTATTGCATCAATAGCATTTTGTCTGTCAATAGTTTTTTTAATGGCCTTCTTAATTGCATATTTTTATAACAGTAGCTCTTATTAGGAATGTTACTATTGTTTCTTTTATTTAGATTTTTAATGCCCCTAGATCACCCCCACCCCATCACAATATTTACTTATTTCTCCAACAAGGCTGAATTCTCATTTTTCATTTCATGATATATGTATATTTAATAGTTCCGCGAATTAGTTATGGCAAATCTTTAATCTTTTGAATTCATATTTACATTGATGGGTTAATTTTAACATTCAATATTGAATTGGCTAAATGTTTGTTTGTTTGTTTGTTTTGTTTTTTTTTTTGCTGCTAATGTATCTAAAAATATTTATGGTTCCTTTCTATATTTCGTGGCTTAAATTTTTTTTTGTAAATAATTGTTATAGTGGTAAATTTATGTGACATAGTGTAATTATTTTTTTCAAAACTCATTTCATTTTTTTTTTCTAGCTTATTTTGCAGTACTAATAGCTTATTTAACCATCCAAATAATCCTATATAGACAGGCAAAACTCTCTATACATATTCCCACTCAGTGCAAGCCAGAAAAATCAATGGATGCCAGAAGGCTTGTGCATAAAATCCCCATCTAGTGCCTATTCATCCAATATCCCCAGACTAGTTTCTGGCTTATGGCCTTCGTCAGTGAGGAGCCTTGGATCTGAGAGCACTGCACCTAGATCTTAGGATCTAATGCAATCCTCCAGCACAGCCACCTTTTATCTCTACTTAACTACAAAACTATGAGTCTTAAATTGAAAACACTATATTTTCAATCCAATCTCATTAGCTTATATAGTCACATAGGTCTGAACTCAGTTCAGTACCTATACATTTTGGTATCTTTTCTTTAATATCCATAGCCACCACTATCCTAT
This sequence comes from Epiperipatus broadwayi, assembly GCA_028023455.1. Lineage (NCBI taxonomy): Eukaryota > Metazoa > Onychophora > Udeonychophora > Euonychophora > Peripatidae > Epiperipatus > Epiperipatus broadwayi. Next base: position 7,701,248 of record JAQFVV010012404.1, read on the forward strand.
TAGGTGGGAGTGGCAATACATATAGAGAGTTTTGCCTGTTTTAACAACTGTTAAGAGCAAGCATAAGAATTAGTGATCTTAGTAAGAAATGGTGATCATGTGATGTTTATTGGCTTAATCCTATATAGTTGTAACAGGATCCGAATTTGAACCCTGTCACAAAATAAAGTGGCATATATAATCACACGTACCTGCAGACATGGCAGCACATATTTTTGTTTAAGATAGGGTCAATCATATAATAACTAAACAGTTTTACCCAAGATAGATTTGGGGGAGCTGTGCTCATTGGTTTTGATGAAGCATCCATATATATATATATATATATAAAATATTAAATAGCCAAATGTAAAAAGAAAAAAATAAGCAGATATGTATAATTTATGTTGTGTATAATTAGTTTTTTTTTATTATATTATTTAAAAGAAAACTGGAAAAAAAAAAATGTCAATGCTGTAAAAAAAACAGATGGTTATGTAACTTTAACTCGTGTTATTTGTTTTATAAAGCTATTTTTAAAATTTTCGAACAGACTGTTTTTAGATAAAACTTTAGAAGGTTTTCTTTTGTAAAAAATTGAGAAAAGCCAGATCTGAAAAACAGTGGTATGTTTGACTAATTAAACCGGACTAGGTTCAGATTATATTAAAGAAGTCGAACATTTTCTGGAGTTATGGGAGATATTGCATGAGTTATAAATGCTAGAACATTCTAGAAGAAGGAGAAAAAAAGAATATAAATAGAAAAAAATCAATCAATAAATAATTGTTTTATATTTGAGTTTTAAAATGTATCAGGGAGTAGGAGAGAAGACAATTTTATGAAATATATGTAAGAGTGAAGCTTTGGATGCCCAGATAAAGCTGTTGTGTGTAGAAAAGAAATATTTTCCTCAGAGTTTAAAAAAAAAATTTGTAGCTGATAAATACAGCTGAACTATGCAGATAGAAGAAGAATATATACACGCCAATTTGATGATGTGGAGGTAAAGTCATAAACGTGCTTGGCTTTGTCCCACTGTTCATACTAGGAAATATGCTACTTGATCCTGTCATCTACAAAATTGAAGTCAGCATCCAATCCATTCTTCTCGCAAATTAGAATAAATTATTTCATCTACTTTTTCATCCAAAATTGAAAATAAAGACATTTTTGGACAATTCATATGGCAATATCCTCTTACAGTATGTTTTATATATATATGAAAGATATAAGTTTCCGATAATTAAGGTAATATTTATGTTTCCTTTGATTTAAAGATCTTATAAATTATAATTTATATCTTTGCATGTTTAATTTATGTAAAAATATATATTTAACATTGAATTACTATTATTGTTTTTTAAATAATAACTGTCAGCCATCTATTATTTCTTTTACTTATCTTGTTAAGTTAGTTAATAATATATACATATATTTTTGAGTGGTCCAGTACCAATAGATACTCTAATATTAACATTTTTCTGACGGTATAGATTTCACCTGCCCTGTGAGTGAGCTAGCTAGGGTCGAGCTTTGTTGTTAAGATAATAACATAAATTTCCATATTAACTCTTCAAGATAATTCTTACGTAAATAGTAGGATTGGCACTTGGAATCATTTACCACCGATGTCCATAAATATTCTGTTTTGGGGAATATTAATTGGGATCATTTGAAATATTATTGCCAGACATATCTATTTATTTTTATGGGAGATAAGTTTTAGAAACAACTCATCTTATGGTCAATGGTGATCCATCCCAGTAAATTATATGAAATAGATTTACTTAAGCTAGCATAAGACCAACCAAATATAGATAGAAGTAGCTGTAGTTGTTATATAATAGTATTTTTAAATGCTTTGTTTTAAAAAAAAATTAAAACTATTATATTTAGAAATTGTGAATTATTACTATCCTCTTAACCATTACATTTATATTATTATATGGTGGTTATCACATGCAAGTAATTTTGTTTTGTATACAAGGTACCTGCTGTCTACTTGTATTTCTCTTTACTTATATCTTGGTTCAAATCTAAATTCAACTATTCTTTCGATATAATATGATCACTGAGTGAAGTAATTGTCTATAAAATTAAACATTTGCTATTAATTTAACTTCTCATTAAATTTTTTGGTAGACTTACTTTAACTATCTTATAATAATGTATATATTGTAAATATCCTAAATATTCTCTTTACTATTAAAAGAAAATGTAGTTCTTAACAGGCCAAATTTAATCAAAATCAACTCACTATTTATTTTAATTTAATAATATAAATAAGTTAATACTAACAATAAGATGGAATTATTAAATAAGATTTACTACAGGACTTTAATAAAAACACACAATTTTCAAATATTATAAATTTCAAATATACCCTCATGCATTTTCTTTTAAAATATGTTGTTACATCCCCTTTATATATGCTCTGATATATTTACAGCATTATCATAGGATTATTCTTTATATTTAAAAAAATTGATTTACAAATTTTCTTGCATATAGTAAAATTCTTGATTTTGTTGGTTCCTTATTGATATAACTTGTTAGTTTCATAAAAATTAAAAAGCAGCTCATATTAATTTGATATGGATATGTTAGATCTGGTGTTGAATAAATGACAAGCTAAAATAACCAGACGAATTTTCTTTGTTAACAATATGTGAATCTTTGCACTATTAACTAATTCTACATAGGAGATTACATAAGAGGTGGTGGTCATGTGATGTTTATTGGCATAGGAGATTTGAGATATATAAGAATTTTCTTTTTCATAAGTTCCAAATTTTAGACTGTACCCTACTAAACATCAATAAAATGCATTTATGAACTTTCTCCAAAAACCAGTCCATTTTCAACTAATATATGTTACTAATAAACAGTATTATTTTTTTCAGTTTTTTTTGTCCCAAGTCTAATGTTTGTTTACAGGTTAGCATAGAATCTTGGCGAGTAATCTTTTTTTTTCATGATATTGAATTACTATAATATTTTACTAGTCACTCAACTCATTTTTTTTAACAAAATGGTAAAAATATTTGGGACAAATTGTTTATAAACTAATTTGACTCTTTTGATATTGGTTATTAATAATTAGTCCTTTTTGTATTGCTTCCCATTGGCTTTTGTTCCAACGAAAACTTTTTAAACAATTTTTTTAATTATTTGCTACTATTGAAAATCCAATAAGATTTTTAAATGATTCATTATGATATAGAGAGCCAATGGTTCCATAAATTAACTAATAAACCACATTATCTGCAGAGAAAGATGGCTACAATACTGGTACTTTTATTTACTTCAGCTTTTGCTATCTGAATTATGTTATATTATTTAATAGACCTTCAAATTATCTGATAGAGCACATTGCATTAATATTTGCAAAAGAGATGTCAAAAAATTTATAGGCAGACTAAATCAGCATATTGAGACTTATGACAGTTAAGCCAGTGTGTGGCACCTCAACATTGTTGTGACCTTCCATCCCAGTTCTAGTAAATGGGTTTTGATCAACTTAACAGTTGTGTCAACTCAGATACAATACATATAATATCTAATGTCATAAGTCACTAGGTGGGCCTGTTTAACTATGTTGCTTGTGAATTCGTATCCTGTATTAAGGTGTTTTTTTTGTTAGAGAAGCTTGGAGTTTGTCAGTCAGATCTGTTTAGATTGGACTGGAAGTTCCCTTCTTTATAATAAGCTCTGAAGTGAACTTGACAAATAAATATCTGCAAAAATATTTTTCTTCTTTTATAATGGTTGTGAATAGTTCTGATAAATTGGTCATTGTGGAAGATTCAATACTTTCATTTTTGAATGTTGGTGAAGTATCTGTATTGCTCTCAGTTAAGCATAGATCCTGTTATTCATGACACATTTTTAGCTGGTAGAATAAAATCGTCAAATGCTGATAAAAAATTTGATTTCTAAATCTTTTGCAAGTAATATTAATTATGTGAAAGTCTTTTCAATCTTGTCATCAGTAGTCTTTTCAATCTTGTACATCAGTAACACTAATAATTCTTCTAAATATGATCACAGTCTTTGCAAATCAATTGTTAATAATAATCATATGTTAAATAATTTGGAAAATAGTGGAATTGATTTTCCAAATGCTAAACTCTTATAGGAATTCAAAATGAAAGGGGAAAAAATGGTTATGTGAATGCATTGCAAATTTGTGTGGTTTTTACATGTTGCGAGTTCAAAAGTCAATGAAAATGATGTGTTTAATCTGCTAAATGATGATTTAAATGAAATTTTATCTATAAATGAATCCAATTCTGATTCTATGATTATTGATCAACTATTTCAAGAATATACAAATAAAATTTTAATGGTGCTCCTTGCTTTCCTTAAATCTTTTTAAAAGTTTCATATTGTTAAGATGTCATTATTACAGTTAGAAATGCATAAAGTGAACTTTTTAAGTTTTCATTAGAAGAATTTTACGCAATGCTTACTGCCAAAAAATTATGAACATTATTTACAAAGTTTTGCTGCACCTTAACAATAGATACATCTATGTAGAATTCCATAATGATATTAATTTGTTTTTGCTGTTTTGATCTTAACTTTCCCTTGATTCAAACTAGCAAAATGATTTCCAATTTATTACTCTTCTCAGTAATGCCAATAAAACATCATATGATCATCATTTCTTATGCTTGCTTATTCCTGTTATTAAAACAGGCAAAACTCTCTATATGTATTGCCACTCAATGCAAGCCAGAGTAATCAATGGATGCCAGAAGGCTTGTGCATAAAACCCCCATCTAGTGCCTACTTATCCAATATTCCCCAGATTAGTTTCTGGCTTGTGGCCTTCATCAGTGAGGAGCCTTGGATCTGAGAGCACTGCACCTAGATCTAGGATCTAATGCAACCCTCGAGAAGCCACCTTTTATCTCTACTTAACTTCAAAACTACGAGTCTTAAATTGAAAACACCATAATATTTTCAATCCAAGTTCATTAGCTTATATAGTCATATAGGTGTGAACTCAGTTCAGTACCTATACATTTTGGTGTCTTTGGTTCTTTAATAACCATAGCCACCGCTATCCTATTAGGCAGGATTGGTTTTGAGCTACATCACATGATCACCATTTCTTATGCTTGCTTATAACTGTTATTAAAACAGGCAAATCTCTTTATAGGTATTGCCACTCAATGCAAACCCGAGTAATCAATGGATGCCTCTGGCTTGCATTGAGTGGCAATGTGATGTTTATTGGCTTAAAACCAATCCTGCCTAATAGGATAGTGGTGGCTATGGTGATTAAAGAACCAAAGACACCAAAATGTATAGGTACTGAACTGAGTTCAGACCTATATGACTATATAAGTTAATGAGCTTGGATTGGAAATATTATGGTGTTTTCAATTTAAGACTCATAGTTTTGTAGTTAAGTAGAGATAAAAGGTTGCTGGTGGAGGGTTGCATTAGATTCTAAGATCTCGGTGCAGTGCTCTCAGATCCAAGGCTCTTCACTGACAAAGGCCACAAGCCAGAAACTAGTCTAAGCATACTGGATGAGTAGGCACTAAATGGGGATTTTATGCACAAGCCTTTTGGCATCCATTGATTACTTTGGCTTGCATTGGGTGGCAATATGTATAGAGAGTTCTGCCTCTTTTAATTTCTTCTCAGTAAAGTAAATAACCCCATTGCAGATTAAGTGTATAACGAATTTTAATACAGAACAATAATATTCTAAAAATATATATACATATATAGTTACACTATATATAGATTACAATAATAAATACATATAATGGCACAATTCACTCTTCGCACTTCCTTAGACTCTTCCCGGGAAGTATTGGTCCCTTGTTTAATTGTATACTTAATAATTAAATCACTATTTACCTAATATTCTGTCAAATGTCTTTAATTCTGTGAGCCCTTGAGGTGCATATAAATTGTAATAAGATCGGGGTGATCTGTTTGATCCCTAGTCTGCTTGAGTACCTTCAGGAGCCAAGATCCTGGGTCTGGAATAAATCCCTGCTGGTTTTTTCCGCTGCTTTATATCAGTGTACAACACGGTTGTCCCACCATATGAGAGGGGGAGAAAAAGTCGTTTTCTTTTTTCTCCTTTTTAAATTTTTTTTTTTTCTCTTGTTTTCTGGTGTAATCTAACTGTTTCATCTTTATCTGGGTTGAAGGTTTTTTTATTATCTATTAGATTTTATTAAAATATTAGATCCTTCTAGAATTCAATTATTAATTAGTTATTGCCAATTGAATCCCTGTGTAATCAGATTTTACTTTTTAGTTCATTCTTACTATTCAATTAATGTTTTAATTTCCGCTTTGTTGTGTAGCTAGTTTTACAGTTTTATCAAACGTAAATTTTAATATTAATTTAAAACATACAATTTACAGGTAATTAATAAATATTCCAGTTTTAAAAAACATTTTCTTTAAATGATTTTTTGTTATATTGATATTGACAAGTCTCTTGCTTACTGGTCAAATTAAGAACTGTTACATTGACTTCAGTGATATAGATCTTCAGCTTCTGCTTAATAAGATTGGAATCATATCAAATTTCAAATACTGGCTAGAGAAAAAGGGTAGTGTTAAAGTATTAACCAACACAACCATATTTAGAATAACATTAAAAAAAGGAATTTTGCCAACTGACATCCAAATTCTTAATGCCATTGATTCTTCTCATTTGATAATAATCTTTAGAGAAGTTTTTACCTCAATGTTTCTTTTTAAAGCAAGAATTCATACTGTTAAGGATTGTTCTTTAAGGTTTTGTCAACAGAGTGGTATGAAAATATCCACTGTTCCAAATATTTGCCCCTGTCTATTACTCTACAATTACCTATCCCTATTTCATGGAAATTCTTGCTCTTCTGCCATATCATCATCTTCAAAAACTGTTGCTAATCTTTTCACATAGGAATACATGTCCACTGATGCTGAAACTGAATCTGAAATGGTTCAGACCTCTTCCTTTTAGAGTGATGTCTCATCATCTGATGAATTTGCACCAGTTCAAATGTCTAAAGAAGAAATCAAGAGGAAGAGAAAGATGATAAAAGATAATCAAAATTCTGATGCTAAAATCATTCTCGAGTTTAAATCTGATTTGAAAACTGTGGAAACTGAATTCCAGACACCTTCAAATACAGCGGCTCTTAAAAAAACAGAAAACATTGGTTGAAGCTAAGCCTCCCCTGAAACCCAAGTGTGCCTAGAGATTATCATTGGACTAGGCAGACAAATCCTTATCGTCAGAATAAAAGTTATTCTTGATGGAGAGTGAATACTAATAAGTGTGTACTCTAGATGCAAAAAATTATTATGATTCTTCGATCTGCTGTGGCTTCTGGTCTCACATTGACCATTGATTGTGAACTCCCTCTTTATTGAGAGTATATCTATCAAGGTGCAATAAAATCATATTGTTTTACATTTTTGCATATTTGGTATTCTTTTGGTTTTGCCTATTAATATGTTTAATTCTAAATATTATGTTTTATTTATGTTATCTCTCATCAGATTTTATCTGTTTTTTTCATGCTATGTTTGTTTTTGATTTGTGCGATATCTTGCTTTTTTTATACCAGGTTCTAGTTCTTATGCATTTCTTTATCTCTATTTGCCCCAGGGTGCCTTTTGTGTTGCCATTTTAATTAATTGTTTTTTAGTCTCCCTGAATTTTAATCTGCTTATTCATTATTGTATAGTTTATCCATTTGAATATTAACAGTATCAATGTGAGGGGTATTAACTTTCCCAAATAGCTGTTTGCTATCAACAATTGGATCTCTCAATTTTCTTATATTTCTTTCTGAATCTCAACTTTATATGCATTCTGATATCAATCTTAGGTACTCATCTTATAGCTGAAGATGCCGCTCTATGGCGCCGTTTTCATGCTAAAACACATAAAAATGCTGTTTTCGCGGTCGACACATTCGAACACGCGTTTTCTATAATACAACTTTTTTGTTGTGCTACAGAATGCAGGCTGCTATGTTGCATCGCAGTACAGCATGTATGTCGCATCGCAGCAAATACATTTTTCGAATTCGCACAGTTTATAAAATAGTTATGGCTTGATGAGAGAGTGTGTATTTGAATTGGATGGAAATGTTGTTTTCATTAGATTTTATTTTATTTTAAAGTATCGAAATGTTCAGATTTTGTAAAGTAATAATTATAACACTTTTTACAATGTACTGTATTGAAGTTTTAATTGGGAAAATGTTGACAAGATTTGTTTTTAGTGTGTTGCAATTAGGTAACGTGTCAAGTAACGTACTATTCGTAACATTCCACGAGACAAAGAAGATTCTACCGTGTGTATATTTTTGAAGTAAAAAACAGCAGTAACAAAAAAATATCCAGTAAGAAAAGTACAAATATGCACAATTTTTTGTAAATTTCATAAAAGCAATGGTTAATAAGTAAAGAAGACATTTACATGTGTTTGTTGTTGTTTAAAAAAGTTTGAGTTTCTTTCTTTTGTCCGACTATGGTTACGATTTTGATATTTTTTATTTTAGCATTACAAACAACAGAACACTAACTCTAAAACTAAACCTAACCCTAATAACTTTTACTTTTTATTGTCATTCTATTTGAAGTAAAAAATAGCTGTAATATCTCTTTGTCTGTAAAAAAAAAAAATAAAAAAATAAAACGAAGACTAAAAAAAATAAAAAATAGACTAAGAAATTTTACTTTTTATTACGATTATTATTTTTTAAACAACAACAACAAAAAAAAGTCGTAACACAAGTAAAAAAATATTCAATAGAAAATTGATAAAAAAAAGCCGTAACACAAGTAAAAAAATATACATAGAAAATTGATTTTTCTAATAAAGCAAAATAAAAAACACGAATCAAATTGTAATTTATTGATTTTATTTTACATTTATTATTATCATTTAAATTGTATATGTTAATAAAAAATAATATTTAAAAAAGACGATTTTGTTTTGTTTTTATTTCGCATTACAAAAAAGCGCAACAAAATTATTATAATCAACGGCCCGGGAATGGTCATACTGCAGCTGCTGGAATAGGTGTTTTAATTCATCATGAAGCACCATTTGATTCCTTTGGCATCCTTTATCTTGAGCAAAACATGATTCTCATTACTTTTCATCATGCAGTGAAGATTATTTATCATTATCTATATAACAGACCTACTCTTATGCATCAACTTAAATGCTGTATTAATTTTATTCTTTTATCGAACTCTTTTCTTACTCTCCTTTTTGATGACTTTAATTAATATGCCTTGTTTTGTAGCTAAATACCTTAATTGCCAATTGATGAATGATAAGGGTTTTTTCACCAACAATGCCTTCTTCTATACTTTAAAATTTTTCAACTCTCATTGATTTATTATTTTATTTACCTGATAGTTAATTTATCCTTGGAAGGAGTTGGTTTTTCTGAACACTTTGCACTCTCCATGCAAGCTGATATTGATCTTCATACCCATCCTGTTCTTAACTACATTTCATGCATTTAAAGTGTTGCTTAAGGTTACATCTCCAGAGGTAATAATCTCTGATATGTATATTTATTTTAGGAAGATTGATTTTCTTTTTCTACAACCCACTGTGTTTTATCAATATTATCCAATTGGTCATTAGACATTATACTAATAAAAACAAATCATCTACACACTTGGTGCTATTAATTTAAAATTGAAAGCCATTTCTTGTGACCCTGCTTTGTTCCTTCAATTATGCCTTTTTTTTCCCATATGTCATAGCATTGGTCGGAGGCGAACCTGCAACAACCATCTGCAACCAACTGCTGCTTGCAAGGTAGCTGCACTGATCTCTTGGCTAACAACGCCAGCAATGTAAGCAATATTCAATCTATTTTGGCTGAGTAATTTTTTAGTAAAAGACTATAATCTTAATGGCTCAACCTCATAACTGATCGAAAAGACATCTGCTGGGCTCATTTTTATAAAAGGAGTCTATCCCTTCTTTAATTATTGTAGATAAAATATTTCTGCAAAGGATGTTTTATTTTTTATCACATTAAATCTAAGTTGCAAACTTTCAGCTGTCCTGAACTCCCAGTATTTGCTTTTGATTGAAATCATCATTGTCATCATATTTCAAAAATCTGATATTAAGCTTAAGCTGAAATCTTTACCTGATAGCATTCGCTCTGACTTTCAGGTGATTCCTAAATATCTTCTCTTACATATTAGCTTTTTAATGATACCAATCTTTATGAAATTGCTTGACTTTCTTTTTAGGCTATATCCAGTTTCCTTAGCTTCACTTCTCAAGAAAAATACTCTTCTCTCTCTTCTTAATAACCTTCATTTTATCCCTAAATCACCTTTACTTATATCAAAGTCACTGAATCCATCGTTAAGGATAAGATACATCCTATCATTTTGTCTTCTATCTGAAAGTATCAGTTTTCTAAAAAGGTACTTCCACTTCTGATTGTATCACCTTTCTTAAAATTGTTGTTCACCAAGTTAGAACCACTAGAATGGCTAGTCCAGTAGTAGTACAACTAGATATTTTATCCGCTTTTGATTCTGTCTTTATTGACACTCGCATTGAATTATTACAATTGCATAACATTCCTCTTCCCATTCTTCACATTTTAGCTAACCTTCTAATGAATAGAATGCCAAAATAATGCCAAGATTCAAACCCCATAACTCTACAGTGTCATCTTTAACCCTTCTTGAAGTAGAGAGGAAACTGCCTGGTATGTATATTCCACTGATTGGTTAAACAATCAAGCATATATCATTCATTAATGATTTTGTCATTCTTCCATCTAAAATGTACCTTCCTTCACTTATTTCTATTCTATAAAATTATACAGTATACTCTAATTTTCAGTTTAACTTTAATAACTCATGCACATGGAATATATTCTGGTAATAGTGTTACCTCTTCCTTTACTGCTCCCCTCATAACACTCTTTGATTTCCCATTTATAAATCCATGAATGCTATGAGAACATCTATTCAAAACTCTATCCTCATGTTTGTTAAAAATATATTTAACTTTTTGTCTAAAGCTTACCTTTCCCTTCATACAAGAATCTCTTATCAACAACCTGATTTTTCCAAAAATGACTTACTATATTCCAATTATTAACTATGCTAATGCTTTCTAGAAAATTAATTCACTTTGCTCCAAACTGATTTGAAATAAGAGTCATAGCAATTAGTATTGGAACCTTACAGAAGCATGCCAAAGACAATGGTCACTCCCTTCACTGTCTACTCTATATTTTCAGAGGTCATTTAATACTATTTTTTAAATTTGTCTCTTCTTACCCTAATGCTGTGAAATTTGCTCTAGTCATGCCTATTAATAAGCCTCTACTCAATAAAGTTTTTTTTTTTTTTTCAATCCTTAATTATATCTATTACTGCTTATATTGATCTTAATAATCAAACATTCCCTAGGAAAATACTGTTTTGGGAAGTTTACAACCTGATTCAAAGTGCTAGTTAAGCTCAACTGTCCTCGTCTCTCTTTATTGTCACCAATAAAAAGATAATCAAAAAAATTCTAATATCTGGAACCAAAATACTTCAATTTCCTTATCAAAATCAATTTAGAAGCTCTCCCTACTAATCATTTCCCATCATAGAGAATGGTGCATGCTAACATTGATTCCCTTTGTTCTCTTTGTCATAAGTCTGAAGAAACAATACATCATTTTTGCTACATTTTGTAGAAAAATATATTAGGCTCCAGTAACTTGAGAGCTATAAGTTATAAAGCTAAGTTTTACTTCATAGAAAAAAATAGTAACACAATAAAAAGATCGCGAAATAATTAATGTAAATAGATATATATAAGTTTTTTTAAAAAGTAATGAAAAATGCATTTTATAAAATAAAGGAAACTTTATTTTGATAATTTGAGTTTAAGTCTAATTCAACAAAGAAAGATTGGTTTGCAGATAAATTAGACTTAAACAGATAAAGATTGTAACTTAAAAGCATTCTATAAAAGATTGCCAAAAAATAATGCAAATGATTATTTTCAGGACCGGATATAACTCGTGGATTTAAAATACCAAGAAAACTGTAGTGTTAAAATAAAATCATTAAACTATTTTAGGAGAAAACAAATGGAATAAATATTTGAAGCTAATTACTGTGGAATGTGAAGAGTCATAGTCATTGTAAAAATGCATTAGTCAAATGGATTTACTTTTACATTGGAATGATAGGAATTGTCAATGAAATCAAGCAAGGAGAAAACAATATAAATAGTGCACATAACAAAAGAGCATCATTGTCAGCTTTTCTATACTCATTGCATGCTGTTGTTGCTGACATAAGGAAGATCTTTTGAAAAAAGCTGAGGGAAAAGTAACCTAGACTTTTCTGCAATGATGAAAGTGTCCCAGAACTTGTGCCTCTGAAGGTGAAAAAATAGCCAGCTAGGGAAAATGTCTATAGATCTCACCGAACTTTTATTTGTACATGCCTGAAAAGGCTCAATTAGGAGTGTCTTTTAAGTACTGTGAGTATAGACTTTTAGTATTCACTTAAGTCCACCATTAGTAGAGACTTCTAGTATTCACTTAAGTCCACCATTACTGTAGTGGCAGTATTTGTTTGTTTGGTGGGCAATTATAGCATTGAAGATTTAAAACGTTAAATCAAGGACTAATTGTTTATGTATATATAAAGTAACTATGGATCGTTATTTAGTAAAATCTTAATGGATGTGTATATATATAATATGTAAATAAATGTATTTATTCTTATTTAATAACATTTTAGGTAATTAATAATTTTATGATAATTGTTGGTAGTCAGCTTCATAGCTGAATACACAACAAAGTTGGCACAGTTGACAGTCACATTCGGACCAGGTGTGAAAGTAGAGATTTGTTATAATAGTGTTTATATATTGGAGTCTCATGTAAATAGGTTTATTTTACAATAGTTTAGTTAAACTAGGAATTTGTTCCCATGAATATTTATATATATAATTTTATAAAAAATGTCATTATTGGCAACAGCCGAAATAGTTGTAGGGGTTGCTGGCGAATGACCATTTTATGCTACTCAGAAATTTTTTCTTTTGCTAAATGGTATTGTGGATGAGAAGAAAAAAATATCTGCATTGTTATGTCTATCAGACAAAGGGGTAATTGCGATAATAAATAAGTATTACGAGTTACCTATAAAGAATACAGTAATGTATGAGGATATTGTAAAAAAGTTGAGCGGTCATTTTAGCCCCAGTCAATCGAAGTACATACCCCAGTTGTCTCTAAGAAACAGAAGACAAGCAAAGGGCGAATCTATTAAAGAGTACTGTTTAGCATTAAGGCGACTAGAAAAGATTGTTTATACAAGAACTATGTTGAAGAAATATTGCTCGTTAAGTTATTACGGGGTCTGCTTGATGATAGAAAAAATCTGTGATACAGATTTGAATTTTGAGTCACCTATCAAGGAGGTAGCTTATGAGCTAATATTAGCACAAGCAGCCTGTTTTAAAAACAAAACTAATAATGAGGATATTGTAACAGGGCTAGGTTCAAACCCTGTTTCAAGAAGAAAATTTGCATACATCTAATTCAATATCCGAGTAATAAAGTATATTTATTTTTTTTATATACTTATAACTAGATAGGGAATTAAAAGGTTAAAATAAACAGGAAGGGTGGAGGTATGTGTACTCTTTTATTTGTGGAAACACATATGTATATATTGCTGTATGGAATGATATAAAAAAAAAAGAAGAGAAAAAAAGAAAAAGCAGCTAGAGAGATATATTTTATTTTCAAGATGGAAGCTACTGAATGTTATTTTGGAGAGATTAAATGAAAAAAGATCTTGAAAATAACTTGATCAATATCTAAAGAATGTACGTTGCTGAAGTTTGTTTCAATTCATTTAAAGCAAGCCAAAATACAAAGGAAAGGTAAAAATAACTGTAGATGTCAGTGGAATGAATTGCATATGCTGGACTATGCTATAATGTCTGTAAAACATAAAAATATATTAAAATTGCCTTTATACATAGTAAGAAAAAAAATCAGTCTGTTAATAGGACAGGACTGGTTTCACAAATTAAACATAGGTATAAATATTAACACTGTGAATAATGTGTCAAGCGAACCAATTGGGAAAGCAAAGCCTACAAGTGGTAAGGCCAAACTATGACCATTTGCACAAGAAGCTAAGGAAGAGAGAAACATAGTGAGCAAAGAAAAAATGACTAATGCAAATTTCAGAATTGTAGCACCAATATGTTGTAGAGAGAGGTCAAGTAAAACTCAGTTCACAGGGGCAGCAATAATTTGTCTAATCAAGCAGAAATGATTAATGGTGACTATGATGGCATAAGATGCCACAAAAACCATGTTGAAGGGTGAGCAGGTGGAATGAAAAATCTGAAAAGAAAATGAGAAACCCTAAGACAGTCATGAAATAAAAATGATAATGAGTCATCAAATAAAAATGATAATGTCATGGGGAGAAATTGTTTGAAAAATGAAGCTTGAAAAAATGTTTCAGAATAGAAAGTTGCAGTTGTAGAAAAAAAATCACCCAAGCCTATCCGTAAAAAATGTAAACCAGATAGACTTGGTGATTATTTGTAGCAAGTTTAATAGGGTTTTTTCCTGAAGTTTGGGGAGGTGCTATATTTTGTAGAAAATATATTGGGCTTTGGTAACTCGAGGGCTATAAGTTATAAAGCTCAGTCTTACTTCAGAGAAAAAACAGTAATTGAAATGTAAATACATATCTAGTTGAAAAAGGAATAAAAATTTCACTAATAATTAATGGAAACACAAATGTAAATAGATATGTAAGTTTTTTAAAAAAATAATGGAAAATACATTTTGTAAAATAAAGGAAACTGTATTTTGATAATTTGAGTTTAAATCTAAATCAAAGAAGAAAGATTGGTTTGCAGATAAATTAGACTTAAACAGATAAAGATTGTAAGTTAAAAGCATTCTATAAAAGATTGTCAAAAGATAATGCAAATGATTATTTTCAAGGCCCGATATAACTCATAGATTTAAAATACCAAGAAAACTGTGTATTGTTAAAATCAAACCATTAAACTATTTTAGGAGAAAACAAATGGAATAAATATTTGAAGCTTATTACTGTGGAATGTGACTAGTCATAATTAGAAGCCGGATCCTTATCGTCATTGTAAAAATGCATTAGTCAAATGGATTTATTTTTAACATTGGAATGATAGGAATTTATCAATGAATTCAAACAAGGAGAAAACTGTATAAATAGTGTGCGTGACAAAAGAGCGCTGTTGTCCGCTTTTCCCCACTCATTGCATGCTGTTGTTTGTTGCTGTCATAAGGATCTTTGAGAAAATCTGAAAGAAAAGTGTCCTAACTTTTCTGTAATGATGGAAGTGTTCTAGAGCCCGTGCCTCTGAAGGTGAAAGATAACCGGTAGGGGAAATATCTATAGACCTCACCGGTCTTTTATCATTTATGTATGTCTGAAATGGCTCAATTAGGAGTGTGTTTTAAGTACTGTGAGTATGAACTTTTAGTATTCACTTAGGTCCACCGCTATTATAATGGGGATATTTGGCTGCTTGGTGGCGATTATAGCATTGAAGATTTAGAACTTTAAATCAAAGACTAATTGTTAATGTGTATATGAAGGAACTAATGAACGCTATTTAGTTAAATCTTAATTGATGTGTATATATATATAATATGTAAATAAATGTATTTACTCTTATTTAATAACGTTTTGGATAATTAATAATTTTTTGATAATTGTTGATAGTCAGTTTCATAGCTGAATACACAACAATTTTCTGTTCCAGTGTCCTGCTACCTATAAAATATTGAGTCAATTACTAAATCATATACTTCCTCTATCTTTTCTCATTGATAGAATGAAACAGTATGTTTTTCTTCATTTAGAGTTACTATTTTTTCTATGTTTACTCTTTGATTGCTAAGATGCAGCTTTTGCTTCAACCCTACATTTAGGAAATTACAAACACTATTTTGCAATAAAATTTCAAAAATTTAAACAGAGGCAGGGTGCTTGCTCCTTGTTGATGTTACATGGAGCCTGATCTCTCTTCCAACTCTATTATTTTTAAAAACAGGCACAACTCTCCATACAGTACTGCCACTGAGTGCAAACCAGAATAATCAATGGATGCCGGAAGGCTTGTGCATAAAATCCCTATCTAGTGTCTACTCATCCAATATCCCCAGACTAGTTTCTAGCTTGTGGCTTTCATCAGTGAGGAGCCTTGGATCTGAGAGCACTGCACCTAGATCTTAGGATCTAATGCAACCCTCCAGCAGCCACATTTTATCTCTATTTAACTACTAATAACAGTTATGAGCAACCATAAGAAATAGTGATCATGTGATGTTCATTATTTTTGTATGCCTTTGCTGTGTATTTGCAATATATACTTTTTGTAGTTTATATACCAGTGTATTTGTCTGTTTTTGATGATAAACTTTAAAATATCCAATTGGATTTTGAATTATCTTTTCCAAGTTTGTAGAAAAAAAATGTTGCCTAATAAAAATTGTTTAAGAATAAAATAAAAATTAATGACAGAGATCAGTTCTGATTTGAAGATCATATTGTGTAATTAGTATGAAAAAATTAGCTATTTAGTTTTGGCAACTAAATTTAAATTTATTTATTTATTTTTGTCTTTTCCCAGTATTCTATTTTATGCATTAATTAATTAAACATTTTTAATCTTGGGGTCTGAAAATATAGAAAGAAATGGATTGTGTATAATAAGTTACAATGATCAGAAATATGATGTTAAAATAATGTATAGATAACATTTATATAATATTTATCATTGAGCAAAAGAAATACAGTATTAGTCAATAAAAAGTAAAATGTTCGCATTCTTTCTTGAATTTATGATGACACGTGTATATTAAATTAAGATAATATATTTTATAATAAAAATATATATTAAATAAAACAAAGCACAAATAATTCATTCAAATGTATATGAAATAAAAATAAGCAGAAAATTAATATTAAATATACTTTTATAGTCAGAAATCCTACAATAAATACATAATTTTTTTTTTTTTTTACTGACTCTAATTTTATGGTATCATGTTTCACTTTCAGCAATTCCTTTTTTTTTTTTAAGTTTATACTGTTGATTAATTCAGTGTTGCATTAACTCTTATATTTTAAGTTTATACTTGAGTATCCTTTATTTGTAGTTTCAACCATTAACACTATTATAGTGAGTTCTTGACTTCAGTCATCTGATTGATCTAAAATGATTTCATTTTAAAACATTTAAATTACATATATTGCTTTAAAATATTGCCATTTCCCCTTTCAAGAAAAACATTAATATTATTCACTTGACAATTCCTTTCAATTTACCTATTCTCTCACCATGCTTATGCTTTCTTGCTTTCTCTGATACTCTCAGTTCATCTTTTTATTAGTTTCGCTAATTAGTATTCATTTTCTCTTGAATGAAAAAAATTTATAGATTGCCTCACTTTTCGGGTAAACAATAATAAAGCACCATCTGCGCGCATTTTACAAATCTAATAATAACTTTATTTACATTATTATACATATATTTCTAGACAGCCCACATCTCTCCTTCAGTCTGGAAAATATTCTTTAAATTTATTGGGTCTTTATGATTTTTCTGATGTCTGGGAGTGGATACAAGTCTTTTCTTAACTCAGTTTATGTTCATCTTTGCTTGATTTTTTAACCTGGAAGATTAATTAGCATTATTTAAACCTGCAACGTCCTCATTTAATCTGGTATCAGCTTCAACATCCTTATCAATGGTCAGTTTCTCGTTTAGCACAATTGATGAGGTATCTTCATACTTTTCACTTGTCAAAATTTTCAATTTAGGATTGGTTAGTGTAGGTTTAGGATTTGTCACATTGAAAATATTACAAAAATGCTCATGTAGATGATTTAAATGTCTTGTGACACACAATCTGTTTTCAAATTTAATCATTCTTATAAGCTCAGATACAACTTCCACAATGATACTTGAGATGCATATCTTTTTTATCTGATCTCTGCCATAGAATCTCCTCTACTTGAAATTTTCCAAAGTCATGGTAAATTTATTCAGAAACTTCAGGTTTCACACTTCATGGATTTATTTATTTTTATTTTCTTTTTTAATTGGTAATAGTTTAGACAAATGTATATGGCATTTTCACTATAATAACTCTGCAGTTATTTGATGTTATTAGAGTAGATTTTAAACATTGTATTCTTTTTTTAACAATTTCATTTGATGCTGGATAATAGGGTAGAGTTAGAATATGACATATCCTTTTATCTGCTAAATATTTTTCAAAATTGGCATAAATAAATTCTGTTTAATTATCAGATACAAGGATTTTGAGCTAGCCATGAGTAATGAAAACTTCCTGGAAGGCTTTAATAGTACAATCAGTATTAGTGTTTTTTACAAGCTTATATTTGATCCAATGGGTATATGAACCCACTACTGTTAAAAATAGGTATCCAGTCATAGGTTCAATAAAATCGATATGAATGTGTTGCCATGGATTTTTTTGCCTTCGTCCATGATTTATAGGTTTTCTTTGGTAAATCAACTGTAGATTGATACTCCCTACAACCTTTTATTGTCTGTTCTATTTTTTTTACATAAATATGGCCACCAAACATACTACAATGCCAGCGTCTTCATCCATACCATTCTTGGATGTCCATGGTGTAATAGTTTAAGCATCTGCTTACAATGTTCATTTGGTATCAATTCTTGATCAGTCATGAATATACATCCATTGCAAACACAAATTCTGGCAGGCATAACTTGATCAGCTATTCTTAACCAAAGTGAATCCAATTTTTTATTTCCATATATCCATTCTGCTACCTTGGCACTATTCAGATTTTCTAAATTTACTAAATATAATAAGTTTACTTGTATAAACTGCCGTTTGGCTATATCTCTTGCAGGTAAATGTGATAAAGTGTCTGCATGTCTAATTTCCTTGCCCAGCTTGAACATTAAATCATAATTGTAGGGAGCTAAAATATTTATTCATCTTAATAGTTTCTGGCTTGTATATTTAGGAGTTCTTTTATTTTTGCCAAAAATTCCAAGTAGGGAATGATGGTTGGTATATATTGTAAATTTTCATCCTTACAGGTATTGATTGAACTTTCTTATTGCAAAAATAATAACCAGGGCTTACTTATCTAGCTGACTATAATTTTTTTCAGCTGTCATTAAAGTTTTGTAGGCAGATGCTATCAAGCTTTTGCTTCCAAAGCAGTGTTGGGAGATGACAGCTACAATCCCATATTCCGAACTGTGTGTGGTAATAGTAACTTTCAAGTTGTTCTGGCAATGTACCAGAAGTTTATCTGACAAAGTAGCTTCTTTGCTTTTTGGAATGCTACCTTATACTATCCTGTCCATCTCCAATGTTATTTTTTTTTATAATGTCATATAATATTGTTAGTATATCCGATTTTTTCTGGAGAAAACTTTCTTAGAAGTTTAACAATCCCAAAAAGGCTTTTAAATTCTTGATACTTTTTGGAATTGCTGCTTCCTTTACTACTCTAACCTTTTCTGGGTTGGGTTTGGATATTTGTCATCTTTCTTCATTATATGCCCTAGAAATTTAATTTCAGAAGTTGGCCAAGTGCACTTTGCAGCATTCAATTTCACACCAACTGTTTAGTTTTAAGCAGACGTCCACTCTTTTTTGGTCTGGACTTAAACCATGCCTGTCAATAAAGCATCCATCTTTGTTTTAAAGATACTTTGGAGCCACTGTAAACAATCCAATGTGAGTGTTTATAGTTAACAGCTCCACATTTCTTTTCTGTAATTTATATCTGATGGAAAGCAGACTTTAAATCTCCCTTTGCAAAGAATCAAACAATGCTAATACTTCATGTATGTTTGGCATAAGTTAAACACCTTTGTTAATATATTCATTGAGTATAACTCAGTAGTCTCTGCAAAGATGAATAGTCCCATCAGTTTTAATGATTACAACCACTGTAGAATCTTCCACAGGTGATAACACCCCTTTTAAAACCATATCAGCAATCTGTCTCTTCAACTTTTAATTTTAAATTATTCGGAATCTTTCATGGTTTGTACACTGTAGGTTGCACATTCTTCAATAATTCTACATCCACTGGTTACATCTTTAAGCTATTCCTTGAAGGGATAAGTGAGGGAACTTAGTTCTGGCCTCTGCTTCCAATTGGACTTTTTAAAATTATTTTCAGGCGTATATCTAATTGTCAGAACCAATTTTAACTGAACAATGGGCTTATATTTCTTTTCATAAAAAATAGCGGTAATATCTAGTCTATTGTTGACTTTTATTGGAGTTAATATTTTTCCCCATATATGAATGTTATTGCCATTTAAATCTGTGGCCAATATGTCTATCTTTTCTGCTTCTTTTTATTTTTGCATTGATTTTATTCCATTCTCTAAGGGATCGAATAGATAGTCCAGCACCTCTGTCAATTTCCATATTAAATTTATTATCATAAATGATTGGTCCAGTTTAATTCATTCATTATCTGAATTCTTTATCATTTTTATCATTATGTTTTTACAAGGTCTGAGCATGGTTTGTCTTTTCCATTATTTTCCTTCTTGCTACAGACATAAGCCAGCTATCCTTTAATATCGCAAATACAGCATTTCTACATTTCAAATTTGCATAACTTTGTGTGTTCTTTCATTTCACAACAATAACATGTCAGGTCATTTCTTGGAAGTTTTGTAAATATCTTAACCAAATGCATTTTATTTACAGTTGTCACATTTTTTTACTTCATTTATCCCTGCTTGGAATCCCAGCGCATTTTCTGTTGCTATTACATGTGCTATGCATTTTACAGTCACCATCTTATATATTAAACCCCCTTCATTTAACAAATTTTTTTTAAGGTTGTTGTTTGTTAACCTATAAAGCAGATCTAACAGTGATTCATTTAAGTCAGCTTTGAATTTGCATTGTTTGGCTAATGTACTTATAACAGTCGGGGTGAACAGGAAGTTAGAGTCCTACCGTATCTGCCATACAGGGCGCCACCAGGCTATTGGAACCTGGAAAATTTATATAGTAGGCAGATACGTAAGTATTAAGATCCAACTTTATATTATATTATTACGACCGTCAGCCCATGCCACTAGCTCATTGAGACACAGAGATTTAATATAAAACTTGCTTAAAAGAAATATTTTAATAAAAAAGATTTCCATAAAATAAATAAATAAACTACTGCCAGAAATAACACACACAAAAAGATAAAGATTTATTGACGCATATATATAAATATTTAAAATTGAGCAATAAAATTTATCTTGTTTATATTTAAATATTAATTTTTAAATTTAAATTATTATTTTAAACAATCCGCACAAATGGATTTTAATGATGTTGAGTATAGATATACTATACGGATTCGTTCGAAAAAGAAAATATCCTATAGCCCTTATTTAATCCTAGGCCAAAAGTTCGCAGTCAAACCAATGCCAATCTATCTGATACATCGATGTATTCAATGCAGCATGAATATGACAGCACAATACCATACTGTCAGGAATGCACATCTGAACAGCATGGTTATAGAGAAGAAATTGTCTCTCATCCAGTACAGGAATGTTATATCTGTCTGGCAAGAAGAACAATAAAAAAAGAAACTCCATAGGAAGGGATTGTGATCTTTTTTGCCGTCTTACTATCTCATTCCATAGGCTAAGGGGGTGATCCAAGTAGCCGGGAATACATCTGCTTCCGATGGTCATTAAGAAATGGGACTTATTTTGCCCAAGTGCGGCGTATGGTGGATCTTCATATTACATTTACTAATTACACCAATATATCCAATACATTAACCCAATTTAACTGCGAAACAACTAACCCAAGATTAACCCTCCCTTAAACTAACAAACTTAACAAATCTATATAGCCGGCCACACCCAACTTAATTTAAATACATTTTAATGATTTAATTAATACATAAAAAAAAAATGGAAATGATTAATTAAACATATGCAAAAAAAAATATTAATAACTGATTTGAATTCTTTAGGTCAGACGAGAGTTCTTATTTTCAATTACTCAATGCAAATTCAGAAAAAGTTCCTATTAGATAAGCAAAAAGAGTTTATACTTTCCAGATTCTGCAGATTTAGAGATCCATCTTCATGATCACTTAGTAGACTGTTGTTTGTCCTTTTTTTAAAAACGAAGCCGCTACTTGCCATTCCTTTTGGTCCATAACTGTCATAGGGAGGCTTCAGCTGGTTATCAAGAAATTAAATCTATTACAGACTTCTACATCGTGAAATCTGCAATACAGTTACAGTTCATATAGCTTAATAGTCCGCATCCCAGACAACAGCAATTTTTAATAATATTTTTATTAGCCTCTTATCAGCAAATTTTTCGGATTCAATGAGCAAGATGTCACTAATTCTAGAGTCTCTTTTTTGGTCCGTGCTGTGGCTTAGTGCTTCCATTGGTCATGCTAATTCTTTTTATTCTCTTATCTGACCTTTTAAATTATTTTAAGTGCCCCAAGGGATAGTTTGCTTTAAAACAATCATTTAATTAAAAAAAAACCAATCATTTCCATTTTCTAAGATTAAACATGATAGAAATCATTTACTTCTATTTTAAAAAATATCTACTTTTTTTATAAAAAAAAATACTTTCAAATACTTTTATTTTTAAAATAGTTTTTAAAGTTTTCCATCTGTGAGATCTATATATATGTTAAACAACTTTTAATTTTCAGTTTTTAAGTTAAGTTTTTTCTTTTTAATAAATCAATTTTTATTTATGATCTTTTTATTTTAATTTTAAAATAATGTAACGGCATATTATATACCATTACAGTTCTCAGTATTAAATTATAATCTTGGTATTGTTCATAAGGTAATTGCTTCTTCATCCTAAAATGTAAGTGAGCCATTCTTTTCATTACTTCTAGTTAAAAATATCCATTGAGATTTTCTACTAATTCTTTAAATGGCATATCCTCTGGAAACTTTGGATCACTCAATTGTTTTGCTATCTGCAAAACATTGCTACTGATAAAAAACAGAAGTATGGAAGCTTTAACTTTATCTTCTTCAATTTTATTTATACACATATAACAGTCGAGGTATTCATTGTATATATTCCATGATGTTGGATTGTTTGCATCAAACATTGTGAATCAGAACTGCCATCATTATGCTTGCTAAATTTTACATTTAATTTTTATTCTCTCATGGATTAACTGCAGCACTTTATTTTTACTGTCCCTGCAAACAGATTACAATTTTCACCTACCCCAACTCTGCTATTGTGTGCACAAGTTTTTCATAAAGTGTTGATTGCATCAACTACTGTGTTCACAGGGGAATCTATAATATCAGCCATATCAGTGATAAAAATTACACAAAAATAACTTTTATATAACTCACGAATTTATTTCTCTATGCTTCAGAATATCAATAAAATGATATTATAAGTACCTATAATATAATAACAATAATTATCTCTTAACTTTGCAACAAACATTAGAACACAATTTGTGTATGGGAATACTTCACTTCTCATTCTCTGTGAATATATTATAATGGAACCGCTGGGTACATCATATGATGATGTGAATACGACTCAGTGGTTGGATGACTTGAATACTATGTGTCAAACAACTCACAACAAGTCATATCCTAAATTCATGATTCGATATCCCATTTGGGTGTGTCAGATGTTACAGAATCAGATATGGCATATAATAAAGGGAGTGCATCTCACTACTGTCAGACCTAGGCCTAGGATGTTAAAGATGTCACAATGAAATGCCCAGTTCTAAATCACATCTACTTTTAGTATGCTAATTCATAATTTACTTACAATATTTCAATATGACCTAGACTAATGCATATTCATTGCATCTTTCTTTTTAGGTCCCATTACACCACAGAATTCAAACTCGGAGTTCTTGCAGTCAGCTCTCTTCAGGGATGGACTTACTCAATTATTAACCAAATATGCCTATGTATAAGCATAGATATAGAAAAATCCTGATGATGATCAATTATTTATAAGAGCAATACATAATTATGATAATGATCATCAAATCTTTAATGGTGTAAATTTATAATGATGATCAAACACCTAGTGATACAAATGCATAATGATGATGGTGATGATCAAACTTGTAGTGGTATCAATGCGCAATGATGATGGTGATGATCAGAGATCAGATTGGTTTAAACAACTTAATACATTTATTAACAACTTACATAATAAATATTTACAAACAAAAATAATAAAATAAATAAATATTCGTTTATCAAAAATGGTTTTCTATCATTCTGATGGCTTCACACAACAGAAACAAATTAATTTAAAGTACATTATATACAAAATTATATTATATAATTCATTAAATATATACATAAAATAAAAAAAAGCAGAATGAAAGTTCACTAATTTTAAAACTACCTCATTAATGTAATTATTAGAATGATATTTTTAGGCTAGGATAAATATATTTATAACTAATTTTTTTTATTAAAATATATATATATATTGAACCGCTCACCTTATTTATCTAAAATAAAAACAACAAATAGAAATCTAAAATACTTTTTCTCCCTTGCTAAACTATCCAATCTTTAAAGGTGCTTGGTCCTCAGGTAGAGTGCAAAATATCATTGGCAGCAAACTACCAATAACATAAACACTCAACTACTGGACAAATACTAACCAAATAAACACTTTATTTATTTTAAGGTAAACCCTTTACGTGCCAGCTAATTACATTCTTAATCAATATATTTATCTGTTTAGCACTAAGTCCAGTACCTGTGCCCCCAACTAGCTCAACCGGATTGTAACTACCTTTTAAGAAAATAACAACTCCGCTCTAGATAATACTTTTATTTTTAAAAAAATAACAATGTACTGAATGAGAAAACAATTTATGTCTTTACACAATAAATCCTTACTTTTAAAATTATGATTTCCCTATCCTTTTACTTTTAAATTAATTATTTCTTATTTAATGATTAAATTTTTTCCTTTCCACTTTATTAAAATATTATTCGATATAACTGTGTGTGTTAAAACATAAACATAAATATTTTAAAAGACAATTTAAATATTTTCTTTTTTAAAAAAAGAACAATCGTTTTGCTTTATAATTTAAAATGCACACTCTGTTCATTTTAGATAAATGTTTTTTAATACATTACTATTATAAATAAAATGTACACAATACATTAACTTAAAATTCACACATTCATACATACAATGTCTTTAAATATAATTAAATATAGAAGCCGATATTGTTTGTATTTTCCAAATATTATTTTAAAAAGTTTAAAGTTTTATTTAGCACAGTTTATTGTTTATCTTTAAAGGAAATCAAGAGTGAAAGCATATTAAAACAAAAGTTACCTAGGATTTATGAATTTGGAAATGACGTACTCAGCACAATGTGGATTCTTTAAAATTACTTATGACCGGTTAGCGCTAACTTCTAACAAATCTTGTTTGGATCCTGTGATCTTATATAAACTTTTGTAGATTTTCCAGCATACACACATTCCACTACTTTTACTTTATTCGAACATGGTTCCCTCCGAACTAAGAAAGCTCCATCTGATTGTACACTGCGGTGATTTAACAGTGCATTGTATCAGGAGACATAACAATTTATATAATTGTTATATCTATAGCTTCAAGAAATATTTTTAAAAATGTAATGACCGAGAATAATAAATGTTGAAATATTTAAACCGTTTAAACAATGGAAATTTTTTATTAACTACGGCGTCTATTGTCTCGTGAAATAACTGGCGTTTGCTTCGCTTTGATTGGACTTCTTTTTTTTTTATTTAAAACTTTCACACACGCACACATTTAATTGTTTTATTGTAAAACAAAACGAAATTTCTTTATTATTTTTATTACAAATTAATTAAAATAATATTAAATCATTTTTATTTCATAAGATTTTTTTTCCTTTTTTAAATAAAAAAAATCTTATCCTCTTTTAAAGCATTTATTATTTATTTTTCTTTAATAATACCCCCCCCCACCCTACTCTTTAGTTTTAAATTTATTCTTTCAACTTTTATTTTTAAAAAAAAAAACCAGATTTATAAAATATTAATCAGATAACAATGTACCTTGGTACAATATATCCCCATTCCCATCTTTATATGTGTGTAAGTCCTAGTAAAATTAATGATAGATACGAAAAAGACCTTTTACTCCAGTGGGTTAATTGTGCACTTAGAAAAAAAACAAAATTACAAGTAAATTTTATTAAAACTTATTAGT
This sequence comes from Epiperipatus broadwayi, assembly GCA_028023455.1. Taxonomy (NCBI): domain Eukaryota; kingdom Metazoa; phylum Onychophora; class Udeonychophora; order Euonychophora; family Peripatidae; genus Epiperipatus; species Epiperipatus broadwayi. The sequence goes on from JAQFVV010012404.1 coordinate 7,727,584, forward strand.
AAATAATATAGTTTTAGTTTGTCCTAAAGTTTGCCCTCAATATTAAAAATATATAAAAACGTTACTTGATGTCGCCTTGATGGATCAATGTTGACTTTCCAGAGGAATCTGTAAATTTACTTTTATTAAAAATAATACATATTAATTGTCTATGATTCCTTTTTTAAAATACATCAACATATGACACATCTATTCACTGCTTCCACTTTTAAATTGCAGGTGATCAAATTTGAAAATGAATCTTGAATACACAATAAAAAAAAAATTACAATACATAAACTTTCAAATAGAAATAACAAAAGCAAAAAAAAATAATAATCACGTAAATCAAAACAAAATATATTTATTTTGAGGAAAGCAAGCATTTTGGCCACAGTTAAGAGTTTATAAGTTAAATGTTAATCTCCCTGTATAACGTTCCTGTTCAACTCTGTTAACATTCACATATTTCATGTTACTTGATTAAAACAAACACATATGAAATATCTCTGCTGAACATATATAAATCCATGGAGAAGATTGCTGTACACCAGCGTCTTGTAAATAGACATCTTGATGGAAAATTTTATAATTTCCTAATGACATTGAAGCTAGCTTTGGAATGTCCTATAGTATTGGTTTCTTTACCCCACCCACATTGTAATGATTTCATTCTTATAAACTGTTATATATAACGTGGCTTCAATATGTATATATATTGAACTAGATTAAAGAAACAGTTAATTTTTAGTAGTTTCACATTTCTTTTTCATCATTTCCATAATAATGAATTCCAATTTGCAGAATAAATTAAGTCATTAGTTCATTCCTGCTAATTATAAATTGAAGTTTAACTTTCCAGTTTCCTTCTATACAAAATAAAGATTTTATATTATCTTGAAACCATAGATACTAAAATTTTACCGTTTTTTAGACGCCGAACAGTTTTTTTTTAAACAGCGAAAAAAATAAAAGACTTTTTTCTCTGTGCTGACAGTTCAATTGCTAATTTCCAAGTGAAGTAAACGCTGCTAGATTGTCTCATGCCAGCTAAAACTTATTGTTACAACTTAATAAAAAAAAAAAAATTATAAAACATTATTATTATTTTTAATTAATCTCCATTCCAAATTTGATCACTTAGCAATAATTTTGACCTCATACCTATTTTAATCTTTGATTATGTCCATCTTATAAGTCAGTTAATTAATATTTAGTTAATGATATTAAATGAATAAAAGAAAAACAACTTCTCCAAATAGACAAACATATTAGTTTTATGTTATGTTTATATGCATATATACTTCATATATATAACAAATTTGTTTGTTTTCTCACAATAGGCAAAAAATAGGAATTAATTTCTCAAACATATTAGTCTATATGTAAGTTTATATATGTATTTACTCTATGTGTATAAGTAGGTATGTAGGATAAATTATTTGCCTACCACTTGGTCTGAATTCAAACATTGTAAATGAAATTGGGACATATGTGAAGGTTGGTTGTAAGCCATCTCTTACAATATCTTACAGTCAATTCAGAGTTGCACTAACTCATATTGAAAGTCTATACTTAAATATCATTTACTTGTAGTTTCATCCATTAACACTATTACAACTGAGTTTTCTTCATTTTAATCTGTCATTTTATTAAACTGATAACTTAATTTTAAAACACTTAAATTATGAATACAGCTTTAAAACACATTTCTCCTTTCGAGAAAGATATTAATATTATCCATTTAACAGTTCTTCTCATTTTACCAGCTCTCATCATTCTGATACTTTCTTGCTCTTTCTGACGCTCTCAGCTTTGATTTTTTATTAATTGTGATAGTTAGCAAAATTAAAATTCGTTTTCTATTTACAAAGAAATTTTCTAGAGTACCTTGCTTTTCAAGCAAATAAAGCACTGCATATATTTAACAAATCTAATAATAACTTTATTTACATTATCATATATGTGTACAGACAGTCCAGTAAAAATACAGTGTGTAAGTGAAGCGTATACCTCAGACTTATTAGGAATTATTTCAGATGATAATGAGTTTGTAGAAATGTATTAAACATTTGGCAGAAAGTAATATTTAATATTAACTATCAAATTTTCTAATTTTTAGAAATAATAATTATCAAATTTTTTAATGGATTCTATCGTACTTGTTTAATTGTTTATGTATGTACATTTAATTTTTTACCTATTCTTATTCACATGATTATTTGATTTGTCAAGAAAATGAATACTTGATTTATGTTTTATTATTATATAATACTATTTGTTTTTGCAAAGTTTAAAAGTTTTATTTTTAATGTTTTAACTGAATAAAGAACTATTTTAAACTATTGATTTACCTAGTTCATTAGGCTTTTCTGACTTCTTTCTACAAGCTGCCGTGAAAGACATTGATTATGATTTATTTTGACTAACAGATATTGTTGAAAAAACATAAATTAATCTTTATTCAAATACTGTAAATCACACTCTAACTTCATTTCAGTTTTTGTACTCTACATCTTGACAGTTGATATAACTTTTAAAAGATTGCAAAAATAATTGAAAATTGTATTTCTCTATTTAAATATATTTCTTATAATATTTTTACACTGTAAAATTTTTCTTTGGCATTGAATCATTTTTGTGTGAATTTGATTTTATTATGTGTTTGGAACATATTTTTTAAAGTTATCTTCCATATTTTTATTTAATAAAGCTCTTTTTTTTTTTCTTGAACCGTTTATGTCATCTGGTGGTAAACTTTAGTTATCAATAAATGTCAGATGATAATGATTAATAAATCTTTATCCAGTGCTGCCCTATCCAATACCTCTTGCTAATTTTTAGCTTATGGCTTTTATCAGTAATGAGCTTTGGATCTTGGATCACTGCACTTTGATCTCTTAGAAACAATATTTTACTTCTTTGTTTTATTATCAAACTACCAGTCTAAATTGTAAACACATTATTTTCAGTATAAGCCAATTTGTTTATATAGTCATTACGAACTGAAACTTGCTCAATATTCTCAATTTTTTAATAACTATATGCACATTTTATTCTTTGGCTAGTATTGGTATAAAACCAATAAGAATATATGACTTCTACCTTCACAATGCTGTTCAGTAGTGTAACGGGATATATGTACGTTACATTTAAATTTTGGTACTTAATTTTTTTTGTAGGTATCTAATAATGAGTTAAATACACAGATGTTCACAATGCACAAATAATGAGTTATTAATTTATTAATATGTTTCATTTAAATATTGAAAATAAAATAAGCTTAACAGAATTTATAGAATTGAAGCAAAGATTCGAATCTTAAAATAAAACAATAATATTAACATTTTAATCTTAAAAATAATGAAAGTTTTTAACAAAAATAAGATTACAAACAGGTTCTTAGGGCAAAATAATCATTAAAAAGATTACTACGAAATAGATAAGATTCAAGAGATTGAAACAAAAGTCTTGCTTTTCCCGCCCAAGATATATACACAGTCCACAGAGGAAAAATCTACTTAACCACAGAACCAATGAAATACATATATGAAATATGTCAGATGGATCCGAGCCTTCCTAGATAAGATGCTTCACAACTATAAAAAGGAAAAATTCAAAAGAAATAATTAATTAGAAGATTAGAATTTTGAATTTGTTTGTCGTTGCTGAACAGAAAAAAATTTAAAAAGTTATTGTCGCTGTTACCAAAAATGTAATTTGTTTAAGTGCGCTTGCCTCGGTTTGGCCGGCCGAAAGCAGCTTTCGTCTCCACGCATCCCAGGGTCGAACCACTGGAATCGTCATCGTCCGCAAGAAATGGCCCTTGCATAAACTCAGATCTTCATTGCAAAGGAACGAACCCAGAGAAAGGAAAGTATAAATTAAAAATGAACTTAAACTCTCTTTAATTTAAAATCTCTGAACTTTATTTTCCTTTAAATATGAACTATAGACTTTTTCTCCTGATCAAATCTGAACTTTATATTATAAACTTTGCAATTTTAAAAGTCTTATCTAAAAGTTAAACATAATCTTTTTAAAATATGTATTATATTTTTTTATTTATGCTTAATATAAGATTGTTTGTAATAGGGCAGAAGTTTGCCATTGCAAGCATAAATTTAAAGATAAAATCGAACACGTATTATTATTTGTGCATTATTAGATTTTAAAAATATGTAAAAATAAGTTAAATACAATGTGTGATTTTAAAATAAGTTAAATACCTTAAACTAATTTTTTTTTTTTTAAAGAATAAATTAAATTATTAAATTGACTTAAATTTAAGTTGGATGTAGATGGCTGCTTAGACTCGTTTAAGTATATGTTAGTTTAAGGGGGTTTTGATTTCGGACTATTTGTTCGTGGTTGTGTCGATGTTGGTGGAGGTATATATATATCAATGGAATGTGTAGCATACAGGGCAACATGCCCAACTGAATGCATGAGCCAAAAGTGTAGTCATTGTGTTGCAATGTATGCAGATATATTTCTTGCGACATTGATTTCCTTTGGGTCGATGGATAGGGACTATAAGTCTGCAAAAGTTCCGCTCTCCCTCCATACGTAACCCTTTTCTTTGATATTTTATATATGTGATTCCTTCACTAGACAGATGTACTTCTCTGTACTGGACGAGGATCACGTCCTTTAAATAATATCATGCCGCAGATCCACATTCCTGTCAGCGTGGTTTATGCTAACATCTTCATATTGCATTGATTGCGTCTATATATCAAAAAGCAAGCGTTGGTTTGACTCCGAACTTTTAGCCTGGAATCAAAGGTTTCAAAAATCTTAAGTGTGTAGTCTAGGTAGCCTATCTGTGCTCAACATTCTAAGATTAAAATTAAAGTAAAAAATAATAATAATGAAACCTAAAGCATTTTTTTAAGTAATTTATTTTTCAAATTTGTTGTTATATATACGTAAATAAAATCTTTTGTGTTATTAGTACTGGAAGTGATGTAGTTTTTTTTTTTTAATCTTTATTAAAAATATATTTTAATAAATATGTTTTAAATCTCTGCTACTCCTTGAGCTAGAGCCAAGGCCTAATGGTCAATAAAATAAAAGTTGGATCTTTAACTTGCGTATCTGTCTACTATATAAATTTTCCAGGTTACAATGGCCTGGTGGCGCCCTGTACGACAGATACAAATACTTCTCTGATTGCCATAGTAGCAAATTCTTTTTCTCACCATTGTCATCCCAGCCAATATAAGCTTTAATAAACAATATATGTTAGATGGTAGTACTTAATAAATATCTATGAAGTGCTATTATATTTATTAACTTTTGAAAACAATATTTACTATTTGGCAATGAATTTATTTTTTGAGAAAAAAACATTGCGTCACTGAGCAATTTTTTTTTTTTTGTTATTTAATTACCTACAATTTACATTGATTTGCAATTAAAGCACAATACTACTTAAATCTTAATAATTGCTTTGAGATAAGTATTGATAAATATCAAGCCAAGATTTGATTTATTGTTTCAGAATAATCGTGCATGTCACCAATGATAATCTTGTTCTTAGTTGCATCTTAATAGAATCACCACTTTATATAGTAATTAATTTTTTGTTATTGTTTAATCATTATTTGTTTTTATGTTTGCACTGTAAAATTATAACAAATGGTAATTGTATAAATACATTGTTTTAATGAATTTCGTGATTTAGTCCTGCCACATTTATATCCTGAATTCAAATCTAGAATGGCTAAAGTTTGAAAAAAATTTCAGATTCTAATCAGTCTTTAGTTTTTTTATTTTTAGACACATAACTAAGCCAGATAATTATTCAATATGGTTCAGCAAGTAGATATCTATTCTTAATTAGAGGGGGAAAAATAGTAACAAACCAATTAACATTTGTTAAACCTAGTGTGTAATGCCTTTTTTCAATTATTTTGACATAAAGAGTTTTTGAGGAGGTTTTTACCTTGCAGAGAGCTATTTAAAAATGTGTTATTTACTCTTTTGATAGTTGAGAAAAGTAGTCATGAAATTTTTTATCTAATTAAAAGAGATCATGAGTAAAAAAAGTTTTGAGAATTCCTATTTTACTGGATGAGTTAAAAAAAATCCAGATTGAATTTTTATAAAGTAGGGGGGGGGGGAGCCCAATGTTTTAAATAGTCGGTCTGACATTTCTTCTATTAAGATGTCTTTGGAAATGTGTACTTTGTGAATAAAGCTAATTATAAATAATAGAAGGCTTACTATTTACTTAATCTAACTTCCTAATGATCATTTAATTAATTCATTTATTAGTTAACAATTAAAAATTGAAAAGTCCCAAAAAATTATGTATTATATTAATTACCTGTTGTTTGAATTGTATTTGAGAAGATTGACATAGAATCAAGATGATCAATAATTAGAAAATTAAGGAAAATAAAAATTGTCACTATATCTGTAATTGCAGTGATTTTTTTTTTTTTTTTGAGTTCGCTGCTGAAGAGAAATTCATCTTTTTATTGTTCTTGTAAGGAAGGGAATAATTTTTCCTGCAAAACTGATAAATTCCCAAAAGTGATTTGAAACTAAATAATAAATATGAATATCAATAACAGCTATCAACTGTTCATTAAGAAGACGTTGCTCATCACTATTTATCTGACACTTTTTAAATAAATGTGATTCAGCAGCAAGCAAATTTCAAGAAACTTGCAAAGAGCTACTAATATTAATCATTTTTTATTGTGTATTTCTGTAATCAAAATTCAGTTATTTATTTGTCATATTTTTATTAATTTTAGACAATTTATACTTTATTTGGTTTGTTTGTATGTTCTGTTTACGTGAATAAGAAGAAAATAATTATTAGAATTTAGAAAATTTATTAACTGATAAAATTGCATTGACAAAAAGGCTTATTTAAGATATGTTTGGATTATTGTATATAAAAAGAAAAAAATTTTTAAAAATGGATATTTTCATAATGTAAATTTAGAAAAAATAAATTGAAAAAATAAAATCAAAAATGTAAATTGTATTGAAAAGATTGAGATTTTCATGTGATGTTTTTTTTTTTTTTTTTGATGAAATTAATTATCGGAAGAATTATGAAAGTTGTATTCAACAGAAGATATGAAAAGTTGGAGAAGGAAAAATTTGTTTGGTGATTTTTAGAGCCTTTTTGTCAAGCTGATGTACTTCTATGGTTTCAAATCCAAACTAATTTGTTTGCACAGTAATATAAGTCAAGTTATTAGCTTGACAGAGTAGTACAAAGAAATTTAAAATGTCTGCTAAATGTGTATGTATAATAGGTCTGGATTTACATCTGAAATTCTCACTGTTGATCATAATCTAGAAACTATTCTGGAGATGTAAATGTAGTTGCGCTACAATATGTGTCCATTTGTTTTTCAAGCTATAATAGATGCTGAAGTAGAATGAAAAGAACTGTGGAAAATAATTTTTCTCTTTTGTTACCTGCTAAATATTTTCTTGGGAAAAATGCAGTTTTCTCTATTTAGAGTGGAAACATTAATTAATGACCTGAAGATTGAATTTTCATTAAAAATATTAAAATTTTTGGTGGTAATTAGCTGTATCACATTATACCTGTATTTAATATGTCTGAATACGAGCAGATGTCACTGATTAATATCATTAATTGGTGCATATGCTCATATACAGTAATTTTTTTTATGCATTGCCAACAATGAACAATTTTTTTAAAAAACTAAGTATTTTTCAAAGTACAAATACATATATTAATAATAGAAGTAAAAGTTTTACAATAACTTGATTATAATGATTAGGAAGTAAGTTATGATGAAAAAAAAATATTGAAATCAGTTGAAAAAAATTTTAAATAATAAAAAATCTCATTGAATGAATTAATAGATTTCATTTTAATTTAAATATATATTGTTGATCTTCATGAAAAAGATCTCATTTAGTTGATAGGAATTCAAACTAAAACAATATTTTAACCTTAAAAAAAATTGTCTAACAATTTTGATAATTTTCCATTAACTATATAGATATGGCAAAAAAATAGTTCACTGCAGCTAAAAGAATAAATAGAGTTTGCCTAGTATATGATTGCTGAATCCAAAAAAATATGTATGTTTAATGTGCTACAAATAAGTATATATACATATATTGATCTCGTTTACAAATTTTTTAAATGGCAAATAATTGGATAATAGAAATAAATAAAATTATAACAGATGTTTTCAAAAATTTTAAATAGAAAATCTCTAGAATATATATATATATTGTAACAGTACTGAAAATATAGTGGTTAATCTGGTGTGATGGCATTTGTCATCATAAACCCTAGTTACTACAAGTCAATGACAAAATATTAAATATAAATTTAATGTAAAAGTTATGAGTATGAGATCACTCTGAGAGATCAGCCCAGCTAATTATATTAATATAATTAATTATAAGTTTACCAGAATTGCCCAGAAGTAATAATCATCCATCACCATAAATGATCAACAATAAAATAAATCAACAGTAAATCTGGTGACTGCATTTGAAATGGGTCTACTATAGACCAGGCTAATTATTTAGCTCATGACAGTTTGGGGAAGATTATTTAAACATTAATTTGGATGCACAAATTTTAGTGCTAATCCATCAGAATATATAACAATAAAAAACAATGCAATTTTAAAACATGCTGATCATCATCAATGCTCTGGCCACTTAGTACCATTAATGTATTGGCCATCTATAAATTTAATTTTTAAATGAATACTAAACTAAATAAATGTAGACTTTAAAGGATATTTCCTTTGTACCAATCCAGGATCATCATCAACTAGATGCCCATAAACACTTTTATAATCCCCTTTTATATAACAGACCATTATGCACCAATCTAGCTCAGAGCACACAAGCTCTATAACTTATTGTGAACAAGTGATATATTACAACATAATAATTTATATTTTTGGATTGAGTAAGTCACTGGAATGATTTAACAATGAAATATCAGTTTACTAACAACAATTAAAAAAATGAAATTAAGGTCTACATAATATAGTATACATGTATAAAGTCTCCTGGTTTTGATTAATATACAAAAAAAAAGAAATATGCTATCGCATTGTGTTTTACATATATGTTCCAATAGGTTTATATAAAACGTCCATGCATAAATGTGCAGTATAATATGAAATGAACATTTGAATTGTCATATAAAAAAAATTAATTTATATATATATGTCTACCTGACAACATTGATATATGCATACAAATGTGCAGTATAATTTGTGAACATATTTGAATTATCATCAATTTTGATTTACAAATACCTCACAATGGGTTTACATAAAATTTATCTATATATAAAGCACAGACATGCAGTATAATAATTTATTAATATATTTGAATTTATAAACCTATAAATGAAATTCATTTTTATAATACATAATTAATGACTAATTTAACATATATATGTGTGCACATAGAAATGTATGTGCACCCTCACATTTATATATCATATATTTTAATTTGTCAAAATAATATAATTATTAAAAATATACTTTTCACAATTAATTCTATAAAATCCATTCATTATTTTAATAGTAAAAGTTTTTTTTTTTTATTAAAAAATATATTAGACCTTTGATAGGTTATTTTTGATTAATTATAAACATCTTTAAAAAAAATACACCATCAAATTTCTTTGTTTTCCAATTTAGAAATTCTTTTGGAAATGAATCAATTTTTTACTTTTAGATTTTTAATTTAAGTTAAAATTATTTATTTGTTTTACTTTTAAATTATACATTTTAAATGTCATTTTCACTAAAGAAATTATTTAAAATATTCTCAATATATATAATACTACTTAACAGCTATACTTCACATATATATATATATGTGTGTGTATTTATTTGTGCTTCTCTGTAGATAGATGAATCAGCATATATATAAATTAATTCTTCAGAAAGCTGCTGGCTTCTTTTGGGCTGGCTTATAGTCATCATTGGTAAAAGTATAGTTCAGGTTATGGATGACTTTCAATCAGCTCCATTTGGTCTAGGATTGGATAGACTTTAGGCAAGTTAGCTAGTTTTTGTTCACTTTTGAACTATAAAATGCTGGAAGTTGATTCTTTTCTACCATGTGAATTCAAACTCCACCATAGTGAACTATGGAGCAGTTGCTGGCCAAACCCTCCTTGCCTTCAATTATATTTTCATAGTAGTTTTTGCCCTAATCTGGACAACTCTTGGAAATCTCTAGAACTACCCTTTTTTATATATTAGGATGAGGGAAAAAATTCATTAGATAAAAATATTTTTCCTTTGAAAAACCACTTAATGGTATTTTATCAAAATATGTTATAGAAGTATTACTAAAAAAAAAAAACATTTTAAAATATAAATAAAAATATGTTATACAAGCTTTACTTTAAAAAAAAAAAATTTAAAATAAATAGTTGACTTTTATCAAAATATGTTATAAAAGCTTTACTTAAAAAAAAGATTTTTAAAATAGATAATAGAATTTTGTAATTATTAGGATATCTATTGTAACATAAAAACATACTTGTTTTAATTTCAAAATCAGAATTAATAAAACATTAATTAGATCTTTTTTAAAATGTTTAATTTATAATAAAAAAAATTAAAATTCAAAATTATTTCATTTTTACTGTTATTCCAGTGTACTGTAGAATCTATCTGCCAAAAAAAAGAAATGACTATATGTGTGCATATCCACTATGCTATTGTATGCCATGAAACCTATAACAGTTTCAATATCTATCTTATGGACATGCTTCAGATTACGTTTAGCAATTGTATGCAAATATCTTTTTCAAAATAACAGATATAAAAATATTTAGATACTTTTTACTGAGTATAATATTTTAAAATAATAAACCTTATTGAATAACATTTCTTATAATATCAATAGTGAATAATAGTTCTACTCATCTATATAAGCTTTTAAAATCTGATCAGACCAAATCTATACTTCTGGAAAGAAGAAAGGAAAGAAGGCATAATGCAGAGGGATAAAAAGCAATATTATCTCTTATTTTGAAAAGATTACAAAATATCTATTCTTGGTGGTAATGACTATTGCATTTAAGTATGGTGAAAACAAAATAATAAAAAAGATTTCAGAAAGTCCTCTGCCCCCCCCCCCCTCATGAATTATCTAAAGTGAAGCTAAAGAATTTTAGCATCCTAAATTAATAAAGATAATTAAATAATTGCTAAGAAAGTAATATCCAGATTGTGTTTTATCTATTTTTATTTAATTAGACAAAAGAAAGTGTATTTCAAGATTAAGATTTTTCATTTAATCTGAGTTTTCACTCATGTTTAAAGGATATAAATGAATCATTTTTAGCTATCTTTAATGTCAGTTTTATCCTGAATTTTATCATTACAAACGTTTTTTTAAACATATACTAATATAAGATATTATAGACAGCATATACAACAATGAAATAGACTGATACAGAATACAACAGATCGTACAATCAAATTTTACATAGTTATTGAATGTCTCACACAATCATGTGTCTCACAAAATAATCCTGCAGTGGTATGCAAAGCTAAACCAAATAAAAAGCTCTAATCATTGAAGAGAAATATAGATTGCCTTAATAATTTCTTTAAATAATTCAAAATCAAATTGTTACAAGATAAGTATAAGAGTACCAATCTCTCAAGTGCAAACCTTCATAATCAATGGTTGCAAGAAGTTTGTGCATAAAACTATTTGATTATGAAGGTTTGCACTTGGTGACACTATTGTATGGAGAGTTTAGTACTCTTATTAACAGCATATGATCGTGTGATGTTTTGATGGTTTTATACAAGATATGTATCTTTTGAATACATTTCAAATTACAGTAGATATATGCAAATATCTTCTTTAAAAATGACAAAGATTTAAAAAAATCTTGTGGTATTTCTTGCTAATTATACTATTTAGTTTAAAATAAAGTCAAATATAAATGATGAGCTTCTCCATTTTAACGCTTAATGTAATTATTGAGATGCTCGAATAAATTATGCCAAAAAATTTGGCATAACTATTATTGATGATATTCAAATAATATCATTTAGTCATAATACTCTGTTAGCTAGTTAATCTAACTCATCTTTGGCAGAGAACTTAGCATACAAAATCTAATCTTTTCTGAAACAGAATATTTAATTCCGATATCTAGAAATGTTAGAGAAAATAGCACTGCAAAAATAAATTTCATATAATTTATAATGAGTATATTGCCCAGACCAAAAACCAATAAATCTACTTCTAATACATGTCAGATTTTAAACAGAGCAAAAAAATATTAATACTAGAGAACTATGATTATCAGCTGACAAAATAATGAAATATGAACGAAGTGTGAGAAATTATTTTAAAATTCATAATTATAGGTAGTTTCTATTATTTAAACTGGTAAAAGTTTGTAAATAATACTAAATGTTATTGTTTTAAATGTTGATTAACAAATCTGTAATCATGGTTTATTTAATGATTTAAGAAAATATCAGCTTAAATAAAATTAAGATCACAAAAACTATACATTAATTTAAGAAATTTAATTGTAAATTATAATGTCACTATTAAATTATTAAATTATAATCTAGACCAGGAATATGATTAGTTAAATTGACTGCAAAAATAAGAGATTATGAAAAGATAATTTGCATACAAAAAGTAGAGAATAATGTTATAATTTGTAAATAGTTTCAAATTAATCTGATAAAGGTTTAATATTCTAAAGATCCAGAAATGGAAAAGCAACATTTTAAAAAATGAGAGAGAATAATAAATTAGAAGTGACAGAGGGAAAATAGCAGGAACTAATATACTATTGGAATTTCAAAGATTAACTGTACAATTTTCTATATTGTCCAGCATGTTTAGTCATTGAAGATTCAGGAAATTAGACTAGGTATTTATATAGATCATCTGATTTTATTTTATGAACAGGCTAATAGAATTTGGTATTAATAAGTAATTGGAATACCTAATTCATGCTACATGAATGTTATTCTGCTGATAGTTGCATATTAAATTATTCTTAAGACATATTCTTTTTTGCTTAAATAAACTATCTAAATATTGTGGGAGTGTCTAAAACATTACTATTTATGAAAATACTCAATGGTTGGAAACAGTAGTATATATGGTTTATTATATGAGCTTTCCTTTTATATTTTTTCTCTTTTTGTTTTTAAAAGTAGTTGTTATTTTATTTTTAAAAACAGCATCATAACTTGAAATTGTTTTTGTAGTGGTTATGGTTGGGACCATGTGAGCCAAGGTTTAGTTCATCTGGGCTTTATACTTATGGATTCTTCTTCAAAGTTTGTTAAAACAACCGTATCACTAAGCACATCAAGTACTCCTCTAAAAAAAATTATTAAATTAGGACAAGATATTCTTCAGGAAATTTTTAAGGTAGTCTAAAAATTTTTTTTTATTGTGGATGAAAATGCAAGTTAAATATATATTTTTTCTTTGTATACTAAAAAAAAAACTGTTTAAAAATTCATAATTAAGACATTAATTCAAATATAAGAACAGAAGTAAATTTAACATGAATGAAATGTGTGGAAGAATGCTTATATTTTCATAATGTTTTCTTTTAAAAATAGATGTTTGTTAGTGTTGATTTTTCAATTTAGTCTTCTAATTAGAAAAATATATTTTGCATTATAATATTTTAATGGTTTTTGATAAAATATTTTAAATGTGAGCTAGTAAAATTCTTACAGTAGTTGCTATTTCTAATGAAGTAAAAAATAGAGATAAACCCTAAAATCAGTGCCTTTAGAAGTATGTCAATGATGAATACTGTATCATATTAAAATTGTATTACTGATTTATTGTTAATACATCAACATTCACTTATCTAATCCAGATTAAGTTGAAACTTTTATCTCTGAGTTAAGAGTAGTTAGATATTAATTTACTAATTATTGGATGGATAGAGCCAGATATCTAAAAAAATTTCTAGATTTAATAAAATATTTTCAGCTATCTAAAATTTTGTTTACCTTTTATTGAGATTTGAATTCTCAGATTATAAGTTTAGCAGTTAACTGCACCATACATGACTCCAAGACTTCATGAAATAGCAGAATTACAAACAAATATGGTTTTTTTACTAATTAACTATTACAGTACTTATTTTTAATAAGAGAAATATAATTAATTGGAGATTATTTTTTTTAGAAAGTTATTTAATTTTTCAGAATTTGACAGAATATCTTTCTTTTAACTTTGCCATTAAATCTCATGGCAGCAAGCAATTTTTGCATTAAAGCATTGTATCTTCACTTGATTCTTTTTTTATTCATCTTTTGCACCTCAATTTCCTTTCTTATGCATTATGTCATTTTGCAACACCATTAAATTGTTAGACATAAGTTACTAGTTATATGGAAATTTTTGCAAAACTTACAACTGATAAGCTTTGTGAGTATTTATCTCTTTTAATTTCTCCACACTATCAGACTGATGATCATCTAATACAGTCTTCCTACTATATTTTGCTATCATTAATTTGAAGTTTATTTTGTTTATACTCAATATTAGTCATTATGTTTTGAGAAATTGTTTATTTAATAATCAATTTAACAAACAGAGCTGAAATGGTTATATGTATTTAATTCAGTATATCAGACTGAATGAATGGGCATTGATAAATAAAAAGTAAAATTATTTGGAAGTTTATTAAAATGCCTTTTTATGAGACTGTCTGCAAAAATAATTCTTAGTATCGCTATCAATCAATCCTTAAGCTGTTAACAATCTCAAACTGTAGTCTTAGTAATGCATATGGAATAAGCATATTTAGGGATATGATTATAAATTTTAAATGCTAAATATTCAAGGCAGTTGTAATTTATTTATGTGCTATTGAAATTAGTATATATTATGAATAATGAGCAATTTATTTTATGATTTTTATTTATCTTTTTTAGAATCTTATACATTTTTCCTCCTAGATTTGTTTTAAGATAAAGATACATTTTGATTTTCTCATAATTGAGTTTAAATCAATAATTAGTAAAAATAAATAAATAAACAAACAAACTAAAAGAAATAAGTATTAATGGGATGAAAGGGTTGATAATATCTGCAAGTGTTCCAAATTCATTTGTAGTATATAACAAAATAACTTAATGAGAAGAATTTATAACAATTTAAACTCATATTTTATTTGTTTTTAGTGGTATCTTTCATACTATTATTTAAATTTAAACCCAATAATTATAGAAATAAACAACATATTCATTACTTCAGAAAAAAAAGAGAGAGATGGCTAACAGATAAAGTTAAGGTGAATGAAAGTAAAATTAATTAGCATGTTATTGAAGGAAAGTTAAATGAATTTAATATAAATGATAAAAAATATTTGCTTAAAATAAACAATAGAAATTAATTGCATAAAAAACAAATAATAAGAAATTCTGCTTGATAAATGGGAAGAGATTTACTAATAAGAATTGTTTGTGCAACACAACCGAAGTCGAAAAAGGCTAATTAAAAATATCAGAGGAAAAAAAACAAATCTATTGGTATCTGAGGAAATAAGATAGCGATGAAAAATTAAAACTGCAACACCCAATGGAAATCAGCGAGAATATAAATAGTGTGTACAGAAAAATACAAGGGAGGTTTTGGGCTTTGTGGATTTGCTTGCGTGTTCATTACGAACTTTTTTAACTGTGAACTGTTAGTACTAAGTATTTGGAGCTGACTGAAGTTAAAAATGATTGAGAAACTGTCTGGGAAGCAATGGGTGGTTTGTGCACTAAGGGAAGCAACCCCAGAGACCATACCTTTGAAGGTACCAACAGTCCACTAGGGACTAAAGCAGATCACAGAGATTTATTTTATTTTTTTACACCTAACAGGCTTTATAGGAGGAAACAAAACAAACTGTGAGCATATGCATTTGTTAAATTTGTACACAGCCAGATTTGAGTGATAGATTGTGAGTCAGAGTTTGATCTAATAGTAATGTATATATAAAAATAGGGTTTTATTTGCTTCTGTGCTGAGTGATCAATATTGCTGTTAATAATATTTTATTGTGAGGTTCAATGCTAAATTTATTTTAGTTACCATTGATAATCCCTTATTTTAAATTTTGTTTATTATTAATTTCCTGTGTGTTACTCATTTTGTTGGTATCCATATAATATATATTGTAACGAGCACAGACGTTCGTTACATTGTTTTTTTTTATATTTATTAAACATGAAAGTAAATTAAAAAGTTCGCATTTAAAAATTTTCTTTAAGAATTAAAAATTGAAATTAAATATCATCTTAAACTCGTATATATTAAATCGCACAGATAATGAAAAATTATTAAAATAAAACTTTATTAAAGAAAAAGTATGTTAAAACTAAATTTTAAAAAGATTTGGAGATAAAAGTATATCTTTAAATTTATCTTTAAATATATTTTTGATTTGGAAAACAGGTTAATTAATCAGAAATGGAAATGATTGTTAATTAGTTAAATGTAAACCAGCCATGGGCATTTAAATGTAAAAACATCGGTCAGATAGGAAAACAATAGAAACTGTTAGCTAATAAGAAGAAATCCCTATGGAATCGGACCGCAGCGAAAGGACCATCGCATCGGTGACATAATGTAAATTCAATCCTTCACATTAATATAAAAAGGACAAGTTTGGAAATTATTGGTTAGTGATATTGATTATTATGATGTGAGAGATATGTGGTAGTGCGGAAGTGAAGAAGGGATTGAAAAAAGACGCACAATTCAATCCCTTCAGTTTTGCTAGGAAAGAAAGAGAAATGAACTATCGTTTTTCTACATTGAGGACGAGTTAAAACAAAAACCTACGGATGGATAAATAAATCGGCCAACAGAATATCAATTTTAGGACGGCGTGGGAATTCACGTTCATGGCAAGCAACGGATAAAGATGAACTGTTTTAAACCGTAAGAACTTTATAAATAATGAACATTAAATTAAAATTTTCTATATTTAAATGATTGCAATATGATCCTATCTGACCAAACTAAATTCTTTTATTAATAGTGTTATTTGATGTATTTTTTTTCTTATTTATGTAAAATCATTTCCATTTATTTATTTTTTATTCTTTAAGTTTTTATCATGATTTTTTTGTTTTTCGTTAAATTAATTATATAAATGTTAAATTTAAGTCGGGCGTGAATGGCTGTATAGATTTGTAAAGTTATATTAGGGGAGGGTAATCTTAGGTTATTTGTGTCGTTGTTAGATTGGGTCAATGGATTGGATATATTGATGTAGTTAGTAGATGTAGTCGGAGATTCGCTACTGGCAGAATCGCTTCATACGCCGCACTCTCCCGTTTTGCCTAGGGAAAGAATTATAAGACGCAGAGCGCAGTTCCTTTCTATGGAGTTTTTTTTTTTATTGTTCTTCTCGTTGGATAGAAGTAATATTCCTATCTAATGAAAGTCAATATCTTCTCTTAATCTTTTTGGTGCTGCCGTATTCCGTATTACATTGAATACATCGATGTATCAGATGAATTGATGCCAGTTTGACTGCGAATTTTAGCCTAAGGTTAAATAGGGATAGAATATTTTATTTTCAAATGCAAATCTATGTGGTCTTCATACTTGACCCTAAATAAAAATGCATTAAATTTAAGTTGTTTATAGACGCTTGCATGGATTGGTTATCGGTTAAGTATGTTTTGGGTTTCCATATTTGATCAAAATATATAGACATTCGATAAATAATGATACCTTACGGTGAGTATCTAAAATGTATTTATTCGGATGTCTTTTAAGTTATTGGTGACAATGCAAGTATCTTATGGTGAATACTATTGGGTTACGTATAAATTTCCCTCCGCAATTTGTCAGTAATCAATAATTTTGTATTTTGATCGTTTATGTTTACTTTGGAATGTTTTTAACCGTGTAATCTATGTAACCGATCTATAGCAACATATTAAAACAAGCTTTTATAATCCCATCTGTGCGAACTGAATTAAAATGTAAACTTATAATATACTAGAAATTAAAAATGTAAATTAAAATCTAAGGTAAAGTTAAAAATAATGTTAAATTTTGAAATGTAAAACTGATACTAAAACAATTTTAAATCTTATATATATATATGTGCGTAAATAAATCGTTGTATGTTAATTACTGGCAGTGGCTTATTTTATTCTTTTTTTATATATATACTCTTAGATTATCTTATTAAATCTCTGCTATTCCACTGAGCTAGTGACATGGACTAACGACCGGAATCAAAATTTAAAAAAAAAAAAATTTTTTTTTTTTGACTGACGTATCTGCCTACTTTATAAATTTTTCTAGGTTCAAATGCCTAGATGGCGCCCTGTAGTGCAGATTACGTTAAGTCTCCTTTCTCCAGATCGTTACAACTGGCTTTCCCAATCTGGGGCCGATCTTTAATAAACCACATATACCCTGAGCAAATTTTATCAAAATGAAATATTTTTATCTGTTTACATATAGTCGTATACTTTAAATCTTATAAAAGCACTGCCAGAAAGAAATAGCACATATATTAAACACGAGAAAGTATAAATAATTTTAAACTGTATTTCGTTAAAAAGAAAGTCAAAAGGTTGCGATTGATATGTTTTTTTTTTGTTGATATATATTATGCTTTAACGTGTATAGGCGCGCACAGCCACGTAAGTTTATGATCAAAATGTGGTACCTTACGATGAGTACCGTTGGGAATTTACTTCGGTGTAATCCTATTTAAGCATTTCAATCAGTCATAAATAGGTCGGTGGTATTTATAATTGTGCTGCAAATATACACGTATAAATCCATTATCTTTCAAAATATATTTACTTCAATGCAACCTTCTTAAATAAATAATTTATAAAATAACTTGCTTGTCATGCCGTGTGTAAAAATAAAATGTATAAAATAAAATAGAACTCTTGTGGGGAGGGGTGTAAACGTAAATGGTCCTTAGGTAAGCGATAGTAAACATTTTCTTTTTCTTTTTGTATATAGTCTTTTTGTAAAATTATTAACCGGATGTTTTGTAAATGTCTTCGTCAATCGTGTACTGTAATTACTAACCCTAAGTAAAATATTTTTTTTGATCATTTTTTTTAAGCAACTTTACTGATATGTAACGAGCACAGACGTTCGTTACATTGTTTTTTTTATATTTATTAAACATGAAAGTAAATTAAAAAGTTCGCATTTAAAAATTTTCTTTAAGAATTAAAAATTGAAATTAAATATCATCTTAAACTCGTATATATTAAATCGCACAGATAAAAAAAATTATTAAAATAAAACTGTATTAAAAATAGAAAAGGTATTTTAAAAACAAAAACTTAAAAAGATTTAGAGATAAAAATATATCTTTGATTTGGAAAACAGGTTAATTAATCAGAAATGGAAATGATTGTTAATTAGTTAAATGTAAACCAGCCTTGGGCATTTAAATGTAAAAACATCGGTCAGATAGGAAAACAATAGAAACAAATAGCCAATGAAAGAAATCCATCGGGAAATCGGACCTCAGTGAAAGGATCATCACATCGATGACATAATGCCAAGTCAATCCTTCGAATACGTATAAAAGGAAAATTTGGAAATTATTAATTAGTTATTGATTATTTACGATGTGACAGATATGTGTTAGTGCGGAAGTGATTATGATTATTACGATGTGACAGATAGGTGTTAGTGCGGGAGAAGGGATTGAAGTGACGCACGATTCAATCCCTTCAGTTTTGCCAAAGAAAGAAAGAGAAATGAACTATCGTTTTTCTACATTGAGGACCAGTTAAAGCAAAAATCTCCGGATGGATAAATAAATCGGCCTTCAGAATATTAACCTCTTTAGGACGGCGTGGGAATTCACGTTCATGGCAAGCAACGGATAAAGTTGGACGTTTTAAAAATCGTAAGAACTTTATATTCACTTGAAACAATAAGAACTCTAAATTTTAAAACTTTTTAGTAAATAATGCAATAGAATCCTATCTGACCAAACTAAATTCTTCATTAATAATGTTATTTGATGTATTTGTTAGTTATTTATTTAAAATCATTTCCATTTATTTAACTTTGTTCTTTAAGGTTATTTATGATTTCTGTTTTCCGATAAATTAAAATATATCAATGTTAAACTTAAGTCGGTCGTGAATGGCTGTATAGATTTGTAAAGTTATATTAGGGGAGGGTAATCTTAGGTTATTTATGTCGTTGCTAGATTGGGTCAATGGATTGGATATATTGATGTAGTTAGTAGATGTAGTCGGAGATTCGCTACTGGCAGAATCGTTTATATTTACGCCGCACTCACCCGTTTGCCTATGAAAGGAATCATAAGACGGAGAACGCAGTTCCTTTCTATGGAGTTTTTTTTTTATTGTTCTTCTCGTTAGATAGATGTAATATCCCTATCTGATGAGAGTCAATGCCTTCTCTTAATCTTTTTGGTGCTGTCGTATTCCGTATTACATTGAATACATCGATGTATCAGACGAATTGATGCCAGTTTGACTGCGAATTTTAGCCTATGGTTAAATAGGGATATAATATTTTATTTTCAAATGCAAATCTACATAGTCTATTTATACTCGATCCTAAATAAAAATGCATTAAATTTAAGTTGTTTATAGACGCTTGCATGGATTGGTTAATGGTGAATTGTGTTTCGGGTTTTCATATTTGATCAAAATATATAGACATTCGATAAATAATGATACCGTACGGGGAGTATCTAAAATGTATTTATTCGGATGTCTTTTAAGTTATTGGTGACAATGCAAGTATCTTATGCTGAATACTAGAGGGTTTCTTATATTTCCCTATGCAATTGTCAGTAATCAATAATTTTGTATTTTGATCGTTTATGCTTATTTTGAAATGTTTTTGACCGTTGAAATCTATGTAACCGATCTATAGCAACATATTATAACAAGCTTTTATAATCCCATCTGTGCGAACTTAATTAAAATGTAAACTTATAATATAATAGAAATTAAAATGTAAATTAAAATCTAAGGTAAAGTTCAAAATAATGTTAAATGTTAAAATGTAAAACTGATACTAACATAATTTTAAATCTTATATATATATATGTGCATAAATAAATATTTGTATGTTAATTACTGGCAGTGGCTTATTTTATTCCTCTTATATATATATTCTTATATTATTTTTTAAATCTCTGCTATTCCACTGAGCTAGTGACATGGGCTAACGACCGGATGCAAAAAAAAAAAAAAAAATTTTTTTTTTTTTTTTACTTACGTATCTGCCTACTCTATAAATTTTCTAGGTTCAAATGCCTAGATGGCGCCCTGTGGTGCCGATTACGTTAAGTGCCTTCTCCGGATCGTTACAATATATATATATGCAAATACACAACAAAAGTTGGCACAGTTACCATCTCGAACATAAATATAGTGAAATAATTTTAAAGTCTAGTAATAGAGCAGAGAATCTATAATATCAGAGATGCTGCTTAGTCAGTCTGTAATAGGAGAATTCAATGTTAGTAATGCATGCCATTGGTTATTGTATGTCACACAGAAAATTTCCTTTTGCTAACAGAGATTAGGGATATAAAAGAAAGTTAGCATCAGGTAATAGAGAAAATAGAAAAAGGGCAACAAGAACTAAAGTAAGAGCTAAGATAATGGAAATTTCAAAATAAGATATGAAAGAGAAGGTTAAAGAAATCGACAATAAAGTAAGGGAACAAGAAATAGGGGGCATATTGGAGGATAGATGCAGACAAAACCAGCTCACTGATATGGAGGGAAATTGCGAAGAAGCTATTAAAAAGAGAATGATCCATTTGAGCAAACAGTAACTTGTAAAAAGGAAAACAATAATACAACTAAGATAGGCACAAATGATAGCAATGATAATATTGATAATTCAAGGGAAGATGGTCAAACCAACTTCTTCTTACAGGTGGAAGTCTATGGTAAAAAAGTAATTATGAAACAGACAGTGGATTAGGTATCTTAATAATTTTGGAGGAATTATGGAACCAGATTAAAGGGGAATGTGCTCCCATGGAAAAGTCGTAAAACAGCTGTCAGGGATATAGATGTAAGCCGGAATGAATTAGTAATAATAGGCTATATGATAGTCCCAATAAAATACTACAATGAAACAGATAATTTACCTATATATATAATACAGACACAAGTCAGTTCATTAATAAGACGGGATTTGTTTAAAGAACTAGGAAAAAATATTATCATTAATGTGGTTAAACCATTGCTTTGTTTATTAATGTGGTTACCAAACCATCTATGGCACAAGAAATACAGCAAGTTTGATTTAGGGCTGATAAAATCAAATCCAGTGCATATTGAATTAATAGAAGAAGCCAATCCAATTATTTGTAAAACTAGGAAAATATCGCTAGCGCAGACAGAGAAAGTGGGGGAAAAGATCAGAACATTAGTGAATGAAGGCATATTAACTCAGGTTGAATCGACGGGTTGGCCAACACCAACAGTAGTTATTACGAAGCCAAACAGACAAATCACAATCTGCAAGGATTACAGAATCATGATCAATAAATACTTAAGGAAAGTGCTGGCCAGACTAATAGATGCAAAATTTTTTCCGAGTTAGACCTAAAATCCGCTGATCACCAGATCAAGGTGACACAATGCCTTTCGAGCTATTCACATAAACAGACTTCCATTTGGAATCACAATAGCCCCTAACATTTTCCTAGCGAAAATAGGTCATATTTTAAATAGGCTAACTGGCATGATACCATTCTGTAATGACATACTTATCACAGCAGCATCAGTAAAAGATTTAAAAGCCATACTTCATACAGTGCGCAAAAGACTAAATAGGTCAGGCATTAGGCTAAATGAAGAAAAAATATGGACAGCAAACCCAAGAATTAGTTTTCTTAGGGATCATTTCTAACAAAGGGGGAAAAATCTTGCCTGGAAAAGGTTAAAGGAGTAAAAAATGTGAACAAACCATCAAACAATTGCAAGCGTTTTTGGGGCTACTTAATTTTTTCGAACCTTTTCTAGAAAATAAAGCAATAGCAGCAAACCATTATGTGATTTACTGAGGAAAGACCAAAAATGGCAATGGACACAATACATGACTCTTAGCATTTGAAAATACAAAAAGCACTACTGATGTCAGACTGGCTTTTAATCCATTTTAATAACAACAAAAAACTGCAAATTGCTACCGATGGATCAAATATAAGAGCAGTGTTATTCCACCATCCCAGCAATAAAGATGAAAGACCGCTGGCTTATGCTTCATGCACACTTGCTAAAGCAGAAAAAACTGCAGTCAAATTGACAAAGAATCATTGGCTATAGTTTTTGCACTGAAAAAATGTCACCAGTATATATGGAAGAGAAATTTTGAAATATTTGCAGACCATAAACTGTTACTGTATATTTTGGTTCATGATAAATTAGCGCCAGAACATGTAAGCCCAAGGATGTTATGCTAGTAGAATATTTTGCCACATATGATTGCCAACTAAATTACAATAAAGGGAAATGGGATCACACATGCCAATACTCTGTCAAGATGCCCGAATAAATTAGAACCAGTAAACACTGAAATAAGGGTAAATTATATAGACAATATAAAGTCTTAAATAATGGACAAAATAAAGTCAAGGATACCAGATGCTAATAAAATGTATTCGGGAAAGTTGGCTGAAGACAACCATCTTGTTTGGCCCAAAGGTTATGGGCTAACAAGGAAAAATTTATCAGTATTTAAGGGCTGCATAATAATGACAGATAAAATGGTGATACCACCTACAGGACAAAATAGTTTTAGAATTTCTTCATAAGGGTCATCCAGGAGTAGTGCGAGCAAAAGCATTAGCACATAACTATATCTACTAATCATAAATAAATACTGACATAGAAAAATACATTAAAATGTGCACTGAGTGTCTAATGAAGATTGCGCTGTCAGCAAAAAATGATACGCCATGGCCCAAGACAACTAGTCTGTGGGAAAGACTTTATATAGGTTACACCGGCCCGATCGCAGGGAAATTGATTCTAGAAATAGTGGATGCTTTTTTGAAATGGACTGAATGCCACAAAGTGAAAAATACCAGCACAGAAGATCAAGGGTTTGATAAAACTTTTGCAATACAGAGATTGCCAGAGTCTATAGTGTCTGATAAAGTGGCAGGTTTCACCAGTAACACACTACAGCAATATTTTAGCAATAACGGAATTAATTATATTAGTACCCCCCCCTCATACCATCCACAATCAAATAGTATGATGGACAAAGCAGAACAGCAAATTAAAAGGGTATTGAGAATAAGTAACGGTGGAAATTTAGAAAATATGTTACACGAAATAATGCTGTGGCAACACTCAATGCGACTGGAGTCACACCAGCCAAATTTCTACTGGGAAGAAAATTAAGAATGAGTTCATCTTTAATTCATCCAAAAACAATGGACCACATCAAAATGAGTATAATATTTATGAAAATTCAAAGTGGGAACAGCAGTCTGGATTAGAGACATGCTAAGAAAAACCTGGATTAAGGGAACAGTAGAAAAGATATTGTCTAAACATATTGTATTAATTAAGGATGGAAACGAATTGCAATGTAGATGCTATGAAAATCATATCAGGGAAACGAATTGCAATATAGATACCATGAAAATCATATCAGGGCTCAGGAAACAACTAACAATCATGATTTTGAAGTTATTAAAATAGGAACAAAAGGGAAAATGTGTGGCCCAAAGACTGACATGCAAGAAAGCCACCTCACAATAGAAGAAAGAACAATGAAAGATGAAAAGTCAGATCCACGGACAGAAGAACAGACGGAAGTGAAAGATGTATTGAAAGTGAATGAGAAATCATCCAGGCCTGATTCGCTAAAAGCAAAAACCTAAATAATAAGATTATGTCTAATCGAGTTAAATAGGAAGTTTTATGGAATAGGAGGAGTTTGTATGTTTCATACTGATATTTAAATTTAAACCAATAATTATAGAAGTAAACAACATTTTCATTACTCCAGAAAAAAAAAAAGAGATATGGCAAAGAAAATAAATTTAGAGAAATATATTTAATAGATGACTATTAGATAAAGTTAAAGCAAATGAAAGTAAAATTAATTAGCATGTTATTGAAGGAAAGTTAAATAATTTAATATAAATAAGAAATATTTGCTTAAAATAAACAATTGAAATTAGTTGCATAAAACAAATAAGAAATTCTGCTTGATAAATGATAGATTTACTAATAAAAATTATTTGCGTAACACAATCGAAGTCGAAAAAGACTAATTAAAAATACCAGAGGGAAAAAACAGACTGATTGGTATCTGAGAAATAAGATAGCGATCAAGAATTAAAACTTGAACATCCAAGGGAGATCAGCGACAGATATAAATAACGTTTACAGAAAAGTGCAAGAGAGTTTTTTTGGCTTTGTTGAATTGCTTGCATGTTCATTACAAACTTTTTACCCGTGAACTGTTAGTACTGAGTATTTGGAGCTGACTGGAGTTAAAATGGCTGAAAGAAGCCAGTGAGAAGCTGTCTGGTAAACAACAGGTGGTTCGTGTACCGAGGAAGGCAATACCAGAGACTGTGCCTCTGAAGATACCAGCAACCGGCTAGGGATTAAAGCAGATTGCACAGATCTTATTTTGTCTTTTTATGCCTAACGGGCTCTATAGGAGGAAACACAGATCGAACTGTGAGTATACATACTAGGATTTTATTTGTTTGTGCGCTGATTGATCAATATTGCTGTTAACAATACTTTGTTATGAGATTCAGTGCTAAATTCATTTTAGTTGCCATTGATAATCCCTTATTGTAAATTTTGTTTGTTATTAATTTCCTGTGTGTTATTCATTTTATTGGTATCCATATAATATATATTTGCAGATGCGCAATATTTAGATTAATGTGTGAAATTGTTTAAGAATAAATAATATAATTCAGGTTGACAATCAATTATTAATTTTTCTTACAAATGTTTGCATGTCTAATTAAATATTGACCCATCTAAACAGTTGGTAGTAAAGATTTCATTAAAAATACTATTACAATTATTATGTTTTCTCTAATAATGTCTCATATATTTTTATATCTTTCTTATCTCTGAAGTTAAATAACAAGATTGAGGTTAATATTTGATGTAAATAATTTGTCCTCAGAGATAGAGATAAATGACTTTAATTAAATATTATTTTGGCTATTCTTTTATTATCCATAAATTGCAATCTACCAAATATTTTCATTTTGCTTTTTGCATCTTTCATATAAAAACTTTAGCATCCCATTTCTCCTTGAATTGCCTCCTTTGCCATCTACATATCTGCATCTAATACATGTCTTCCTACTTCTCTTTGTACTTTTTCTAAGTAATCTAACACAACACATCGTTATCATAAGATAATCCTGCTACTGCTACTTTCTTCCATACAATTCTAGCTACATCATATTTATTATATGAAAACATTGTTAATTATTTTTATCTGTCCCTTTTTTTTTTTTTTTTGCTTTATTTATCTTTTTTTTTTCCTACTCCTTCAATCAGTTCCTTTGATTACTTAAGACAATTCCTAAATAGTTTTATCTATTCACCACACTTAATTTTATATCTCTGAATAAAAATTCTTTCTCTTCTCTTTCTCCAGTACTTACCATTATTACTTTGGATTTTTTTCACTAAATTTGATTCTATCTCTTTACCTGCCCTTGCATCAGTCTTCAGCACAACTTACGTATCATCCCTGTTTTCTGTGCATAATAAAATATCATCAGCAAATAAAAGACCTAATAATGTCTACACTCTACCCCTCTTTCTTTTCTTTCTATTGCCCTTTCCATTTCTCTCAAATATAACAAAAACAAAATAGGGACCTAGGGCATCCTTGTCTTAGTCCCACTTCATTTTTAACTCTGATTCTATATTTAATAATTGATACATATAATAATTATTTTCATACAATCTCATAATAAGATCCTCTAAAGCCCCATTTATTCCCAAGTTTACTAAATTTACCCATAATCTATTTTTATTCACTCAAAGACCATATACAATTGCCTATCTGTATTCTTACTCATTTCTATAAGTGGTGTGACTACATATAAACTATTTCCTATATGCCTATTCATTCTAGAATCTTCTTGCATTTCTCCCCTATATTATTTTCTTCCATCCATTTTGCCACCTTTCCAGCCACCATATATGCAAAAACTTCATACAATACTGGCGTTACTACTACTGGTCGATAATTGTTTATTTTTCTATGGTCTTTACCCTTTTCTTTAAATAATAGCCTCACTCTTATATTATTCCAGCTATCTGGGAATACCGTCTTTTGTGCCATCTTGTTAAAGCATGATATCAATAGGTTTAATTTTGCCCTATTTCCCAAATTCATCATCATCTCTGCTGCCCATCTAAAATTCTTGCCTTTCCATTTTTCAACTTCTCTGCCTCATTCAATTCATTTTCTGTAAAAGTAATATTTTTATTACTATATGCTTTTATAATTTTTATCATGCTGTCCTTCACATCTAACATCTTTTCTACATCCATTACATACTTATTTAAGATTGACTCTAATTCTTCTTTAGAATTGTACTCTTTCTCATCATTTAGTAATTGTCATATCTGATCCTGCCTTCAGAAGTGGACTATTCCAGATTCCTTACCTGATTGGCTCGCACCCAGTTGCTAGCCAACAGGATTAAAAACCTTCACTGGGGTTCGCGCACCGAATCCGTGGTTTTTCAGTTAGGTAGGGGATCTGCCTTTAAATAGTCAGCCTTTTGGAGGCAAGGCAGAGAGCAATTACTTCTGTTAACCTGAACGATAGAACGTGCTCTCCAATAAACCTTTTGCCATCAGCAAGGATATTTATCTAGTTATTATCACAATGTCTATGCAGTGAGGCAAGTCCACCTACGGACTGGAAACTGCTACATCTGAACTAGAGCCGACTCGAGGCAAGCTAACTATATAGCTGGAAGAGTCTTCTTAGCTGAACTCACGACGCAGGCTAATTAGTAGCTGGAAGTGAGTTCCATACTTCGCACGACTATCTCAGTGTTGAAGCATATCAACAGTATTTGTACATTTGTTAACTAACGTGTGTATATATTTTGTACTAATAAATTATACATATTTATTGCTGAATAGTTGTTCGTTTTGTATCTGTTGGTTTGGAAACGAACCTGCAATAACTAACGAAACAACAGATTTGGCACGGTCGACACTCTTGTTATAACTGATTTGGTGCGGTCGACACTCTTGTTATAACAGATTTGGCGCGGTCGACACTCTTGTTATAACTGATTTGGCGTGGTCGACACTCTTGTTATAACTGAGTTGGTGCTGTCGACAGGCCAACTAGATTTGGAGGAGTCGCACAGAAATTTTTCTCTCACGGCTGGAAAAAGTATGCAATAAACTAAGCCAGTTATAACGAATTTGGCGCAGTAACAGAAATTTTTCTCTCACGGCTGGAAAAATTAGAATAAACTACGCCAGTTTCAACAGATCTAAACGTGAAATAAATACGCGAGAGTGTATTTGTTTATTGTTTTTCGTTTTCGGATGTATTTTTTTTTTTAGAAAAATAACCAATCACAAGAGCTTTATTCGCAAGACAGCGTAAAAGCTCGCTCTATTGGTTAAAAAGCTTCGTTCAGTTAGTTACAATAATGTAACTATAAAAACAAGTACGAGTGATTACTCAGCATAAATAAAAAAGATGGCTAACATAATCGGCTCTATGGAATCTTTTGATCCGGCTCAACCTGAGAACTGGCAAAATTATAAAGAGCGTTTGATTTTTTATCTACAGGCTAACAATATAAAAAAGCCTAAGATAAAGTTAGCTACTCTAATGACCACAATAGGTCCGCAAACATACGAAATTTTCAAGTCTCAATCTATGGCTGTAACCCCGGCTGAGCTGGATTTTGATAGAGTGTTGACAATTCTCACAGAGTATTTTACTCCTAAACCCTTGACAATAATGCAAAGATACCATTTTAATCTCAGCATACAAGAACAGGATGAAACAGCTAGAGAATTTGCAACATGAATCTGTAAGTTAGCCTTGAAGTGCGAGTTTAAAGACTTCATGAATGAAGCACTTCGTGACCGTTTTATTTGTGACATAAACGATCACAATTTGAGGCTGAAAATGTTAATGGTTCCAGACCTAGATTTTGAGACAGTGGTAGCTCAAGCAACACTAGCAGAAACAATAGCTAGTCAAGTTAACCCATTAAAAAAACTTATAAATTATGAAGTGCAAAAAATTGAACATAACACTGGGTCACCCAAGCACTCAGTCAGCTCAAATAATTCTGCATCAAATAGCCCACGGTTTTGCTATAGATGCAATGAGTACATGCATACAGAATGTCCATACCGCAAAGCAACATGCACGTTTTGCAAGTGTATAGAACATATAAAGGCAGCATGTCTGAAATTACAAAGACAATCGGCCAAGTCTATTGCTAAAGACAGTAAAGGCACTGATAATAAACATAAGCAAGTTGCCTGTATAAACCACATCAGAGATAACAAGTCTGGGTTTATACACACTGTCATGATAAATGATATACCAGTTAAAATGGAACTTGACACAGGGTCTGCAGTGTCTATAGTTTCAAGAAAGACTTGGGCAAGCATTAATAAAAAGAATAAATATAAGCTGCACCCTTGCAGTAAGTCAATTTCAGACTACCAAGGGAATAAAATCAAACTGTTGGATCAAACAACAGGAAAAGTTACTTTGCCTAACAAAACTATATACCTATCACTGGTAGTGGCATTAGATAATCATAATGATTTAATAGGTCATGACTGTTTCAGTCACTTAGAGTTCAAAGTGAACCAGCTCACAACATTATCAAAGTTAAAGTCTAATGAATCAAGTCTTTAACAAAAAGCTGAAACCTGATGCCAAACTTCAACTAGAAGATAAAAACAAAATAAAATTCCAAATAGGAACAAAAGTACTATGTCATATGTACTATGGGTCCACAAGATGGAGACCAGCAGTGGTGATGCAAATAAAGGGCCTCTACATTGTTGTGCAAACTGAAGATAGTCATCATCGCCATTACAACCAACTAAGACTCAGCCACACATCTGAAGCTATCATGACAGCAGCAGACAACCAGAAACAAGCTCATCAAGAGAAGACAATGAAGACAGGAACAACAATCAACCAGAGGAACCAATCAAGCAGACAAAACGTCGTCCAGTGCATCTCAATGACTATGTCCTCCAGGGCTAATTTTAGCCAGGGGGAGGGATGTCATATCTGACCCTGCCTTCAGAAGTGGACTATTCCAGATTCCTTACCTGATTGGCTCGCACCCAGTTGCTAACCAACGGGATTAAAAACCTTCACTGGGGTTCGCACACCGAATCCGTGGGTTTCCAGTAAGGTAGGGGATCTGCCTTTAAATAGTCAGCCTTTTGGAGGCAAGGCAGAGAGCAATTACTTCTGTTAATTTGAACGACAGAAGATGCTCTCCAATAAACCTTTTGCCATCAGCAAGGGTATTTATCTAGTTATTATCACGATGTCTATGCAGTGAGGCAAGTCCACCTACGGACTGGAAACTGCTACGTCTGAACTAGGGCCGACTCGAGGCAAGCTAACTATATAGCTGGAAGAGTCTTCTTAGCTGAACTCACGACGCAGGCTAATCAGTAGCTGGAAGCGACTTCCATACTTCGCACGACTATCTCAGCGTTGAAGCATATCAACTGTATTTGTTAACTAATGTGTGTATATGTTTGTATTAATAAATTATACATATTTATTGCTGAATAGTTGTTCGTTTTGTATCTGTTGATTTGGAAATGAACCAGCAAGCCTAACCAAACACAACAGTAATACTATTTCTTTCTCCTCTACATTCCTTCTTTTAATATGTTTTCAAAATTTTTTATCCCCATCTCTTCACTTTTATTAATATTTTTCAATAATTTACTATGCACTCTTATCCTTTCTCGGAAGCAGGAATCTCTCAGCCCCTACGACCAGTTTGTTAGGCACTTTACCTTTCCTTTCCCCATCCTGTTTTTTCCCATTTTCTTCTCCATCCTACTTCCACAACCTAGTCTTTGTCAACTATATGGCCTTTATTTCTAAACCTGCTATATCTTTTTCCAAACCCAGCATAAAAAACAAGAACCACTTTCTATATGATCACTTTGTTTATATTTATTCTCCAACAGCTTCATTATTTATAGCCTTTCTGCTGCTAGCATTTACATTCAATTAGCAAATGCCTAATATTTTTTATGCCTTCTTTACATAATTTGCAGACTAAATCACTCATATGTTTCCATTTATGTGTATATTCTCTTGTTGCTAAAGATCCTGTTCAAACCTTAAACAGTAAATTACTTTCCTTGCTTTTATCATAAATTAACTCAGACCCAATATTCTGTTTACTTTTATATATATTTAAAAATTTTTTATTAATGTATCTATTCTACTATCCCATTCCTTGTCACCATAATATTCAACAATTCTCCTAACATAATATTCAACAATTCTCCTAACACAATCGTACAACCTTTTGCATAAGTATACTGACATAAAGTTTTATCCAAATCTTCTGCATACCACACTATCTTTCTCACCCATCTTGTTACCTGTCCTTTACTCATAACCCAATTAAATACTATTTTGGTTATTCTTTTCTTATTCATAAATTTCTATGTATTGAAAATTTTCATTTTGCTTTTTTGCATCTCATACAAAACCTTGACTATCCCATTTCTCCTTGGATTGCCTCCTTTGCCATCCAAACATCTGCATTTAGTGCTTGTCGTCCTACTTCTCTTTATACTTTTTCTAAGTAATCTAACACCTCTTTACTAACATAATACATTGTTATCATAGGTTAACCCTGCTACTGTCACTCCCTTCCATACAATTCTAGCTACATCATATTTATTATATGAAAACTGTTAATTTCTTTATCAGTCCCTATTTTTTCTTTGCATCATTTATCAGTTTTTTCTCCCATTTATCCAAGCAATTTCTCTGATTACTTAAGTCAATTCCCAAATAGTTATATCTATTCAACACATTTAATTTTATATCTCTCAATAAAAATTCTTTATCTTATCTTTCCCCAACATTTATCATCATTACTTTTTATTTTTCTTTATTAAATTTAATCCCAGTCTCTTTATTCACCTTTGCACATATCTTCAGCATAACTTCAATATCTTATCTACTTTCTGTGCACAATAAGGTATCATCAGCAAATAAAAGACCTGATAATGTTCCTTGCCACTTATTAATGGTATCTCTACCCTTCTTCCTAGTCTTTCTGTTATTCTCTCCATTTCTCTCAAATATAACAAAAACAAAATAGGTGACATAGGGCATTTCCTTGCATATGCCACCATGCATACAATTAGATAACTATTTTTGTGTAAGATATAATCCCCCTGCAGATTAAATTTGCTTAGATTTTAGAATATTCCACACAATATTAAAAAAAAAAGCCAACTTTTGAATCTTCTTATACTTCTTTTTATCTTCTGACCTTAAACATTTTCTACTTATACATATGAAGTAACTACTTTAATATTTATATAATGTCCACCAAAGATATCTTTAGATAAATAGTGTACTGTTATCAAATAATAATCCTTAATTTAAAAAATTACACTACAGAATATACTAGCTTAACTTATTTTTTTTATCTATCTAAGATTAGATCTAAACTGATTTTTAGGAATAATTTTTTTGAAAAACTGACTATAATATTTGAGGTTATGATATAATTACTTTTTTTTTTCATGTGTCAAAGAATCGGCCGGGAAGTGAACCCGTGAACAGTTTCCCTAGTATTAGCATATTCTATTGGGGTCCCTGTTCAAAGAAAAAGTTAACCAATTAAATTTCTGGTTACTTAATTAAATATTACCATAAGAAATATTATGGCATATTCAAATCTTCTCTTTTGCATTATTTTCCTATTCTTTCACCAGATATCAAAAGGAAAAGCTGCTTCACAGAAAATTTATAAAAAGCTGTTAAGTGGATCAGAAATGCCAATAACCCTACTTATAATTTTGCCACCTAAGACTCATGCCAAGATCTGCTTTTTTGGCTTCCAAGAATTTTTTCAAACAATGAGATAATTATGGTGTAAAAAATATGATGTTTTAGTGGTTTAAAAAATTATTTTATAAGATGCCAACAATTTTTTCTCTCCAGATCTAAGACAGCTGAATTTGATTTTTCCAAGTGTTATAAGTCTCATTAATAGATTCAGGACAATATTTATTTGATGTACCCATATGCTTCATAAATGGAATTTAGTTGTCACTGACCAAAACCATATAGCTAATATGACCATCAAATCTATCGATGTAATGACATAATTGAAGAACTTACTAAAACACTAGTGAATCTACATCCTCATTGTAATCTTTATGGTTTTCTTTATATTTTGTTAACAATTAAGCTGTTTAACAAAAAACAAACCCTATACTAATTAAATAAATGCTTGATTATAGTATTAATGTTTACTAGATTCTAAAACTATATCAAATTTTAACAACTTATTCTTCTTTATGCATGACTATGAAGAATATTGCTGGTCAATCGAGATTGTAAGTTAGATTATAATGAATAATATTATTCATTATTGGATAATCTCTTGTCTAATGAATGATTAATAAAAATTATTTGTAAGGAAAATTAATTTTAATACAATAAGTGTTGTAACAGTAATAAGAGAGATCGACTTGTTTAATTTTTTATATCAATATTTTAAGTGCTTTTTATATTTGTAAGCCTCATGAAATAAATTCATAATAAAATTTCATAATGTACCATAACATTTAAAAGTAATAATAAAATCATTACTGTCTGCTATTTTTAATAACCATGCTATCTTATTAGAATCCTTAACCAAGTATGACTAATGCAACCAATATGGTGTTTATTGTAATAAGCAATAGACTTAATCATTTGAGTTTTGTGAATCAAAATAAGATAGATAACAAAATTAAACTATGTTGAAAGAAAGCTAATTTGGCTTTCATAAAACCATAACAGAGAGAAGTACTAAATACATTTGACAGGTTATTGTTTTTGGCAGAGATTGTTATAACAAGGGAGATCACTTTGTATTTTTCTCAATATTTGGTGGAATTAATATAAATGTTACCATTGTTAGTTTGACTAATAGTCTATAGGACAAGCAAGTTGTATTATGAAATGAATTTGTGACTTATCTAATGACAGTAAAAAGAGAAATTAAACAGGGATGTCCACTTTCACTGAGTCTTCAATATATACTGAAATAGAATGTTGCATCAAGCTATTGGAAAATGCAAGTGAGAAATATATATTAATGGAAAAAAAATTAATGCTGTACAATTTACAGATATTCGGGCAATCATCACAGATATGTTAAAATTTCTATGGGAAATGATGTCCAAAATAAATTATAAATTAAAAAATACGAATTGAAAATAGATGTTAAGAAAATGAAAGTAATGTCAGTGGTACAATGTTCTTGTATGATTAGGATTGAAGGATAAATGCTAGAACAAGTGGAGAGCTTTTATTACATATATCTACTTATAATGAAAAATGTTTGTAGGGTAAAAGAAATCAGGATTTAGATTCTTATGGTGAAAGCAGTTTTCAAAGAAAAATATATATTACTTGTATGGGGGGGGGGGAGACTTTGGTTTCTAGAGCTTTATTTTCTCCTTTTGGATTTGAAATCAGGATTTTGACC
Source organism: Epiperipatus broadwayi (assembly GCA_028023455.1). NCBI lineage: Eukaryota > Metazoa > Onychophora > Udeonychophora > Euonychophora > Peripatidae > Epiperipatus > Epiperipatus broadwayi. The sequence goes on from JAQFVV010012404.1 coordinate 7,762,352, forward strand.
AAAAAGGAACTCACCTGAAAACATTTGAAATATGGTGATCCATTAAGATGGAATGTATAACATAGGCTGATAGAAAATAAATATATTCTACAAGAAAAAAAATATAAAAGTAAGTATTGTGATAGTTGTAAAGAGAATGAGTCTTTCTTGGCCAGGACAGAATTTTTATATCAAAGCCTTTTACAGGATAGGATTGAAACATTTTTAAATGGTGTATGTTTGTAGAACCATATTAAAAAATATTTATATGAAATTCAAAAAGAGAGAAGATCATCAGCAATGAAATAGTGAGTTCTTTAGAATCGGTCAGAAGATTGAATTATTAATGAAGATGATGTTTTAATACATATATTTTTTCTCTGCTATTATTTGCACTTATATTGAAATAGTACTTAATTAAGAGTATGGTTAAACCTGTAGAAATATGATGATTTTCCGTATTATTTTTATTTTTTTTCCATTTAAAAAAAAAAAGGATAATTAAATCTCCATGTTGGGATAAACGGTTTTTGAATTTGTCTAAAATTTAACTATAAAATCCAGAGCAGATATATATTCAATTTCATGAATAGCTTGGGAATTTTTATACTGCATAAATGCTTTAAAATGTTTTTAAATAATTATTTTTTATGATCTTTATAATTTATTCAGTCTAGTATATGTTTTGCAAAAATGTTGCAAGGATTCACTAGCAAAACATTTTTTAGTTGCCAGCTTACAAAGGTCACTTTAAAAGATGCTTCTTTGATCAACACATAATTAGATGATAGCTAATAATAGTCAAATATCATTTACTAAATGATAATTGGATAGCTAGCTGGGTCAACTATTTTTTTTAAAAATCCTCAGCACTTCCTTCTCTCAGGTGTAATCATTACTCGGTCTATTATTAGTACAAGCATTCCATATTGACAGTGCTATATAATTTGATTGTTTCATTGACCATCCATTTTTTATCACTTTATACTCTTTATTCTTTTTAGTCCACTGCACTATAATTTTACTATTAACTGTTTTGGACTTCAGCTTATATAGTGGTGGAAATTTATTTTCAGACATTTATTTTTAATTTTACACTTTTAACATGTCTAATACTTATTCTGAGTGGCTTAAACCAATTTCATCCTATTATTGAGTTAAAGTTCCTTGTAATCACTTATAATATTAAATTTCTATTATGACTATTTACTGCTATGGGCACTGGCACAACTCCTTTAATATTTATCGTATTTCCATTTATGTTGGTTGCTGCCAAATTAGTTTTTTTCATTTCATTGTTAACCTTTACTCTTTTCCAAATAGCTGTCTAATCTTTTAGTGCAATTAATAATTTGTCTGTCCTATGGTCTATTTCCATTTTTAAAACTTGTTTACAGATATTTACTTTTAAAATATTAATGTATTATTGTTTTCTTTTATAGACTTCACATTTGTGATCTTCTTTGATGCTCCTCCCCTCGATTTACTTTTTACTGGTAAATCCTCTTGACATAAAGTTTTAATAAATGACCTCTTGGGTCGCAGCTAAGACACTTTTTTGTTTTAAATTTAAACCTTGCTTTTATATGGCCTGGTTTTCCACAGCAGTAACAAATTGGAGGGTCTGCTCTAAGTTCCTTCATGTCACTCATGACCTTACCACATTTATCCATATTTCCAATGTGTCAAATACTCCTATTTGAAGGCTTGCATTTGATATAAACCAGCTTCATGTGCTAAATCACATTCAATAGCTACCTTATAAGTTAACATCAATTCGCTTATCAATATAAATCTTGAACTCGCATTCCTTTGCTAAAATCACGTTTTCATTTTGTGATTGCATTCTACCACTGAAATGAAGGCACACTGTAAATTTTGATGTTATTGTTTGAAGTAGGCATTTAATTTTATCAATAATTCCCACAGGATTTCTTCCGGTGGTTCAGATCACATAAGTGATTTGCTAATTGTAGAACATCCTGTCCTGACATCTATAAGAGGGTAGCAACTTATCATCAAAAATCCTATTTATTAACATGTATTTCTCTACATGATTTATATATATTTATCATTGTCCTGGATTTTTTAATATTAAAGATGTTATGCTGTTCTGCAGTTCTCTTCATTAATTCTAATCACTTGATATGTAAGATCAAATTTTTTTTAAAGATTCTGATGACTGCCACTTAATATGTGAAGAGTCAGACTACAATCTAGCAGCTGTGTAATTATAAAATAACTCAAATTGATAACTACACTAAGTTTTAATAAATAACTTAATGAGTTTATTTACTCTGAATAAATATATAAGAAATTAGGATTAGTAGTTCAACTGGCAACTGGCTAGTTGAAAGCAATAAACAATGTTGATCATATAACAGTTCATTTTTTTTGTAGATAAATAAATAAATAGCTAGTTATTGTTCATATCCAATTCCATGAATTATTAGTCTTTATTTCAACTATATATTTTCTTTAACTCCCGTAATTTCAGATAGTCATTCACTAGCAATATTTAGTAAGCGCCATACTGCTCACAGTTTCATTGAGTCAGTCTAGTTAGATTTAAATGAAGCTCTTTTACTGCTAATACTGGTGGTCTGCAACTACACTACCAGCTTTTCATTTTATTCTTTTTACTAATCTGTTTTACACTACGTTTTTTTCTTCTCCATTCTCCTTCATTAGCAATTCTGCAGGCATTTTATTTTTTATTTGCATATGTTGTTGCTTGCAATTAGTCTATTTTTTTTTTTCTGCATATAATTATTTCTAGAGTGATTCAACATTGCTTGTATTAACTACTTTATACACACACACGTATGTATATGTATAATTTATTAAAAAATACATAATTAGTCAGTACACAACATGTTTGCTTTAATTCTCGAGCAATTCATCATATGATTATTCATTTTCATTCAATTAATTGCTTTTTCACCTTATTTTATTTGATTAACAAAGTGTAAGGTGATTTTCACTGGCAAAAGAATCTGTTTCAGAGCCATTCAATATCTTTCAAAAAATTGTGCAATAATAATCACATGAACACTGCTTTATGTTCGTATTCAGAATCTTCTTGTTGATTAATTCTAATAATTAAGACTCTTTAAACTTGAATGACTGAAACTTTGATTTGTTTTTAACAAATTTAATAATGTATGAATTCTATACTTTTCACTGGCTTTAAACTTTAAAATGATTTGCAAAATAATTTCATTTACAAATCAACCTGTTCAAACCTCCTAATATTATATTATGCGAAATCAAATGTGATATCCCAGTCATATCTATTGATTTCAATCTATCTATATATTGTAAATATTTATAATAATAAAAAAAAAAAAATTTTTTTTTTTTTAGTCTCAAGAGATAGTCCGAGCGGAAATTTTGGAACAGATCTTGAATCGTGTGATTACGCAAGGGAAATCTAATGTAATTAATTACATTGGTGAGTATTTAATATATTAGTATAATCATAATAATTATAAAATCCTCTGTAATTGATTGACATTGGCAAATCATTATAAAATATATTTTTTTAATTTTTGATTAATCAATATAGAAATGTTAAGAAAAACTTAAATATATGTGTGAGAATATATAACAAACATGTAAATATGAATGAAATAGAATTGAAATGTAAATGTTGTATAGTTTTACATTTTTTGAGAACAATTATTTTCCTAAAAGAAAATAATATTATAATTACTTGAGAAACAAGTTAAAATATGTCTATTTTGCAAATAATTTTTTTTTGAAAATGTTTATATTTGGATTTTTTTAATAAATATTTGGTTGCAAAGAATATGTATACAAACTAATATTGTTAATTTTTTTTTATCTGATTGCTCTTCTTTTGGATATTTCAAGAAGAAAATTTTGGAAAATTGAGTAATTTAGAACCAAAGACATCAACACAAATTATATTTTAAAAAATCTATACAGTTATAAGCATAAAATGTATAGATTTTATCAATTCCATTCAATGATTTTTTTTGTTTAGTTTTGTTTCAGAAAACTAATAAAATGTTGCATTAAGACAATCACAACTTTTATTATGAAATTGACTATTTTTTTCCAAAAACATATATATAACTAAGTTTTTGAAGTAAATTGTTTCTCTAAATACAATAAAGTTTTCATATAAAAATTTAAAAAATTCTTAAAATTATACAGTCTTGATACAAAAATTTTTGAGAATTAGAATGTCTTTGATATATAAATAAAGATTATACATATCTAAATATATTAGTATTAAAAATTCACCATGTCTTTTCTTTCAGTTGCATGGAAATAGGAATATTTTTTTAATGTTATTTAAAGAGTTTTATATAACAGAAATATTATTAAATTCATCACTTCCTTTATTTTGCTGTAATATCTTATATAAATGCAATTTATTCACCTTACTTTGAACACTTTTTGCAAAAAAAAAAAAAAATTTTTTATAGTATATATTTTTACACAATCTTACATTTCCACTGTCCTGCAGTCTTCTTCAGAGCCAATCCTTACAACTTTAAACATTTTTTTAAAGTTTTAAGGAGTGACTCTGAAAAAGACTGCAAGACAGTCAAAACATAAGGCTGTGTGTAAATATATTGTACTGCCCACTTTCTTTTATTTGTTAATGAAGAGATGGGAACATCTATTTACTTTTAGATTTATTTATTCGATCCCTTTCGTTTAGTTTGTATGTATTATCTTTGAAGGATGCCGATCTTTCAGGTAAATAATATCACTGGTAGCAAGCTACCAATAACATTAATTCTCTGCTACTAAATTATAACACTGGTCATCCAAGCACTTTATTTATTTTAAGGAAAAAACCTTTAGGCGCCAGTTAATTACCAGGGTAACTAACATGCTTGCTTAACCAGCTACGAATTTAGTACCTGACCTCCCAGCTAGCTCATCGGACTTTAATTATTCTCAATTCTTCGCCTATACTACAAATATCTATTCCTAATATTTATGCCACAAATATTTGACCAATAGAATGCATCTATGTGATTAACTCTATGACATGAATCCCTCTTTTACTTTCAATCTTACTTAACAATAGTTAAAAAGATTTATTTCACAAATATTTGACTAATAGAATGCACCCACATGATTAACTCTATGACATGAATCCCTCCCTTACTTTCAATCTTACTTAACAATAGTTAAAAAGATTTATTTCACAAATATTTGACTAATAGAATCCACCCACATGATTAACTCTATGACATGAATCCCTCCCTTACTTTCAATCTTATTTAACAATAATTAAAAATATTTATTTCCAGCTTTCCTTAAATGCTCGTTCTTGCTTTATAATAAACGCATATACACATTTTATTAAGGTATACATTTAATATGTTCAAATTACACATATATAATAATAAAATAAAACACATATTTAATTATATAATGCACACATATAACTAACGAGGTCTTTGATTTAAAAGTCTTATTACGAAAACTAAGCTAATGCATGTAGATAGATCATTAATTAGTTTTATATTTGGTTAAATTTAAATTATAGTTTTTGAAATGTTTAATATTTGAAGACAAAATGAATGTTTACCTAGGATTTGAACACACGAATAAGGCAACGTAGCTTCTGTTGGCTCTCCTGATTCTAACCGGTTGGCATGTATAGGAATTTTCTTGCGGATTTTAACGCGAACAATCCGATGCTTTCCAGTTTTACACGGACATGGTTTCTCTCTCAAGCTGACTGCTGATGTTATTGCAGAGAGATTCAGGCCGGCCGCACAATCCGATGGGTTTTAGCAGTGCATTCTAGATGATAGGACATTCATTCTGAATAATTAATAACTTTTAATGATTTTTATTTTATGAATGCCTAAATACCTGATTGAATAACACAAAATTTTCCCTTTTATAGCTAGCGTTTCTTATCTGAGGATCGATCGAGCAATCTGATTCAGTCCTATTGGGCCTTCATTCCTTTTTATTTAAGAGTTCAAACTTCATTCTAGTCCTTCCATTGGTTATTTTATTTCAATCAAACAGTAGTCTTAGTACTTTTGTTTGTTAATTATTTCCATTGTTTTGATTTTAAGTTTTCAGTTCTTTTATCTACATTGCATTAGCTTTCCATTTTATCATTAAAAATTCCTTTCTTTTAATTAATTTTTATAGACACACACATTCCCTATTACAAGACAAAATAAGCTATTTATTTTATTAATTTAAAACTAACAATGCTAATCTTTTTTTTTCTTTAATTTTTATTTATTATTGAAATCTTTTCCCCTCCCCTTTCTTTTGTTCTTTTTCTTTTCTCAAGCTTTCATGAAAATCTTTCTGAAATTTAACCTAACTTTTAAAAATAACATTTTTTAGAATTTTCTTCCAATAAAATTTACTCTCGTTAACTACTAGAAATATGTAACAACATACGTCGGTACATCTCCATCCCCTCTTCGAGAGTTAAAGGTCATTCTGAGTATTTTATCTCTAATACCTAAAATTAACAAAATAATTTTTTTTTTTTTTTCGTATTATACTTGTGATCCGTTTTCCTAAATTCTGGCATTTAATTATGATCAGGTTGATTTACCAACTTTATCTATTCCCTTTTATTAATTGCAGCGATCGAGCATTGAACATTCCTTTTTTTTAGTCACTTGAGTGATCTCAAATGCATTTTTTCCATATTCTTGTATGATCTTATATGGCCCATCGTATATTGGTTGAAACTTTTTATATATTTCCTTCTCGGGATGGCTTACTCGGTTTACCCTCACCATGACCTCATCCCCCAACTTAAACACATACTGTCTCTCCCTTGCCTCTTTTGTCTTATATTACCCATTCTCCTGTGCCTATGACATGCTTCGTCAGCATCTTTTTTTCTGTTAATACATGGCATCCTGACCCGCAAAATGATTTTAAACGGGTATGGAATATTTTCGCCATGGTGGAGTCTGATGGGTTCAAACCCTGTTGACTCGTTCTTTGACCAATTTATTATGCTTGTTACCTTTGTTGCTTCCCTCATCCATCTTCGATTATCATTCTGTAGGTATACGTGAAATAAGCATCCCGACTCTCTCATAATATGTTCATAGGGATTGGACTGCAGATTGTGAATCGAAGTGAGGACATGCCTTATTTTGTGACGTTCTGTCCATATTTTCCATTCTCCAGACAGGAAGGGTATTTCATGGTCTGATATTATTTGCTTTGGAATTCCCATGTCTCGGAAATGTTGCTGTTCCAGTACTCGTATAGTCTGTCTAGTATTAGCCTGCGTCACTGGATAAACAGCCATGAATTTGGAAAAGATATCATAGGCCACAATGAGATATTTCTTTCTATTAAACTGGGATAGGGGTCCATAGAAATCTATTACCAACAAACTGTTGGGATGATGTGCGTATATGGGTCTCAATGGCCCGCACTTGACGTGTTAGGGGGTTTGGTCTTTGCGCATATGGTACATCCCTCAATGATGCTTAAGATATTCTTATACATTCCTGGCCAATAAAACCAATGGCCTATCCATCCTTCAGTTTTGCTTGCACCATAATGTCCATATCTTTTGTGTATGCACATAATCACCTGTTCCCGTATAGCCATTGGATGAACGGTTGCCATATGTTCTCCTTTCATCTTGCGCTGCAAAAGTCCTTCCTTTAAGCAGTACCATTTTCTCTCCTTCCATAATGAATTATTTATAGGTTTATTTATAGGTTGATGGCATAAATACAATCTACATTCTTTTGCAGCTCCTTTAATCTTTGTAAACTATGTTCTATCCGCCTCCATGTGCTTCCGCTGTTGCTATGTATGCGTTGTTGCAATTCAGATGTTGTTGCTTTTGTGCTATTGGGTAGCAGCTCAGAGGGTTGGCCACCACATTATCTTCGCCTTGGCAGTATTGTACACTATAACTGAACTGCAAGAATATACTCCACCGGATCAGCTTACTATTTGTGAGAAAACTGTGATTAAGGAACTCAAGGCTCCTATGATCAGTGATTACAATCACCTGCGATCCTATTAAGTACTGTCTAAGCTTCTTAAATGCCCACAGGATTGCTAAAGCCTCCCTCGGTTACTGTGTAATTCTTTTCTGGCCCATTTAACAAAGGACTCACAAAGAAAAGCACCCCATGTTGTCCATTTTCCTGTATCTGGGATAGTGTCACCCCAATCTGATTCCACTGCTGTCTTTATGGACAACAAATAGCTTACCTAAATCTGTGTGTGACAACACAACTTCCCTTAGAAAATCCCTTTTTACATTTGTAAAGCTGTGCACGCGTTGATCTCCCATGCCGATTTTTTATCTTTTCTCAGTAATTGTAACAGCGGCTCCATGTCTGAGAGAAAATTTTTATAAAACCGATTGAAGAAATTGCATAATTCGAGGAAAGATTTAATGTCCTTTTTCTTCATTGGCCTCAGAACATCTGGTATAGCTTGGACTTTCTCTGGATTTGGAGATATTCCTTGCTCACTAATCACATGTTCTAAAAATTTACTTCTGTTGTCATTTAATGACTTTTGTCCAAAAGCATTGATGGCATTACCTATGTCAGATAATAAGAATGATATGTCACAACATGCCGCCAAACATCTAGCAATAAATGTTGAGCAAAGGTGGATGGTACTATGGCCCCATTGTACCATCCGCCTTTTATTTGTTAACGAAGAGATGGAAACATCTATTTACTTTTAGACTTATTTATTTGATCCCTTTTGTTTAGTTTTTATGTACCATCTTTGAAGGCTGCTGATCTTTCAGGTAGATAATAATATCACTGGTAGTAAGCTCCCAATAATATTAATTCTCTGCGACTAAATTATAACACTGGTCATTCAAGCACTTTATTTATTTTAAGGAAAAAACCTTTAGGCGCCAGTTAATTACCAGGGTAACTAACGTGCTTGCTCAACCAGCTACGAATTTAGTACCTGACCTTGCAGCTCGCTCATCGGACTTTAGCTATTCTCAATTCTCTGCCTATACTATGGATATCTATTCCCAATATTTATGTCACAAATATTTGACCAATAGAATGCATCTACATGATTAACTCTATGACATGAATCCCTCCCTTACTTTCAATCTTACTTAACAATAATTAAAAATATTTATTTCCAGCTTTCCTTAAATGCTCGTTCTTGCCTTATAATAAATGCATGTACACATTATATTAAGGTATATATTTAATATGTTGAAATTACACACATGTAATAATAAAATAAAATAAAACACATATTTAATTATATAATGTACACACATAACTAATGAGGTCTTTCATTTAAAAGTCTTATTACAAAAGCTAAGCTAATGCGTGTAGATAGATCATTAATAATTCTATATTTGGTTAAATTTAAATTATAGTTCTTGAAATGTTTAATATTTGAAGACAAAATGAATGTTTACTTGGGATTTGAACATGCGAATAAAGCAACGTAGCTTCTGCTGGCTCTCCTGATTCCAACCAGTTGGGATGTATAAGAATTTGCTTGTGGATCTTGGTATGGCCACTCCAATGCTTTCCAGTTTTACACGCACATGGTTTTTCCCTCGAACTGACTGCTGATGTTATTGCAGAGCGGTTCAGGCCAGCTGCATGATCCGATGGGTTCAGCGGTGCATTCTAGATGATAGGACGTTTATTCTGAATAATTAATAGCTTTTAATGATTTTAATTTTATGAATGCCTGATTGAATAATAAACAATACAAAATCTCCCATTTTATAGCTAGCGTTCCTTATCTGAGGATCGATCGAGCAATTTGATTCAGTCCTATTGGGCCTTCATTTCTTTTATTTAAGAGTTCAAACTTCATTCTAGTCCTTCCATTGGTTATTTTATTTCAATCAAACAGTAGTCTTAGTCCCTTTATTTGTTAATTATTTCCATTGTTTTGATTTTAAGTTTTTAGTTCTTTTATCTACATTGCATTAGTTTTCCATTTTATCATTAAAAATTCCTTTCTTTTAATTAATTTTTATAGACACACACATTCCCTATTACAAGACAAAACGAGCGATTTATTTTATTAATTTAAAACTAACAACGCTAATCTTTTTTTTTCTTTAATTTTTATTTATTACCGAAATCTTTTCCCCTCCCCTTTCTTTTGTTCTTTTTTTTTTCTCAAACTTTCATGAAAATCTTTCTGAAATTTAAACGAACTTTTAAAAATAACATTTTTTAGAATTTTCTTTGAATAAAATTCATTCTCATTAACTACTAGAAATCTTTCTTTTGTTCTTTTTTTTTTCTCAAACTTTCATGAAAATCTTTCTGAAATTTAAACGAACTTTTAAAAATAACATTTTTTAGAATTTTCTTTGAATAAAATTCACTCTCATTAACTACTAGAAATATGTAACGAACTACATCGGTACAATGTAAAAAAATTTTTATTTTTGCTAAAAAATATTCAAAGTAAAATGAATAAATTGCATGTAACAAACTTCACCTCTTTGTTAATAAAGTACACTATTGTCCTTAATATTCTTTTGCAATTTTAATATTGATATGTTTGATTTTCTTTTCTGAGTTATTAGCTTTCTATATGATATTTCATTTGTATATACAATAATTTTTTATTATTTTGAGAAATGTAAACTGAATCAGAAAATGGGTATTTGAACTCATATCATAGTTAAATATGTAAGTGTATGTAACAAAGGATTTGTATACTGAAGCATACAAACAATATGAAAAAACTTTCTGAATGGCCCTGATAAAACCAGAAAATTTCATATTCCAAAAGCATATAGTTTTTATTTAATAAAAAATATATATAATAAATCAGGAAATCATATAATAAATTACTCAACTCCATTAGAAAAAAAATTACTAACTTCTTATTTTACATGAGACATTTTGTTTACTTATGATCTAAACAATTTGATATCTTAAATAATCTAGCCACATTATAAAAGAAAGTAAAACAGTTATCTTTTCAGACAACACTTATGTCTAGAACTATTACTTTCTTTTTTTATTTTAAGGGCAAATTGTTTGAATAAGTCTGCTTTAATAAGCTTTGCACTCAGAAGTCATCACTGCTGTGTTTCGATGATTAAAATTATCAATGAAAACTGCAGCTTTTTGTCAATTATATGAATAAATGCTTGTAGATTATTATCGTATTTTGTTTCATTCTAGTATCATAATATATATGTTGCTATGAAAACATTATAGATGTCAGAATTATTAGAAAAAATTATGTACTTAAGTAGTTTGCTGTAGTTATAACCATAATGAATAGATAGCACTTGATAAGTTTAATTAGACCATTGATGTTTTTTAATTTTGTATAACAGTAATATCATTAATGTAAAATGAAAATTTTTATATAAAGGAAATGCTGAATAAATATGTAAGTTTTAATTATTATTTATTTAACAAGCTAGTATATTATTTGACTTTTTTTTTTTTAGAACTTTTAGCAAAGCTTGTTATTACAAGTCCACACTATCTTCTGGAATATAGATCAAAATTACAAGAAGTGATGGATTACCTTTCCTTTTTACCATTAATTATTGCCCAAAAATTATTGAAAGCACTGATACCTTTATTGAATCTAAAAACTACATTAAAAGACAACTTGATTATCGTTTTACGAAAAGCAGCTTTTTCAAGGTAGTGTGATTTTGAATTTATTATAAAATATTTTTTATTAGATTTTCTATATAAAAGGACATCTAGAGAGATAACGCAGATTCTTTTATTTCTTTGCTTAAAGGCAGATTTAAGTAATTTGATAATAGGATATTTCAATTGAACAATGATACTGATCATTTGTCATTGCTTTCCATATACGTATCCCAAAATGTTAGCAGTCAGAATATCAAGGGATAATATATCTAAAAATCAATTTCTCAAAATGCAAACTTATTGCCAAATAATATTTTTGATGTATTGTTGTTGTTGTTTTTTTTAAAAAAAAAGAACTTCTATATATTTAATAGTTTTTTAGTAAATAAATAATAAACCTTGTTAGATGAATTTTTAAAAAACTATAACAATTTTAACAATATTATTTTTTTCAATTGGAAGATATCTTACAGTATATAAAATATATGGATATTAAGGCATAGCCTTATAAAATAGATTGTTTTATAGCAATGAGAAATGATGCATAATATTGGAGAAATTATATAGCTCTATCTTAATTCAGTTAAAATAAGCATTTCATAGGTTAATTATTTTTCATATTTAAAAGTTAATTATATATAATTATGTTATAGACAACTTGAAGCTCGACTGGTTGCTGCTAGTGGATTTTTGATCCTTTTAAAAAATTTCAAAGTTTCTGGAATATCATCTTCAATTAAGAATAGGGTATATATTTTTTTTCAATTAATAAAAAATAATTAAAAATGTATTTTATAATTATATGTAGAATAAGTAAATTCTTTGATATTGTTCTTTTTAAACAAAAAATCATCTATTTCCTTAATTCTTATTTATTTGTTTTGAGATATTGCCAATCTTTTAATAACAAAAGCATTTTTTGATTTATTAAAGTATGCTACTGCTTTTCTTTCATCATGAAATAACCGCACTTTTTATAATCAATTACAGAAAACAATACTTAATTTATCTGGTAATAACTGAAGTCTTTATCTCCTGAATCTTTTTTTTTTTTAAGATTAATTTAGTAAATAGATCAAGTTTTAAAATGTGATATTAAAAAGAAGACTGAAGAATTAATGCAGATTTAACTTGTCTCTTTTTATTCCTCCTTATAAAAGAACCATCCCCTGCATCCATTGATTACAATGGGTTGCACTTAATGGCACTATTATATAGAGTTTGTCCACATAATTATGAGGGACAATACATATGGTCTAGAAATAATATATTTCACACAATAAATTATGTATTAGTAGAGAAAGAGGGAATGAATAAACTACCGAAAATTAAAGTGTTTGTTGATTAAGAGAGAGTATGTAATAATAATCATAATTTCTTTTATAATAGAAATGGTTAGTAATGTAATGGAAAATAGTAATAAGAGTAGGAAGGATAGTGAAAGATGTGGCTGGAGAATGAATGTTAGGAATAAGTTTGAAGAATATAAAATAAAAGTAAAAAAAAATCATAAAAGAGTTGGTTGGGGATGAATATAAGGACTGGTGTGGTGAAGTATAAAAAGTGGCTGCTATGGGTTTAGGTGAGAATATTCAGAAGAATAAAACAATAGAAAAATGAGGATTAGTAAAAGTGTAAAAGTGAGGAGGAAAAAAAGCATGCAAATATTATAAATGTGCTATAAAAAACAAAGAAAGTGAAAAAGATGTTAATATTAAATGAGAAAAGTATTTTTTTTAAAACAGAAGATGGCTAAAATAAATAATTTTAGAGAGAGGATGGAATTAAAAAGTAAATTATTGAAGAAAGATGGGAGTAAAAAATTTTGGAAATATATTAAAAGAAGGAATGTAGAGGAGAGAGAAATAGTATTACTAGATGATGAGGAAAAAGAGTATAGCTTTAGAGAAGAATTAGAGACAATCTTAAATAAGTATGTAATGGTTATAGAAAAGATTTTAGATATGAAGGACAGAGTTATAACGAGCATAAAAGCATATAGTAATGGAAATATTAGGTTTACAGAAATGAATTGAATGAGGCAGTGAAGAAATTGAATAGTGGAAAGGCATGAGGTTTAGATGGATGGCAACAGAGATGGTGATGAATTTAGGAAATAGGACAAATATTTTAATAAGATGGCACAGAAGAGAGAATTTCCATATAGCTGAAGTAATAGAAGAATAAAGCTATTATTTAAAAAAAAGAGTAAGAATCATTTAAAGTTAAACAATTATAGACCAATAGTGGTAACATCAGTGTTATATAAAGTTTTCGTATATATGGTGGCTGGAAGGGTTGCAAAATGGATGGAAGAAAATAATATATTGGGAGAAATGGAAAGAGGGTTTTAATCGGATAGGCATATAGGAGTTTATTTATTTGTAGTCTCACAACTTATAGATTTAAATAAGAATACAGATAGACAGTTATATATGATCTTTATAGATATAGAGAAAGGCATATGATAAAATAAATAGACATAGATTATGGGTAAGTTTAGTAAATTTGGGAATGAATGGAGCATTAGTGGTTCTTATTAAGAGATTAATGAAAATAATTATTGTACATATCAATTAGAAAATATAAAGTCGGTTAGAGTTAAAAATGGGTTGGGACTAGAGCAATAGAAAGAATAGGAAGAGGGGTAGATATTCCATTAATAAACGGCAAGGGCATATATTATCAGGTCTTTTATTTTCTGATGATATGTTCTTGTGCACAGAAAGTAGGGAAGATATGGGTAAAGAGATGGGGATTAAATTTAGTGAAGTTAAATCAAAAGTTATGATGATAAATGCTGAGGAAAGAAAAGAGAAAGAATTTTTATTCGGGGGATATAAAGTTAAATGTGATGAATAGGTATAACTATTTGGGAATCGTCTTAAGTAATCACAGAAATTGCTTGGGTGAATGGGAGAAAAAATTGATAAATGAAGCAAAGAAAAGAAAGGGACTGATAAAGAAATTAACAGTGTTTTTATATAATAAATATGATGTAGCTAGAATTATATGGAAGGGAATGGCAGTATCAGGATTAACTTATGGTAACGATGTGTTATATGTTAGTAAAGGGATGTTAGATTACTTAGAAAAAATACAAAGATAAGTAGGAAGACGTGCATCAGATGTTGATGTGTAGCTGGCAAAGGAGGCAATTCAAGGAGAAATGGGATGGTCCCGTTTTTATATGAGAGATGCAAGAAGCAAAATGAAAATGTTCGGTAGATTGCAATTTATGGATAATAAGAGAATAGCCAAAATAGTATTTAATTGGGTTATGAATAAGGAACAGGCAACAAGGTGCGTGGGTAAGGTGGTGTGGTATTCAGAAGATTTTGATAACGACTTTATGTCAGTATACTTATTCAAAAAGTGGAATGATTGTGTTAAGAGAATTGTTGAGTATTATAGTGGCGAGGAATGGGATAAAAGAATAAATTCATTAATAAAAAATAGGGAGTTGGAGAAATGGAGAACTAGTATGGAGAGTAAAAAGAGTTTAAATATACTGTACAGTGTATAGAAGTAAACAATATTGGGTGTGAGTTAATTTATAATAATAGCAAAGAAAGCAGTTACTGTTTAAGGCTATAACAGGATGGTTAGCAATAAGGAAATATGCACATAAATGGAAAAATATGGGCGATTTGAACTGTAAATTATGCAAGGAAGGCGTAGAAAATATTAGGCATCTGTTAATTGAATGTAAGTGCTACAAGCAGAAAGAGACAAATAATGAAGTTGTGGGAGAATAAATATAAACAAAGTGATTATATAGAAAGTGGGTTCTTGGTTTTTATGCTGGGTTTGGGAAAAGATAAGCGGGATTTAGATGTAAAGGCCATAGCATTGACAAAGATAATGTGGAAATGGGATGGAGCAGGATAGAGAAGAATGTAGGAAGAACATAGAGTGGGGAATGGAAAGGGAAGGTAAGGTGGCTAACAAGTTTCTCTATACATAGTGACTGAGAGATTCCTGATTGAGAAAAGAGAAGCCATAGTGCATCACATCACACTTATTATAATTGTAAGGGGAGTATAATTAGTTATATGATTTAAATGAAAATTTAAATATTAAGAATTAGAAATCTTATTAAGGTGGTCAGAAATCTAAATAAGCTCATAATTGTGCCAATTTCATTACTTCTTATATGTGTGGTGTTCTTTTAGTCATAGATTCTCGTGGCACAATTTTTTTTTTTTTTTTTTGCTTTTATTGCTACTAATTCATTTTCTGATAGTTAAAGTTGAAATGAATCTCTAACTATACTAGCATACTATAATGCTGTAATTTGTAAGATCATTATTTTATTTTTTTATGTAGTTTTTTAGGCTTGATAGAAAAAACATAAAGAAATAATCTTTTCCATTGCCGATGAAATCCCAAGTAAATCACCCCACATAGTATTTTGAGATATTTCTTTTAATGAATGAGAAGTTATATATAATTATTATTAATTAAAGGACTCTGTATGGTTTAGTGCAGTAATAGAATAGTAGATTTGAGAGTTAAAGGTCTATTGTTCACAGCTTAATCTGTCAAATCTAGAGTGCTCAAATATCATATGACTTCCCAAATGACCTTTTATGAATGTTAAATCATCATTATTCAAAAAAAAAAGTAATTAAAGATATTATTTCACTTTATTATTATCTAGATTGCAGTCCAGAATGGAAATTAGAGTTTTTTTTTTTAAGGTAGTGAATTCATAGCGAATCTAATTAGATAGTTATTGTTGAGTATTTAGCTATGAAGCTGACTACCAACAATATTACAAAATTATTAATTACCCAAAACATAATTAAATAAGAATAAATACATTTATTTACATATTATATATATACACACATCCATTAAGATTTTACTAAATAACAATCCATAGTTACTTTATATTTACATTAACAATTAGTCCTTGATTTAAAGTTCTAAATCTTCAATGCTATAATCACCACCAAAGAAACAAATACTGCCACTACAATAGTGGTGGACCCAAGTGAATACTAAAAGTTTATACTCATGATACTTAAAACACAATCCCAATTGGGCCTTCTCAAGCGTACACAAATAATAAAAAGACCGGTACGATCTGTAAACATTTTTCCTAGTGGGCTTTCTTTTACCTTCAGACATGAGCTCTGGGACACTTCCATCATTGCAGAAAAGTCTAGGGCACTTTTCCCACAGCTTTTTTCAAAGATCCTTAAGACGACGACAGCACACAATGAGTGGAGAAAAACTGATGAGGGCATTCTTTTGTTGCATACACTATTTACTGTTTTGTCCTTGTTTGAATTCATTGACAAATTCCTATCATTCCAACGTAAAAGTAAATCCATTGACTACTGCATTTTTACAATGACGATAAGGATAAGGCTTCTAATTATATCCGTTCTCAGTAATTAGCTTCAAATATTTAATCCATTTGTTTTCTTCTAAAATAGTTTAATGATTCAAGTTTTACAATACACGGGTTTCTTGGTATTTTAAATCCTTGAGTTATGTCCGGCCTTGAAAATAATCATTTGCATTATCTTTCAGCAATCTTTTATAGAATGCTTTTAACTTACAATCTTTATCTGTTTAAGTCTAATTTATCAGCAAACCAATCTTTCTTCGTTGAATTAGACTTACTCAAATTATCAAAATAAAGTTTCCTTTATTTTACAAAATTTATTTTTCATTACTTTTTTAAAAACTTACATATCTATTTTCATTTTTGTTTCTATTAATTATTAGCGTTCTTTTTATTGCTTTTTAAACTAGATATGTATTTACATTTTATTACTATTTTTTCTCTGAAGTAAAACTTAGCTTTATAACTTATAGCTCTCAAGTTACTAAAGCCCAATATATTTTCTACAAAATATAACAGTTATCTAAAATTAAATCTATGAATAAAGATTTGAGCAATTGTAATTAATTTGTTAAGAGTTAATGTACTAACTAAAAATAAAAAAACTTTTTTATAATCAGCACAGTCTTCCTTTTTTAATGAAAGTATTTCACATATGTATGATTATTGAATAAATAGTAGCTTTATATAGAAAATGGGAGCTTGTATATTGCATTATGAATTATAACAGTTAATGTCTATGTTTTTACCTATATATATTTCTGTTTTCATTAATGATTTATATTGTTTTTGTAATATGCTAATTTGTTATTCTGAACTCTTTTGGGGGGGGGGGGTAATTTTAAATATATTTCAAAATAATAAGTAGTAAACTTAACATTTGTATTTGTTTTTATCGTACTAGTTGATTCGTCACGCACGATGCTTGATGGCGTTGTTTATGTGTTAAAACACGTAAAAATGCCGTTTACCGGCCCAACTTTTCGTTGCGAAACAACATTATTTTCTAAAATGGAAGAATTACATTTTTAAATTACATTATACATTTCAGCACGTGTTGACATTTTTTAAACTAGTTTTAAAAAATTTACAAACCAACATTATTGTCCAAAATGGAATACTTACAGTTTTAAATTACATTGTAAATATCAGCGCATAGCGCTGGAATGTGCAGGGACCGATGTTTTTGCCGATCCGGAGGATTGTCCAAAAGATGCAGTACTCTGATCAAACCAACATTACGATTTTCCAAAACAAAGTGTAATTTTAGTTGTCTTGTAGCTGCTCTTTATCTAAAAAAATGACACTATTATAAATATTATCAGCCAACATTCTGCAAAGTATTTGTAAACAATTTACGAACCAACATTATTTTATAAAGCGTAAGAATTAAATTTTTTTGAAATTGAATAATTACATTATAAATGTCAACGCATAGTGCTGGATTGCACTGGAATGTGCAGGACCCGGGACCAATGTTTTGTCGATCCAAAGGTTCGTCCAAAAGATGCAGTAATCTGATCAAACTAAGCTTCTGATTTCAAAACAACATGCGACCTCAGCCATTTAATTTGTCTCGTAGCTGTTCTCATGCAAACGTGCCTTTTTGCGCGAATTCTGTGAAATTGTGCTTGTCCCTACACTTTTGCAATTTTTCCCTGTGTAGGGAAATGCGGCGATGGGCTTACAATTATTAGTATGTAATACTATATCAGGTAGGGTGTAAGATCATTACTTCGAGTGCAGATTACAAGAGTTATGGTCAGTTGAATTCCATACACTTTCACATGAGATGGTAGCGATCTGTGAAATGTGCGGATTTGCATAGTGTCGAGAAGTACATCAGCGGGCCGTAATATTTGTGTGCAATGCAATATAGGCCTACAGCGGCTAATATGAACATCACTGTTCTATAGGCTGTAAACTTTGGGCTGCGTAAATGGCATTTTTATGTATTTTAGCACATAAACAATGCCATCAGGCGGTGTGTGTGTCTAATCAACTAGTACCATTTTATAGTTTCATGATAAAGGAATTCAATAAAGACAAAGGTTTTAATGAAAATTATATATATGAATATTGTATATGTACACATAAATTTTACAAACTTTAAAATGGCATTGGTTGATGAAAAAAATTAATCAATTTCTGCTGAATCTATATTTTTGCCAATAACCAATATCATCAGCAACCTGGAATCTAATTGAGAATTCATTATAATAATGCAATTTCCCTTCAACCTCTATTGCAAAGTTGTGATTAAAATTAAATAGCATTTGGCAGGGTTTCAACTAGTTTCCAGATACACTGTGATATGTTCAGCAGATGTTTTTTTTTTCTTAAAAATTTCACTTGTTGAAATTCATAAATTTTTTATGGCTGGCATATCATGTAAAAGATGAACAGTCTTTAATTGCCCTATTGTAGAGTAAAGGCCTCGGCATTAGTTCCCATAGAGCTGACGGTGAAGCAAGTAGTAAACACTAGGCTCTCTATATAATGGTTAGTGAGAGTTTGAATGACTTTACATTATTTTATTTTTTATTAACTGATTAATACAGGATGGTTAGCTGCATTGGTTGTGGACCAGCTATCTGGAAGAAAAATCTTATTGGAATATGGAAAATTTACAAGATTTATATTGCTCAGATTTATACCTCAAGTCATTGGAATTCAAGAAATTGTTCTAACCACTATGTTTAGTGCTTTTTGTATATGTATACTGTAAATTTCTAAAATAATATTACAGTCACATATAACTTCCCAGTTTTTGCCCCATTTTTGTTTATAAAAATTTCTGCTTGTACATTCTATTTATATATCATCCTCATCTCACTTATTTTCGTTTTTTTTTTTTAAAAAAAATTGATCATGACAATTTTTTTTTGTTGTTTGCTAACATATTCATAAATGAAAATTAATTATATTTTTTTAGAATTTTATTTACAGAAAACTTATTGTTGTCCATTAAAAAACTTTTCTCAATTTTTTTTTTTAATCAAATATAGTAAACAGTTTGTAATAAAAGTAATGTTTATTATTATTTTATCTATAAAATATATTTTGATTATTTTATATATATATAAATAATGGCAACATAATAAACACTCTTTAGTATCACATTAAAGTTTAGTGCATAATATGATAGATCAGTTTGTTTATTTTATAACACAGTTAACTAGCAATATCATTCAAAATATATTATACTTTAAATTTGGTATTATAAAAAGAACCTAAATGCCACTTTCATCATCTTTTACAATTAAAATCAGTCTATTTACTAAAAATATATTTATTTAAACTTACAAAAAATAGTTTGTCATATATCATTATTTATTTATCTATTGAAACTTTTGAATTCATATGTTCTAAAATTATTTGTTTTTTAAAAAATTACTTTATTATAATCATTGTTAGAAATTTACTCTATATTTTATAAAAGAAACTCAACTCTCTATAAAGCAATTTTAACTTGTATGAAAATTATTTATTTATTGAAATAAGCTGAATATTATAAACTGACAAAATAAAAACAAAAAACCTAAAATTTTGCTTTATTAGACATGATTAATTTTGCAATTTTTATTTTGAACTAACTAAGTGACATTTTTTTATTTAAAAAAGATATACAAGTAGCTTTGCAGTTATATCTCCTATATGAATTGTTGAATATATTCAGAAAAATCAAACTTTGATTTATACTTTTTCAAATACATTTAATAATTATTTAGTAAAATATAAAAAATAGCCTTAAATAAGATTACCAGTTCAATCCATATATTAAGCTATTACTGGTTATACCAGCATTTGAAGAGGAGAGGAGAAAAATAGCACTAAAAACATTGTGTTCTATACTAACGTGTGTATGACTATTAATAATTGAATTGGAAAAGTATACAAAATTGATTTTTTTTTTTAAATCTTTTAAACAATTCAACTATACAGTGGAAATATTGCAGCATATAAATTACATATAAAATATCATCATTGCAAGACTTTAGACAAATGTATTATTTGTTTGATACATTTCTGAAAATAGTTATATTGATAATACAACCATAATAAGTTGAAAATTTGTTGATTATAATAAGAAAAGTGTACTAAGTTTTACATTTAAAAAAAAAAAAAAAAGAAACCCAACAAAAAAAAAACCCATAATAAGTTGTAAAACCAACAAAAAAAAAAACGTAATAAGTTGTAAATTTGTTGATGTTAATAAAAAAAGACCTTTAAAAACTACAAATTCTGAATTTGATTTCTAAATTTATTGAGGTTAATAAAAAAAATATTGAAAAAGTACATCAGCTGATGGTTTCTCTTGGGCAAGCTGGTAGACTGGTTTATCATAGTCCAGATAAGGGTTGTTCTGTAGTTGGTCCACTTAGACTAGGATTTTGATAAGTTTCATGCCAGCAAGCTATTTTGTCCTATTTGTTCAGGCTAATGACTTATAAGTGACCCAGCTTCATGTAAATCAAAACTCCTGCAAAGAAAAATAATTGCAGCTCCTGGATCTATTGTTCTGCCTTCAATTATTTCATGTTTATTCTCTAACTGTGGAAAACCAACTTCAGCACTACTGCAAACTACAGCATTACTTCTAGCCAACTGCTTAAAAATTAAAACCAGACTTTGCAACTGGCCCATTTGACCTGCTTTTCAAAAATATTAAAGCCAACTGAACTGATATTTTTATCAGCACTTTTTATAAGAGTCAAGTGAGGTGATAAAAACATCTTAATTGAAAACAGAGTTTTTTCTATCTAATCCTCATCTTGATTAAAGTCAATTTTAATCTTTTCAAATCACTTTTAATTACAAGCTACTTTTGGAAGCAACTTTGAAATTTTACCAAAAGTGTGATCTACATGTTTTTATTTAGATAGAGCTTTAATTAAAAGACTTCAAAAATAAATAATGGAAATTTTTGCAATTATCAGAAACCTGCTTGTTTTTAAATTCAAAATCAGAATACAATATTAACCAAAAGACTGTTTTTGACGAGGCTCCTCGTCGACATCTGAAATCACTCTAACTCAGTTCGTTTTCATACGAAAAAATTCGTTAAATACGTATTGAATTCGTTTTTAAAAGTTCTGTACGATGGTGACATCTTCCGATTTATTTTAGAAGTAAAAAATAGAGAAAAAACGCATTTAAACCTAAACAAAGAAGGAACATTATTTGTGATTGGTTCTTAGCATGCTCTCAGCCGAAAAAGACATTCTGATTGGCTGGAAAGAACAAAGAAACTGCCTGATCAAAGAAAATAAAGAAAAACGCTGAGATTTTCATTTCGAATACGATTTAAATTATTATTAAATAATATTTATGGAAATTAAACATAATTTTCAGAGAGAATAATAAAAAAACAAAATTATTTTCGAAAAATATTGAAGATTTTAGTACAAATATTGAAGTTGTAATAAAAAGAAATATTTACTTTTCTATAACGTAAAAGTCGATCTTTTTGTTTACATTATAACTTTTATGTTGCCGATATTGATTATCTTAGAATAAATAAATAGCAATTTATTTTTGAAAGAACTTTCGTTGTCTTCACAACCTTAAAAATTAATTATATACTTTTTATAAATGTATCTGAGTTGAATTTAATATTATAGGCGAATATGTTTTAACAATAGGCTTTGTCTTCAGTTTGTGAGTTGGCCAATTAAAAGATTTGATTTTTATCTGATACAACCAATGATAAAATTAGCGGTTTAAGGGAATATTAATTTATGTAGACCTTTTTAAATGTTTTAATTTATAATAAATATTAATTTATTTAGACCTTTTTAAATGTTTTAATTTATAATAAAATTCTGTTTTAAATCCAGTGTTATTTAACCCTTTATTTATTATTTTTATTCGAGGAAATGTAGAAAATGTCTAGAAAATTTTTCATTGTGTTTATTTCTACTTTTCCTTTCAACTTTATATATATTTGTGCACACATACTATATTATTGTATACCATATAACAGACCTGTTATAATACCGTATGTATTATGTACCTGTATAATTTAATTTTTTTCACTTGCTATTTGTTGTTTAGTCTTCTTCGAACAGCTTCATCAACAAGCAATCTACACATGAGATCTTCTGCTTTGAAGTGTTGTCAATTCTAAGACGATGTCTTTGTCAGCAAAGTGAAGTCAGACTGCTAATATACAAGGTAAATTTATGCTGTTTTTTTAAGGCTATATTTTGTGTTTAAAACATTCTGCATGTATAATATATATATATGTAAATAAAGTTTATTATTTAATTATACAAATTCATGCAGACAGTATATCAATAATATATCCTCTTATTATAAACAAAGGCAAAACTCCCCATACAGTAGTGCCACCCTGTGCCAAACAGAGTAATCAATGGATGCCAGAAGGCTTGTGCATAAAATCCCTATCTAGTGCCTACTCATCCAATATCCCCAGACTAGTTTCTGGCTTGTGGCCATCATCAGTGAGGAGCCTTGGATCTGAAAGCACTGCACCTAGATCTTAGGATCTAATGCAACCCTCCAGCAGCCACCTTTTAACTCTACTTTACTACAAAACTATGAGAATGAAATTGAAAACATTGTTAATATCTTCAATCTAAGCTCAATAGCTTATATAGTCATATGGGTCTGAACTCAATTCAGCACCCATACATTTTGGTGTCTTTGGCTCTTAAACAACCATAGCCACCACTATCCTATTAGGCAGGATTGGTGTTAAACCATCAAACATCACATGATCACCATCTCTATACTAGCACATAATTTGTTGTAAACAAAGGCAAAACTCCCCATACAGTAGTGCCACCCTGTGCCAAACAGAGTAGTCAGTGGATGCCAGAAGGCTTGTGCATAAAATCCCTATCTAGTGCCTACTCATCCAATATCCCCAGACTAATTTCTCATAGTTTTCTAGTAAAGTAGAGTTAAAAGGTGGCTGCTGGAGGGTTGCATTAGATCCTAAGTTCTAGGTGCAGTGCTTTCAGATCCAAGGCTCCTCACTGATGATGGCCACAAGCCAGAAACTAGTCTGGGGATATTGTTAGAGTAGGCACTAGATAGGGATTTTATGCACAAGTCTTCTGGCATCCATTGATTACTCTGTTTGGCACAGGGTGGCACTACTGTATGGGGAGTTTTGCCTTTGTTTACAACAAATTATGTGCTAGTATAGAGATGGTGATCATGTGATGTTTGATGGTTTAACACCAATCCTGCCTAATAGGATAGTGGTGGCTATGGTTGTTTAAGAGCCAAAGACACCAAAATGTATGGGTGCTGATTGAGTTCAGACCCATATGACTATATAAGCTATTGAGCTTAGATTGAAGATATTAACAATGTTTTCAATTTCATTCTCATAGTTTTGTAGTAAAATAGAGTTAAAAGGTGGCTGCTGGAGGGTTGCATTAGATCCTAAGATCTAGGTGCAGTGCTTTCAGATCCAAGGTTCCTCACTGATGATGGCCACAAGCCAGAAACTAGTCTGGGGATATTGGATGAGTAGGCACTAGATAGGGATTTTATGCACAAGCCTTCTGGCATCCATTGATTACTCTGTTTGGCACAGGGTGGCACTACTGTATGAGGAGTTTTGCCTTTGTTTACAACAAATTATGTGCTAGTATAGAGATGGTGATCATGTGATGTTTGATGGTTTAATATCCTCTTATTATTATGCTAAAATAATTATGCAAAAATGGGCCCATAAAAAAAAACATTGCGACTTATTCGTGTGTGTGTACGGAAGTGCAGTAAGTATACTATGTTTTGCATACTACATTAGCAGCAGATTATCTGCATACTGTTGATGTGATAATGACTAGTTTAGATTCGTTGTTTATAACATATATGTTTATATTGCAATCATATCCAAATTGGTATGTGAAAAACTTTCTTCATTTAAGACTTAAGGCAATGGATTATAATTATCTATTGTGCATGTGTAGAAATTAACACAAGTGCAGAAGCTTATTTCTAATTATTATTTACTCTTTATTCCTTTTTTTATTTTGTTATTTAACATTGAATAAATTTGTTTTGTTACCTCAAAGTGTACTTGAATTTTAGTTATGTTTACCAAGTAGTTTCTTTTTAGATTGAAAATGGATTCTATCAACAGACCCATATGAGGAAAAAATGAAATTCTGAAATGATTGAACAATATTTTAGTTAATGAAGGTCTTAAGTGACTGAACAATAGTATTTTAGTTGATTCTTTAAAACCTTTTTTTTTTTTTTTTTTAAGTATAAAGAGGGGGGGGGGGGGTTGAAGAAAAATTATTTTTCATGGTAGCATTGCAGTCAGGATTAATAAGCAAACAATTTTTTTTTTCTAATATTTCTATTGAACAATAAGTTTTAAAATGAATGGAAAAATATTTACTTCTACAGAAATAGAGGTAATAACAGAACGAACTCTCCATACAGTAGTTCCACCCAGTGCTACTATTAATAACAGTTTGTGTAAACAAAGGAAATGGTGTTCATGTGATGTTTTCTTAGAAATAGAGGTATAAAGTACATTAAGATTTATTGAAATATTTGTAGTTTTATTTTGCAACAAAAATTTTTGATTTTCAGTATTGCACTTTTTAGAATATTGCTTCATAAAAGGATAAAAATGTGAAACAAATGCTTTTTTTAAAAGATCAGTAATTATCTTCTTTTGTTTGATTGTCAAATCACTTAATTGCCTTTATTATTCAAGATTCTTGTAAGAGATGCACAAGCCATTGGTTTTAATTTAAAATCACCTTAGCATTGTTCTTTAACTGCTTCACGCTATTAAGCTGGTGACCCACTCATCTTATTTGATTAGTTGAAATGTTTTCTTTTTTTAATGACATAAAAACTATAAGCATGATGTCAACAGAAATATGGACATTTGATAGATCTCTGATGTAGCTTTCTAAAGATGTCTTTAACAAAAAGATCCGATGAAATTTGGATTTTTTTATTAATTTTTTTCATAACTGGCGCATTTAATTTTTTTTTTTTATCAATTTTGTAATTTCCACGAAGCGATAAAGACAAAAAACACTTATTGGCCTAGAAATACGTTTTTATCGGAATAAAATACTCTGATTCACAAACAAGGCCTTCAATGAAGTCTAAACATAAGCAGAATATCAGGCTTATAAGTATATTTTTTTAATTTTTTGAATAATATTTTAGTTATTTTTTTTAATTATTTGAAACCATGATTTAATTTTTATTAATTTGAGTTTGTAGAAGTGTGTGTCTATATAAATTCTATATATATTTATGCTCATATAAATTCATATATATGGTAATTTTGTATGATCTAATCTATTTATTTTATAAAAATAAACTTATTTTATAAAATTAATTGGTTTATAATGGTGTGTGTGTAGATAAATTCTATATCTATTTCTGCTCATATTAATTAACATATACGTTAATTTTGTGTTCTAACCACTTATTTTATAAAAATAATGTTTCTCAAAAAGTTTAATAATTTATTATTTATTATTATGTTTATATGGTGTGTCTGTGTTTACAAGTAATGATTTACAAAACCAATAATCAAATGTATAGAAAGATTGCATATGCAGGCAAATAATCAAATTCTGATTCTTGTCTATGCCTTGATACTCATAAGTTGAGTCAATAGTTTTGCTTATGTTTCATCACATTATTTTCAAGTCTATAGCTAACAAGTGGACTATATGCAAATAAATTATATCTATGTGATACAATAAATATAACAAAATAGCATTACTTGTGTGCATAAAGAATATAAACATCACTGGCATGCATAAAGAATATAAACTAATTCTGGGATATTAAAGCATGCTGATAGTAATCAATGCTTTGATCACTTAGTACTGTTAATGTAGTGGCCATTATAAACTTAATTTCTAATAAGACTAAAATAAAATGTAGTGCATGGGCTTTAAAAAGTATTCTCTCTGTATCAAACTAGGTCATTGTCAGACTGGAATGTCCATAAACACTTATATACATCCCCATTTATATATCAGACCATTATTCATGAATCTAGCTCAGAGAACATAAGCTCTATAATTGTTACTGTGACCAAAATATAATGATGCAATACAATTTTAACAATTGAATTCAATTTTAACAACAATAAAAAATAAATGAAATTATGATCTCTAGAATAAGGCTATTCACATATCAATTAAGGCTTCTGACTTTGAGTAATATACAAAATTTAAATTATCACATTGTGATTTACATGAGTAGTATACAAAACTCAAATTAGTACATTATGATTTACATATATGTTCCAATAGGTATACAGATGTGCAGTTTACTATTACATGAATATATATCAATTGACATTTAATAAAATTTAAAAAATGATTAAAATTTATATATAAGGGTCTATCTGACACACACTGTAATTTTTCCACAGATGTTCAGTACAATTGATGACTATATTTCAATCATATAAAATACAATAAATGATTACCATTTTAAATTAAATGATATAAATACCTCAATTTAGGTTTACTTAAACACGTATATATAATTGCACAGATATTTGATCTATTAATTTATTAACAAAACATAAATTTGTCAAAATAATAGAATTGTTAAATTTTATACCACGTAATTAACATATATATTTGTACACATTGGCATTTATATCCCATATTTTAATTTGTCATTATTATAATATATTTTTCCTAATTAATTTCATTTTGAAAATATACATCAATTTCACTGCTTTAATAATAAAGCCTTCCCTTTTTAAAAAAAAAATACAATCAGTCTTAACAGGTTACTCTAAAAAGATTTAATTCATTGATTATAATGTCTTTAAACTTACATTTTTTGTTTCTTTTTCTTATTATAGGACAAGATTTAATATATACATGCGTGCATTTAGTCATTTATGCACACTAACATTTACATATTTTAATTCGACACATTAATAAAGTTATTCAAAATATACTTTCCATAATTCAATTTGGAAAATATGCAAAATTTACACATACACGTATCAATAAAAATAAATATGACATGAATGAGTTATCAAATTCTATCATAATAGTTTACAGTTTCTTTGTTTTAATTTTTTTAAACAAAAAGTACGATTCTATAATATTCTCTCCCCTAGCAGGTCACTGTTGATTAAAATTTGTAAATGTCTTTAAAAAGGTATATACTCTGGCAAACTTTTTGATTTTTAATCCAACCAAAACTATTTATTTGTGTTATTCTTTTTTTTTCCTCTATCCTAAAAGATTTTTGGAAATCTTTACCTTTCAAATATCATTATTAATGAATTGATTCTTGACTTTTTTATTTTTAATCCAAGCAAAATATTACTTGTATTATTATTATTATTTTTTAAATATAGATTTTAAGCAATTTAAAATTTTATATATGTATCACCATCACAGGTTGCGTTTAGCTAATCATATCTAAATTAAATATAATATAGAAATTTTAAAATGTCTTTTAAATGAATTATTTAAAAACAATTCACTTTTGTATATATGTTTATCAGTATTTCTCTGCATATTGACACAGCAGCATATCTTTTTTTATCAAACTGATAGGATTCTCTTGGTGAGTTGGTCAGTCCAGGATTGTCTCATCAGGAAAGATATAGTCCAGGTCTTGTCATCATCAGGAAAGTATAATTTAGGTATGGTTGGCATTTCATCAGTTCCTTTCTGTCTTAGGATTGTTCCAGGCAAGCATACTGTCTTCTTAGTACATATCTGTGGCTATGAATTTCAACACAAAGAAGTGTCATTTTCTCCATGTGAATTCAAATTCCACCATTGAACTATAGAGCAGCTGCTTCCTTGCATTCTTACATCCTCATGGTAGTTTTCTGTATATAACTGCTGCCATCTCTTAAGGCTAACTCTCTGTTACAGCTACCAACTAACTGCAGCTAACTACTTCATAAAAATTTTACTAGCCAAAGCTAAAAACCAGATTGTTCTAATCTTTTAATCAACTTTTTTTATAAGAGTCATCTGAGGTGATAAAAACACATTTTAAAACTGTTTTTTTTAAATCTTTTTAGATCTGTGCCTTTTAATTAAAAGCAACTTTGAAATTTTACCAAAGGTATGATCTACATATTTTTACTTAGATAGCGAATTGTATACAAGCCTTAATTAAAAGATTTCAAAAATTTAGCATGCTTATTTTTAAATTTCAAAATCAGAATAATAATAATCCAATATTAATATTTATTCAGACTTTTTTAAGCCATTTAAATTCATAATTATTTAATCTTTTACTTATTATTCCCAGTGAAATGTAGAAACATCTACAAAAATTTGTCTGTGTTTATTTCTACTTTTCCTTTCACTTTATATATATTTGTACACAATATATTATTGTGTGCCACGTAATAGGCCTATTACAATATATATGTGTGGAAGATCATGATCTGGACCAACTGATGAGTATTGGTTTAGCATAAAATACGTATATTAGAGATCATTTATCTTTTTTCACGTGTGATCATGTGTATCATTCATATATGTGGAATGGATAGTAAACCACTAAACATCACATAATCACCATTTCTTATACTTGCTTCTTATGATGAAAGCCACAAGCTAGAAAATAGTTTGGGGATATTGGATGAGTCGGCACTAGATAGGGATTTTATGCACAAGCCTTTTGGCATCCATTGATTACTCTGGCTTCCACTGAATGCCTGTTTTATGGAGGGGATAGCTGAAGGAAGCTTGAAAGTTTGTGTTCAAATCCCTTTTAATTACAACTTAAAGTTCAGTATTTACAATATGGTAGTATTGATTATCAATGATTAAAATTGGTTTTGAATAATTTCTTGATCTCAAGATTAACATAAAGTATTTTAAAAGATATAGCAGACTGATGCTTGAGATATAGAAATTAGATCTCTTCTGTCATAGAATATGTTGCAAGATAAAATTGATTAATCTCTTAATAATTATATATTTCATGCTTAACATGTTATGAGTGAAAGATATTTTAAAATTTATGAATATTTTATTTTATTTAAGGAACTGTATAATGTTGTTTGTGACAATCCTGAAATTGCAGAAGATGTCGTGAATATTTTGGAAACACAGGTTAGCATTTGCAACATTTATGTGATAAATTTGTTTTCATTAATTAGACTTTTATATGTAAATTGTTTTCATTCATAGATTCAACAATATTTTGATCCAGTAGAAGAAAACATTCCTCCTCTTAAGATTGATAAATGCATATCAATCCAAGGAGAGCAGGTTATTTTGATTGAGCCTCTGGTAAGTTTATTTTATTTTGCAAGGCAGAAAGAAGTTGATGTTTAAAAAGTTTTATGTTTGCCTAATTTTAGTAAAAAAAACTGTGAAATGTAAGGCTTTTTTAAATATATAGATATATATCAGTGGCAATTTTAACTTTTTGTTTTCTATTCTTTACTCGGTTTCACTTTTATTTTGTTCTTCTTCATTGAAATATTGATCATATGAATACTTTCAGATATTTTTTTTTACACCCATTTTAGCTTTGTATGTTTTCTGCATCTAATATGCTGATATTAAATCCATAACATTTCAAGTGAAACCTGGAAGTTGAGATAGTGTCTGTTTAAGCTTTACTATTGTAAATATGTATTTGTGTTAAGTTCTCTGCCAGAAGGTGGAAGAGTAACTATGCAACAAAATATTAAAGTAGAGTTAATATTTAATTGTCAATAATAGTTTGATATTATTTTTTATTCCGTTAAAGCAATTTTTTTAGCATTTCATGATAAATTTTAATGGATTTTATGTTACATCATTAAGATGCATGATTTATTTGGGATTTGAATAAGTTTTTCTAATTTTAATCATAAATCTGCAATGTTTTTGCATATCACTATTGGTCTATTATGTTGTGGTTTTTTTCATCAGCATTCCTTTGATTTGGAATGGGGGGGGGTTTTTTTTTCATTAATTAATTATGCATGGTAATTGAATGGGTTACTGCTTTATTTAATTAATTTTATCTTATTTATATCTTTTAAAATATAATTTTTCCAAATAAAGTTAGAAATATTAACTTTTGTGTTGATAAGAATCATGAAATTGTAAATTTTCATCAAAAAAATTTGTGAAATTTGATAATATTGAAATTAAAAATATATTGTAATGATGCAGTGTTTAGGATGAACCTGGAGTGATGGCACTCATCATCATCAATCCCGACAATACAAAATTTAAAATTAAATATAAAAATAATATGAATAAGTATGAGGAATGATTATGAGAAATTAACATGAAAAAAGCTAACTATTTTAACTATAAGTTCACCATCATTACACAAAAGTAATAATCATTCATCATTATAAATGATCAATAATAAAACTCAACAGTTAATCTTGTGACTGGATTTGAAATGGGTCTACTATAGACCAGCTAATTATTTAGCCCTTGCCAGCTTGGGGTAGATTATTTAAACATGAATTTGGATGCACAATCGTAAGAGCTAATCCATAAGAATATAATAATTAAAAAATTAATGCTGGACTACTAAAAATACCCTGATCATCACTTAGCATTCATTAATGTGCTGGTTAACTATAAACTTAATTTTTAAATAAATAATTAAAATGAAATGTAATGCATGGTCTTTAAAGGATATCCACTTTGTGCCATCCAGCATCATTATCTGGATATCCATAATACTAAACATGAACCCCTTTTATATACCAGAACATTAAGCACAAATAATCCAGCTCAGTGAGCAAAACCTGCTTTATAACTGTTATTATGAGCAGGAGATATAATAATTTATAATATTTTAGGATTAAATAAATCCACTGGAATAATTTTAAACAATGAGATATAAATTTATTAATTAGAAGCAATAAAATGAAATTAAGGTCTTCTAAGTATGCTATAGATATAAAGTTGGCATTCTGATTTTGATTAATACAAAAAGAAATAAGCTATTACATTGTGATTTACAAATGCCATAATAGTTTTACATAAAACACTTAAAATATAAGCACACAGATGTATGGTATAATAATTTATGAACATAATTGAATTGTCATAAACCTATAAATGAAATTCATTTTTATTATACATAATTAATGACTGATTTAACATATATGCATGTGAGCATGGAAATGTGTGCATACACTGGTGTTTATAAAAAATAAACCATATTATATTTTTTTCAATACACAATTCTATGTTGGAAATATAAATCAAATTCACATGTATGTGTTTATATATAAAAAAAATAGTATGAATCAAAATTATTAATTCATTCATTATTTCTATTGGTTAAAAAAAAAGTTTTTCTTTTTTTAAAAAAAAGAAAATTTTTGTGAGATTCAGTTTGAAAAGTTATTTTCTCTTGATTAATTACAAATGTCTTTAACAATATTCCAGCAAGTTCCTTTGTTCAATAGAAAGATTTTTGGAGTTTACTTTTTTTAAATTTCAAAATAAAATCATTTTCAATAAAGTTTCATTTAAAATTCAGATCTTTGTGGCCTCATTTTCAATATTTAAAAAAAAATCCTCTGAGCTTTCCTCTCTTTTTTTCTTTAACAGTATCAGGAACAAATAATCTTCTACACATAAATCCACATGGATAATTGATCTCTTCTAGTGATATTTGATACTGGAAAAAAATCCCTGGCAACTAGCATATAAGCCAGGAAAGTAGATTGGATATGCAGGCACTTTATCACGTCTAACTGATGCTATCATTAATGAGATAAATTATATAGACACTATGAATTTTACTTTGCTTAATAGTTCAATAATTGCTAAGTGGACTAAACAAGACAAAGATTTATTTCTATCCAGTTACTGAAATGGATAAAATATAGCTGTTTAGAAAGATGTCCAATTGAAGTTGTATAGTTCATTTTGAATGTACGAGATAACTTATCATCTGGGAATGGTTGTGTATTAATGACCAACTACGTAATCTTACACCAGAAGGCCAGAACCACATAATTTATTTTATCAAAGACATCTTGAAGTTATGCATATCAGAGCTTTAGAGGGGATTTGAACCTGGAGTTTCAAGCTTCCTTCAATCATACATTTTATCTTGTACAACCGATATACATTTATCTTTTTTCATATGTATGTGATCATGTATATCAGTTGTCTAAGATAGAATGGATGACTGAAGGGAGCTTGAAAGTCTGGGTTCAAGTTCTCCTCTAATTACGTCTAACTTTAGTATATATGCTATACTTGTATTTAAATATGAAAGCTTTAGCTAGATCATACATCTGGTAGCCTAGTTGAGTGGTGAAATAAGATGAATGGTAAAGAAATGTGTAAGGTTTCAGTCATTTCCTAAATTTCCATCTAAGAAACATGAAGCATGACCTTAAATCTATGTAACTTTGGAAACATTTGCATTTAGACCTGTATCGAATATAAGGTAATAAAAAATTTGACTGCAAAATATATAATTAAATTACTTAGAGAAATTTTTGTTATACATATAACTGATAATGACACCAATTTTGCCTCTTAGCAATTTATGAATTATTTAGATGATAAAAGAAGACACATTCTTACTTCATATATCATCCTGAGAATAATGGCATAGCTAAGAAAGCCTTTCATCATTTGAAGTTTACGTCGGACAAAACTTGTTATAAGGATGTACTGAACTGCTAGTTGATGCTATGTTTTATCAACATTTTGCTTCATGTACAGCAACTAATAGGGCATAAGACAATTTATTAATGTGCCTACATTTTCACACTCCCTTATTAAGTTGTTTCCAATTACAATTGAAAAATTTAAGATAGTTTTGATTGTAAAAATGTTTAAATTGGAGAGATTGTGGATATACGATATTTAAAAAAAAAGAAATGAATACCAGGAATGATGTTGTGAACTTTGTCAAAACAACTATGACTGGTAAAACTAGAAAATGAAAAATAAATAAGAAGACACGTAAATCATTTATGTCCTTGTCCAAATGAGTTGCTTGAAATTGACATTTTTGAAAATAAGTTAGCAAAGATGAAGAAAACTGGGATATGAAGGATGTAGAGCAAAAAAATACTTTGTTATCTGAATAAAAAATTGCTAGTGACGAAATGCAAATAAATGATAACAGGGTTAAATAAATGAGTCTGAGGAAGATTGTATTATTCCTAGACTGCTACAACAAAAAGAACAATCATAACTTCACAAGAAGAGGAAGAAAAACTTTTTCCTTGAAAGGAGCATATGCATAGGAAACTTTCTGGTTTAATGGATTATATGTGCAATTGAAAGCATTATTTTTAGAATAGGGGTAGGATTGGAATATCTGTGCATATAAATTGTAAATAAATTGGATTTCATAATTATGTAAATATATACATAATATGTTTGGGATCAGACTTAAATCTGATGGTCATACAGTTATATTAATAAATTAATAACACAAACAATACAAGTTTAGTAAATAATTTTAAGACTTTATTTACTCTGAATAACAATAATATTAATAGATAAATAAATCAACTGGCAACTTTCTAGTTGACAGCAGTATCAATATTGATCCCATAACAGTTCATATCTCAGAAGATAAATATTATGTATATGTAGTTTTACAACTATTGACAGTGTCACAAAATATCTACATTTCTTTAAACTTTCCTATTACATTGATCATTTTAATTTATTACTCACACCCTGTCTTGAGTTAGTTGAAATAAATTATGACTGGAACTTTTTTCTACAACTGCTCAATCAGTTTTCACCCTACACTTAGAATTTCACTAATCTGCTTTCAGCTTAATACTTAAAAGTTCTGCAGGCATTTTTATTAACTTTGCAAATTTGCATAATGTTAGACTTTATTTAAATGCAAATTATCATGTTGCTTCTTGCAGTAAACTTTCTTTTTCTGCATATTATTTCTAGAAGGACTCAACACTGCCTATATTGACCAGCCTGCACACACATACGTGTATACAACACTGCCTATATTGACCAGCCTGCACACACATACGTGTATACAACTTTATTAATAAAATATTTACAAACTAGCTAGTTTACAACAATACCTCCCCTTCATTCTAAAAATAAGCAGAATTTTATTTACAAATAATAATTTAGCAACTTTTTTTGGTATACACTTCTCACTAACAGATCTTGGTGAGGTTAATTTTTTCTTTTTTTTGCTCTATATTCTTCTCTTCTTGGTTCATCATTTAATTAAATTCCTTCTTCTTGAACTGAAAAGTTATCAAGTGCTTTTAATCTAACATTAGTAGAAATATAAGTCTTATTATTCTTTTCTATACATGAAGTAACAATATCCTCTTATGTTCATATGGTTAACAGGGTGTCTTAAAATTCTCTCATCTTCTAATTTTATTTCATGTATTTGTGCAGAAACAATTCTACTTATTATTTCTGGTAGCCATTTTTTTTTAATTACATCTCTTATCCTTACTGTTTGGTTTAAATTTAAATCTGATGTTTTTTAAATCTTTATCTTTCTTTTTTACTTCATCCAGTATTAAGCCAGATAACTGTGTTCTCACATGTTGTTTCATGAATAATTCGGCAGATGTTTTCTTTATAACAGAGCTGGATGTAAAATGTTGGTAAAATTTGTTATTGTAAGCTCTTCGTGAATATCAGCATAATTCCATTTATTTAACATAGTTTTCAGCTGTTGAACTGCCATTTCCCAATTCCGTTTGACTAAGGGTGGTAAACTGGTGTAAATGTATGCCTTATCCCCTTCAGAGCAAGGATGTCTTTCAATTTTTTTGAGCTGTTATCTGTTACAATAGTTTCAGAATACCCGTGCATTGAGAAAATTTTGTTTAAAACTTTTATCACACTATTTGTGCTTGTATCTTTTACTAGATTCCATTTTGAATATGCATCTATGACTACTAGAAAAATATATCTTTGAAATGACCTAGCATGATCTAAATGGTCTCTTTTCCACCTATTTATAGCTTCAGATCAGGATTTGATCTTTTTAGCCAGTAAACTCGCTGTTCGTTGGCAAATCACACATTTTCGAACAGTTTGCTTTATATCACTATTCAGTTCTGGCCACCAAACACATGAATGAGGTAGCTTTATTATGAAAACCATAGAATGATTTTCCTTCCCTCGGGCAGCTTTACATAGTCTGACATGAATACATTCATGGCAAGTCAACAAACTTTCCCAACTATTCCAAATTGCCAGAGTCAAATAATTTGGTCATTTAAATAACCTATCAAGTTTTTTATACAATTCTTTATGACATTATAATCTTTATTCCTTTTAGTCCATTCTGCTGCAGTTTTACTATTAACTATTTCAGATTTTAACACATCTATAT
Organism: Epiperipatus broadwayi; assembly: GCA_028023455.1. Classification (NCBI taxonomy): domain Eukaryota; kingdom Metazoa; phylum Onychophora; class Udeonychophora; order Euonychophora; family Peripatidae; genus Epiperipatus; species Epiperipatus broadwayi. The sequence continues at coordinate 7,798,592 of JAQFVV010012404.1, forward strand.
AATTAATTTCACAAACACATAACTTTCATATGTTCTTATTCGGAATTCTAGAAAAAGCAATTACATACTTTATCAACTCTCCTGGTTTATATACCAATTTGTACTCATATGAAGCTAATATGTTCATCCACTTTAGCATCTGCTGACTGTCATGGTTAGGATTTTTTAACTTTTGCCAAAAATTTCCAATAGGGACTTGTAGTCAGTATAAATTTTAAGTGACTACCCATACACATATTGGTGGAACTTTTTTATGGTAAAAAGTATGGCTAAAGCTTCTTTTTTCTAACTGGCTGTAGTTTTTCTCAGCCATAGATATTCTTGATGTGTAAGTGACTGGACATTTACTTCCGTTATGTGATAATATGGCTTCAATTTCATATTCAGAGGTGTCTTTTGTTAATATCACTTTTTATTGATCACTATAGTGGATTAGCAAATTTCCAGAGGAGAACAGATCATTCATTTTTTTGAAAGCAATATCTCATGGTTTTCCCCATTTCTATCTGTGGTTTTTCTTTAGAAGTTCATAATGAGGTGTAGATGTGATTTTTCTCTTTAAGAAGGCTTCAAAAAAATTCAATACGCCTAGAAAAGCTTGTGACTGCTTTTACATTTGTTGGCTTTGTGGTATTTTTCACAGCTGCAACTTTCTCTACCTTGGATAGTTTTTATTCTTGGTAATAATATGTCTCAGAAATTTGATTTCTTTTGCTGACCATATACATTTCTCAGCATTTAATCTTGCACCAAACTTGTTTAACTACTCGCAGCCTATATATAGTCTTTTTCTTAATTCTATTTTGTTTTCAGCAACTATGAGAAGATCATCCAAATATTGCATAACTCCTTTTACATCTCTTAGCAAGTTCTTTATTTTTGCTTGGAAGATAGATATTTGATGCTATAGTTATCCCATATGATAGTCTATTAAACATAAATAATTCCATATTTATATTTATTGTGAGCATTTCCACTGTTTTGTTTGTAACTGTAACTTGGTGGATTGCCAATTTTGTTGCAAAGTGTTTTGCTTTTTGTAGACACCAATACTTCTCTTATGTGGGTATGGTATAAGCACCTTTATTAATATTTTTATTAACAGTAATCATGTAGTCATCACATATCCTCACATTTCCATCTGGTTTTAGTACTGCTATTATTGACATAGTCCAGGCAGATTCTTTCTGAAAGTGTGATAATGCCTTTACTTTTCAATTCATTCAATGCTTTTTCCACTTTCAGCTTAAGAACAAATGTGACCTTTCTTGGTCCATCTACAACTTGTCATGTACTATCCATTGCTCAATGTTCCTGGTTGGGTCTTGAGCTCTGCTGAGTTAGATTTAAAGAGTTTCAAATTTTTTTTCTAATTTCAGCTTCTAGTTTAATCTTTTTACTATATTAATCTTTATCTTCAGAGGCTTCAATTAATTGTGTCCTAATTTTGGGCTAATTACATATATTAGTAATTTATTATTATGATTACTTTCCATTACTGACACTGTCATAGTCTCCTTAATATTTATTGGATTTCCATTTGCATTCATTGCTGTCACAGTAGTTTTCTTTAACTTGAGGTTAATCTTTGCTCTTTTCTGAATAATTGCCTAATCTTTTAACAAAATCAATGATATCACTCACTGCACTGTCTATCTTAATTTTTATCATTTTCCTGTAGACATTTACAGTTAGTATGTTAGGCATATCTATGCTTTCTTTCAGCTTCTTCACAATTGTAATCTTCTTTGACACTTCTCTCCTTGATTTACTTTTATGGTAAATCTTGTTTTGTTATTTCTCACTTGTTTTTATACATCTTTGATTGTCAGGTCTCAGATGAAATATTTTTTTTATATATATTTACATGTTGCTTTAAAATGATTGTCTTGCCCCAACAATTATAAGTAGGAGCAGTATGTTTTAAATTCCTATGTATCGCTCGTGGCTTTGCTGCATTTATCTATATTTCCAGGGTATCTACATTTGCCATCCTTTTGAAGGTTTTCATGAGCTCTACAATGGCTTCATGAATTATAGTTCAATAGAGATCTTATACATTAGTTTGGATTCATTTAGTAGTTCACATCTCTTATGCATTGGCACATTTCTTTTCTCTGCAATTAGTTTTTCAAATATGTATTCTTTTGTTTAATTAGTTTTAAATAGTCTAATGTTCTAATTTAAACAATATCAGCCTTTTTTATATTTAAATCCATTAGGCATTTCCTGCATTATTATTCACATTTCTTTTCTCTTACAGCAATCTTTTTTCATTGCTTTTAATTCATAATATCTTTCTGAGTTATAAATCCTAACTTTATACTGTACTATATTTTATCCTAGTACAAGTAGCATTGGCAATTTAGAAGTTAAATCAATAAATTTCTAATAATAAAAAAATATATTTATTTAAATATCTGATCGATTTAGTTTAAGCAACATGGGTGTAGATATTTTGTATATGCTAAAAGAATTTGAAAAGAGAGAAGAGATATAAAGTGTATAATAAAAACAAAAAGGGAAACTACTTTGTATTTTTGTAAAGATAAAACAAACCTTTATCGTGAAGCCATTAGTAGTATGTAAAATAAAATCGCAGCATTCCTTGGGTAATTAAAATTGGTGACCCAAAAAAAAAAAGGAAAACTTTGTGGGCTAAATTACATTAAATTTGGTCTAAATTAACAGGTGTCAACAGGAGTTGCGCAAAGAGATTAAAAAAAATTAGGATTATAAAAAGAAAAACACGCGTCGGGGTTCTTAGATATTTGTTCCTGAAATAAAACAGTTAAAAATATTGAGCATTGAAGAAATTATGAACTCCATGTCAAACTACTCTCACCATGTTAAATCATACTAAGATGTGCGAGTAGAAGTCCGTTTGCCGTTGTTGCTTTTGACCTGATGTCGCGAACTACCCTGAGTGAAACCATTTTCTACTAAATGTGAAACTACGACGGATCGCCGGAATATTGAACAGTGGATCCCTTCCAAGATAAATCCATGCATGGTAAATTTTATAAATCCTATACATGAACAAATAAACTTACTAGTAAGTAACTCTATTATTTCCAATACTAGTGATCACTTTTCTTAGACTCTTAAGTGGGATAAACTATCACCATGAGCCATACCAATTAAAATAAAATATTAGCAGTAGTTTTAATCCCTATTTGTTTTTTATATTTTCTTCTCTTGATAATATTAAATATTTTGTTTTGTATTAATAAATTTAAATACGACTTACGTAATTATTTAGTTATTGATTATTATTATTCTAATTTGATTACAACTCAGCCATTATTATAATTCGATTAAATAAGTTGCCAATCCTGTACTGAAAATGCAATCCTCCGGATATTCCGAATAATTTCATCGTAAAAAAAAAATAAAAGGGGTTTGGCCAGTGGATTCTGATACAGAATCCTGACGCCTTTTTAAATAAATTTAAAGCTGGCCTACTCGTCCCCATAGTTTGGTAATTACATTAAGTGAAAGGGTGTTGTGTGACCAGGATTGCGTTCATTAAATCCTACTGAAATTTTCTGATGAAAAAGTTAATAGATCGAATGTAATTTGGTCACTGAATACGGCAGTTAACTCATAGTGAAATCCTAATTATGCCATGGACGTTATAATGGCAGCCCAGCTTGAGGCTTCGACAATAATCACGTCCTGAGATAGGAGTAAAATGATAGAATAATAAAATTTTAAAAATAAGTGTTTTGGAAAAAAAAAAAGTTTTGTGTTTTTTTTTTTTTTTTTGTTTCGCTTATGTAGGTACAAAAAAAAAAAGGAGAGAGAGAGTAGGCAAAATGATGGAAATAAAGTAGCTCATAAGGTAAAATGACAGCAGGGGGAGCAACTTGGGCAAATGTATTAATAAAAGATAAGTAATAAATAGAAACCAAGCAAAGTATATGATGGGAAAAAGAATTATATATAAAAAAAATACATATTATTTTGAAAATATAAGTGCATGAAATTGAGAAGCGGAAAAGATACACAAAATATGGCAGAAGACGAAATAGAGATGAAAAGAATAGATAATCTGATTTGTGAATGGTATAATGAGACCATAAATTTTGCATCTCAAGAATGTCCAAAAATTACAATTGGGATTAATAATATTGAATTACAGGCTTTGTTTGACTCTGGTAGTCAAATATCAGTCATGTCTGAGACTGTATATGTGTGTATGATGCAACAAATTCATGATGTTCGAACTCTGCCAATGACGAAGACCTCAGTAACATTGGCCAATAATAAAAAGGCACAACTAGAGACAAAACAAGTATGGATACTAGTAAGGATGGGAAAGAGATATAGAACATGTTTTGCTGATATTGAAAGGACTTGTACATGATGCATAAAACTGGGTGTTTGATTAATTATAAAGAGGGAAATATTATGTGTGAAGGAGAAGTAATAGAGTTTAAATCAAAAGAAACAGTGTTTGCCAAAAGTCGTATGTAGTATACAAAGTAAGATAGAAGGAGAGAACTAGGAGAAAACACATAAAAAGGAATGGAAAAAGGCAGTGAAAGAGTTATTAGAGAGATATAAGGAAAGTTTTTCAGATAGACCAGGAATAAACACTGAATTAAGATTATTGATGACACACCATATCAGGTGTGATCTTATTCACTACCTCATCAATATTGTGCAGAGGTTGGAAAACAACTGTCACAGATGGAGGAATGGGGGATTATAACAAAGAGATCATCACCATATAACAACCTGTTGGTTATAGTAAAAAAAAAATGGGTCAGTAAGGTTATGCTTAGATGCTAGACAGCTAAATAGGATCACCTGGCCGGACCAAAATGTGCCTCCACCGATGAAGGAATTATTAAACAGGTTCCGCGATAAAGAAATTTTTTCAACATTAGACTTGACAGCCAGTTATTGGCAGATTAAATTACACCCAGTGAACCACAAATATACGGCTTTCAGATATAATGACATATCTTATCATTTTAACTGAATGCCATTTGGGTTAAGAAACAGTGGAGCAGGGTTGTTAACGTGCTTAGACAAAGTGTTATCCCCAGAAATAAAAGAGTTTGGTTACCATTTATACGGATGATGTTATAATTGCCTCAAAGAACCCAAGAGAGCATTTAAGACATCTGCAGATGTTTTCTACAAGAATGTGAAGACAAAGGTGTCCGCATTAATTTACAAAAAAGTTGTATAGCTGTGCCGGAAGTCAGTTTTTTAGGACATTTAATCAGCAAAACAGAAATTAAACCCCATCCTGATAAAATACAAGCCATCAGAGAATTCCCAATCCCTAAGTCAGTGAGACAAGTTAGGTCTTTCTTAGGAATGTGTAACTTTTATAATAAATTCTACCGGAATCTTGCGCGGATATGAATCCTTTGCTACAGCTACTGCGAAAAAAAGTTCCATGGGAATGGACAGACAAACATGACTTAGTGTTTGAAGGCATCAAAAAGAAATTTTTGAGTCAGGTGATATTGATTTACCCTGACTTTAAAAAAAAAATTTATCGTACAGGTGGGCTGTCACCATGAGCCATACCAATTAAAATAAAATATTAGCAGTAGTTTTAATCCCTATTTGTTTTTTATATTTTTTTCTTTTGATAACATTAAATATTTTGTTTTGTATTAATAAATTTAAATACAACTTACGTTGTTATTTAGTTATTGACTATTATTATTCTAATTTCATTACAACTTAGCCATTATTATAATTCGATTAAATAAGTTGCCAATGCTGTACTGAAAATGCAATCCTCTGGATATTCCAAATAGTCTCATCATAACTAAAAAAATAAAAGGGGTTTGGCCAGTGGATTCTGATACAGAATCCTGTCGCCTTATCAAATAAATTAAAAGCTGGCCTACTTGTCCCCATATTATGGTTGTTACATTAAGTGAAAGGGTGTTGTGTGGCCAGGAAAAATAATTGAGTTTATTAAATCTTATTGAAATTTTCTGAAGAAAAATTTAATAGATCAAATGTAATTTGTCACCGAGTACAGGCAGTTAACTCAAAAAGAAACCCTAAATATGCCATGGACATTACAATATATATACAAATTACTGTTACTAAAGCCATATTTTTTCCAAAATATAACGTGGATCAAGAAATATGTGTAATTAGCAAATATACCTTGGTATTTATTGAACGCAATTTTCTTATCACACAATGTAAATATTCTTCATTATTACATTGAATTTCGACGTACATATTTTACAAACATGACAATGTGGTATCTATTTAGTACTCTCAGGATATAGCAATGGTAAATGGAAAAACAATAGAGAAGATATCAGTTGTTCATTTAATCTACTTCTTATCTTGTTCTGCGATTTTTCTAATTCATTTATTTTGTCCCAAGGATTTTAACTGCTAGGGCTTGAGTCTTTTATTCACAAATTATTCTATTAAGATTGTTTAGTAAATCCATTCCTTGCTGTTTTTTAATAGGTAACTCAAAAAACAAGTCCAAATACAGCTTAAAAACTCAAGTATCAGCTATTAAGAAGCTTCTTTAGATAAGATGATTCAGTTAGTCACAGAAGATAAGATGTCTGACGAGATCTCGTTATACTTTTAAATTTAATATTTGATTTTTAAGTTCATTGCTGAAGAGCAGATTAGCTATCAAATTGATGGAAATAGTGTAGTTTATTATATTATTTTGGAAATAATACACTCACAAAAGAAGTTTAACTTAATAAGTTTATTACTATAAATATATGTCAGTAGCTTTCAGTCTTTCAACTAGTGACTTGCTGTTTGACTTCTATTTCTTATATAATACTTTACTTTTCTCTGTTAACTCTTCTTCATTAACTTTTTACTACAATAATTTCTTCACATATTTCACTACTCATCGCTGGTTTCACAAACACCTTATTGCTTGCATTACATTTAGTGCTGAACTGCTCTGTCTATGATTTTAATGTTCTGCTGACATTTTAGATATTCTGTTCTGTTTTGAGATATAATTTGCATAAAACAGTTTTTATTGTTATTTTTTTTGCAAATTAGCATATCTATGTCATTTTGGTATTTGTGTAACCTATGCTCTTGTATTCACTAGTTTTACCTACACTCACATATAACTTTATCTTCCTACATGTTTTTATTCAATATTCAGCAATACCTCCCCTTCACTCTATAAATAAGGTAGAATTTTATTGCAAATATAATCTTGCAATTTTCCAACCCTTTTTCACTGTCTATTCCTTCTCAGCATTGCACAAGTCTTTCCTTTTCAATAGGTAATTCATTATTTATGTAGTAGATGGTTTCTGTAGATCTAGACTGGAAGATTTTTCCTCAATATCTTTTTTAATATTGGTAGGTGCACCCATTTTAATTTTTTCACTATTTCCTGGAGAATTTTCTATGCAAGCAATAGTTAGACTTGTAATCTAATCTATTATCTCTATTGGCTTGATAAAATGGTTTTTTAAATGTTAATGTGCTGTCTTATTTCTCTACTGTTTGATAATAGCCTAATTATAATTCCCAGCATCCGTTTTTTCCTCAGTATGTCTCTTATCAAGTCAGTCTGTCCTATATCGAACTTGACATTTTCAGACTTTATTTCCTTTTAGTTTTATCTGCAATTAATACAGAAATATTTGTTCTAAGATTGCACTTCATTAATAATTCTGCTGGGATAACGCTGCTAAAACATCAATGTTGTTAGTGCTTCATAATTGTCAACATATTTAATCCTATTCAATGTGCAGTTTAAAACATGCCGTATCCTCTTCTGAACAGAAAATCTTTTAATTGCACTGAACAAAATCCTGTTGTCCATAACTATAGATTCAATATATCCATGTGTGGCAAGAAATTAGTTTAATACTTTTATTACATTATTTGCATTGGTATTATTCACCATTTCATTTGGAAATACTAATTGATAATTACAAGGAATATAAATCTATGGAAAGATCCTACATGATGTAAGTAGACTTTTTCTAATAGTTTTGTAGCTTTAGGCCAAGGCTTGAACTTTTTTATAGATAACGTTGCTGTTTTTTGATGAGCTTTACAGTTTCTTCAATATTACTAATTATGTCCGGCCATGAGGCATACAAATGGGCTAGTTCCTTCATGTGTATTATTCCAGGGGGGTCTTTCATATAGCTTCTGTAGCACTTGTCTCCAGTTGGAATTAAAATTCAGGGTGTTATAAGAATACATTCTTGACACATAGACAAACTTTTCCAAGCATCCCAGATTTGCAGCACTACATAATTTGGTCACGCTTTTGGCCATCCTTATTTAATTCAATCTTTAACTAATTGTTATCCTACATAATTTTTAGTCCAAATACTATTTCAATCTCTTTAGCATTGATTTAATAAGCAATGGAAATTTGTTCTGGATTTTAAATTACAATTTAGCTCTCTTGACATGTTTAATACTTATTCCCAGAGATCTGAACCAATTATATCCCAATATAGGACTAAGATTCTTAGATATCACTTACAATAGCAAATTTTTTTATGTGTTTGTTTACTTTTACCAGTACTATTACTATTTCTTTTATATTTATGGAATTCCTGCTTACATCTGTAGCTACCAAATTTGTCTTTTTAATTCATATCTTATTATTTCGTTTTCAACTAATGGTTGTCCAGTTCTTAAAAGTGATGAGTGATATATCTACCCAACTATCAGTTTTCATTTTTATAATTTGATTACAAATTTTGATTTCTAATACCTTTAACATATTTTCACTTTCTATTTTTTTAACACTTATAGCTTTCATCATTACTACTATCGATTTACTATTGACAGGTAAATTCACTTTAGTCATTTGTTTGTGCAAAGCTTTGACAAATGATGTGTCAGTTCACAATTATGACATTTTTCTTTCCTGTATTAACACATTCTTTTTATTTATTCTTTTCACAGCAATAACAGATACTGATCTTTTGTTTATTATTATCAGTCGAATTTGTCTTCGTCTTTTTTATGCATGTGGTTGGCTTAACTTCATCTGCCGTATTTTTAAATCGTAGCACATGTTGTAGAACATTTTTATGTTATTTCTCATTCAATGGTGACAGTACAATTTAGTGTAGACTGACTTAGCAATATTTGTCTAAGTTTTTCATATTGCATGCCCCATAACAACTGGTCTAATAGCATCTTGTTTGCATTTTTTCAATAATTTTCACAGTTCTATATCATACTCCAATTTGTTTTCATTTGGTTGCTTCAGAAATGAAGTCATATTAAATATTTCAACTTGTTGGTTTGAGATATGAATTTAACTTTTACAGCAACTCCTCATATGAACTATCTTCGTGTGTTTTTGGTTCAAAGAAATAATGTGCTAATTGCAGCACATCATTTACCAACATCCACATTAGGTACCAATTTTCATCTTATTATTGGTAATGTTTTTAATTATCATGTATTTTTCAACATGATTAATGTATTTTTGCAATTGCACCAGATCATTTATATCAAATAGCATTATCATACTAGTCTGCATTGCCATTTTATATAAACACAGGTTTTTAAGACTATGATAACTGATGCTTACCTCTTTCGAACTATCAATGCAGCAACTGATGTTTACAAGATCTGATTTATCTTAAGCCAGCTGTACACTCATTACATTATTTTGGAAATAATACACACAAAAAAAGTTTATCTTAACAATAAGTTTATTACTCTAAAGCTTGTTGGTTTTTGAACTAGTAATTTTCTGGTTGATTTCCATAAATTTAATCAGTCTTAAATTATGCATAACAGTTCTTTGTAGTATTTAATTATAATGTTGCATTTCTTATACAGTACTTTATTTTATTCTTTTATTTCTTTTTCATTAACTTTTCATCACAATGATCTTTTCAACTTATTTCACTGCTCACAATACCTTGATGTTTGCATTATACTTAGCACTGAACTGTTCTCTGGCTATACTCTTAATGTAGATAATCTGGTTTGTTTTGAGATATAATTTGTATAAAATAGTTTTTATCTTTTTGCAAATTTGCTGGAGGTTTGCATTGGATCCTAAGATCTAGGTGCAGTGCTCTCAGATCCAACGCTCCTCACTGATGAAGGCCACAAGCAAGAAACTAGTCTGGGGATATTGGATGAGTAGGCACTAGATAGGGATTTTATGCACAAGCCTTCTGGCATCCATTGATTGCTCTTGTTGGCACAAGATGGCACTACTGTATGGAGAGTTTTGCTTTGTTTAAATTAGCATATCCAGGTCGTTTTGTTATTTGCATTACTTAACTTATTATGCACTTTAATTATTTTTAATGACTTTTATATTGACTAGTTTTACATGACCATACATGTAATTTATATTATTACATATTTTTATAATCAATATACAGCACAAACCTTCATTCTAGAAATGTTCTAGCTAAAGGATAGTTAATATCCATACTGCAAATCTAATATCTGTGTTAAAAAGATATTCTGGCTGCAAATAAAAGTAATTATTTTTACATTAATAATCATTATCTATGTTATTCAAATTTTATAAAGCCTTTCTGCTTTAGTAAATTATCATATTATTTAAATAGGTAAATCTTTTTTCTTCACTATTAAAATTGTAATTATAATTATGTACTCTTTCACATATATTATTTAAATTAAAGATTAATCTGTAGCTTGCAATCAAGAAATAAGATCAGCTCTCATATTTCTGTAAATAAAAGCCTAGTTATGCTTGTATATTATGCTTATCATTTTTATATTAATTTTAGATGATGTATTTCTGACTTTTTGATTTGCATTCAGCTAATCATTTTGTTGCCACATTTTGCTTGCATTTAAACACCTTGAATTCATACAATAGAAATTCAGTTTCAGCTCTTAAAAAAAAGTAAATTTTAGCTATATGAAAAATTGGAAAATCAATCTTAGTCAAAACATTAAGAAAGATGAATAATTAATATTCAAATAAATAATATAATGTTTAAATTAATATTTTATTAATTTAAGCAATTGTAACTTAAGAAAATTCTGTTAATGAGTAATAGAAAGTCATTTTAAAATATTTATTTATTATAAGTCTTATTTTAAAAGTAAAATTTTTATTTTTTTCTAATTTTTGAAATGAGTTGTGAAGTACAAAAAATGCATTAAGAATATTTAATATTTTCTATTAAGATTCATATAAATCTTTATTATTATTTATTTTTTCCATAGTAAATTGTGGTCTCAAATGTTTTTGTTATCCTTATAGGGTTACCTTCTAAAATGCTTTGCACAATGTCTACATAAATTCTCATCTGAAAGTCTGCAAAACTTCCTTGATGCTATTAGTAGAAGAATGATCAACACAGATCTTGAGGATATAGAACTGGTAAATAAACTCTCAATAAGCATCTTATTGTATATATGTCTATGTATGTTGTATCAGAAATATTGAATTATCTGCCTTTTATATTTGATTCTTGCCCTCAAAAGCAATCATTATATAAGTATAAACTCTGTACATATTTTTTACACTATCACTATTAGTCACTTCTAAAAACACAATTGCATATATGGGATATAAATGATTGGAGCAGAGATGGGAAAGAATCTCAATTAACTTAAGTACCAAGTTGTATTGTTTCCTTTACAAACCATGGATGGAAATGGAATTGATGTATGGGGTAAAGTAATGGTAATATTTAAACTGCAAGCAAAAATAAAATTATTGTTATTAAATATAAATTACAGAGTTTTTGTGTTATTTATTGTTATTATATATATTAAAAGAGACCTTACTCCAATCCCAGGAAGAAATTGGTTTCAGCTGCTAGGAATTCGTGTAAAAAAAAAAAAAGAATGCAGACGATTTACAATGATATTGCAAATTGCAGGGAGAAATCTGGGCCAATAAAAGAGACAGCAGATTAAGGCAAATAAACCATGGGAAAGACTAATGTCTAATAAAAGTGTATTGAGGCAAATTGACTTGATAAAGAAAGCTATAAAATTGGTGATGCTGTTTGGATACATGACATGTTAAGGAGAAAATGGTTTTCAGGAGTAATAACCAGCATTGATTCAAGATAATTAAAAGAAGTGCCAACTTCAAATGATAGAAGAGTGAGAAGACACTGAAATCATTTGAAAATTCAGTATCCAGAATCATCAAAAGAATCAAGTATTAGTGTAATATAAAGTTCAGTGATACTATTTCATTAAAAGAAGAAAAGATTGATACAGCTCAAAGCTGCCAGACTTAACTTTAAATAATGAGAATCACATATCTGAGAAAAATGATTAGTTTAATGAATTGGAGACTGTGCTAGAAGTAGATTTATCCTATTCAAATGGAAGAAAACTACTGAGCTGCCGAAGGAAAGACATCTACCTCTAACAAGGCTTGCCCCAAGTCTGGCAGAAACCTCAGACTTCAAGATAATTTTTTGGCAAATAAAAGTTAATTTTCTAGAGTGATGAATGGAATTGAAAGGTGTATAGTGTTATATATAGATAAGTGTGTAGAGATATATGTATATATGATATTGTAAATAAATAAAGTTTTTTTACAGAAAATAATTACTGCACAGCATTTACATTATTATTCAATCTAACAAAATTTACAAAAATTAGCATGCACTAAACTTTAATTGTGTATTAAGACTAACTACATATATGCAAAACATACACTAAAAAGCAATAGCAGATGGAGTAAGACGTGTGTGCAAAAGCTTAGAAAATCAGAGACTTATTTTCTTATTCTCAAATAATGTGTAAACAGAAATAAAATATAAACTTAAAAGATGTTTATGCTAGAGACTGTCTCTTCAAGCATTATTGTTCACTTATATATATATATATTGTAACGGGCATATATACTGCTACATTATTATAATGAGTAAAATTACAAATTAAAAATAAAAAGTTTGCAAATAAAAACTTTTTTTTTAAGTTTTTAAAAAATTAAAAGTCATCTAAACTTGTGTATATATAAAATCGCACAGATGGAAAATTATTAAAAGAAAACTTTATTTAAAAAAAAGTATTTTAAAATTAAATTTTCAACAAAAACTTAAAAGATTTAAAGATAAATATATATTTTTAAAAATATACAAAATTTAATTACTTACTATTGTGTAAAAGGCTAAAAATAATGGAAATGATTATTTTTTAATTAGTCAAAGTAAACTAGCCTTTGGGCATCTCAAAATTTATAATTAATGGTCAGATAGGAGACAATAAGAACTGAATAGCAATAAAAAAATCCTTCAGGAAACGGACCACAGCGAAAGGATCATCATCATCATGACATTATGTCCAGTCAATCTGAGATTTTAATATAAAAAGGAAAAGATTGAAAATAGTATGTATGCTATATGTGTTAAGTCTGGGAGAGTTGATGGCGAAGGGATTGAAAAGACACACTTTCAATCCCTTCAGTTTTTTCAAAAGAAGAAATGAAATATCGTTTTCCTATATTGCGGACCCAAGGACATCGAGGGTCCAGCAATAAAATCCTGCAAAGAACTATACCAGCTACAGTAAAGGACCAACGGCATACCGTCTCCTCAGGACGTCGCGGGAATTAACACTGGATCCAAACTAAGCAACTAGAAAATATGGACTTTTTCTTTTTAAAACCGTAAGAACTTTATGAACTCTAATGAACTTTAACTATAAAACTATTCTAGTATTTAAATATGAATTCTTATCTGACCAAATTCAATCATTGATAATTACTTTTATTATATATAATTTTTAAAATCATTTCCATTAATTTATTTTTTACGTTTGTTTAAGTGTTTATTGTGATTTTTTTTTTTACATAAGCGCATGTGTGCCCGTTACATATATATGCAATGGGCACACATGCTGTAATATATTATGTAACAGTATGTGTGCCCGACTTAAATTTAACATTTATTAAAAGTTTAGCTTAACAGAAAAAAAAATCATAATAAACACTTAAAAGAACAGAAAAAATAAATTAATGGAAATGATTTTAATTATTAATAAATGATTTAGTTTGCTCAGATAGGAATTTCTATTTCTATTTAAATACTGGGAAAATTTTATAGTTAAAGTTCATTAGAGTTCATAAAGTTTTTACGGTTTTAAAAAGAAAAAGTCCATACTTTCTAGTTGCTTGTAATTTGGATCCAGTGTTAATTCCCACGACGTCCTTTGCTGCAGCTGCTATAGTTCTTTGCAGGCTTTTATTGCAGGACCCTGATGTCCTGGGGTCCACAATCTAGGAAAACGATATTATATTTCTTCTTTTAGAAAAACTGACGGGATTGAATGTGTATCTTTTCAATCCCTTCTCCTTCAACTCTCCTGAACTTAACATATATAGCACACATCATAAAAAATTTCCAATATTTTTTTTTATATTAAAACTGCGGATTGTCTGGACGTGATGTCATGATGATGATTATTCTTTCGCTGAGGTCCGTTTCCTGAGGGATTTTTTTTTATTGGCTATTCTGTTCTTATTGTTTTTCTCTCATATCTGACCTTTAATTATAAATTTTGAGATGCCCAAGGGCTAGTTTTCTTTGACTAATTAAAAATAATTATTTCCATTTTTCACAATAGCAGTAATTAAATTTTTTATATTCTTAAAGATATATTTTTATCTTTAAGTTTTTTTTTTTAAAATTTAGTTTTAAAACTTTTTCTTTTTTTAATAAAGTTTTCTTTTAATAATTTTTCATCTGTGCGATTTTATATATATACGAGTTTAGATGACTTTTAATTTTTAAAAACAAATTTTTATTTGCGAAATTTTTAATTTTATTTATTAGAATGTAACAGCATGTGTGCCGTTACAATATATATATATATATATTTTATGAATTTAATGAACACATTTATTTTTGTTACTTTTACAATGCTTTATTATCCACCCTTTCCTTCACTTAACAGTTTTGATTGCCCTGGCTATCTTTTTCAGAACCTTATATCTCCTAATTTCACTGTTACAGTCAAAAAAAAAAAATTGATTGTAATAATGATATTAGGAGATATAAGTTTCTGAAGAAGATTGCCAGGGCAATCAAAACTGTTAACTGAAGGAAAGGGTGGATAATAAAGCATTGTAAAAGTAATAAAGTGTTTCGACAATTGATTGTTATATGGTATACATCTGACAATGCTATAGGAAATAGTAGTTATTTATTTTTGTGTTGTTGTTTGTTTGTTTAACTACGATATGGCTGCTATGCATATTCTCCCAGTGTACATAGCACAAAAATGAGATCTTAAAACAATTTTTATTCCTATTAATTTATTTTATTTACAATTTTTTTTTTTTTTTAGTAAAAAGATAGTTCAATGTTCCAGAATAATTATTTAAAATTTTATAGTTTTTTTGCTTGTATTAAATACTTGAATTTTTTTTTAAAAAAAAAAAACAGGATAAGTCCTCCGAATGTAATTCTTCAACAGATCTTGCGGTCAAAAATAAATATGTTGCTCAACTTGCTATAGGAATTCTAGAGATTTTGATGGAACATAAGCTAGCTGATATGAATTACAAGTAAATATTTTGATTTTTTTTTTTTTAATCAGATTTACTTAGGTGCTTTTATAGCACAATTTTACAAAAATTACTGTATCTCTATGTAATTTCACCTATTTTTTAAAACATGATTGTTTTTTACCATTATTGAAATCAATTTATTATTGCTTTATTTTATTTTATTTTATTTTTTTTGGGTAACATTATAAGCAATAATATATATTCTATTATAAAGTAATTAAATTAAAGAAAAACATATGTTAAAAAGAAAAGAATAATACCAACCTTCAAAAACAACATACTTAGCTAATTTCGTTTTTATCTTCAGCATCAGGGTTAATCTGAAATTGCACACAAAAGAAAATGAAACATTGTAATACAGAAATGAATTGATTTTTCAATAACAATTACATATATTGGTAATAAAACCAGATTAATAGCATGAGAAAGAAAAACGGTGGGATGTTCTTTTAATAAAACACAAGATTATTTTACTCATTTAATTTTTAAATGATAGGAAAGAAAATAACTTGTCATGGAAATAATGACTAACTGTATAATAATGATCTGCCTTTTTATAATTGAAATAATATAGTAATTTGTAATAAGATTATAAATAATTTTGCACTCTACTAAGACATTGCATTACAGCAAATAATTAATAACGCTATATCTTTTCGACATTTGTGTGATCAAGTGTATTAGCACTTTGAGATAGCATGGATCGTTGAGGGTCGTGTGAAAGACAGTTCAAATCCCCTATATAAAAACTTTTTAAAAAGATTGATGCTTTACTTTAAAATAAAGGTTAGATTGAAGATAATTGCATGAATGCAGTCGAAACTTATCAAAAATAATGCAATTATGAGATCAAAAATAATGAAATCATGGTGTATTTGTTGAAAGAAAGATATTAGGAAGAAAAAAAATGATAGATAATATTAAAAAATAAAGGATTGAAGATGATCTCATTTGAAAGATGCAGCCTGCCTGTAGACATGTGACTAACAATAATAATTAAACATTAATACTTGCATGCTTTTTGATTGAACCCCCCCTCCCCCCGACACATACATATCAAAATTTACTAGAAAGTAAGAATTTCTATATTCCATTATAATGTTTTACAGGAGTTTCTCAAAATTGCAATTATAAGGTATGTCTATTTTAAAAGTATAATGGAATTCAAATATTGACCACAAATTCAATTGGGTCTGATCCATGGAAGTCAAGGAAAGCTCTGCTTTTTCTTAATATTTTTTTTTTTTTTAATATTTTTATATCATATTTTACAAATTTTTTTACTGTTTTTTTTTATTTTAAAAAATGACAAAATCAAGCATTTATTTGTACTACCTACTCTATTTAATAAAGCATATTCATTGTTTCTAGAACAAGGTTTTTCTATAATGTTTTTTGATATTGGGATATTGTCTTTTCTTGCCACACTTTCTAATAGAAGCAATTTTTGAATTAAATTTGCATAAGAAGTTAGTTATACCGTGTTTTCTGGCTTAGCATGACCTATTTTGTTTCATTGAAAATAATTTTGAAATTAATTACACACAGTAATAAGTTATGCAAGTGTTTGCCAGCATAACACGTTACAGTTTATCAAATTTCACATGTATACCAACTAATAAGGTTCAGTGTCACAAGTAGTTGAAATGAGAAACTTTCTTTTTCATTTGATATGTAACCTGTATTTATGCAAGTAATATGCCAATTTAAAAGTCAAGCTAGCAATAAGATCAAGCTTTCAATTCAAGCACTGTCATTAAATATTGTTTTCTTTTAAAGAATAAGCTCTAAACATAGGCAAACCACCTATGCTTTTAAAATACCTATTGGCAAAAGAGTGCAGGTCTATTTTCATAGTATAAAAAGTAGTTAATTTCCTCAATATGACGTTTAGTAAATTCTAGACAATTTCACCCACGTCATTCATTCAGACATCGTATATAGTAATTTAAAGTAACGGTTCCATCCTCACGCTTTACTTGCCAGTACTTCAAATTTGCTCATATATAAGCATTTGAGTCGTAGGAATAAGAGGATTCCATTTATTCCTGCATAAATACTATATCTTGTATTGGTGAGAAAGTATTCATTTATTATTAACACTCGCAAAGCGTATGCACAATTAGCTTAAAAGGCTGATATTTGAATGAATACCTACTTCTGTAAAATATTTTGAACCATTTCTTGAATGAATTATATATGAACTCGGTATTTAGAAAATTGATAGAAATAAATTAATAATTTTTTCAAAAATACATTTCATATTATTTTTAAATATGTGTGTATATCTTTAAAAAAAACACTAAATGAAATATGCATAACAAATATCCAAATACATTTTTGTATTTTATTTTTATTGCTTTTTACTTTTTTTTTATTATAATACATTTATATTGAAGCGGATGATCTGATGCTCAGATCCTGCTTTACAGCCCACATCCAATCTCCTACCATCTAACCATATTCAAACCCACCTTTACGCACGTATATACATAGCTAATAATATGTATATTTCTTTTGCTTAGTATTTTAACATAAATCACATTAGTGAAAATTTTGTCCGTGCTAGCTTGTTTTAAAATCATAAGATTTATTTTAAAACAATCGTTCGAGAAACTGATAACAAAATTGCATTGTTTCAAACATCTTACTAGATAAGAGTATCCGGTCAAACTATTCCAGATGAACCTTAAGTGCTTAAACCGCCTCAGGTCCAGCAGTAGTTGCTAAGTTACATCTTCAAAATAAAAGTATATATACTGCTGGATTTGAATCCACAGGGGAGGAGACCATAAAATAATTATGTTGCTATACATATGCTACGCCAGTTTTGATTCTCACTCAATGTGCCGTGAGTAGGGGGAATTTCGCCTTTTCCCTCCATTCTAATATGCTGTTCCCATAAACGAAGCCCTGCATCCCGATGTCTAACTGTCTCAAAGAATAGTGCCACAGAATAGTAAGCATAGAAACCTCGAATCCACTGGTTGGTAAGATTTTCAAGTGAAGCAGCAACATGAAATCCTAGGTAATAAATAACATTTTCTTATTTCCATTTATAATTAATGTAGCCATTGCAATCCTTGAAACCTTCCAGAGTCAGTTAATACATGAACTCTATAGCATGCATAAAGAACTATTGATGTGCATGTTTTTTTTAATTTCATGTATTTATTTAATGCTTCATGTTATCTTATATTTTATTTTATGAATTAAGAATGTATGTGGTCATTATATGTAATTATCATTGTCTAATTTAATTAAGCTTCTATAAAAATAGTTAAAATTAGAACAATAAGTGTTTAATTAAAATAAATTATCTTTAAACATAATACTTGTCGGTCAATTCTTTTACCACTAATTGAAGCAACAATTTGTTATTGTATTACTTTTGATTGAGCTAGTTGCGATATCTTAGATGCTGAATTAGTTTGCCATCATTCAAAACATGTTAGTTCTTGTAGCTAACTGGCACCCAGGTTTTACTCTGAAACAAAAAAGTGCTTTGAATGATAGGGGTTGAATTTGGCCACCGAGAAGGTCTGTGCCCTTCAAACATGGTCCCAGTTATACGTATTTTATATATAGCTCTGGCTTGGACACAGGTGTCCTCGGGGCATTATTCTTCTCTGCCTAAGGGGCCGTAGTGGAGCAATATTTAAATTGCATTGGTGTAGATCAAATATAAGTTATAATTGTTCTCATATTTTGTATAAAAGTTTTACAAGTTATATCTCATAAAGTTATTTTATTAAAGAGTGCGTATATAGATTTTGTTAACTCTCTCATCGATCTGAAAATACACCACCCTGTTCAATATATTTCAATAATTTTGTTTTTTGCATCACCAATTGGCAGTGGATCATTCCTGACTGTTGGTGAGGTTTATTAATGATCATGGGGAAGATGCTCATTCCTTCCCACCATGTTTCATTATTTCTCTAATGATATCATGCTACAGACATAAATTCCTGTTAACATGGGTGTGTTATGCTAATAATCTCATTTTGCATTGGTCACATCGGTATATCAGTAAGCTAGTGTTGGTTTAAATGTGAGATTTTAGCCTAGGATCAAAAGGGATTGGGCTGATTACATGCGTAATCTATGTAGCATATTCACGCTTATTAAAATTTTATTAAATCAATTAAATGTTTCCATCTGTGCATATATTTCAAATCAAATATATTTAGATTAATTTAATTTTTCAAAATTTTCCTTTTTATGTGTGTGTACATAATAATAAAATGTTTTGTTTAATTAAATTTTGGCAGTAATTTATTTTATTAATATTTAGAATTCAGAATTAGAAATTTTAATATTCAGTGTAATACTTTAAGCTCAGCTTTTCCCTGAGCTAGTGACTGGTGCTTTCGGTTTAATAAAGAGTACCTCTCCTGTGCCATCTGCCTACTATATAAATTTTCCAGGTTCAAATGGTCTGGTGGTGCCCTGGTATGGCAGATTAGGTTGAGGAGGTTCCGTCGACCATTATGATACATACGATCTAATTTTTATGCAACTATTTTTATTTGTATACAAATTTTATTCTAATTTAATCTATAATTTTGGGACGATCTCTCTAGTGAATTTCTAGAATAATTTTCTCCAATAAAGGGAATGTTATTAATATGAAGAAATCTGTGTTATTTATAAAAATAAATAATATTTTATTTACATATACTGTTTTATACGTGCAGACATTTCACATCTTTCCGTACTCTAGAAATACTGACTTAATTTATTACTATGTCTTTAAATTTGTCAGATGGTTTACTTTTATGTTTACATGGAATTTGGGAATTAAGCTTTTTTCTTCTTCTTTTGAAGTAGTTCTGCATTTTTTTTCCTCCCGTAGAAACATCTATTTATCATCAATTAATTTAGTTTGATCTGAATCAGTAATTAAATCCTCGAATAAAAAATCTTTTTTTTCTAATTCTTTCTCTAAGGATTTATTTAGATGAATAGGTTGTTTTCTCTTAGCATGTTGAAACTGCTTGAGGGCGTAATTTTTATGTAAACAAACAGAATTATAATGTTACTGGGCCATTGTTCTTTTTTTTTTTTTTTTTTTCAACTTTAAAGTGCTTTTTTTGATTTACAATAAAATCATGAATAATGAAATTTATCTAAAAGAAATAAAAAATACATTGGATAAACCTTTTTTTTATTATTATTGTTATTTTTATAAAATGAAATTTGTAATTTTAACAAGGATAAAAAAAACAAATCAAAACAATATCGTTGCGGCGATGCAAATCAAATTTTAACATGAAGAAAAAGAAATAATTTCTCCAAAACAAAAACATCGTGGCGACACAAATAAAATTGTTAATTTTAACAAGAATAAAAAGAAATAATTTTCCCCCAAAACAACATTGTGGCCACACAAATATAATTTGTAATTTTAACAAGACTAAAAAGAGAATTTATTCAAATCAACATTGTGGGCAAAAATAAAACTGGTATTTTCGATTTGTCTCGCGATTTATCTCACGCAAAATGTGAATTTTAGCCTGATTTCATAAAAATCATGCTTACATCTCCCCTTTGATGATTGATTAGTGTCACCCTTGTCTAGAGAAGCGGGGCAAAGTTTCCACAATTTTTATTACCTCATATTACATCATTGGATTTGGAAAATAATGACTTGGACATGCGAATTTGAAGACTTTTGACAGTCTCAATTACAGACACCCTCACAAAATGTAGCGAAATTTAAAATGGGATTGTTCGTAGAAACTGTATAATGCAAAGTTTACCGTAAGCGGAAACGGCTGCTGTGGCAGTTAATAAACATCCCACTTCTGCTGTAAATACATCTTCCGTTAAATATTAATAAAGGGATTGTTTGTATAAACTGCGGCAGAATAATACATCCTATTTCTGTGCTGTAGCATACAAATAAATACCGCTGTAACACAAAGTTCACCGTAAATGACAGTGTCCTTCTGCGGCAGAATAAACATCCTATTTCTGTGCTGTAGCATAGATAATAGGCACTGCAGGCAAGTAAATGGACTATTTCTATGCTTAACCATTGGAATAGAACGTTATATAGCAGTGTGGCCACTTAAATGGCATATTTCTCTGCATTTGCATAGAAGTGATGCATTCAAGCGGTTTCAACATGCTAAGAGAAAACAACCGATGAATATCCTCATTATGATGGCAAAGGTGTTTAACATGTCTTTTCAATTTTGCCACCCATTTTATAATTTTATTATTCTTATATCCTTCAATATTACTTTCACTGTTTTGGCAGGTGATCATTTACAATTTTCACATATCCATATTTTTCTCCTACTAGGAACTTATCTCAGATGTATCTTTGAGGTCTTTCTTGCAATGATGTATATTGCAGAGGCTTCTACTATGTGGTGATGCTGAACTGAGATCAGACCCATGTAGCTATCTGGCTTGCTATGCTGAGTTTGAAGACATTAACGTGTCTAAAAGATTCATGCTTGCAAGCTGAATAGAAACTGTTTCATAAATGCTCAGAGTTTGTGTTTAGATCTAGTTTCTTATTCCTGTCTTTTACTGACGATAGCAAATAGCTTGAAATCATGATCTGAAAGTGGAATTAAAGTTAGAGATAGTGAATGCTCGCTCTGACGTTTATGTAAACAGAAAACTACGCTTGACGGTGTTTTTGGTAGAACGCCATCTGTTATCGTAAATACAAGCGTTAGCAAGTTTTTTAACTTGTGTTTTTTTGTTTTTCATAGATGTACCTTTGAGGTCTTTCTTGCAATGATGTATATTGCAGAGGCTTCTACTATGTGGTGATGCTGAACTGAGATCAGACCCATGTAGCTATCTGGCTTGCTATGCTGAGTTTGAAGACATTAACGTGTCTAAAAGATTCACGCTTGCAAGCTGAATAGAAACTGTTTCATAAATGCTCAGAGTTTGTGTTTAGATCTAGTTTCTTATTCCTGTCTTTCACTGACGATAGCAAATAGCTTGAAATCATGATCTGAAAGTGGAATTAAAGTTAGAGATAGTGAATGCTCGCTCTGATGTTTATGTAAACAGAAAACTACGCTTGACGGTGTTTTTGGTAGAACGCCATCTGTTATATATATATACGACAATAGACACATACAGCAAGTAAAAGGGAAATCATATACTTCATACACAAAGAAGGAACGACACTGACTATAAAAGAAATTGCAATTATAACCCTTTCTTCTTCAATATTATACATTTTCTATGGAAAGCTAACTTTTTTGAACCAGTGGTTTCGAATACCTTACAAAATGGAGCTTTTAGTTTGAATGTATTAATTGTATAAACATAAGTTTAGTGCAAGATTTAATGAAACAAAAACAACTTTTACTATAGATAAAGTAAACAAATTAATGCGAGTAATCAGATATATTCTTGGAAAAACATTCTAAATTTCCAAGAGAAAATTAGAGAGAAATTAAAGCAAAACATTTAATCAAGGCTGAATTTAGAAAGAGAATTATATATATATAATCAGCATAGTAAATGAGTGGATATTGACTGCGTGAAAAGTCTTCATTTTTTATTTTATTGCAAACTAATTAATTTAAATTTTTTTATATATATTGAACCAATACAGTTGTTGCCTGGCTAAAGAAATTGATTCTCGTCGGCAGGATCATTAATCTGCTAACTATGGAAGTCTAAATATCCATATTGTTTACATTTTAATCACTTTATAGGCTATCTTTGTACGGCATGAAATATCTACGCAAGGACTGGAGGGAAACATCAGGCGACCAAAGCAGAGTTATTCAGAATGTGCCATTTGGAAACTGCAACAAGCAATCCATATTTGCAGGGAAGATATCTCCGAAAATATGAGCCATGATCTGTGAAGAACTCTGTAGACTCACCAAATATAATTTAATTGATCGATTCATGGAATTATGTTTGTTATATGTTATAATTTTTGTTTTCAAATATCTACGTATACATTACTATTATTTGTTTTTTTTTGTTTATTATTTTGTCCTTATCATTCGGAATATGAAATTTGCCAATTCAACATTTTTTGGAACAGTTCAATTTGGGAGAGCGCGAGAGGAACAGGGAGGGAAAGTTAGTTTTAGTTGGTATTATTATTATTTTTCTTTTAATAATAAAATTTAGGTTCAATCCCCTTCTTTAATACTTGATCTTCGTTCGTTACTACAATCAATATTACTTGAGATTTGAGGTAAGAGTTTTATTTTTAGAACAGCAATTTTCATGTACATTGACAGAACAGAATTTTGTTGTTTGTTAATCTAACCTTTGTTATTTAGATTTTATTCAGTGCAAATGATTAATTCTATGAATGAATCTACTTTCCTATCATGTTAAGAGTTACATTTAACCTGTCAAAGGAAGGGGGTCTTCAGATAAATAAATCTTCAATCATTGGAACTGGACCACGATATGAACCTGTGGATATGTCAGTAATATTTACCTAGATGGACTTGGCCGCTTGATGGTGTTCTTGCCAGCCAAAAACAACCAAATGCAACATTACCAGGCCGGTCCTGTGATTTTTTTTACAAATCCATTATTTTTCTAATGTCTGATTTTTTTTTTTAAATTAATTTTTCAAAACCATTATTTTTCCAATATGTCTGTTGTTTTTTTAATTAATTTTTTTATTTGTATTGCCTTTTTAACAACAAAATGTTTTAAAATTGAATAAAATATTTTTTACAAACCAATAATAACTAACACAAAAACTTTGTACTTTTTAAACATTTGTTTTACTTTTTTTTTTTTTTTTGGTTTGCTTTTAGTGACTTTTTAAAATCAAATGGGAAGTTTTTTTTTGATGTTTTTTTTTTTTTAGCCTTTTTAGGTCAACAACAAGAAACTTTTAAAACACAATAAAATATTTTTTACAACCAATAACAACTAAGTAACAAAAAACTTAATTAAATGACAAGATTTTCTTTTTCCAAACAAACCTATCCTTTTTTTCTCCGCTTAATAATAATAACAAACTTCAAATCGCAAATAGAATGTCCAATGGTCTACATTCGCTTCCCTTTTATGGGGACAGACATCTCCAATGGGATGCATAGGAACAGGTTTTTGTCTTTGTTCAGCCGTCATCACATAAACTCTGACAGGTAGTTGTTTAGCAATTTCCTGCGAACTCTGTGCTTTTTATAGTTCTGACACTTCATCAGGCCCCAAAGACATTCGACATTTCTGTGTGTGAGCACCTGTTGTTGAGTCCACAAAGTGGTAGCAGTGGTTGTCAGTAAGAGGGTGGAAACCTGTGGCCTCCAGCTCCACAGTCTTGTAGCCCCTCCAACAGTCTGAGAAGATGGTCGATCCAGACTTGACATTATCTTTCAGGGCCTCCAGAAGGGTAGCAGCACATTCCCTCAAAGATCCACTGCTGAGGAAGTATCCTGCCCTGGTGGTTCTTTCTTCTGCCTAATATAGTCTCGGGAACCTCGACGATTAAACCGGTCCTGCAAATTTGGCAGCAGGGTTGAGATGACAGACTTTCGCGGCACAGTTCTCTCAGATCAGTGATCCACTCAACGAGGATTTTTTGGCTAATGCTCAGTTCTGAATCAATGGCTTTGAGGGTCAGCTGCTTGCGACTCCAGAAATAGACAAGCCGCAGTGCTGTTAAAAACAGTATGCTGGTGCCTTCCAACCAACTGCTGTTGCGAATGGAACACCTTCGCTGGCAGGAGACAGACCTACAGAAGGAACTGACATTTTTTTAAAAGTGTACAAGTTCATAGATTGGCTGCAGTCGCATTACTTTGACTCTATAGTATGCAATAACATTGAAAGAATGCCTCAGCTTTTGTTGTCAGCAACTGTGAAAAATTTAGGCTATCAGCTGCCATTTTATTTGTGTCATGCTTTTTCTTGGGAAAATGAGACTTTTTGCATGAACTCGGCTTTGGCAAGATTTTGCACCTTCCAGCTTGTGTAAGGAAGGATGGTGACGGTTGGACAATTATTATTAAGTGAGACTGCTTTATTTAAGTATAAATAGAACTAGTCTGTTATGGATATTCCAAAAGTTGTGGCCACTGAAAATCAAGACATCCTCACATGTGAGTGTAGCCAACTGTGAATTGTGCGGATTTCCAGAAAGAATCATAAAGCAAAAAGCAGTCCGTAATATTTCTGTGCAATGCCATCAAATGGTCTGCAATGACTAATAAAACAGAACTGTTGTATTAGCTGTAAGTTCAGCCATGTAAATGGCATTTGTAGTTGTTTTCGGCTAGCCAGAATGCCATCAAGCGGCCAAGCCCAGCTAGATAAATAGTACTGATATGTCAAATATAAATATAATTAAGTAGTTAGATCCAAGTTCACTAAAGCAGTCATTAATTTTTTATCATTATCATTTTGTACTTAATGGTATCATCAACATGAATATCTATCATTGGGGCATGGGTAGGTAATTATAGATTATTAAGTTGTAGAAATGATAGATGTTCATCACTGACATTTAAACTACATTCATTTATTTTATTTTTTCAACTACATTTGTGAATATTGTCTAACCATTGGAGTATTCAAAATTTTTTTTATTAATGTTTTTATGTTTTGTTTTATAAAATAAATATTATATAACTTGTTGAATTAATATAGTCTATTAAACTGTTCATTGGATTCATCAATAAAGCCAATGCTTTATATATATATATATATACACACACACATAACATTATTTTACACATATATTAGCAAACGAATTATTAGAGATTTTAGATAAATGTAGTTCATTAATAATAACTTTGATAAGGTAATATGATTATTAGTATTCATAGCGACATCCCTGTTAATAGAGTCTACGGCGAACTCTCCCTGAGTTCGAATACTGCGGCATAACGGAACCAAAAGAGGGGTGAGATGTAGATAAACTGATCCAAATTGCATCTAAATTTAATAAATAAGTATAAAGCTGGTCTATTGGAAGAGGATGCACTTATAGGTTATGTCTTTCATCACATTATCTCCAGCATCCCACTCAAAGACCCTAGGTCCGGCCATAGTTATATGCGACCTTCTTTTGTAATGTCATCATTCGGACCATTAGAGTATATATCATAAGATTTATTTAATTACAAATAATAATATGATAAAAGCTACTTAGAAAGGTAATAGTCCATTAATATTCATACGCTATTTATTTTTTCTAGTGAAAATAGTCTTAAAAACAATTTATCCAACCTGCTTCAAACACTTTTTAGAAAACTCTTTATTTGTACATATATATACACCTAAGTTTCGACTGACCTGCAGTCTTCTTCAGAGTAACCTTCTAAACAAAAAAATAAAAATAAAGAGTTTGCTAAAAAGTGTTTGGAGCAGGTTGGATAAATTGTTTTTATGAGATATTACAGCAAAAATAAGAAAAAGTGTGATTTTGATAATATTTATGAAAATAGTCTTCTTTCACACCAGAAGTAATCCAGTTGTTATATTTGTGCTTTCAAATTAAATATCTCTTGAAACACAAATAAGCATATCTAATTTCATTTATAGAATAAATCTACTAAATATCGCAATATTAGTGCTTTCATCGGCACACACTATATGTTATATATTAATCATCTCTGTGTCCAACTTGTGTCTTGCAATTTTGTTAAGCTTACTCTTTGCTCATAATAACCTTTTCAATACACAAACAAATAACTGCTTGCTTGCCACTGTTCCATTTTAAACTTAATCACTGCTAGTCTACCATTGGCCATTCTTTATTGGTCATCTGTTATAACTTCAAGTCAGTCAACTTTAATAATCCAGTCTAACCATTTTAACTTTTTTCTTCCTCTTCTTCATTTTTTGGTGAATAAATATATATACTGTATATGATCTAATTTGTATGCTAGTTTTATTTGCATATAAATTCTATTGTAATTTAATCTATAATTTGAGGGTGATCTCTCCAGTGAATTTCTAGAGTAATTTTCTCCAATAAAGGGAATGTTATTAAAGTGAAGAAATCCATGTGTATTTACAAAAATAAATAATTTTTTATTTACATATACAGTTTTACACGACCAGACATTTCAAATATTAATTCATTTTTTACATAATAAAAATATATTGAATAATATGAGAAATTAAACAAATCTTAGTAAGGTCTCTGGAGTTCATGTTTACCATAAATGCCATATTCAAATACATATAATAGTTAAATATCCAATATAAAAATTCTTCATCCACAGTGTTGTTATTCACATATAATTAATATAACAATCAATCTAAATAAGATTGAAACAAACAATTAATTATAATTATTTAGTTATCAAACCGCCTTTCATCTTTATTGAGACCTTTTCATAAAGTTTTATACACCACATGACCAATTAATTACACTCACTTCACCTATTGGATATTATTTGCTTTAAAGAATATTTGAAATGGATAATAGAAACTTCTATTTTTTTTTTTAAGGCTTTGATGAAAAATCAAATTCTGTTTTCATAGAATAACAAAATTTTTTTTTGTTTGTTTGTTTGCATATAATGTGTTCTATATCAGCTTTTTTTTTATTCCCCCCCCCCCCCATTTATTATATATAATTGAGTGATTGCATTATATTGATATTTACATTTTTAAACAATGGTAATGAATTGATATAATAAAAATCAGTGAATTTAATTAATTTTTCAAGCTTGGCCTTTTTTAAGATGTATAGCTGGATGTGATTTAAATTGTGTTTATATAATTGAGTGATTGCATTATATTGATATTTACATTTTTAAACAATGGTAATGAATTGATATAATAAAAATCAGTGAATTTAAAATAATTAATTTTTCAAGCTTGGCCTTTTTTAAGATGTATAGCTGGATGTGATTTAAATTGTGTTCAAGATATTTCAAAATTTACTGTTTTATTTTTTTTCTACATTTTTCATATATCTTACATAATACCCAGATAAGTGGATTCTGATTGAATATAACATTGTTATTATTTTAATTATTTTTAAATCAATGAGATAAGTAGATGTATATATTTTTTGTTTAGCTTTAATTTTACAAAAAAAAGAGTGGTTCTTGAGGTGCTATGCTTTTCCTGTATTTGAAAATATTCTATATTGTCCTAGGTTTTAAAGAATATTGATTTAATTCAACATTTTGAAATGGAAATTCTATTATATTTTTAAAATATATATGTAACAGAAACATTATTTTTTACATTGAACTTGAAAAATAGACTTGTCATTGTTTCAGATATAAATGATAAATCACATTGTAATAAAAAAAAATTAATGATATAATGGAGTGATAAATATCATCAGGATCATTTTCAGCCATTATTCATTCATTGCAGGATGGTTTCTCCAAGTTGAATCCTGTTTCTCTGATTTATAGCCTTTTATCTCTATATCACTCCAACAAATTTTTTTATTTCATCTATTCATCTCACATGTGATCTTTTTATAGGTTTTTTTTAAAAATCTCTTGGGATCTGTTTAAGACTTCATTTGTCAAACTATTATTATCTCTTATATAGGAATATATCTAGCCAAGTACCACTTCAATCTGTTAATTCTTTCAGTGATGTCAATGATATCTGATTATTCTTTCACCTAAATATTTCACTTTTGATCCTTTTTTTTTTTTATTATTCCCAACTTACATTTCCTCATACTTGTTAAGTGGACTGAAGTCTCTGTTAAGTGTCCAAGTCTTTGATTCATAAGTAAGAATTGATTAAAGGTATCTATTAAAAAAACTTTCTTTTAAATACATAGGCATATTTTCTTTTAATATTAAATTATTTCTATCAAAAGCAATCCATCCAAGTTTATTTCTATGATTAATTTCATCCTTTATTTCCAACTTTATTAATCTGATCAATATATTTAGTGTTGTTAAATTCTTCTAATTTGTGATTATGTTACAATCATATTTAAGGCACTGATTAATGGGAAAAAAATCTTTGATTGACATTTATTTTGTATAAATTTTATGCCAGAATTTAATGAGCAACATATCAAGATCCCAAAAGCTTTTAATCTCACTAGAGTATTGTTCATGTTAGCAAAGTTTGGCATAACTTCAGGTTCATCATCTTTTTTTCCTTTTATTTAAAAAATAAATATTGTAATTTAACAGGAATAAAATGCTATAAACCAATGTAACAGGTGAAAATGCATCAATGGACACAGAACTTCTTGCAATGTCATAAAATTTGGAACACTGCAACTGCAATCACCCATGAAGTGTGACTTAATAATAAGAGTTGTGATTCTTGTTTGCTAAATCTTATTTCAAATTTAAAAAAAAAAACAATATTCATGTGATAAAACCTTACATTAGGACTTTGATTTGACAATGACCAACAAGATTAAATGTCAGTTTGAAACAATAACATTATTTACATGATGCCAGTTCTGTGACAAAAAAATAACATATGAAGTATGCATTAAAATGAAAGTAATGAAGATAAAAATATGACAAAGTTTTCTTGTGCTCTAAAAAGTTATAGTGATAATTAATAACCATGATAAAAGCCAAAATTTTGTTTTTATATTTAAGAATTTTCAATAATATATACAGTATATATTCTGAGAAAATCCATTGAATATTACTTTAATTATTTTAGAATTTATCTTAAATCCTATTTTTCACTTCCATCTGATAATTCTTGCAACATTTTCTGAAGCTCTGAAACTTCATTTAGGAAAAACAATCACACCATTTATAAAATCTAAATGATTTAAATAATTCTCCATATATTTTAATTCCCTTATCTTCCCATTTTGATCCACAAAATACTTGTTGTAAAATTGTGTAAAAAGTTTTGGAAATTTGGAATCAATCTGATATACATCCTCATCAATGTTAATCTTTTTAGTGTCACCAGGTATTATTCAGAATATGACAATATCATGAGTCTATATCTTGAAGATTCAAAGCTTAATCATTGTGGAAATATTTATAAAATTAAATATTTTTTCATAATCAATATTTTTTATAACTTTTCCCAATATTTGGAAATGAACTTTGCTAAAATCATTTGTTGGTTTGAATCTTTATTTTATACTAATTGTAATTATCTTGGTAAAGACTTTGTGTAGAAGTGATAGAAGGCAAATAAGTGTGTAATTTTTAATGTCTTTTTTATAATCTCTCTTAAATATTGCTATTACTACTGCATTCTTCTAATCATCTGATACATCTTTATCATGTACACATTTGGTATATAGTTATTTTAAAATATCTATAATAATTATATCATTTTCTGAAGCTTTTTCCTTCCTTCTAGAGTAAATAGTATGTTTTACTTTTTCA
The DNA here is from genome assembly GCA_028023455.1 of Epiperipatus broadwayi. Taxonomy (NCBI): domain Eukaryota; kingdom Metazoa; phylum Onychophora; class Udeonychophora; order Euonychophora; family Peripatidae; genus Epiperipatus; species Epiperipatus broadwayi. The sequence continues at coordinate 7,829,366 of JAQFVV010012404.1, forward strand.
TTTAAAATTATTGGTAATTCAGGAGTTGTTGTAATCGTAATAATTATTTTGTTTTCTTGTTTTTTATTACTATATGATTTTTTGTAGATCTTTTTCTTGGGGTATTGGATGAGTAGATAATAAATTAAGATTTTGATGCATAAACTTTGCACTGGGTGGCACTACTGTATGGAAAGAGCTGGAAAGTATTTCAATTACCTATTGTAGCAGTTACATGATTCTTAATCTTGAAATATATATATATATTAAACACTGGAAGTGTTTTATATGACATATTTTCATTGTATGATTTAGTGTTGACAATGATTAAAGTGAGAAAACTATCTTCTATAATACTAAAATGTTACGTTATTTTTTGAAACTTTTATTTTCTTTTATAACTTAGCTTGTCAATTCACAATTATATTTTTTCTATTATTTTTAACTTTTTTTCATACTAATTACCAAACTTTAGATATTCAATTTTTCTTAATGGATCATTTAAAAATATTTTTATATTTCTTATTTTTTGTATTTTCTTGTGTCATTTGAAAATGTACTGCTTTTTTTGTATGAGATATTTCTTGTTGATCTCAATTAAGTTTAAATATTCTCAAATCCTACAAGTTTACTTTAAAATGATTAGCAAGTTTCAATTTAAATTCAACCTTTGTCACTGGTGTCTTTTTTAGTAATTTTTATTTCTCTAGTTTTGCAATAAAACATATCTTATATCTTACTGATCAATGATTCTGTTCCTACACAGAAACTATTAAAACCACTAAAATCCTGAAAAACATATATTCTATTAGTCAAAATATAATGCAGTTCTATTATACCTTCATATTGATGTTTCCATGTCCATTTCTATTTAGTATTTTTTAAAAGAAAGAATTCATAATATACAATTAATTATTCTTTCTCTGCAAATTCTATGAGACTATGTCTTCTCACATTTCTCTTATCTAATAACTGTCTTCCAATTCTAGAATTAAAATATCTGAAATCAAAATTATTTTTTACAATTATATAAAAATCCTCTACTTCTTCATCACAATGAAAACTTGTTGGTGAATAAATTTGAATCTCTGCATTTAGTATCTTCCATTAATTTATATAACTAGTTTTCCACTCTGATTAATATACCATCAGTCTCCACATTGGTCTTCTTCCACTTTTTATTTATACTAAATCCCATTCCCTTGTGTTTCTAAAACTTGTGCTTGTTATAAAGTACATATCCACTTTTCAATTTGATTATTTCTTCACTTTTTATTTTAATTTTACAAAGTCTAACAACATTCCATTTACTATTACACAGTTCATAATTCATGTGATCTTCATCTATTTGAAAATGATCTGCAGTTGAAAATATCTAAATAAAAGGTCATTATCAAATGATGGCCTGGGTCCACAATCAGAGGATTCTTAGTATCCTCTGCCTTCATCCATCAACCATTATTTTGGGCAACAACTACAGTTGAAATTAGAATCATAATTTAGTTTTGTCTCTAATGATTGTAAATATGTAATAAAAAATTATTCACATGCACATTTATCCTGCCTTTAAAAAAACTCAGATGTTTCAATTAAGAATTATTAGCCAACTGATAATGATGGCCACTGTATTTTGTTTTTTAAACTCAGAGGTAAATTTACAAACCAATAAATTCACCAAGCTGGCTAATATCTGTTTGGTGAATAGGTATCTTTTTGTGTTTAACATATGAATAATGACAATAAAATAAGTGAATGACAAGAATGAAAGTAATAGACATTAAGAATTTGCCCTGCTCAATTCCTTTAAGATCTCAAAGAGGAATCAAACAGTCTTTCATTTAATAGCAAAATCCTTTTTGTATTAAGATCAATATACCTAAATATATATATATTTCTTTAACTTGTCAATCCTTCCTTTATTTGATTTGGTCAGTGATATTCTCATGATAGCTGCAGAAGAAAATTCTGTTTCTGCTAATTGTGTTGGTCAAAATGGAAGCAAAATTTCAATTACCTTTCAATCTTCATTAGATTGTTCTTTCGGTTATTTCATCCAAAAGCTTTTTTTTTTTCTTTAAACAATAATTGCATACATTTGTCTGAAAATTAAGTCTATTCACTTTTTTAGCTCAAACGAAATTAAAACTTTTGTTGTACACTTTTGTATAGGGTATGTGTTTATAACATTTTCATGTTGTATGTTTTGAATATAAATAGAATATTTTAGTTAGCAAGGAAAAAATGATATATTTTATTTAGCATTATATTAATTTTTGATTAAATATAAACATAAATTTACTATCCACTTCCAAATCCATCATCAGCATTTTTAGTCATTATCAGTCCAGAGCAGGATGAAGATCCCGTCATGTTTAATCCCATTTCTTCATTCTCTAGCCTCTCTTTTCACCTCTGTTCTCTTCCTTATTTTATCCATCCATCTCACCTGTGATTTCTTTCTGTATCTTTTACAATATTTTTGAATACAATTTAAAAATTCAACTATCTATTTACTATCATCTTTTCTAGCAATATGTTCAGCCCAGCTCCATTTTAGTCTCTAAATTCTTTCAATAATATCAATTAACACTATTTGTTCTCTCACCCATGTATTTTGTTTGCAACCCCTTCTTGTTACTCTTAACATACATTTCTTAATACTTTGCCAAATAATCTGGTCTCTATATAATTCTTCTGTTAAGTGTCCAAGTTTTAGATCCAATACATTTATTAAAAATCTTTTTTTTCCAACACATATGCATATTTCCTTTTATTATTAAGTTATTATTTCTACCAAATTTTATGATTAATTTCATCCATTATGCTTCCATCAGTATTAATAATCTGATATGAGCATTTGTAGTCATTAACTTCTATTAATTTATCATTACCAATCTTTATTTTTTGCTGTTAAGAAAATTTATTCAACATTACTTTAATCTGTTTAGCGTTTACCTTTAGTCCTACTTTCATCTGATAACTCTTGAAACATTTCCTAAAACTCTGAAATATTATTTGCAAAAACAAATATATCATATGCAAAATCTCGATATAGTTAAATAATCTCCATTTACTTTTACATCCTTAGATTCCCATTTTAATCCACAAAATATTTTTTGTAACACTCTGTAAAACGTTTTGGATATATGGAATCATTCTGTCATATACTGTTCTTAATGTTAATCTTCCTAATATCATTCGGTAAGCTAATTGTTGGTGTTGCATTTTTATAAATATTCTTCAGAATATAATAATATCCTGGATTTATATTTTAGTGATCCAATGCTTTAACTGAAGAAGTGCTTATAGAATCAAATACCTTTTCATAATCTACAAATTCAAATATAATGTCTCATATATTCATTGGAACTTTTTATAATTCTTTCAATACTTGGATGTGATGCACTATGCTAAATTCAGTTGTTCTTTTGATTGATTAAAATCCAAAGTTCACTGTAGATGAGTTGTAATTATCTTGATAAAAAATTTCTATAGAACTGACAAAAAACTGATAGGTCTGTAATTTCTAATATCTTCTTTCTCACCTTTTTTAAATATTAATATCAGTACTGCAATCTTCCAATTATCAGATACATATTTATCATTTGGTATATAACTTTGTCAATAATTTTTCTATTTCTTTACCTTTTTTAAAATATTGATTATAATTCCATTATTAACTGGCACTTTTTTCTTCTTCATAGATTTAATTACATATCTCAATTCATTTAAAATTCTGAGTGTTTCAGATATAATAATTGTAGGGATACTTATTCTTGTTCTTTATCACTATATATAGAATTCTTCCACACATTTCATGATGTCATCTCTCTTTTTAGTAGTAATTCCATTTTTTTCTTCTTATAGAAATGTTTTTTATCAATATCAAGATGTTGTTTTACATTTTTGGTACTTTTATTCTCATTTACAGCTTCCCTTGCTAATTTACAATTTTATTTTCTTATATCATTATTAACTCTTTTTCATACAATTTTACAAAATTATAGATATTCAATTCTTAATGATTATTTTTTATATATTTTTATATATTTTTTTTTTCATAAACTGTCTTGTCTTTGTGGAAGTCTTACTGATCAATTACTGCTTTTCATAAACTATTTTGTCTTTGTGGAAGTCTTACTGGGTATTTGCTGCATTTTTGTAACAGTTATCTTTGTTGCAGTTCTTAATAATGTATCAGTTATCTCTCTATTGATTTAATTCAAATCTGAACCGTCTTCAAATTCTGTTAATATTTTAAAACATTTTGCATTATCTGGATTTGATATCCATTAATTTTGAATAACCAACCTTGCTATTCTATCACACTATCAATCTCTATAATGTTGTTCTTCCACTTTTTATTTATAATGAATCCTCTTCCACTTGTGCTTCTAATATTTGTGTCTTTGTAGTATAGTATATATCCACTTTTTAAATTACTTGTCTATTTACCTTGTCTTCTAACTTCACAAAGTCCAACAGTATCCCATCTAATATTAGGAAATTCTTCTTACAATCTTCCTTCACTTAAAAGTGATTTATAGTTGTAAATACCCAAGTAAAAGGTCATCATCAAATGGCTATCCAAGTCCACAATCAGAAGATTATTAGGCACTCTTCATCTTTAACCATCAACTGCTGCCTTCATTGGTGACTTTATAACCTCCTGAGAATAAGAGTCATGATATAATGTTGTATGTCATGTGTTCACACACTCATTTATTCTGCCTTTAAGAAAACTCAACTCATATTTCAATTAAGAGTTATCAGTCACCTGAGAAGAAACAACATGGTGTTTCTTGATCTTAAATTCAGTTTCTTGATCTTAAATTCAGAGGTAAAAAGCCAGTATACTCGCCACGCTGGCTGATGTGTATTGGCGAGCAGACCATCCATATTCATAAACTGTATAAATAATCATATAGTAATAACAGTTGCAATGACAAGAATATATGAAGTGGCTATTAGGAATTTGCCCTGTTTGGTTCCTTTAAGGCTTCAAAGAGGAATCAAAAGGTCTCCCTTCGATTATCAACAAACTACTTTCTGTGGCCTCTTCCGAATTATCTATATAGAAATCTAATGTTAAGAAGAAACTGTTCTTTATCTTTAGCAAAGAAAAAATATAAATTTTAATTTGTCATATAGACATACTTTATATAAATGTAAATACATGAAAGCAGTCAACACTTCATTAACAATCTCAATCTGTTGTCATGGCAACCTTGTAACTTGAATACAGAGAGTGAAATTATTAATACAAAAATTTTAATAAACCTCATTGAACACATAAATATAACCTGTTCTGGAAGTAGTCTAACAAATAGCCAATTATACTTTAAAATTGCAATTATAACTTTCAAATTATACTCCAACAATGCATTACTTAAATAATAAATCTAATAATGTTCAAGGCAAGTTAGGTATTCAATGTAAATGCATGAAAGCAGTCAACACTGAATCAATATAAATGATATGGAAATTATAACAAAATTGTATATGTTTCACAAATTGACAGAACAAATATCTTGAGAAGAAAAATAGTTTACAAATTTGTGTTTCAGTTTTAGTAAGTGATTTTCAATAATATGCATTCCTTGAATGGTTTAGTGATATGATAGAATCTATCTCATAACTCAGTTCTGCACTTTCAGTGCTCATGTGTTTCATGAATAATATACAAAATATTGATTTTGTTTTATTATTAATTTTGTCTTCCCATAATTTAGAAAAAACACAAACATATGAGTATGATATATAAATTTTTTTTAGTTAATTATCCAAATATTTTTTATGTAAATGCTTTAGTTTTGTTGTTGTAGATAAAAAAAACTTGGTCACTGGGTCTTGTATATTTAGATGTAATTCATTTAATATTAAAAATATATCTATAGGATATATTATTTGCAAGCCTCATGATGTCTCTAAAATATTCATAGTTAATGAGTTTTTTTATGCCAAGAAATTTTTTATTTCCATTCTTAGTTTGAATAACTTGTTAAAAAGTTTGTCTGGAATACTGATCATATGTGAATATGCAAAAGGTATGTTGTAGACTGAAACTATTTTTTCATACGTAATTACTTGCTTAAATAAAATTTATGATTTTTATGCATTAACATAAAACATTATGCAGTTCTATATTCATATCATTACTAAAAAGTTCTAAATAAAAGAAGTAATATAATATTTTTACATTTTTATGAGAAACTTCTTTTTATTTGAATAATTAAACCTTTATGATCCTCACATTGCAAATGTACTATAATAAGCTATATTATTTGAGTGTAAATAGGTCATTTTAGTTTTAAATAATTGATAAGATAAAGTATAAAATTTTAATTATATACAGCATTAAAATTCCTCTATTATCTTTTTTAAATTTGAATCAATGAGCCAATAATAGTTTATTTGACATGTCTTTTGATTTATTGTATTACATAATCAGATGACTTATATATTTTTTAATAAACTATACTCCAATAATAAGTGATATATTATTTAGACATGGAAATTTTGACAATTTTTGCAATGTACTTTTTGCTATATAAATAATTCCCACATATATCTTTCATGCAGAGTTTTGTAAAACTGCACCAGTTGTATATGATTTTTTAGATTTGCTAATGTGAACTGCTGCCAATATTAGCAGCTCGTGTATACTTTATTATTACACATAAATTTTTGCTAGGTTATTAAAAAAAAATTGGCATTTTATTTTTGAATTGAATGTGTCTTTTTTTAAAATGTTGCAAGAGTTTATTAGATTTTAGAGAAACATTGGCTATTATTTTTTCATAAATTACACATTGCTAAACTCTATTTCATATTCTCTTATGAAAATAAATCCACAAATGATATATTTTTCATAATAATTGGGTATTTTTGCATTTTACTGTTTGATTTGTAATTTTGAATTCAATAGATATTTCTTGAATATCATCCATAAATGTTTTTTTTTTTTTTCAACTGTGTGTAATTCCTTGCGAGCTTTCTTTTTTTTAAAAAAAAATTTTTACTTTACTTTGTTTACTCATTTTAAATAATAGATTAAAAAATGAAGTATATTAGTTAAAATGCTGTTCACAAAATTTGATGCACTATTTAGTTGGTTGAAATCTTACAGATGTGATAAAAACTACACATTCACATGCGTATTAACAATGGAAACAAAAAAATATAAACAATGGCACTGGAAACTAAGATGAAAAGACTGTTTGATCCAATACAATCAGTCAATGACTAGTTTGCAAGATTCTGCTAGTGAGAAAGTGAATCTTCTATAAGTTAAAAAATTCTTTTCTATATGACTTTATCTTATTTGTTGAAATATGACTGTAATTTTTTAATATATCCTTTTTTTGGTACATTTATATAATAAAATGTTTAATTCTATATTTTTTTTTTAAGAGTACTAATTGCAACTTGATAGGTAAAATTGGTCTACAAATAAGAAATTTGATTTATTTACTAGATTAGTTAAAAAATTTAGAATTAGTTTTTTGTTATACCTATTAATTTCTGAATGATATATATATATTTTCAGAAAACAAAATTGTGAAGAAGCTGTAAAGTTATTCATTTTTCTTCAGAAAGTTCTTGCAATATTAAAACAATCACCAAGTAACAAAAAAGTTTATAAATCTCCAAAAACCTTGCTCTCATTTCACTTTCTGACTCACACAATTCATGGTCTAATCAGGTAAAGATATTATATAGTTATTTTACTTTATTAAAACCTATACACGATTATGAGTATTAGTGATATATTTATTGCTTATTAAAATTTTAAACTTTTTTTTTTAATTGATTTGTTTAAAAACATACTTTTAGGCATATATATTTTTTCATATAGAAATGTTTTATAAAAAAAAAAAAATTTGTAATAAGTGCACAAGTTAATATTAATGAAAGTAGATTTAATACTTTTATGTTGCATTCACTTATAATTATTTTATCATCTAATACATTAAGTAAATAGTCATACTTTCAAATTTTCTTCTCAATAGAATAAGAAATAGTGAATAACAAAAAGGCCCTGTGCAATGGTAATTAATGCATCTAACTTGGGGTCCAAATCGTGATAAAACTTGAAAATTTTTTCAGAGTTCAAGGACATTAATTTTTTTTCATTAGCTGCCTATAACAAATTTAGCTAATTATCCAATTATCAGTTAGTAAAACGAGTTTAGTAATTCTTAGCTAGACAGAAAATATATATTATCACCACCCAGTATACTTGATTTAATTAGCTTTATAGTATTGTTTTCTTCTTCACTGTGCCTCCTCTATAGAGGAATGCAGATGAGATCTTATCTTGCAGTGAACTATTTAAAGATATGTATTATAACGGGACAGAATATATATATATGATTCATGTCCAACAATTCATGGTTTTGAAACTGCAACCATTTAACTATGGTCGCCCACTTGGTCTTCGTGGAAGGGCATTACACATGATAAGACAAGTCAGTTATTTGATGATTTATCTAAGTTTTAGGAAGTGGTCCCATGATTATTAATGATTGAGTGGAATGGGATTCATACTTGCACAACTTCCTGTACTTCACCTCCCTTGATCCTCATTATGTCATAGAGTTCAAACTCATGGAAAATGTATATATACTCTATTTCAAGGTATGATTATTCCATATCTTATATGTGCATTGGATATGAGTATGGGTAACTGATTAGAAAATAGAAAAATCAAAAACAAACAACTAATTTGATTTAATATTTAACAAATTTTGATGATGATTGCTATTCATATTTTTTTATAACAAAGTTGTGTATGTATTTAATGCTTAATGATTGTATGGGCATGATCATCCTTTGTTTGTATTCATTAACCATTTATTAACCCATAATCTCTACGAAGGATGGTCATTCCCATTTCAATTTAACAAACTCAAATTTACATTGAAGACAATTTGAAACTATATTTTAACAATCAACTCTTTGATGACTAAAATTCCATGAAATCATTTGATCATTAATTTTTACTCTGCTTATCCATATTTTGAGATCTGTTGAGAGTTGCTTATTGATTCTGAACCCCCTCCTATTCCGTCATTATATGGATCTATGATAGGACAGACCAATCACTCAAGGGTTAGTCATACATTCCAAATAACAAATATGTAGTAATTAAGTTAATTAAACACAAACATTGAACAAACAAAAAAATATTGTATCTGTCAAAGTGAGCACTTAATATTGAATAAGATTAAAGTCTCACCTTTCAAATCAGTAGACTGATGTACCAATTGGCAAGCAAGTCGGAAGTCTGACCCTAAATTTTATTATTAAATGAAAAGAAAAAAAAATAGAATTGATAACTCCCTTCCCGCTAGAATAATTTACGGTTAGATGGATTGACTTCCTATTTCAAAAAAAGAAACCAATTTAACAAACAAAATAAGGATAAATATATATATGTAATTTGGGGTGTTAATCCAGCATAGTCTAGCCATAGTTCAAAGTCGTGTAATCCACATTTTGAAACATGTGAGTATCTTTACTCTTAGGAAAGTCCATTGTATAATCTTCAATCACCATCTGGATCTTCATGTTGGTGACTCAAACTCGTTTATAAACCATTTTTTTTATACTGAGATCATTTCTTTGCTTGATTGTAGTGTGTTGTAGATCTTTTACTATCATGGTTTGTCATAATGTTAATTTGAAATGATAATCATATCAGAAACTCTTGGCTGTATGACAGGCAGCTCCATCCCCCACGATGTTTTATTGCTTCTTAGACATACATGTTTTGTTCTTTTCTAGCTTATAACTAGTGTTAAAAATATAAGCTTTAATCAACTTCCTCAAATTGCATTCGTAAAGGTTTACAAACTTCGATAGTAAGGATAGTTATTATGACAAATAAATTGATTTTAAGAATTTAATTCAAATGTCTTTTTTTGATGATGTAATTTATTTGCCTTTTCTTTTTTTAAAAAAGAACACAAGTGTTCTATCTTGTCTTACGTTCTTATTTTTAGATTGCGAGTTTCAAGTTTGCGCCTTGCTTTCATTGTTAACGTCACTTTAGTCTTTTTATAATTTTATGCTGGAATAATAATATAAAATTTAACATTAATAATTTTTTCTTTAGTTTTTTGAGATGTTTACTTGCTTGCTTGCGTTTAAGGATTTGGTATATATAAATTAGTATTGTCAATAATATAATTTTGACTGACAATTTTGCACAAACATAATAACTTATAATCAAAAATATGCCTTTGATTGTGTTGGTAAAGTCAGTCTTTATGATATATGTGGTGTGAGTGGTGATTTTTGTTAATGTATCCTCACATTTTTTCCCACTTAAGAGATTAAAATAAATATAATACATTTAATTTAATTCTCAATTGATGGTTCGATTTAGCTTTGGTTTTATTAAGTCTTTCACTCTTTAGTAGCATTTCGTGCTTCTATTCAATCTTTTTCTCTATTGATATGTATTTTGTACATGTGGTCATTAGTTGGTATAACATGGTTGGGATATGTTTATTTTGCTTTTAGCTTCATTTCTTTGAAAGATTTTTTTTCTTTTTCTAAAATTATCTTGGCTCAAAATTGGTGTACAAATATTGGCCTATCATATAGGATTAGAATCTTGATTACTTGCTTTCTTTTCACTTTCAGGTATATGTATATATTTATTTATTTTACACAATGTTTGTTAATATATTTGTTGCTATTTCGTCTTAACAGCTTAAGATCATCTTTATTATTTCTAGGATGGTATACCAACAACTTGGTGGAAGATCTAATTATCTGCAGCTAAATTTTCTTTTATCTAACATATGCATTAACCTTGAGACTGACTGGATTTTCTCTGGCATTCATTAAACGTGTTCATTGTCATTCATTCCCGAATGGAACAACTTGTTAAAGTCATCAGTCTCCATTTTCGTGATAATGGTATACTTCCTTATGGGTTCTAGAAATAAAGTTATGATTTATTTACTAGAGTTCATTCTTTATATATATTTTAAGATCAATTCTATATTGTATATTACCCTCCTTAACACTTTCATCCTTCAATCTAATTAATCATAATCCTAATGACTCCTTACATGAATTTAAATTCACATATTGTGGATTTTTGTTTAGTCATTATAAGATTTGCTTATATCAAAAAATGTAGGATTATTCTGTTTTTAGTAATTTGGTTTCCATATCCTCCATCATAATATTTTAGGTCCATTTTTATTATAGCTTATTAAGCACCTATATTTATACATTTTATAAAGATGAATCGGCCTTCGCATGTTTTACATAGTTTATGGAACATAGTACATTTTTGCTTCTTTGTATGTGTCATTGTAATTTCAAGTACTATCCATTGATTACTCTTTCTATTCAAATAATCTCTTTCATTATAGAGATCCTTGAAATATCTTAAATAAGATTTAAGGCAGTTGAATATGGTCATAGCATTTAGAGTTTCTTTTTTCTACAAAATCAGCATGACCTGGAAACATTCAATTCAGATAGCTACCAAGAAGTTGAGGTAAAGTATTTTTAAGAACTCTTTCATATTTGTATGATTCCAGACATTCATCAATTTTGATAGTTGTTGTTTCTTCTGCCTTGGATTTAATATTCAACTTTACATTAGTTTTTATGGGCTCATCAATTTCTCCCATAGGTCTGTTGAAGATAGTTTCGTCCATGCCATAGATTTGAGGTATATGCTCTACTTCTTGGTAAATATTGTATGGATCGTCCATTTTACCTTATTTGGCATTCATTCTATCTATTTTTTTTATGATGAGGTCTAATCTTTCTATCGTTAGATCATATTCATTTTTCGATGTTTTCATATTTTGGACCTCTTGTACTTGTTTTTCATTTAGTATTTGTAATTTACAAGAGAATTCGTACTCTAAATTTTCCAATTTTTGATTTATTGAACTGTTTATGCATCCTACTTGACTTTGTAAGTTATTTTGACCTTCAATTAATTTTTCAATATTGCTTTTATTTCAGGTGATTTCAGTTTCAATTAAGTTTTGTTTAATCCCAGTACACTTATCATCATTTTCTAGTGTATTAATTTTTTTTTTATAATTTTCTAATTTGTGATCTTGTTTTTTGATAAATCATTCATTTCCAAATGTAATTTCTCTACTTCCTTATCTATTCCTTTCTGGTATTGTTTCTGGTTTTCTAGCACTTCAGTTTTGAAATCATTATAAAATTTTACTATTTCATTAACTTTATCATCAACTTTGTTTTCCGAATTCAATAAGTCTTGTTTGACATTTACAATCTCTTTCATCACTATCTTTTTTTTATTTCTTGTGTCATATCTAATGATAGTTTCATCATCTCATTTTTTATTTCTATCTTGAAATCATCATTTTGTTTTCTTATTTCTATTTGAAATCATTTTGTTTTTCACTTCTTCTTTAGTGACCTTATCTGATGATAGTTTCACCATCTTATTTTTCATTTCTATTTTGAAATCATCATTTTGTTTTTTCATTTTTTTTATTTCTATATTGAGATCGTCATTTTGTTTTTCATATCTTCTTTAGTGACCCTTATCTCATTTTTCATGTTTGTCGACAAATTTTGTTTCATCAGAATCAATTGGTTGAGAATGGGGTTATTTGTTTCTGTTCCTTCCTTGCTTCATGTTTCTGCAATCATTGGTGTTCCTTGAGGTTGGATTATTTCTGAGTCAGTTCCCCCAGATATTTCAACATTCTGTTCAACTATATTTTCAAAAGTAGAAATTTCTAAGCCATCCCTATTAGGAGTTTGTATTTGTTCAACCTGTACTTCTTCCTTTTCAATTTTCTTGCTAACTTCTTTATTAGATTCCAATTCCATTACTTTGATTTTACTTCTGGTTATCATCTAATATGTATGTTATGTTATTTTATATTTATTTCGTAAAATAACTTTCTGTGGTTTTATCTCAAATTAATTTCTTTCTATGCGTATCAAGTAACTTGATAAATATCATAGAGAATTCCCTGCTGTCATGCATCTAACATGAGTTACAATTTAAATTTTATTTGATTATCACTTCATTTATTTCTTTATTTAATTTTTTATTACGCTACTTTATATCATTTTATGTTTTGTTTATTTGGCTGACTAAACGATTATTTTATTGGTATCTGTTTATTGCTGTTTGTCATTTGTCTAGTTTCCATACATCACATATTAAAAATATTAGCATATCATGAAATAATCATACGATTTTAAGTCACTAAAGTTCGGTGCCAGACATAATGGGACATCAGATTACATGTGAGGTGTATATGTGATTATGTCCAACAATTGGTTGTGCCAAATATAATGGGACAGAATATATATATGTGTGTGTGATTCATGTCCAACAACTTATGGTTTTGAAACTGCAACCATTTAACTATGGTCGCCCACTTGGTCTTCATGGAAAGGCATTACACGTGATAAGGCAAGTCAGTTATTTGATGATTTATTTAAGTTTTAGGAAGTGGTGCCATGATGATTAATGATTGAATGGGATGGGATTCACACTTGCCCAACTTCCTTCACCTCCCTTGATCCTCATTATGCCACAGAGTTCAAACTCAGGGAGAATGTATATATACTCTATTTCAAGGTATGATTATTCCATATCTGATATGTGCATTGGATATGCATATGTGTGATTGATTGGAAAATAGAAAACTCAAAAACAAACAACTAATATTTAATATGTAACAAATTTTGATGATGATCACTATTCACAATTCTTTATGCTTAATGATTGTATGGGCATGATCATCCTTCGTTTGTATTCATTAACCATTTATTAACCCATAATTTTTACAAAGGATGGTCATTCCCATTTCAATTTAACAAACTCCAGTCAATTTAAAACTATATTTTAACAATCAACTCTTTGATGACTAAAATTTCATGAAATCATTTGGTCATTAATTTTTACTCTGCCTATCCATATTTTGAGATTTGTTGAGAGTTGTTTATTGATCCTGAATCCCCTCCTATTCTGTCGTTACATGAATCTATGATAGGACAGCCCAATCATTTAAGGGTTAGTCATAATTCCGAATAATTAATAATTAAGTTAATTAAACACAAACATTGAACAAAAAAAAAATATTGTATCTGTCAAAGTGTGAGTGCTTAATATTGAATAAGATTAAAATTTCACTTTTCAAGTCAGTAAACTGATATACCAATTGATAAGCAAGTTGGGAGTCTGACCCTAAATTTTATTATTAAATGAAAAGAAAAAGAAAAATTGAATTGATAATTCCCCTCCCTCTAGAATAATTGATGGTTGGATGGACTGACTGTATTTCAAAAGAAAGAAACCAATTTAACAAACAAAATAATATATGTATATATAATTTGGGATGTTAATCCAGTGTAGTCTAGCCATAGTTCAAAGTCTAGTAATCCACATTATGAAATGTATACTGAGTATTCTTGCTCTTAAGAAAATTCCTTTGCATGAACTGAATGGTAGTCCATTGGATAATCTTCAGTCGCCATCTGGATCTTTATGTTGGTGATTCAAACTCTTTTATAAACCATCTTTCCTATGCTGAGATCATTTCTTTGCTTGATTGTAGCATGTTGTAGATATTTTACTTTCATGGTTGTCATAATGTTAATTTGAAATGAAACTCTTGGCTGTATGACAGGCAGCTCCACCCCACCCCCCACAATGTTTTATTGCTTCTTAGCCACACATTCTTTGTTCTTTTCTAGCTTCTAACTTGTGTTAAAAATACAAGCTTTATAGAATTAAGGTGAGTCCTTGAATGAACTTCCTCAAGTTGCATTCGTAGAGGTTTACAAACTTCAATAATAAGGATAGTTAATATGATAAATAAATTGATTTTAAGAATTTACCAAATATCTTTTCTTGATGACATAATTTATTTGCCTTTTCTTTTTTCTAAAAAGAACACAAGTGTTTTATCTTGTCTTACGTTCTTATTTTTAGATCGCGACTTTCAAATTCGCGCTTTGCTTTCATTGTTAATGTGACTTTAATATTTTCATAATTTTATGCTGGATTAATAATAATAAAAATTTAACATTAATGATTTTTCCTTTTGTTTTTTGAGATTTTTACTTGCTTGCGTTTAAGGATTTGATATATATAAATTAGTATTGTCAATAATACAATTTTGACTCAATTTTACGCAGATATAATAACTTATAATCAATAATATGTCTTTGATTGTGTTAGTAGAGTCACTCTTTATGATGTATGTATGTAATGTCTTTGCCCCTAAGTTTTTCAGAGGGGTAGAAAAGAACACACAATCCAATATATAAACACAAACGAGGACAAGAAATGTAGATAAATATATGGAACTCGGCTAAACACCAATTCTTAAAACAATTGTGATGCAAATAGCTCTAACAGCTTAATACATATCCAACTTCTTCTGTTAAACAAAACTATAACAAGTGGGAAATGTTTTTCCATTAGCAGTTTTTATATCCCTCTGTGTTCTTTTGTTTAAGTCTTATCTGCTACATCTCCAAATTCTTTATCGCATGTTTTCCAAAACTCCGTTTTTGGTTGTTCTTAACTTTTAATCTCTGTGGCTTTGTTTGGAATTATTTCTATTATAATTATTAAAATTTAATTAGTTATTTTTATCTTTAATAAAAATAAATCCCCACAGCGTGTTTTCAATTATAATTATTTCCATTATAATTATTTAACTTTAATTAGTTATTTTTATTTCCAAATAAAATAAGAGAAAACTTCTGGAGTAAATTGTCTTTTGTAACTTCGCAATTTATTTCTCAACAAACGAATACAACAATGTGTGACTGGTGATTTTTGTGTGGTCGGTTTAATATATCCTCACAATATCTATATAATAATTTTAATGAATATTTTAGATGGAAATATTTAATATGTGGAATTATCCATATATAATTACTCAGTTGTCCAAAAAGGATTTTGCTATTAACTGAAAAGAGATTTTTTGGTTTTTCTTTGAGGCTTTATAATCAAATAGGGGAAATTTTTATAGTCCACTTCATAAATTTTAATTATTTTTAAACGATTTATCCAATTGTTAGCTATTCCTCCTTGAATTTTTGCAAATGGAAAAATGTATAAAGAAAATCAACTTCTTAGACTTTTAATTGATTTTGAGGGCAAGTATTTATAAAAAAAAAAAAAACAGCTAAATTAATAGCCGAATGGTTAATTGAACAAGTTGGTTTTGGAAAATTTGCTATAAAATTTTCTTTTGAATGTGCACAAATATTAAATTCACAAATGTATAATCCTAATAATAAACTTGCTTCATTAGATATAACAGAATTTTAGGATTCAGTTTCACGAAAAATATATATTAATATTATTTATAATATTTTAATTAATTTAAATTTTAATAATTACAAAATAAATTTTATTATTGGTGTTCTTAAATGGATGTATAATATTACAGCTCTTTTAATGGCAATGGAACATGGATGGCCTTTGGGACTACCTTTAAGTAGAATTATTTCTAGTATAATTTTAAATAAATTTGAATTAGAAGTTATTACAAAAAAAATTCATTGCAGCAGCAGAATCTTTATATATAAGATATGTAGATGATATTCTTATATATATGCTGAAGAGAAAACAATTACACTTTTACCCTGCTTAGCGATTGGCTACTTAGTGATATTTCACAATAGCGATCATCATTAATTTATACCCACTACTTCGATTTACAATCGATTATTCACTGTAACGATCTTTTTTTTAAAAAAATTTTGGCAGCCATCTTAAATTTTGCATCATTGATGATATCAGAAAATAAGTATTTTAAATTAATTTTACCCAAAAACAAAAGTACATTACTGTAATACGTATACAGGTAATGACTTTGCTGTAATTGTATAGCATATACAATATTTTATTCATAAAACATAATGTTAGTGCTGCATTCAGTATTTTGAATATAGAATGTATAAACTTAAAATATATATAATTACTGAATCTATAATACTGTATACATATAAGTGTTGAATGTCTTTAGAAAAATTAAACTTTATTTAAATATAATGTACAGCACTTGGATCATTTAAATAAAGTTTAATTTTTCTAGACATTTCAACACTTATATTAGATTATAAAAATAGTACAACTAAAATACCATCATCTCAAACTTTTAGGAAAACACTAAATATTAATATTAAATTGTGTTTGTGTGTATTCCTTAATTACGTATACCCAAGTGGTTTCAAATAAAAAAAAAAACATTTTAAAAAAAAAAAGTTTAAAAAGAAAAACAGATTGCATTTAAAATAAGTGTTAATGAATAATCTTTCTACGCTAACGGGGGTGGGGGCACTATTACATTATTAAAAATATACAATAAAAAAAATAAACTTGGCATATGTTTTAGAAAATTAGAACAGTTAGATTTGTTTTCTTTTAAAATAAGTTGATTTTTTTTTTTTTTTCTAAAGTTGACTATTTTACGATATGCATTAAGCCTTTTGTTACTCTGGAGTACAGTAATAAGTCTTTTATGTTCAATTAAATAATTTATAATTAAACATTGTTCTTTAATTTGAATAATTTCACATAAGTAATAAACATAAATGTACAGTAATACATATTGTAATACAAATTTTAAAAAAATGCACTTCAGTATGGATTTTTTTCATTATAATGAAAAACGTCTGCGAAAGAATATAAAAACTCTTAAATTCAAATTTAGTTTCACTTTCTCTTTCTTTTTGCTGTACTTTTTAATAAACAGTGAAAATATGCATTTTTTTTCCTAGTGATATAAAACTTTTCTTTTTAGATGCCGTATTTAGTCATCATTGCCATGAAAAAATCAAGAAAATCTTTGAGTTTGGAAACCAATGTGGATATTTTACGTCGACTGGAATCGACTAATTTTTTTTCCATAGACCCCCATTATAAATACATATTCTGTATACGATATTCTTGCTTAACGATAAGTTTTGGAGAACCAATTGCCATCGCTAAGCGGGGTAAAGGTGTATTGATTTATGTTTGGTCTGGACTATAGAAGTTGAAAATAAATTTGGTGGTATAAAGTTTTTAAATCTGTATATTTAACATATACAAATTCACAAATTAGTTATAAAAGGGTTATAAAGCCCATCGATATTCGTGGTGTAGTTGACCTTCATTCTTTTACTCCACTTTTTCATAAATTAGCTGGATTTAAATGTTTTTTTTTTTATAGAAAGTTTAAATTATGTAAGTCTGAAGCAAAAAGAAGAAACAACATTTAAATTTATATGAAATATTTAATTAAATCAGGTTGTAATTATAATTTATTAACAAAACTCTTAAATTTTTTTATTCATCTTTGAATACTAAAAACTTGAATAATATTAATGCATGGATCAGTTTTCCTTATATACCTAATATATCTAAAAGAATGAAAACAACTTGTTCAAATGATTATAACAGTTTTAGAACACAACTTAATCTTAATCAAATTTCAAACAATACTAAAGATAAATTATCTCAAAATCAATCTCTACAAATAGTTTATAAAATTAAATGTCATGAACCAAAATGCAATGTGATTTATTATGGAGAACCTCGTGCCAATTTCTACAAAATTAGCACAACATAAATATTTATATAAAAGTGCTAAAACAGACTCTAATGTTAAATCTATATTTTTTGGAATATGAAATTAAATCTGGATATAATTTTGATCCTATCAATATTGATGTTGTTTGTACTGAACGTAATGATCATAAAAGAAAATATAAAGAAGCATGGTTTATAGAAAATAATATCCATGCAATAAACAAGAAAGTCTTGTGCATTGCATTATTATATAAATGACATTTAATTTTAATATATATATTTATTTATATATTTTATTGTAGTTCTATGATTATGACTGACCTGGTCGAAAGCAATGTTCAGATGTTATTTTTATTAAAATGTTAAACTTTTCTGAATAGTTTTCCATTATTATTATATTTAAATATTATGATTGTGTTTATTTGGTCAATGAATCTGGATGAGCTTTTCGTTACCATATATGAACCAACATGGTAAGATCTTTAGCTTTCAGAAACCAAGAAAGCATCATGATTTTACTTCTTGAATATCTCATAATTCTTAATGATATACAAGATGAGTTTTAATAATGTCAAAATGATTGGGTATATGCATGTGTGAATGCTAATTAACTTATACTTACAATCTTAACATTAAAATGAATTATGATCCCCATTTCAAGAAGTTTGTAAAATTATCAACCAAGACAGCAGTTTAAGACTAAAGGCAGAATGTGCTAAAAATCCTCTAATTATAAATCACAGCTGTATGGATTGGAGGAAAAAAATATTATATGGCATGATTTATTTTTAAAATGAATCTGTACTGATACTTTGCTTTAAAGGCACAAATATTCAAAGTTCAATGGAATAGGATTCACTATAAATAAAATGAAAAAACAGTATTTTGGAAATTGGTAGAATGTTAGATTCAGAGTAGGAAGGTTAATTGTCTAATTTCACAGAAAATCACAAATCCAAATAATTCAGATTTATGCATAACAAGTTCATATTATAATGAACAAGTAATGGATCTTTATATAGTTATACAGAAAACTTTTGATCAGATTAAACTATATTTTTAAACTATCATAATTTATTATTACAGTGGAAAACAATTGAAAAATGAAAGTATTAAGCATAAATTTTGTTATGAAGATAGAAATAGGATAGGAGCAAGACTTGTGGAATTTGCAAAAAAAAAAACTATGTATTATGAATTTCTTTTTGAAAATACAAAACTGAAATAAATATGGAAGCATCTGTATTTTGACTAATAAAAAATATATACAATGTTTTATGATTGTAATATAATTTATAGATTAACACAAGAAGTGATCATTGATTATTGAAATACAAGGTATGTGTTGACACACAGCTATTTGCAAAAACAGTATTAACAATTGATATTTCTAATCTTCAAAAATATTCCAGTGAATTTTAATCTAGAATTTATAAATTGTTTTTAAATATTAACACACTTTAAAGATAATTCAAATTTATAAATTAGCAAGACAATTTTTTATATTAAAAACTGATACACAGATAGCTAGTATCAAAAAAGCAGCAAGTTTCCAATAAATATGCAAATGAGGCAAGGCAATATATGAAAAAAAGAAGAAATATGAAAATATACAAAAATTAAATGTCTGGAATTCTGCAAAATAGTATTTAAAAAGTTAATGATGTTGTAAGAAAATATAAATATGAAGTAGTTAGAAAAGCTGTAAAAGAGAACAAAAATCTCAAAAATATAAATTAGCAGTTTAATATTGTAATGAAAGTTGCTTCAACTTAAGAAGAAATGATATACAATCACTAAAAATAGAAATATCACAAAATCTATTCTACATATAACTATATAGTTAAACAACAAGAATATAAAATAACTCAAATATGGAAATATTTAAATAAAGAATACAAATAGAAAAACTCCAGGAAATGTTTAAAATATTTTTTTAAAAAATCAGGTGAAGAAATAAAGAAATATCCAAATAAGAAAGATATATCAGATGATTGAACAAATGCAGTGGTAATATTGACATTTAAGATAAATATCTGTTTTCAACTTTGGGCTTAAGCTAATGAAAAGAATAAGCTGAATTTAAAAATGGTTTTAACATAATGTATTACATCCAAGTCTTAAAAAAAATTAGAAAATAGACCAAAGAGTATGATGTATCCTTATGCTTTGGGTTTGTTGTCTATGAAAAAATATTTCAATCTCTAAATATTTCTGCAGTGATTTGAAGTTTGACGCATTAAGATATAGACCTATGATATTGTTTAATTTTGAAGATTATTTATTAAAATGCAATAAATGGGATTGATGTAACTACATGTTAACATTTATTAAAAATCTATTTCACAGTGATTCCATCTCTCTGAAATGTTTTTTGTAGTTTTGTGAGAAATATTTATCTTATGAATTAAAATAATATTGCTTGTGACTTTTAGATTTTGCAGATGATTGTTTTTATAAATAATGTTTCAAGTGCTTCAGGTTGAGTTATGAGATCTATCATTGTAAGAAAATAGAATTAAAGATAAATGGCTTTTCAAAAAAGAAGAAAATAAAAATTGATTGCAGAATTATTTTAGAAGAAATTATCAATTATAACTATAAAAGTCTAGATTATAGTATTTACATAAATGGAAATATAGTGAATGAAATTAATCATAGAACTTAAATTTGGATATCGTTTTAATGAATATTTTATCAATTCTTATTTATGGATTTGAGACTTAGTTAATGGAAAAGCAGCACAGGGATATTAGAATAACAGCAAAATATGGATATATGTTGAGAGAAACAAAATCAAAAACAAAATATATGGATGAGAAATTGAACAGAAATTATTGATACCATTGAAAAATTAAAATAGATTTCAGTTAGAGATATTATTAGAAGAAATTGATGAACATCTGTAATTTTAAACTGGATCTCAAAAGTTTATAAAAAAGCCTAGAAAGAAATTGAACAACTTGATATTGATGGATGAGGTAAAGAAGTTTTCTGAAGTAATATGAAGAAAAGAATCTGTTTCAGAGAAACTGAATTAAACATAGAGACAGCTTTATCCTGCATTGTATTGATACTAATTGAAAATGATGATGACATTTATATCAAATTGAATACTTCATAGGCATTCTTAATTATTTGCAGAAAGAATAGGGGACAGTATATTTTAAACTTGGTTAAAGAAAGTAGAGATATTTAGGAAGTAAATTATTTAATCATAAATTTGATTAGAGTTAATATTTATTTTAAGATTTAGATGTTATATATCTACAAATGCATTAAATTATTTGTGGATATATATTAAATATGTGGGGAAAGTCTAAAATTTTCCAACATTACTAAATAAAAAGTTATAAGCTGATTTTTAAAAATATTCTTTTGAATATTTTCTTTTATTTAAATGAAATTGTTTTTGCAATTTAAGTCCCAAAAGAATTTATACATTATTAAATTTGCTTTATTTAAATGTTTTTTCAAAAGTAAAAATAATTAAGTTAAAAAATAATGAGTATTTGGAGGTGGAAAACAACCTGAACTTGTTTTCTATTTTCATAGAAGATAAAAAAAAAATAAAGGAATGAAAATCTGTTATGTTATATTTTGAAATTTATCTATTGAAACTATATAAAAACAGAAGCTCTTTTGTTCAAATTCACTCTACTGAAAATTATTTTTATTGACTTCTCTCTAAAACAAAATTATCAGAAAAGGGGTCTGACTATATTTGAGTCAAGTTACTTTGAAGCACCAGAAAAACCTAAATTAGAACTAAGTATTTGATAAGTGGAAAAGAAATCATGAGTGAATAAGTAAAAACTTTTAGAATCTCTTCCTTTAAATGTCTGCCCCAACTCTAAAATGATATCATTTATATTATTTCATATGCAACTCAATATTTCTCAATTAATATATAAAAGGATTAATCAAACTTCCAGAAAACTTATTAATGTTCGAAATTTTCTATTATATAATTACTTGCACAAGAAACACTAAAGTTTGTCAATACTATCAGAGGCAATTTGTATTATGTTTAAAAATTGCCTGAAATAATCTTCACACATAACCAGAAGCTACATTACAAGTTTGAAAAGGTTTATTTAAAAGAAGATGGTTATAAGTTTTTTTTATAAACTTTTCTTACAATTTTCATAGGGAAAAAAAAATTGTAGATTTACTTATCTTTCTCTTTTAAATATCAAAATACAGGAAAATTTATTAGAAGAATGAAGATAACTTCAAAACTATTAGATAATCATTCCATAGAGAAAATTATTCATATATAAATTTGAAATAATATATATTAAGGCTATAACCTTAAGACTATGCGACAATAGGGCCTCTATAAATCTAAACACAATATTAACGTATAGTCTTTAGGTTATAGCCTTAATTTATATATTACTTATGTAATGAGTATGCGCTTTACAAATTATTAATTACAACTTTATATGAAATAAAATATTTTATTTTATATGTTAGTTACTATTCTAATGCAAGGTAAAAAGCACTGAAAAAGTTGAATTAAAATATTTACATTATAAATATCCACATTAAAAATTAGAATTGGAATTAAATTAAGTAAATTTCTTAATTATTAAAGTAAAAGTATTTAATAATATTGTATAATTAAAGTGGGTTTTGTCATATGTGTATTTTATTTGTACAAGATTAGATTCATGAGTTACCGATGCTTGGAAATGAATAAGTTATTAAATTTTTTTGAAATTATAGATATTTGTAATATGAAAAATTGCTTATAATCTTATTGCTGGTTTCAGGCCGGTTGTTGATGATGTCGCAGCGCCATCTGATGGTGGCAGTACACTCCCTCCTCAACTACCATTTATATTTTTATGGACAATTAACTTCACCCTGTACCATAAAATATAGTGTAACGGATACAGACATCGTTACATTATTTTTTTTTATTAAACACGAAAGAAGAAAAGTTCGCAAATAAAAACTTCTTTTGTTTAAGAATTAAAAATTGAAATTAAATATCATCTAAACTCAAATATATATATATAATCGCACAGATGAAAAAAACATTATTAAAAAGAATCGTTATTAAAAAAAAAAAGAAAAAAGTATTTTAAAACTAAATTGTCAGTAAAGATTTAAAGATAAAAATATATCTTTAAGTTTGGAAAACACATTAATTAATCAGAAAATGGAAATGATTGTTTTAATTAGTTAAATGTAAACTACCTTTGGGCATTTAAAATATATAAGCAAAGGTCATATAGGAGAGAAAAACAATGGAATCGGACCTCAGCGAAAGGACCATCACATCGATGACGTAATGTCAATTGAATCCTTAAAATTAATATAAAAGGGAAAGTTTGGAAATTATTAGTTACTTATTACGAGAGGACAGATACGTGTTAGTGCGGAGTTGAAGGAGGAGATTGAAGAGATGCACTCTTCAATCCCTTCAGTTTTGTTTAAAAAAAAGAAATGACATCGGTTTTTTTTACATTAAGGACCAGCTACAGTAAAAGACCTCCGGATAAATAAAAAAACAACGGTTAACTGGATACCAATATCTTCAGGACGGCGTGGGAATTTCCGTTCGAAATTACAAACAACTACAAAGTATGGACCTTTCAAAACCGTAAGAACTTTAGATAATTCATGAACATTAAATTAAAAACTTTCCGTCTTTAAAATAATTGAAATAGATTCCTATCTGACCAAACTAAATTATTTATTAATTAGTTATAATTTTATTTGATGTATTTCCTTTTTTTTTTAAAAAAAAAAAAATCATTTCCATTTATTTTTTTTTGTTCTTTTAAGTTTTTATTATGATTTCTGTTTTTCGCTAATTTAATATTATATAAATGTTAAACTTAAGTCGGGCGTGAATGGCTATATAGATTTGTAAAGTTATATTAGGGGAGGGTAATCTTAGGTTATTTGTTTCATAATTGAATTAGGTCAATGGATTGGATATATTGGTGTAATTAGTAGATGTAGTATGAGGTTCGCTACGGGCAGAATCGCTGTATACGCCGCACAAAACCTTTTTGCCTATGGATGGGATTGTAAGTCGGCAAAAAGGGTCGCGGTCCCTTCCTATGGAGTTTTTATTTTATTGTTTTTCTTGCCATACAGATGTAATATTCCTGTATTGGACAAGAGTCAATGTCTTCTCTAACTATACTATTCAGATGTCGTTTCCTGACAGTATAGTATATTGTGCTGTTGTATTTTCATGCTACATTGAATACATCAATGTATCAGATGGATTAACACCGGTTTGACTGCGAACTTTTGGCCTAAGGTTAAACAAGGATAGAATATTTTCTTTTTCAAATGCAAATCTGTGTAGTCTATTCATACTCGACACTCTAAATAAAAATGTATTAAAATTATGTTGGGTATAGACGCTTACATGGATTCGTTAACGGTTACTTATGTTGTTGGTTTTCATGTTCGATTAGAATATTAAGTTATTGGTGTCTTGCGGCATCTTATGATGAATGCCATTGGGTTTCTTATAAATTTCCCTCTGCATTTCCATCAATGACTTTATATTTTGATCGTTTATGTTTACTTTGAAATGTTTTTGACCGTGTAATCTATGTAACCAATCTATACTCAACATTTATAAAACAAACTTTTATAAATCCCATCTGTGCGAACTTATAATAGTATAAAAATTAAAATGTAAATTAAAATCTAAAATAAAAGTTAAAAATAATGTTAAATGTTAAAGTAAACATGCTAAAATAATAATGTTAAATTTTATATACATGTGCGTAAATAAATATTTGTATGTTAATTACTGGCAGTGGCTTATTTTATTCTTTTTTTAAAAATTATTCTTAGATAAGAATTTATGAAATATAAATCTCTTCTGTTCCATTGAGCTAGTGACAATGGGCTAACGACCGGAATCAATCAAAATATATAAAATAAATAATTTTTTTTTAAAACTTACGTATCTGCCTACTTTATAAATTTTTCTAGGTTCAAATGCCTAGATGGCGCCCTGTAGTGCAGATTACGTTAAGCTCTTTATTCTCCGGATCGTTATAATAGTGAGATACTTCAACTTGAAATTTATGTATGTATATTAAAATTATGTGAAGAGATAAAAATAATATTAAAAAGAAATAAAGTAATAGAGAAAACGAATATCAATAAAATAAAATATTTAATCAAAATATTGTATCAGGAACTAATTACAGAAAGGAAAAAGTAAAATCAAATAATGGAGGAAATTCAATTAGTATCAGCTAACTACTAATTGAAGTTACAGTAAAGATTGATAAAACTTCATCCGGGTCCTCTTGAACTATATTATTACTTCAGAAAACAAAAGAGCAAAAAAGTATAAAAAGACTGGAACAGAAAAAGGAGTACCTTTTTCGTCCATCTTTGTCATATGCGTCAACTGGGATTCCACCAGGGAGAAGCAAAGGACATCTTATTGCCCACGATCTCAGCTCCTAAAGGTACCCAAGCTGACTAGGGTTAAAACAGATCACTCGATTTAAAACATCTTCAGGGCCTGCAGGATTAAAAGACTTTGGCAAAGGTAAAGTATTGCCTTCTGTTTGTTATTTAATTATTAAATATATATTAAGTGAAAGGGACTTATATTCCAAAGCAATGGAGCAAGGACTTATGTAATTGAGAAGAATGTGAATTTATATGAATAGTATAATTTGGTATATTTATATATCCTATTATTCTTACATATTGTACGTTGTATCAAAATGCATGAAGAAATTGAGTTGCTATAGGTTTTATTTTCTTTGTATTCCAAAGAAAATTAATTTCTAAAATAATATATTCTTACTTGGGGATTATTAAACTAAGACATAGCAAACCTGGTGCAGTCATTAGTTCAAACATATTTAGAGAGGAAACTAGTAGGGTAGTTAAAGTAAAAAAAAAAATGGTTTTGTGGATAAACGTTGTAACATTTTCCGTTTTGCTAGGCCTCTTACACGCTAATATAAACTGCGCGTGAGTTGATCAAGCTATGTCAAAAAAGAAGAAAGTTATATTTCTATTCTAAAAACATAGCTATATTTCCTGATCAACTCGGACTATTAATTGTTGAGAATTGTGCTATTGACGAAATCAGCTTTTAATTTATTTAATCTGGGCGCCAGAATTCCTAAGAATTTGCTGAAATCGTCATATAACATCTCACAAATAAAAAAAATACTTTTAAACTAATCGGTATTGCATCATACCATAACGAGAATTAATTTTTTTAAGATTATTATTCCTGGGCTTATTCAAACATATTGGCAAAGGTAAATTACATTTTTAAATCTTATTAAACCACTAATAGATTTAATAATAAAAAATAATAACTACTATTAATAACGCACAAATGAAAATTGATATTAGAAATATTTTTATTCTAATAGATAAAAAAAAATACTTGAAATAAATTACTTATCAGGTAAATTAGAGAGAACACATATTAATTCAAATAGGACGCAATCAATAAAATAAAATAATTAATTAAAAAGTTTTATATAAACAAAAGTCTCTTGTACAGAAAAAACGAAAGTCTCTATCGGGATTATTTTAAGACTTGTTTGCAAACGCTTAATTTTGTCACAATCAGGAGTAATGAAGCATTACTTACCGGTAAGTTTTGGGAATTCAGTAGTAGATAACTATGCATAGTTTTTTGGGTAAAATGAACTCGGCCTTTTGGTTATTATTTGATCCTGTTGTCCATTCTCCTAGTCGGTCATGAAAGCTTTTCTGGTATACATCTTCAGGCATGATGTCTTCAGAAGCTCCGGTTCACTCCGACATGCCGAATTACTTCAGCGTAGAGCGATCTTGGATATATTATTGCTATCCAAGACCAACTAGAGAAACCAACGAACAAGATGTCCTTCAAACTGATCTCTGCCTTTTATACTCTCTAGAGGCCCAGTTTTCCGACTTCTGCGCATATCTTTTGTTTGTCCAAATATCCATTGATAATCTTATATATTCTTTATAAAATTTATGTTACAAAGTCTCTATTTTTTTCAGCATAATTCTGCCATCTTTAATTAGTTGAAATATTTTTACTTTCTCTTATCTAGATTGGTAATTTGTGTCTTTTGTTCTCTCCAATTCTAACTTTTATTTCTAATTACATAAAAAAAAAACGAAAGAATAATTTAACTTTCATTGTACGTTATTTTTTTTTAAAAAAAAATTAGTCAAAAAAAATCTAAATTTACTTTTATTTTTTAGCTTCTACCAAATGCCAATATATTTGCAACATTTATAAATAAACGTTACAACGTCTATCGGTGAGTTTGATTGTGGGGAATGCTGCGGAATGGCCACTATCTATGACCCAAATTGAAAACTTTTTTACTCTAAATAGAATTCAGGATAATAAACTAAAAGTCTCAGCATTTTTATGCTTTTCAGGTAAAAAAGCTATAGAGATAATGTATAAGTTTTATGGCATACACATACACCCATCACTGATAGCATACAATATGAGGAATTAATAAAAAAAACTAAATGAATATTTTAAGGGAGGATCAATTAAAGAGTAATTCTGCCTTAATTAAAGAGCTAGCAAAGGGTTGTGGGTATGGGATTAAGTCAAGGAAATATTTTTATATCAATTACTCTGGGGCATGTCTGATTACAGACTGAGACAACAGTTGTTAATTGATATTGATTTAACATATCAAAGTGCCAGACAGAAAGGCATAACTTATGAGCTAATATTAGAGCAGGATCATATTTTTAAATCTAATCCTGAAAAGTTTTAATACTCAAGTTTTCAAAATGGGGAAAAATGTATAAATCCGCGCAAACCTGAAGTTGAAAAGGAAAACAATATTTCATACTTCTGTTGTGGAAAAACATGTCATATGGTAAAAGTGTGTAGATGGAGGCAGGAAATATGTTTTAAATGTGATTGTAAGGGTATCAAGCATAAGTATTTAAAAAACTCAATAACGAAAAGAATCAAGAGAAAATGTTTCAGAAAAATAGGAGAGGTAAACCCTTGAGTAGAGATACACAGTAAAAAATATAGTAGTTGAAGGCTCGCAACAATTCAGACAGAATTGCAAATTTACGGCAAGGAAATTGATAGTGGCATCAATAATGCCAGAGGTAGATTGGAGAACACTATCAGCAGCAGATGCTTGTATAAAACTAGAAAAAAAAAAAAACATTAAAGCCCAAGACATATGCGGCAATGCATTAAAGTTACTAGGGCGAGTACATGTATCAGTTAGATACCACGAAAAATAATTAAGTTACCACTATTCATAGTACAAATAAAATTCACCCTATAATAAGTAGGGATTGGTTTAGTGCAATAGGAATTCAGGTTAGTGTAATTAAAAAAATTTCCCTTAAACAAAAATATAAAATAAATACCCGGATGTATTTAGCAAAGAGTTGAGCAAAATAGCAACAATCTCACAGAGGTTGAGCTAGTAGAAAATGCATGGACAATTATCTGCAAACTGCATAAAATTTTATTCGTGCAAAGATAAGTCAAGAAAATTCAAGCATTGGTTAATAAAGAAGTATTGACATCTAGTGGAAATGGCAGACTAGGCTATACCTATAATTGTAATTACAAAACCTAATACTCAGATACGAATATGTGATGCCTACAGGGTAACAGTTAATAAGTATTTAAATAAGGGGCATATCCTGTACCAAATGTAAGAGAGGCATTGGCAAGTTTACAAAATGCATCTTATTTTTCGAATCTGGACTTAAACTCAGCCTTCCATCAAATGCCAGCAACCAATGAAGCTGGTGAAATATTAACACTTACTACCCCTATAGGATTATTTAAGAGTAATAGGCTTTTGTTCAGAATTTCAACAGCCCAAATATATTTCAGGCAAAAATTAATGCATTATTGCAAGATTTCAAGAGTATCATACTTTATTTTGATGACATACTAATAACACCAGATTCGGAAGTGACGCTATAGCAAAAACTGTTTAAGGTATGTGCAAAATTACAAAAATTCGGAGTAAAATTAATTCAATTTTTCTAGGGCATATAATCTCCGGCAAAGGTAAACGTCCATCACTCATAAAAGGTGAGAAAATCAAAGAATGTTAAGGAACTTCAAGCATTGTGCTAGATTAATCAATTGCTTTGAACCATTCTTTCAAAATAAGGCAAAAGTTGCAAAACTCCTTTTTGAACTATTAAAAAAGAATCCAAAATGGCAGTGGCTAAAAAGCCATATGACGCCTTTTTTATGTACTAAAATTCCGCTGTCATTGGACAAATTATTAATTCATTTTGATAATAAATTGTGAAGTAAGATTAACTACAGATACTTCTGAATGGTGTGTGGGAGCTGTACTATGCCATCTACGTTATAATATTGAATATCCCATAGCATATGCATCTAGGACCCTTTCTAAAGCCAAGAGAAACTATAGTCAGATTGATAAAGAAATTTTGGCTATCATATTTGGTTTAAAAAAATTTCACCAATACATATATGGCAGATCTTTTCAAATAATAACTGATTATAAGCCGTTATTAGGTATACTGCCAAGTGACAGACTAGACCCTGATCATGTGAGTCCATGGATGCTACAATGGAGAAATATATTAGCATAAATTAGACTATCAGCAGGTTTATAAGAAAGGGAAAGAAATTCAGCATGTGGATATGTTGTCCATTAATTCAGACTAAGAGGAACCCCAAATAAATAAAATTGAAATCAATTATATAGATGTCATGCATTCAGAGCTATTGAATTGTAATAATACAATACCAAAACGGTCAAGGGATGATAAAGCATACCAGTTACTCAAGGGTTGGATCAGAAATGGCTGACCTAAAAAAAACTATAAGGTGTGGCACCAGCTTTTTGGACAAACCGGGAAAATCTATCATTTAATAAAGGGTATGTGTTAATGGGGGACAAGATGGTTATATCAACTGAGGGTAAAAATAGTCTTAAAATTATTACATGAAGGCCATCCAGGAATAATGTGTGCGAAAGCTTTAGCGCGTAGCTAAGTCGTGTGGCAAAGAATAACTGTAAATATAGAAAATTACGTTAAGAAATGTACAGCCTGCCAGTTGGAAAGGAGCATGAAACCAAGGGAATATATATTGTGACCTAAAGCAGATAAACTATGGCAGAGACTATACATGGATTATGCTGGTCATGTTAATCAGTGGGAATATACAATTAGTACTCATACTCTAAAGGGCAGAGTTCTGCATTGCTAAAAATACTAGTGTGAGTGAATCAATACAAAGTTTAAATGCTATTTTTTTATGCCAGAGATTATCAGAAATATTTGTCTCAGACAATGGTGCGGGTTTTACTCCTCAAGAGATGGAGGATTATTTTATAAATAAAGGAATCAAACACATCCAAGCACACCCCTACCACCCTGAATCAAATGGCCTAGCTGAAAAGATTGTTCAACAAATTAAAAAAGCTTTAAGAAAATCTATTCATAACAACATACAAGAAGTTTTATACAACATGATATGCCATTAACAGTTACAAATTAATCATCTGAGTTGCTGATGTACAGGAAATTCCATATTAAACTTGCAATATTAATTCCCAAGATGGATGAATACTCCCATTATAATGGTGAAGTTAACACATTTCTAATAGGTAAAGAAGTTTGGATATGCAATCTGTTAGAAAAGAAATTGATCGTAGGGCTAATCACCGGTAAATTATCCAGACAATTTGAATACAAAAATGGAAAGGAATATCAGAGGCATATAAACCATGTTTGTCATTAAGTCCAGAAGACACAGTTTTCAATGGCAAGACTACCAAATAGTAAAGAGTCAGCAAAACTGAGTGGAAAACAAGAAAATGAATGCAGAACCAGATGCAAAATTCAAGAAAATCTACAGCCTCACTTAGAATGTAAAGAAGATGAATCAGAAACCGAGCTAGAATTCAGGGAAAGGCAAAGATTGCCCAGACTCCAACATATAAAAGGTAAGCCAAAAAAATTACAAGATTATGTTTAACCATACTAACCTATTTTCTGGAGTAAAGGGAAAATTATTGAAATATATGTATATTAAAATTATGTGAAGAGATAAAAATAATATTAAAAAGAAATAAAGTAATAGAGAAAATCAAATTTTAATTAAAATAAAATATTTAATCGAAATATTGTAATAGGAACTAATTACAGAAAGGGAAAATCAGATAATGGAGAAAATTCAATTAGTATCAGCTAAGTACTAATTGAAGTTGCAGTAAATATTGAATTGATAAAACTCCACCCGGATCTTCATGAACTATATTATTACTCCAGAAAACAAAAGAGCAAAAAAGTATAAAAAGACTGGAACAAAAAAAAAAAAGAGTGCCTTTTTCTTCCATCTTTGCCATTCAGGTCAACTAGGATTCCACTGGGGAGAAGCAGCGGAAGAAACCAGTGGGGGGCATCCTAGTCCCCAGGATCTTGGCTCCTGAAGGTACCCAAGCCGACTAGGATTAAAACAGATCACTCGATCTTATTATGCTTTTAAAACACCTTCAGGGCCTGCAGGATTAAAAGACTTTAATCTTGGCAATTGCCTTCTGTTTGTTATTTAATTATTAAATATATATTAAGTGAAATGAATTTATATTCCAAAGCAATGGAGCGGGGACTTATATAATTGGGAAGCTTGTGAACTCATACAAATAGTATATCTTAAGTGTATTTATATATCCTATTATTCTTACATATAGTAACTTGTATTAAATTGAGTGAATAAATTGAGCCACTGTTTTAGTTCCTCTGTGTTCTAAAGAAAATTAATTCCTAAAATAATTTGTTATTCTTAGTCTGAGATTATAGAGCTAAGACATAGCAGAACTAATGAGTTTATGGGTATTTTATTATGTAGATAGCATATCCCTGTTGTACATGCTTATAATATGCTTTTGATTTGTATCTACTAGAGTGCTGAATGAAGAATATTAATTTTATTTTTTTTATTGTTTTTTTTTATTTGATGGATATTGTTTACTAACACTATCATATTTACTTTTTAGTAATTTTATTAGTTCATTTTATCTATTAATTATTTCAGCTCAAGTATATTTAAATTTTATCATTCAATGTTAGTTCATTCTATTTGTTAATTATTTCAGCTCAAGTATATTTAAATTTTGTCATTCAATGTAGATAATATAGTCAATATGATGGTCTCAATTTCTTGATTATTATGATAAAGAAGATTTAAAGTTATAGATTGCAAGATTAGTTCAGTAGTCAGAGAATTTTTGAAGTATTGAAAAAAGTTAATTCAAAAGAAAAGTGTATTTAAACTTACAAATGTTAAGTTTAAAAACATATTTGCGATGTATTTACAGCATTCTTAATTGCTATACCAGGGTCAAGAAAATAATTATTATAATAAATGAACTTGTTAAATTGTAATTGGTTTGATTATTTATTTAAATATCATTAAAATATGGAAAATTAATTATTTGAAGTAAGAAACAATATTATCAAAATCACACTTTTCTTTATTTTTGCCGTAATATCCTATAAATACAATTTAATCAAACCGCTTCAAACACTTTTTAGAAAAACTCTTTATTTGTACATATATATACACCTACGTTTCGACTGACCTGCAGTCTTCTTCAGAGCAAGTTTTTTTTTTATTTAGAAGATCAAAATAAACTTGCTCTGAAGAAGACTGCAGGTCAGTCGAAACATAGGTGTATATATATGTACAAATAAAGAGTTTTTCTAAAAATTGTTTGAAGCGGTTTGGATAAATTGTATTTATAAGAAACAATATATATCATTGTATAAAAAATGCATGTAATATTTATTTAACATATTGTTATGATATAGTCAATTATTTTCTCATTATTGAATTTATATATGAGGGTTTTGATTTGTTTTAATTATTTATATTATTATTGTTTTGTTTTTTCCATTATTGGACACTGGATGATTTTATGTCAGAAATAATTCGTTAACATTAAATAGATTACTAACATTTGAAAAGGGCACTAAAGCAGATGCTGAAAAAAGCTTTTTATGTATGAAATTATTATTGATTATATAGTTGTAATAAAGAATCTATTGTTATTTTCTGATTATTATAATCAGAAAAGCATGAGCAGTCAAGATTCTTTAAAATTAAACATCATAAATAAGTAATATCTTTGTGGAAATTGATATAAGAATAAAAGTATTCCTTTGGAAAGTTAATGGATTTTTGTATAATAATTTGAAGTGTAATCTGTTGAATAATCAGTCAAGGGTGGAATTGTATACAGCTTGTATATTAGTAAACCTTTGTTATATTTGTTAAATTTGTATCTTTTTTCTTGTTTTCTAATAGTGATTTCATTCAATACATGTAGATCAAAGATGTTCTTGACTCCCTGATATATGCTGGAAATAACAGATGTGATGATAATGGAATGAAAAGAAATGATGTGTGAAGAGAAATCTAGAGCCTAGCAAAGTAGTAGTTTGTAATTATCTTATAGTTTTGATTAATGATACTGTTGTTCTCTCTTTGTGGAGTACATCCTGAAATGCAAAAAATAAAGGCACCATTTTTAAATGATTGGGGTAAATTCAATTTTAGTCACTCTCCAGGTTCTGGAAAAACTTAGTGGTATCCATACAAACTATAAATAACTGCCAAAAAACATTAAATAAAGATTAAACTTATACTGTCTTCCATGAATATTTCAAGCACACAATTTCATCCTTTACAATTTATATATATATTGAACCAACCGCCTCTCAACTAGAACTAAAATTACCAATTAAATACGGGAAACAATAACAACTATCGACAAAATATATATATATATCAATTAATATTTTACTATACTTTGTCCTCCTAAACTACCCTTCCAGAAAGTGGTTGGTTTTCAGGTAAAGTGTCAACTATCATCAGTAGTGAACTACCAATAACACCCAATGCTCGACTACCAAATATACACCGACCAAATAAACACTTTATTTTATTTTTAAAAGAAGAAAGAAAATCCCTTAGGCGCCAGCTAATTACGTTAGAATTAGCATGTCTATCTGATAAGCATAATTTGGTACCTGAAATCCCCGCTAACTCAATCACTTTCCAACCACCCACTAATAGACAAACAAAAGGTATCTTAAATGCCCCCTCAAAGCTACTACTAATTTTTTAAAAAACTAAAATAATTTCCCGACCCATTCAAAATAATACTTCAATCCTTTAAAACCATAATAATAATATTACACTAACTGCCGAAATATTTATATCTTTAACTTAGCGAATCTTTTATGAAATACTGTTATCAATAATTAGATTTTTTTTTCCTACTTTTATTAAGAAAAATAAATATTTATACTTACCTGCACGTATCAAAATAAACATAAATATTTTAAGGAAAATAATTTAAGTATTTTTTTCATTTAAAATAAATTAATCGTTTTATCTTTTAATGAAATACACACACTTTTTTAAAAATTAAAATAAAGCATTTTAATACATTACTTTAGCAAATAAAGTATACACATTACATTATATTTTATTTCTCTTTTTTTTTTTTTAAACAAAAAAAAAAATCAAATCACACATACGTGCATGCAATTGTTTCAAAAATATTAT
Organism: Epiperipatus broadwayi; assembly: GCA_028023455.1. Classification (NCBI taxonomy): domain Eukaryota; kingdom Metazoa; phylum Onychophora; class Udeonychophora; order Euonychophora; family Peripatidae; genus Epiperipatus; species Epiperipatus broadwayi. The sequence continues at coordinate 7,864,504 of JAQFVV010012404.1, forward strand.
TTAATAATAGAAGCTGATTTTACTTATTTTTATTATTGCAAATATTATCTTTTGAAGTTTAAAGTTTTATTTTTAAGATTAATTCATAAAGTTCAAAGTTCTTTTAATAAAGTCTATCTTTTATTTTAAGAAGAAATCAGGAATATTAAGATATCAAAGTCAAATAATTACCTAGGATTTTTTTAATACGACGGAACCAGCATAATGGAATTATTTTTAACTCATTGATGACCGGTAAACAATTCCTCCGTAGATTCAGTGACATAGTATGATTTTCGTGGCTGGTTTGGCGTACACACACACCGCTGTTCGTTTAGTCTATTTAAACATGATCACTTTCCGAACTAATTGCAGATCTTAAATGCATAGAGTGGCTTCGGTCGATTGCACACCACATTGGTTTTAACAATGCAACATTTTTTGGAGATATTACTTCAAAAAATAAGCACCACACACACACACAAGCCCAAGAATAATAAAATGTTGAGCTATTTATACTGTTTTAAACAATGGAAAACTTTATTAGCAGCAGCGTCTTTGGTCTCGTGAAATAAATCAGCTTTTGCTTCTATTTTTTATTAAAAATCACATACACACACGCACATATATTTAATTATTTTATTATAAGATAAAACGAAATCTTTTTATTTTATTATAAATTCATTTAAAGAATATTAAAATCATTTTTTTATTACAAGACTTTTTTTTCCTCTTTTAAAGAAAAAAAAATCTTATTATTTTAAAAAGCGTTTACAGTTTATTTTTATTTAATAACAAATTCCCCCTCCCCCCTTGCTCTTTAGTTTTTACATTTTATTCTCTCAATTTTAAATTTTTATATTTTAAAACATGGGATTCATAAAATTAATTAAATATCAATGTACTTCGGTACAATATATATATATGAAATAAAAGTTTTTTTCAATCTTTTTATTTTATACATATGTGCATAAAAAAGATTATGTACAAAGTTATATATTATAAAAATAATATTTCCACTACCAAGGATAAATTAGCAATAGAATTCTGTGCATTTATGAAATCCCATGCAGTATTTGGTATCACTTACACATTGAATAAAGCTGATCTAGTGTGTTAATTATTTATTAAGAAGCTAAATTAACAAAATATGAAATTTTAATAAAATATGTATTATGCCTAAAATTGAACAACTGAATCTAGATTTTTGAAAAAGACTCAAGAAATTTTTTAAAAGCCCATAGCATGAATGAAAAATTATGAACTAAATCAACTAAATGTTATCAAAGAAAAATTATTAGAAGGAAAAAAAAATATATTTTAGTAGCTTTAAACTAATAAAAAATCTTTGAGAATTAAAAAAAGACAAAATTACTTAAGAAATTAGTCACTGAGAAAGATATTCTATGATTATAACAAAACATCGGCTTTGTTTTGTAGAACTACTAGAATCTAGTTAAATGGGGAAATTTTCAGCCGATTTTAAAATATATAATAAAGAACTACAATTGACCAACATTTTTTTCAAGGGAATTTAAAGTACCATCCAGTGTTTCTCATCAAAATACTTTTCAACCATATACATGGAGTTTTCTATTCAGAAATTGTACACAAATATACAAAACATATTTGTATGGCAATTATTGAAGATTTCTTAAGTTTTTTAATATTTTATTAGCATCTTTTTTTTATAGTGATTTACTACCCAGTCATCAAGAAGGTCTGTCTATTCTTCGCAGTCAAGCAACATTTACCCAGTCTATTCTTTCAGTGGCACTCTTAAAGTTTCAGCAAATATTGAATGATGAAAGCAGCACCAATGAAGAAAATATGCAAGAGTTGTTTAGTAACTGTTGTATTCTTGCTAGGTATGATATAACTCTATTTTCATGGACAAAATCAAAAGAATAATTTTTCTTGTTATACTATTTTTTTTTTTTAATTATTATTCCAACAGGATATTGATGAAACAGTATTCTAGTGATAGTGATAATGAAGATAATGATGCAGAACAAAACAGTTTGTGCTTGGAACTTCTCCATCTGGTAATCAGCATCATCTGTAAATACTACATTGAGAAACTAGATATATTTTTATATTGTACAGGTAAAATTATTTATTATTGTAAAGACTTGAAAATAAGTTATATAATCTATTTTATAAAAATGATGATCAAGAAGAAAAAGATTAGAATAATGGTCTTTGAAATTATTATATATAATTCAGGAGTGAATGAACAAATAGCGGAAATTTCCTGTCAGATGTTGTGGTGCACATCTTCTCTATTAAATACTAACTTTCTTTACTACTTTAATAACAGAATTGTTATAGCATGAAAAATTATTACTCAAGTTTTTTTCAAAGTTTACCTTTTAGTGATTTTTCAAATATTAAAATTTAATGAAGACAGAATTGCTTTTTACATAGTGCAGACTGCAGTTTTTTCCAGATAATAAAACTAATTGCAAAATATTTCACAGTTATTTCGGGAAAATCCCTTAAATCTTATTTCTGTTTCTTGCTCTCTTTTTTTTTTTTTTTTTGTTTTGAGCATTCACTAAAAGACTTGATTAGAATCCAATTATTATCATTTTTTTCTGACAAGATACAAACAATTGTGGAGTGTTATCATGGGAAATATTATTATAACACGTTGAAGTATTTTTCACTATCTCTTGCCCTTGATATTCATAAATTTTTGAAGACAGTTAAGATGGAACTTACTAACTTTTCTATTGCCTTGCTAATACTTTTTACCTCTTTTTCAAATTTGTAAATGAATGCTAAATACAAAAAAACTGATAAATTATGATTTTTATTTAATATGTCAAGCATGAACTGTCCTCTTTTTTTTTTTTTTGTACTTGAACAATTCTCATTGCTTCTTTTTCTAATCAGTCATTTTTTCACCAAAAGAAAACGCATTTATAACTATTAAATTGAGTTAGTTGAAAATTGTATATTACCAAAGCTGTGTCATTTAAAATACTGGAATATATGTCAAGCATCGTAATTTGTCTGATGTTTATTTTTAGTAGACCTAAATATATAATATTAATAAACTTGACTATGAAAATCAATTATCAAACTTAGTGTGAATAAAGATAATGGATAGCAAAAAAAGTTTCCAAGAAGGTAGAGGCAGTGCTGTAGGTCTTGTTTAATTCTATATGATAGTAAAAGTATTAGATATACTGATATCAAACTGAATGTCAGTTGATACTTTTATTGAAAGTTGTGTAATAATATGATATTCTATCAAGTTTTTTTTTTAACTTAATAGTATTGAAAATTTTCATACTGGTATATAAAGTTTACAAGCAAAATGTTTTTCCCTGTGTTCACTGTACTCTTTTTAAGAAGATGGCTAAATGATGGTCAAACATTGTATCTTGAGAAGAAGTCAAATTTTTATAATTACTTTAGAATAATTAATGCTTAAACATTGGTTGAAATGTTTTAGAGGGAGACATCTGTGTGAATTATTGTTTTTATTTTTTGAAGAATTGCTACAGTGCTTTTTTTAAAAGTCAATATATACTTTATCTACACTGCTGTTTCCCCTTTTAAATGCCTTTAAATAACATCAAAAAGTTTATTTTTAATTTAGAAGTCTTGGGAAGAATGGATATGAAGTGATCTCCATCACATATTATGAGATGATTATTATTTTATGATGAAGTTAATATATTTTGAATAGTGTATTCTCTTGACTATTTTCTTTTTATCAATAAAGATCTCATCATTTATAAATTTTTAAAAACTATTTTGGTAAGACATATAGTCTTATTAATAAAGACAAGTTTATTAATAGATTATTTATATACTTACTACTTCTTAGATTTGTATAGAATTCACTAAAAAACATTTATAGTTCAAATAAATTCAGTATCTGAGATGAGTATTGTTGCAATTTTTTTCAATATAAATTTTTATTTGAGAATTATTTTTGTCCAAAAAAAAAAAGAATTACACAGACGTGCTTCATTTCCAGTATTTTTATTTTCTTTTTTTATATGAGTGATACAATCTTTTTTAAGGTGTATTTATTTTTTAAAAGCTTCAAAAAGTTCTAGTGCCCTCCTGAATTTTATTTATTTATTTTTAATTATATACATGCATAAAATTTATTTTAATATTGTTAATAATCTAGGCTTAAATCACTGTCAGTACTATGTTAGAAATGTGATTTTGATTGCACTCAGGTCAGGTGCTATATCTATGAGTAAATACAAAATCGAGATGATGTTAGTGGTATCTAGAATGGCACAAAGATATTTTAGTGATATTTTGACATCAAAGAAGATATTCTAGGACTAGATTTGAATATACAAGTATTTTCATTTATCTTACAAAACGATGCTGATCTAAATATGTTCAAAATGATTGACTATTATATATAATGGATGCATTAAAGTTACCCCAAATAAGATCTTTCCTCTCTTTTGGAAAGCAATTTAAAATATGCTATAACATAATATAAAACGTATCCTTGTTCATCAATGTTGATAAATCCATTTTTGCTAATAATTAGAAAAGTATCATGTGTTTGCAATTGCTGTGTATTACAGTTGAGACAAAAAGTTTTTTTTTGTTTTTTTTTTTTGCAGGTTGAGGTTTAATCTTTATAATTGAGGATAGTCAGGTCTATAGTCTTGTCAAAAGAAAGTGAGATACTCACCTTTAATTAATCCGCAATCTGCTAGCATAGTTTCTGGAAATGAAATTATAATCATGCACAGCATTTCCTATAGGACTAATTTTGTGGAAGTTTTTTTGTCAACTTAATCAAAATCAAGATTCTTTATGCTTCATTTCTTAAACTTTAAATAAAAAAGTTATTTAACTATAATTGTAAAAAATCTAAAAATATATAATTTAGATACATTTTGATATCTGATTATATATATTTGCCCTTTTTTTAAGAATTGGTTCACAAAAGGTTTATCCTCAGAATATATATTCTTTAAATTGATATATATGATAATTTTATGTAATTATGAATATTAGTTTAATATTTAAAATGAATAGTGTATTAAGTTGCATTTATTTTGTAAATAATTATAGTTATATTATATATTTTATCTCTTGTATGTGTCTGTATTTTATATTACTATCTTTGCAGAAAATAATTGTTCACCAAATAATGTTAATAAAGATGATTTGAATCATGAGAAACTTATAGCTTCACATATTTTGAAAGTACAGGTAATTTTTCAAAATAACTTTAAAGAGCATTTATAAAAGTAATACTGCAAAATTCTCTATTTTTTTATTAATATAAATTAATATAAATAAATTTTATAAATATAAATAATATATTGCCAGTTAAAAGAAACAACTGAAATAACTTCTCAGAAACATTATTGGAATAATGGCAGTAAAGTTGTCAACATACTTGTGTTAAAGTGTTATTTAAATTTTGTTTTTTTTATATATATATTTGTGCGATCAACAAAAGAATTAGTGATTACAGAAATTATAAAATATATATTTTAAACTGGAGATAAAGATTTTCCATAATAGATTAATTTGATTAGGATGGCCTTGATCTTCGTTAAACTTGGATAATAATTCCACAGAGAGTTGAATTTGGTGTTATACAAGATTACTGTTATTTTACAAATTTGGGAATATTTGATATTAAAACTTTATATGAACAGTTTGTTATTTATTTTATGTTTATTTAATGTGTTAAATAAATTATTAGAGTAATACATGTATCAAATATGACCATATAACTCCAGTGGAGATCCAGCTGGTATAATTTATATTCAATGTTTTAACATAAGATATGACAGATAAGGGAGAGTGAATACATCTTAAATCTTCTATGTTGGAGGGAGAAATAACATTTTTAACCATTATTTTTAGTTTTGAGATATAAATATTAAGTTATATTTCATTATGTGCTTTTAAAGGGACCAGTGTCTAAGAATTAAATTGATAATTTTGGGAATTTTATATGATTATATGTTTAAAGTAAAAGTTTGATAAAAAAAAAATCTGACAATCAATCTCCTCCAACATGTTTATTGTATTGCCACACATAGTGTAATTCTATACATTAAATGTAGTTATATTCGATTTACCACATGCACATCCAAAGGAGATGAAAACATCCAACTTTACTATTTGCTATCGTAAGGTGATTATATTATTGTTAAAAAATTTTTTATTGATACTTACATCAAATAAACATTGTTGTTATTTTAAAATTATATGGTACTATTCTTTAATCATCTTAATACAATTTAAATTCAAGTCCTTTTATCACACTGCTGATTCATCTAATGTTTCACGTAAATATTTTATTATATTAATTCAATTTGAACCTTGAGAAATTAAAAGTAGAAAGCGTACATCAAAGCCCGTATATGTATATATATCTCTATTAATGATTAAAATTTAAATACCTGAGAAATTATATGTTTACATGTATTGTTTAATTTATTTGGGAAATCTGGAGTGATTGCGTGTGTGTGGGTTAGAGTTTTATGAAAGCTTAACTACCTAATTTCCATTTTATTACAGTTAACCTCTTACTTACTGCATCTCTTCCAATCCCAAATCAAATATTATAGGTTACAATTTTCTACCGCAACATTTTGGGTGATGATGTAAATATAGTAAAGATGAATATTCAAATCTAAATATATAAAAACAAAAAAAAGGAAAAAAATACTGCATTTTTTTTTTATAGCAGTGAATTGACAATTTCATGCATTAACTATGGGAAGATAAAATAGTATTGTGATTATTGGTATTCATTAATTTGACATTAAAAGTTTTATGTGACTAAAGATGATAACACAGTTGTAGTATAATTTTTCCATAATGACATTGAAGTAATAATATTTACGGTCATAATAAATTGTAAAGAAGTAAAGCATTAAATATCTGTAGGCATGAAGACATTAAATAGCATTAGCTTCAAACAAATAGGTTTATCAATGTTTATCTATAATATCCAATAATTGATATTTAGTTATAAGCACAGTGAAATAATATATCCATTGAGTGGAGGAAGATGTGTGCAGAGTTGAGAGATGGATTCCTAGGTAAACAGTTTATGATTATAATATTATCGTATATTTTGGATCTTATTGCATTTTTTTATTATTATTAATTGGTATATTTCAAAATTTTCAAATGAATGAAACTAACTCGATCATTTGAGTGGGCCTGAACAGAGATATTATTTAGCCTAGGCCAAATTGTTCAAATGATTATGGAGAATAGTAAAAAAAATGGAAGACTTAAAGATTAAATTAATAAAAGTATTAATAAATTAAATGAAGATAATGGTAAAATGAACAAAAATATTAATGAATTAAGTGAAGATTTTAAGAAAGAGTTGAGGGATACTCAAAATAAAATGGATGATAAAATGAACAAATTAAGTGAAAACCTTAATAAAAAAAATAGATGATTTAAATGAAGTGTCTAGAAGTGGAGAGTTTAAGTGGGAAAATTGATGCATTCGAAAATAGTTATCGTGATGCAAAAAGGGATTCAAATGAGAGCTTAAATGAAATTAAAATAAAGTTCAGTATATATCAAGAAGAATCCGAATATAAATTTGTGATATTAGAAGGAGAAGCTAAATAAAATGAATTTTAATCTGAGGGAAAAGATAAAATAGATAGAATGTCAATCAAACATAATGGCAGAAAGTTTTAGAAATAAGTTAAAGCATAAATTGGTTCTTTATTAAGAGGAAATAAAATGGGAGTTCAAAGAAAACCATAAATTTCAATCCAGATGTGGAGGAAAAATAAAAATCTCCAAAAGGATTATAAAAAAATATTTGTCAAAGTAAATGGACTGCCAGAGTAAATGGACTGTTGAGCTAGAAATCATAAAGAAGTTTAAAGAGGAGCAGAATATTCGCAGGGAAGAAGTTAAAGTGGATATTGAAGCTAGATTAGAAGAGATAAACAAAAGAATACAAGAATTAGTTATGTAAGGATGATACGAGTGGAATATCAGATTCTCAAATTAAAATTACAGCTCATACAAGAACTGGATTAATAATCCCTGATAACAGTCCAAACCAGACTAAATCTGTAGACTCTCCTCAAGAGATGAATGAAAGTTTGTTCTTAAAAAATAGTCACTCTAAAATACACATTTTGGAATTCGAAGATAATGCAGTAACCAATATCTCTGTTTTAAAATTTATCAAAATAAAGATGTTCAGAGGAGAATATTATGAAAATTCTTCGGAATATTTAAGTAGCTTAGTAAAGCTGTTTGAACTGAATCAGCTTAGTAAAAAAGACAAACTGCCCATTGCCAGTAAATTATGTGATGCAGTCAATGATTGGTGGCAATCTTTGTTTGTTAAGCCACGGACATGTGAGAATTTTTAAGTATTTAATAGTGATAAGCTTCTGGGAAGAGGATTGCCAAGACAATGTCAGATATCAAATTTCCAAGGAAAAATATGTAATATAAGGAAAGTTATACTCAGTCTTTCCATATATAAGCGGTCAGATTGAGAGCTTTGACTGTTATACTGCTATCAGAATACTAGATAGTGCATATTATATCCCACAATCTGCCAATGCACATTGAGAAGACTTTGATAGTGGCTGATTGGAATATTATAGAAGAGGTAACAGAAATTCTTGATGCCTTGGACCTGTGAGAGATCATATGACCCTAGACATAAGCAGGTGAAAGATCCTGCTCAGTATTCTATATTCATGTGTTAATATATCTCTATGCAATAACCAAATGCTGAATAAGGACAGGTATGGAGTTCAAAATAGATGCACTTACAGACAAGCATTAAAAATAACTGCCTAATCAGGGCTAGGGAAAATGAACCAGGTACTGCTAATAATAATAATAGCATAAGTGAAAGTAAAAAAAAATTGTGTTCAACCATTCCGGAAAAGTTCTTAAGGACTGACGATCCAACTCATGCGTTAAATTAAAGAGGACCTCAGGGCCAAGTTTCTCACTGCAAGAACCTGACATTAACTTAGACAGGGACAACCTAATAATACATTTGAATATTATAGATCCTAATATTGATTATTTTAAATCAGATAGGTTAGTTGATTTACCAATTATAAATAATTGCCTCATTATAGTGGTATAAATAGAGGCAACGATTATTAAGAGGTTATTAGTCACTATCAATCAGATATCCATAGTGTCAGAAGAATTAATTTAAATCTTGGAAATAAATCAGTCCATACCTTCTTTCCCAGTCAAACAGATGCAGGTGACCCTAGCCAATGGCAAAAGGGTTAAGTTAATCAGTTAATTTTGAACATATCTTTTTTATTATGCCTAAGTTAGTTCATAAGGTGATACTAAGTTCTGACTTAATGAATAAATACCAGTACATATTAGATTTTAAAGATCAAAATTTTGTGAAATTTGTAAATTTAACAATACGATTAACTAAACAGTAGGTCTAATGCAGGGGTCCCCAACCCTATGCCCGCAGACCATTTTACGTGTGCCCGCCGCTATCCGAATACGATAAAAAATTATTTATCTGATACAAATAAATTTAATTTTTAAAATTTCTTATAAATTATTGTATTATATTGTAATCAAATTGCAGGGCATACTATACTTTATTTTTGAAATAAATATTTTTTTTGTACATTATGTGTATTATTAACAATATCCAACTACAAATTTACATTGGAAAAATAAATGGTGCCTGCCACCTGACCAGTATTATAGAATGTGCTCATAAGTGCAAAAAGGTTGGGGACCCTTGGTTTAATGTATATATAAGATACACTAATTGATATATAGATTAAATTAAATGTTCAAATACTTTAAATGTGAATCAAAAAGAAAAATTATTTAAATTAATATGAGTATTTCAATCCATATTTTCAGATAAACCAGATATGATCAATAAATACATTCGCTGTATTTGATTGAAAAATGATTAACCATTCCAGCAGAAAAACATATCCAATCCCCTATCAGTACAAGGACGAAATAGATAAGATGCTGGAATGGAAGATCATAAAAAATGTGTATCTGCCTATAACAATCCCCTCATTGTAATCCGTAAGAAAAATGGATCAACTAGTTAAGGCTTTATGCCTGCTTCTTTAGTCACATGACCGTTCCTAAACAGGAATCTCTCCACCAGGCTGTTAATCAGATTTAAAGATAAATCTATATTTACCATCATCAATTTGACAGCCAGTTACTGGCAAATACTTAAGATCAAAAGTATACTGCATTTCAGTATGAGGTCAATCTTATGTTTTTAAGAGGATGCCTTTTGGATTGGTCAATATCAGGGCTGGTCTGATTAGATGCTTTGATAAAGTATTGTCAAAAGAATTGAAGGATATTCTAATTATTTACATTGATGACTTTGTTATAGTTTCTAATAATATTGAGGAGCATTTTCAACATTTGGAAATGTTTTTCAATGAATGTAGTGTGCATAATATAAAAATTAATCTCAAGAAGGGTATTATAACTGTCTATGAAATTGAATTTTTCGGTCACCTAGTTAAGGCTAAGGTTATAAAAACCCATCCAGATAAAATAGTTGCTATCCAAAGATTTCCTCAACGCAAAAATAAAAAACAACTTCAGTCATTTTTAGGTCTTTGTACATATTATCGTAAATTCTATGAGAATGTTGCATATGACACATGAGATGTTGGGACTAAAGGCAAACCAAAGAATTTGATCTTATTATTAAAGTTAAATTCCTGAAAAAAGTAATATTACATTACCCTGATTTCAGTAAAACATTGTAAGTCCAAACAGATCGCAGTGGCTATGAGTGATCAATTCTGAAATCTCAAGTTTTATGTTTAGTTGATTGTTAAAGGGGCTGAAAAGCACTACATGACTAGGGAAAAGAAAGCATTAGCAATGGTGTGGGCATTTCAGAAGTTGCATCAATTTTTAATGGGGTCAGATGGAGTTGTATTCACAGACCACAAAAGCTTGGACTTTTCAAAACAAAATTACCTAAATAATGAATGACTCGTCTGATGGAGCCTATATCTGCAACAGTTTAATTACAATAAACAGTATATAGAGGGAGAGAACAAAATTAGTTGCAGATATTTTGAGTAGATATCCTATTGAAATAACCTATACTCATTCAAATACCAAAAATATTACAATTACTGCTTTAGATTTAGTCATTGATGATTCTGTAGAGAAATATTTGGGAAATTTGCCCATATTGCAATTCCAAGATAATAAAATAAATAAAATTTTAATTGTTTTATCGGAAATCATAGCTTCTCATAGTAATCATGCATCAGTAAGTAAATTATAAAATGGTTCAAAATATTTTATTGCATAAAACAGAAGCAAATAATGAAAACTTGGAAAGTTGTTATACCTCTGGCCATAATAAATAAGTTGATCTATTATGTACATTTCTTATATGGATACCATGGTCCAAAGAAAATCCAATGTTTATTGTGAAAATATTTCTTCTGGCTGAACCTAATATCTTCAGTGGTCAGTAGATTAAAATATTGTGAGTTATGTCTTCAAATTAAGTATTCCAACAAATCTTTTGCCAGAACCTTACAACAAATAGTTCCAGAAAAGCCTAATGAGCTATTAGCCATTGACTTCTACAGACTGTCACCACCTTTTAAAAGAAATAAATTTTTGCTTGTTATTTATGATGTGTTCTCCAAATATGTGATGGCTTATCCAATAATGAAAGCGGATGCTAAAAGTGTTATTGAATCTTTGGGAAACAAGCAATTTCCCTTAATGGAAAAGCCCCAGTCACTATTAATTGATCATGCTATGGTCTTTATTTTCAGTACATGGAAAAATGGATAAAAAATCAGGATGTAAAGCATGTAATGAGCTCAATCCACAGCTCCCAATCTCATCCTTGTGAAAGATTTATCAGGGAGTTGTATCATCTACATAGAGTAAATTTTGAGAGCAGTCATACAAGATGGGCGAATAAACTCCACGAAATGGTAGAGTACATTAATATGACTGAATGAAACAACTAAACTTCCCCCCATAAGATTACAGTTTGGCCAACATGAACCACTGTTAGTAAAAGCCACATTACCTACCATACCTGAAAGTATAGATCCGGAAAATGATAGAAGGCACAACTTAATAAATTTGAAAAAATTGGGAAATAAAAGATTTTTCGCAAGCAAAAATGCCAAATCATTGTTTTAAAATTGGTGGCAGAATAATAATATGCAGCTCCCCCCCCCCCCATGTTAGTGACTTGCAAAAACATAAATTCAAAAAATGTTTGAACTTATATGAAGGGCCTTTCCCAATTACAAACAGATAAGTAAGAACATCTTTCTGCTTGAGACCTCTGTAGGTGTAATAATGCAAGAAGGGTCAAACCTATGCCTATATAAATAAATAAAGAGGTACAAAGAATTAAGCATGTTAAAGAAACCAAAATTAAAGTATTAACAGTAGAAGATAATATTGAAAGTTGTAGAAAGAACAGAGAGACTAGTGTTTGTCAGATAGCCAGAAATTGATGATAGGCAATGACTTTTATGGACAATCAAGTTTGATATAAGTGAATTGAATTATAAGGCAAAAAATTTTCTTAATAATTTAAAATATTGTTTAGTTAAGTGTTAATCAAGAAAATTTTTTTTCAAGGGGGGGGTGGGGGGGGTTTTTTCCTTTTTTTTTTTTTAAATATGAACTATTAAAAAAATTTCTTGATTGTACATTTTATAGTAAGTAGGTAGATGAAGTGAATGTTTAAAATCAAAGATAAAGACTATAAAATCAAGATGCAAGAGATAATCGATTGTTTTTTTAATTAAGACTTCAAATATCGCATTTACATATCAATGTGGGTGTGTCTGTATAAATAATATTCACAGAATTAGAAAAGTGTGTTAGAAAGACGAACAAAACAATTCCCTGAAACATCAGACAATTAAATGTTTGGATTTGGAAAATGTTGGTTTTTTAAATAACAGATCGCAAAACCTAATGAAATTGTTAATGTTAAATATTTGTGAAACCTTATTGAATTAATAATATTTATTGTCAAAAATTTATTGCTCTAATACATTTAAAAAGGGGACAATTGAGGTTTTTTTTTTAGTAATAAGTTGATATAAAATATTTTATTGTACTTTGTATTTTCAATAACGATTATATATTCATGCCAATTGAGAGAGAATCATAAAATCTTGCCTGATTATTTACAATACTATGGAAATGCTCAGGTATATGGAAAATTTTGACATCATCTCAAAAAACATAAATATCGGCGAATAAAAAAAATACAGATCTTCTTTAAAAATTTTCAGTGTAATCGAAGCTTAGGTCTATTTTTTTTAAAAATTGTCATATTGTACTTATCTAAGTGAGAGTGTGTGAGTAAAACATGTTACCAGGGAATTTGTCCAAGACAGGACCAGGTCTTCACCCAGTTCCAATATCATCAATGGATATATGATCAATTTAAATAAAAATTTAAAAAAGGGAAAAGAATGCATGTTTTATTTTTAAATTTTCCATCAAGAAAATATGCAGTTTGTAATATTGAAATTCTAGAAAGTCCAATTAAATTCATCTAAGGGATTGCTAAATTGTGTCTTTTCAACTTTGAAAGAATATGCTTGTAGTTATTGCCAAAGAATATGCTTGTAGTTATTGCCACAGGATTGTGATTATGATTATGGAAAGCCCTCATATCTGAAGATAAATAATATATTGCCAATTAAAAGAAACAATTGAAATAAACTGTTTTAAAACATTTTCAGAACAAAGGCAGTAAAGTGATTAACATACTTGTTGTGTTTAAGTGTCACATAAAGATTTGTTATTTTTTAAATTTATGTGTGATCGACAAAAGAAGTAAAGAGATTACAGAGATTATAAAATATACATTTTAAACTGGAGATAAAGATTTTCCATAATGGATTAATTTGATTAGGATAACCTTGGGTTTCATTAAACTTGGATAATAAATCTACAAAGAGTTAAATTAGCTATACTATTGTTTACAAATTTGAGAATATTTGATATGTCTAAGTGCCATATAAACTTGAACAATGTGTTATTTATTTTATGTTTTACTTAATGTGTTAAATAAATTATTAGAGTAATAAAGGTGCCAGATATAACCATATAACTTCAATGGAAGCCCAGTTAGTATAGTTTATACTTAATATTTAAACATAAGGTGTGACAGATAAATGAGGGTGAATACATCTTAAATCTTCTGTGATAGTGAGATTGAGTTCTTAACCATTATTTTCAATTTTGAGATATAAATATTAAGATATATTTCATTATGTGTTTTTAAAGGGACCAACATCTAAGAATTAAATTGAGAATTTTGAGACATTTTGCCTGATTATACATTTAAAGTAAAAGTGTCATAAAAACCTAACAATCAATCTCTTCCAAGTAGATGTATTGCCACACATCATGATTCTATACACCAAATCTCATTATATTCGATTTACCACATGCAAATCCAAAGGAGCTTAAAACGTCCAGTTTTAGTATTTGCTATCGTATGGTGATTATTATTATTATAATATTGTTATATATTTTTATTGACATTTACATGAAATAAACATTGTTGTTATTTTAAAATTATATGGATCTATTCTTTAATCATCATCTTAATACAATTTAAGTTTAGGTCATGTTATGACATTGCTGACTCATCTAATGTTACACTTAAATATTTTATTATACTTACAATTTGAACCTAGGAAATTAAAGGTACAAAGCATAAATAAAATCCCTTATACATATATTTACCTACATCAATGAATAAAATTTGAATCCATGAGAAATTATAAGTTTACATGTATTGTTTATTTTATTTGGGAAATCTGGAGTGTATGCATTTGTGTGGGTTAGAATTTTTATGAAGGCTCAATCATATGCGAATTTGTTTTAAATAAAATGCCGGTGTAATTGAAATCACACTTTTTAACTTCGCTCACTCTGATTTCCGTTTTATCATAGTTAATCTCTTACTTACTGCATCTCTTCCAATCCAAAATCAAATAATAGGGGTTGCAATTGATAATGAATCCAATTAACTATAAAATAAAAAAATATACACTATTTGGAAAATTAATTTTTGTCTGGGGGAATTTAAAGATAACTAAGGGACAACCATGTACATGGTGGAGTGACTACATCCAAATTATTTTTAATTGACGTCATACTAATCACAAGCAATGATCAAATTTCCATGTCAATTGAATGATATTTCCTGATTGTTAACACCCCCCCCTCCGTCTACCTAAGAATTTATTATATTAACAAAATAAATAATCAGCTTGGTTTGGATGAGAAAGGACAAACAACAAAATTATTAACAACAACTTTAATTAAAGAATAGAATTATAATAAAAAAGTATTAAAAAATTATATGGTGATCATGGACGTGAAAAAAAAATCTGTAACTTACAATAATTTACTTTAACATCTTTGTGAGCTTAAATATATATTTTGTATCCGTAAATGTAGGAATATGACCATTAATCATTAAATTTTAAGGTCTGCCTGTACTATAATATTTTAGCTTTTGTTGGTTCATTTCAAGGCAGTTTTCCTATGTGAGTTTCCATTACAATTTTCTTCTGAACATTTAAAATAGACAGATTTGCGGATTAATTCATAGAAGTACATTTTGGAATAATCACTTTAGATGACTAGTTTTCCTTTTATAGCAAGTAACTGTCAAATATTTTCTGAGCATTCAATAGTGATGAATAGATCAACAACATCAAAGTTAACTTCTAAGGGATTTCTTTTCCTATAGCTCTATTCAGCTACAATACTGGAAATATCAGAGGAAACATTCTGAAGGATTCTCTACTCCATAAAATACCTATTAACTTATAAATCCTTACAAAATTTTTTTGACTTTCTATACAGTAAAAGACATGATAGCAAAGTGTGTTACAATTCTTCCCATGGTTTCTTGAAAAACAGATGATTTAGAAAGTTTCTGTTGTTTTCCATAACAATGTTTTTTGTTTTTTAAAACAAAATTCTTTATTTTAAAAGACTAAAATAATAACACATTTTATTTTTATACTTATTTTTAATATTTTAAAACCAGTTTAAAATTTATTCTCTATCCATATCTTTTGGTTACAATATATATAATGTAGCCGATATATTTATTTGGTTTCAAGTCATTAGCAGATAACACATTGTTAAATAGTAATGGATGCTATATTTACAGTAAAAATTATACAATTGTAATACGTTTTAATTTTAAAAATATACATACATATTAAGACAACAACAAAAATAAAAAAGTTGAATACTATATTGAACCGGATGCTAGATCCGATTCAATGGTTTCATTACCAAAAATTAAAACCTTTTATTTTAATTAAATTTCTAATTTAAAAAAAATTTTCAATTATTTAAAAGTTGTACGTGTATTAACACAAATACTCATGTATGTTTAAAATATGTTATTTTTTTTTTTTTTATAAATTTGATTTCTAAAATAGTTTTCTTTCACCGCTTGTTTTTATTTTTTTTTATCAAATTAATTAAAGGCAAGCAAACATTTCAATTGCATTCTTGTTTCGATTATAATGAATTTCTAATTTAATTTAACTAAGCTGAGACTTGTTCTTAAATATTTTCGGATTAATTATAAATAAGATTAACCCTGGGGAGAATCTTTAATTAGGATTAAGACTGAGATAAAGTTGCCCTGTTGAAAAACCACTAGATAAAAAAAAAAAAAAGAAAAAAATGTTTTCGGAAAGATAAGAGCTCTTATAAGTAGACCTGGGATTGCTGACTGATTATTCCCCAGCTATTGTTGTTGACACTGCTTGTTAGTTTCTCTGCAACTTTTAATACACCAACTTAGAGACGTGTTTGAATTGCTGTGCGGTTATAATTTCTTCAATGCCAAAACTATAAGCAAGGAAGAACTGCTTCAATAGTATTTTCGCCGTGTTGGGCTAGGTCAACTTAAAGACGGATTCCTGAGTCAAATTGTCCTGCAAAATCATACCATAAGAATTCAAATCTGAACTGTTCCCTAAGATTGCCTTCTGCTTTCTCATAAAAATGAAAACCTAAAGTCTTCACCATAGTTCCCCATAGAATGAACTATATATGCCGCGTTGGAAGACATCAGCTAATTGTAAATTTACATCTCAAGGTAACATGTTTCTTTTATTCTTTCCAGGGTAAAATTTTAAGTCTCAACTTAATCTTAAAAGAACATATTTTATTGTATCATTTGTTTATTAAATTTAAATTATTTAGAGCATGTATTCTGTTTGCTTATCATTGTATTTATAGTGTGTCTTGGAATCTTAGTTTTAAGATTCCAAGTTTGTTTTCCATATCGTTTATTGGAGAGTGTATTGTGAGTTTATATTTTTATGCTTAATATGTCTCTGTTTTTATGCCGAACTCTTTCTAAATGCTTTAGCAGTTTTTTGTAATTTTAATTTGCTCACCTATCCGTATTTTATTGTCCAATAATTAACCTAAATCACTGTGTTTGCGCTTTTTGCAAACCACAAATCTTTTAGCTGGCGGTTATCATGTTTGTTATTTTAGTTTTTTCTTTGGTAGAGATTTTATTTTCCATAGTTCAGATTACGTAGTCCGTAATCTTTCCTTTTTGTGTGAGACTAACCTTGGCTGGTTTAAACGTACCTGACTATGAGTGTTTTGCAGAATTATGACATTCTTAGTTCCGACATTTTTTTTCCAGGCTAAGAAAAGCTCGCCTGTGCTGTTCCATTGGTTCACCACATGCGTCCATCTTTCTAAGTCTTTATCAAATGAATGGAATTGGTTTGGGTGAACCGCTAGCAGGAAGATACTCTTCATTCCCATTTAAATTCTAGGTGATAAAACGTTTCTTTCTGCTAAGGCATTTAATGTTTTCATATTTTCAATTCATATACACTGATGAATTAGCGTATAAAAAAAATCTAGGTCAAACATTCGTATTTTATTTTCTAGATTTATTTAATCTTTTATCTTTTTGGTTTGAATTTATTTGTCAGAGCATGTACTGGAAATTTAGTATAAAGTTATTTTTATTTTAATTATTTCACTTTCTTGAAATGCTTGGGCAGACATAACTAGCTTTCTAATTACTTACCTGTCTCCTATTGAGACGTTTAATTATTATACTTCCTTTAGTTTTGGCCAGTTGTTTGGTTGGTGATTTACCTGTATTATTTGTCAGTTTTCCTTAAATGAGAGATTTAATATTTTATTAATTTTAAATCATTTACACTGGAGTATTTTCTAATTTTCCTATTTTATTAAATTGGAGACGTAAATTTTCTCCCATTTTGTAATTTATAATCCGTCATATTTATTTATTTTTTTTTTGTTCTTCCATTGTAATCAATTTTGGCGATCTTAAACGTGATTTGTCCATGCAGCAGTCATGCGGAAATATGACATCTCTAGTCCAAAATACTAGGGAATGCTCATCTGCGCTGGTTCATTGATTCATGCAAGAAACTTGACTTAATTAGAACTTTTAAAAAGGAAACCTGAATTTCTTTGGATGAAGTGTCAGTTGAAGGAATTCTTCCCTCCTTTTAATTCTTTATTAGAAAATTAGTCGATCTGCCAGAGCGTTGACGCTTTTAATTTTGTTAGTACATGCCTGATATACTCATATTTATTGTGTGCAAATCTTTACTTTATAATTTTATATTTCTCGTAATAAAACGTTAAAATTATTTAAACTTAATTTGGTTGACGTTTGTCTTAGTGCTTTTATTTCTAGTTGACGAAAGCCATCATCCTCATCCACTTTTGATCACGGTAAACAAATTTTCCATGTGATGTGATGTACTGTGACTTCTCCTTAAACGGAGTCAGGAATCTTTCAGCAACTATGCCCAAAGAAACCTGTTAGCCACTTTACCTTCCCCTTCCATCCCCCACCCTAAGCTTTCCCATACTCTGCTCCATCCCATTTCCACAACATAATATTTGTCTATTCTATGATCTTTATATCTAAATCCCCTTTATCTTTTCCCAAACCCAGCATAAAAACCAATAACCCACTTTCTGTATAATCACTTTGTTCATATTTATTCTCCCATAACTTCATTATTTATACCCTTTCTTCTTTCAAGCATTTACATTCAATCAACAGATGCTTAATATTTTCTTAATATTTTCTATACCTTCCTTATGCAGACTAAATCACCCATATTTTTCCATTTACATGTATATTCTCTTGTTCCTAAAGATCCCATTCAAGCCTTAAACAATAACTTCCTTACTGTTATCATAAATTAACTCACACCCAATGTTCCGTTTACTTCTATATATATTTAAACTCTTGTTACTCTCCAATTCCCTATTCTTTATAACACTCAACAATCCTCCTAACACAATCATCCCACCTTTTATACAAGTATACTGATATAAATTCTTTATCCAAATCTTTTGCATATAGCATTACCTTTCTCGCCCATCTTTTTGCCTGCCTTTTACTCATAACCCAATTAAATACTATTTGGGCTATTCTTTTATTATCCACAAACTGCAACCTACCAGACATTTTCATTTTACTTTTTGCATCTCTCATATAAAAACTTGACCATCCTATTTCTCCTTGAATTGCCTCCTTTGCTGTCCACACCTCTACATCTAATGCATGTCTTCCTACTTCCCTGTGTACTTTCTCTAAGTAATTTAATACTCCGTTACTAACACATAATGCATCATTACCATATGTTAACCCTGCAACTACAACTCCCTTCTTTACAATTCTAGCTACATCATATTTATTATATGAAAACACTGTTAATTTCTTTACCAAACCCTTTTTTTTTTTTTGCTTCATATCAGTTTTTTCTCCCATTCATCCAAGCAATTTTCCAGATTACTTAAAATGATTCCCAAATAACTATATTTATCCACCTTACTTAACTTTCTATCCCCCAGTAAAAATTCTACATCTTCTCTTTTCCCAGTATTAACCATCATTATATTTGATTTTTCTTCACTAAATTTAATCCCCATCTTTTTACCCACCCTTGCACATGTCCTCAGCATAACTTCCAATCTTCTCTTTTTTCTGCACACAAAAAGATATCCGCAAAAAAAAGACCCGACAAAGTACATACTCCCTTGCCACCTATTAACGGTATCTCTATCCCTCTTCCTAGTCTTTCTATTGCTTTCTCCATTTCACTCAAATACAACAAAAACAAAATAGGTGACATATGGCATCCTTGCCTTAGTCCAACCCCATTTTTAACTTTAACTGATTCTATATCCCCTAATTGATAAGTATAGTAATTCTTTTTATATAATTTCTTAATAATATTTACTAAAGCTTCATCCATTCCCAAATTTCCTAAACTTACCCATAATCTATTTCTATTTACTCTATCGTATGCTTTCTCTATATCTATAAAACTCATATTTAACAATCTACCTGAATTCCTACTCATATCCATAAGTTGTGTAACTACAAATAAACTATCTTCTATATGTCTATCTGACCTAAAACCTCCTTGCATTTCCCCCACTACATTATTCTCTTCCATCCACTTTACTACTCTTTCAGCCATCATATATGAGCAAACTTTATATAAAACTGAGGTTACTGCTATTGGTCTATCATTATTTAACTTTCTATAATCCTTACCCTTTCTTTTAAATAATAATCTTACTTTTGTGTTACTCCAATTACCCGGAAAAACTCTTCTGTGCCATCTTATTAAAACATGGTAACAACTTTATTTTTGTTCTATGTCTTAAATTCATTACCATCTCTCTTGCCCATCTATCTAAACCTCTTGCCTTTCCACTTTTCAATCTCTTCTGCCTCATTCAGTTCATTTTTTGTGAACCTAATATTCCCATGTTTTCTATCACTAAGTCCTTCACATCTAACATCTTTTCTATATCCATTATATATCTATTTAAGATTCTCTCTAATTCTTCTCTAGAGCTACACTTTATTCCCATATCATCTATTAATACTTTCTCTCTCCCCCCTACATTTCTCCTTTTACTGTAATTCCAAAAATTTTTATTCCTATCTCTTCCACTTTTATTAATATCCTCCAACAATTTACTATTCAACTTCATCCTCTCTCTATAATTATCCATTTTAGCCAACTTCTTCTTTTCTAAGTACTTTTCCCATTTAGCATTAATATCTTTTTCACTTTCTTTTCACTTTCTTTGTTCTTAATAGCACACTTATATTCTCTGCATGCTTCTTTCCTCTATTTTACATTTTTACTAACTCATTTTTTTATTACTTTTATTCTTCTGCATATTCTCAACTAAAATCCTATTTGCTACTTTTTCTATTTCACCACACTATTCCTTCACTCATTCCCAACCAATTGTTCCATGGTTTCTTCAACTTATATTTTATAGTCTTCCAACTTATTCTTATCATTCACTCTCCATCACATCTTTCACTATGTCTATTACAATAAAGTTATGATCACTATTACATACTCTCTCCTTATTATCAAGCACCTTTATTTTTTGTATTTTATTCATTCCCTCTTTCTCTACCAATACATAATTTATTGTGTGAAATATATTATTCCTAGACCATGTGTATTTTCCCTCATAAATATTTGATAAATTCCCAATGCTCAAATTCACTCTTTGATAAAATTCCTTCAAAAACTGATCATTCTTATTATCTACGTCATCAATTTCTTCAATATGTCCATTCATATCCTCTGTAACCATTATTCTCTTCCCCTTTTCTTTAAAACTCTGTATATTCTTATCTAGACATTCCTATATACTACTGTTCCACTCCATTACTGTTTGACTATCTCCAATGGTTACATATACTACAGCCACCATCCATTCTTGTCTACCCAACCTTATTTCAAACCACAAATGTTTTTGACATTTAACAATATTTAAATATTTTTTCGATATAACACTTATACCACCACCCCCTTCCTTATACCCTGCCATACCAAATCTTCCAAAATAGGTTCTTCTTCTCTTAGATGTGTTTCCACTACTGCTAATACCTCAAACTCTTCATTTTCAATTGCTTTGTTTAATTCCAGCCACTTTTTTGGCCTTCTACCACCTTGCATATTCAAATACCCAATTTTAACAATTTCTTCTTTCCTAACTACTCTTTTATAAATCCTTTTGATTTTTTCTCCATTACGTTATAAAAAACTTTCTTACCATTAATCTTACAGATCCATTCCCTCTCCACATCTACACTTATATCTAAGTCAACTATCTTTTGCTTATTTTTTACATCCCATCCATTCTTTTTCTTTTTGA
Source organism: Epiperipatus broadwayi (assembly GCA_028023455.1). NCBI lineage: Eukaryota > Metazoa > Onychophora > Udeonychophora > Euonychophora > Peripatidae > Epiperipatus > Epiperipatus broadwayi. Next base: position 7,886,749 of record JAQFVV010012404.1, read on the forward strand.
TAATACTATAATTTAAAAGCCCACCCCCCTTTAAAAGTTTCTCGAATTATATTTTTTAAACATCAGACACCCTAAAACTTCACTTCCTTGTTTTCCTAAGTGCAATCCATCTTTACTATATAACTCCCTCTTTCCATTAAATCAATCCCATACATCCACAAACATAACAAATGTCTTTTGTCAAATCTTTAGGAGTTTGAATAAGATTAAAGGAAAAATAGGGGTAATTGGATTATTACCAAGATTTGACAAGAGGCATTACTCCCTACCATAACACACATCTCTACTGCCTTGCTTTCTTACTTTATCTGTCCCATCCCTAATTCTGGCTCCAGGCAAACATACTCTTACATATCTGCTTCTATATTCCCTTGCAAATACATCCCCACATTCTCTAATTAGTGAATCTCCTATCAATACTGTCTCATAGTCTATTTTCTCTACTCTGTCTGTAACATTTTCTACCATCTTCTGGACCTCCTTATCCATTTCTTCCTTATCATTCCTATTCAATAATTTATTTATCTGCTCACACTTACTTAATCTCTGGCTAACCATCTCCATTGTACTATTACTTTCTACACCCATATCTCCTGACACTCCCCTAAAACCATACTCTATCCTGTCTTCCTTAACTACTTTTTGCTTCCTTTCCCCTGACTTTCTCTCTAGACTACCTACACTTAAAAACCACTTTCTCACCTCTTTTATCACATATACACACTGACTACTTAACCAGAACTCTTTTTTATCCTTTCTATTCTTATTCAAACACCTTAGCATACACTATGCACTCTACCAGAGCACGCCTAATATCTTTCTGCCGATTATTATATACACATTGTGTAATACAAATGCAATCAATATTTTTATTTTCCAAGTCACCTATCTATATTTGACTTCATAATATCTCTTCTATTCTTCAAACTCCCTTACTCAGAAGAATAAAAAGTTTTACTTTCTTTCAAAACCGATCAAACTACAACCACGTGTTTTTCAACCTTAGTCCTCCCAAACGTTATCGTTTTTCTCAAAATAAATGACTGTTTTAAAGTTTAAAAAAACCTTCAGTAACAAACTTAACTAAAAACGAATTAATCTTAATACAACTTTGTTATAAGTATCCTTACACTAACACACATTCAACAAAATAACCTTTTTTTAAAAAAAAACTTCAATCCCTAAAATGGCGAACGAAAATCTTTCAAACAATTAAACACAACAATTTTCATTCTTCCAAATAACTCACTCTCTTGACCAGAATTTATACGTTCATACCCAATAATTAGTCTTTATAGCGATGCTCTCAGATGATCAATTATATATGCATGCAACAAACAGCATAGAAAATCTTTAAAAAGTTAGCTCTGCTTTTTGTCTTATTCATATTTTTGTAACTGACAATTTCTATGTGATGTGATGTATTGTGGCTTCTCCTTAAACAAAGTCAAGAATATCTCAGCAATTGTGCCCAGATAAACCTGTATATATGCATGTGAGGTGATGTGATGTATTTGACTTCTTAAACGAAGTCAAGAATATCTCAGCAATTATGCCCAGATAAACCTGTTAGCCACTTTATTTTCCATTCCCCACTCTAACTCTTCCCATATTCTGCCCCATCACCATTTCCACAACATAATCTTTGTCAACGCTATGGCCTTTATATCTAAATCCCCTTTATCTTTTCGCAAACCCCGCATAAATACTAATAACTCACTCTCTGTATAGTCACTTTGTTCATACCTATTCTCCCATAACTTCATTATCTGTAGCCTTTCTGCTTTCAAGCATTTACATTCAATCAACCGATGCCTAATATTTTCTATATCTCCCTTACACAATTTGCACACTAAATCACCCATAGTTTTCCATTTACATGTATATTCTTTTGTTGCTAAAGATCCCATTCGAGCCTTAAACAATAAACTACTTTTTTAAAAAAAAAAACAATGAACTACTTTCCTTACTATTATCATAAATTAACTCGCATCCAGTATTCCGGTTACTTCTATATATATTTAAACTCTTCTTACCCTCCATACTAGTTGTCCATCTCTCCAACTCCCTATTTTTTATTAATGCTTCTATTCTTTTACCCCATTCCTTACTACTATAACACTCAACAATCCTCCTAACACAATCATCCCACTTTTTATACAAGTATACTGATATAAATTCTTTATCCAAATCTTTTGCATACCGCATTACCTTTCTCACTCATCTTGCTACCTGCCCTTTACTCATAACCCAATTAAACACTATTTTGGCTAATCTTTTACTATCCATAAACTGCAACCTACCAAACATTTTCATTTTACTTTTTGCATCTCTCATATAAAAACTTGACCATCCCATTTCTCCTTGAATTGCCTCCTTTGCTGTCCACATCTCTGCATCTAATGCATGTCTTCCTACTTCCCTTTGTACTTTCTCTAAATAATCTAAAACCCTTTTCCTAACACATAATGCATCATTACCATATGTTAACCCTGCTACTACAACTCCCATACAATTCTAGCTACATCATATTTATTATATGAAAATACTGTTAGTTCCTTTACCAAACCCTTTCTTTTCTTTGCATCATTTACCAATTTTTTCTCCCATTCATCCAAGCAATTTTCCTGATTACATAAGATGATTCCCAAATACCTATATCTGTCCAGCACACTTAACTTTATATCCCTATAAAAATTCTACATCTTCTCTTTTGCCAGTATTAACCATCATTATATTTGATTTTTTTTAACTAAATTTAATCCCCATCTCTTTACCCACCATTGCACATGTCCTCAACATTATTTCCATATATTCTCTTTTTTCTGTACACAAAAAGATATCATCTGCAAATTAAAAGACCCGACAAAGTATATACTCCTTTTCCACCTATTAACAGTATCTCTACCCCTCTTCCTAGTCTTTCTATTGCTTTGTCCATTTCACTCAAAAACAACAAAAACAAAATAGGTGACATAGGGCATCCTTGCCTTAATCCCACCCCATTTTTAACTTTAACTGACTCTATATCCCCTAATTGGTAAGTATAATAATTATTTTCATTTAATTTCTTAATAATATTTACTAAAGCTTCATCCATTCCCAAATTGGCTAACCTTACCCATAACCTATTTTTGTTTATCATATGCTTTCTCTATATCTATAAAACTCATATATAACGATCCACCTTAATACCTACTCATCTCCATAAGTTATGTAACTACAAACAAACTATCTCCTATACGCCTCTCTGACCTAAAACCTCCTTGCATTTCCCCCACTACATTATTTCTTTCCATCCATTTTACAACTTTTCCAGCTACCATATATGAGAAAACTTTATATAAAACTGATGTTACCGCTATCGGTCTATAATTATTTAACTTTCTATGATCCTTACCCTTTCCTTTAAATAATAATCTTATTCTTGTATTACCCCAACTACTCGGAAAAACTCTCTCCTGTGCCATCTTATTAAAACATGATAATAACTTTGCCTTTGCTCTATGCGCTAAATTCATTACCATCTCTGCTGCCCATCCATCTAAACCTCTCGCCTTTCCACTTTTCAATCTCTTCCCTGTCTCATTCAGTTCATTTTTTTGTGAACCTAATATTTCCATTACTAACTGCTTTTATGTTTTCTATCACTAATTTCATCTCATCTTTTCTATATCCATTACATATCTATTTAAGATTCTCTCTACCTCTTCTCTAGACCTACACTCTATTCCCTCATCATCTTTTAATACTATCTCTTTTTCCCCCTACATTTCTCCTTTTAATGTATTTCCAAAATTTTTTACTGCCATCTTTTCCACTTTTATTAATATCCTCCAGTAATTTACTATTTAACTTCATCCTCTCTCAATAATTATCCATTTTAGCCAACTTCTTTTCTAAGTACTTTCCCCATTTAGCATTAATATCGTTTTCACTTTTTTTATTCTTAATAGCACACTTATATTCTCTGCATGCTTCTTTCCTCTCTTTTACACTTTTACTAGCTCTCATTTTTTTATTAATTTTATTCTTCTGCATATTCTCAACTAAAACCCTATTTGCCCCTTTTTCAGTTTAACCACACCAGTCCTTATACTCATCCCCAACGAACTGCTCCATGGTTTCTTCAACTTTTATTTTATCTTCCAACTTATTCTTATCATTCACTCTCCATCCACATCTTTCTCTATTGTTTCTGCCTTTATTTCTATCCTCCATCACATTACTAATCATTTCTATTACAATAAAGTTATGATCAGTATTACTTACTCTCTCTCTCCATTATCAAACACCTTAATTTTCCGTATTTTATTCATTCCTCTTTCTCTACCAATACATAATCTATTGTGTGAAATACATTATTCGTAGACCATATGTATTGTCCCTCATAGACATTTGATAAATTCCCAATGGTCAAATTTACTCTTTGACAAAATTTCTTTAAAAACTGACCATTCTTATTATCTACATCATCAAGTTCTTCAATATGTTCATTCATATCCTCTATAACCGTGTGATGTGATGTATTGTGGCTTCTCCTTAAACGAAGTCAAGAATATGTCAGCAATTATGCCCAGATAAACCTGTTAGCCACTTTATTTTTCATTCTCCACTCTAAATTTTTTTCATATTCTTCTCCATCCCATTTCCACAACATAATCTTTGTCAACTTTAACCTTTATATTTAAATCCTCTTTATCTTTTCCCAAACCCAGCATAAAAACCAATAACCCACTTTCTGTTTTCAAGCATTTACATTCAATTAACAAATGCCTAATATTTTCTATTCCTTTCTTACATAATTTACAAATTAAATCACCCATTTTTTTCCATTTACATGTATATTCTCTTGTAGCTAAAGATCCCATTCGAGTCTTCAATAATAAACTACTTTCCTTACTATTATCATATATTGACTCATACCTAATATTCTGTTTATTTCTATATATATATATATTCAAACTCTTTTTACTCTCCATACTATTTCTCCATCTCTCTATTCTTTATTAATAAATCTATTCTTTTATCCCATTCCTTACTACTACAACACTCAACAATCCTCTTAACACAATCATGCCATCTTTTGTACAAATATACTGATATAAATTTTTTATCCAAATCTTTTGCATACCGCATTACCTTTCTCACCCATCTTGTTACCTGGCCTTTACTCATAACCCAATTAAATACTATTTCAGCTACTCTTTTATTATCCATAAACTGCAATCTACCAAACATTTTCATTTTACTTTTTGCTTCTCTCATATGAAACTTGACCATCCCATTTCTCCTTGAATTGCCTCTTTTACTGTCCATACATCTGCATCCAATGCATGTCTTTCTACTTCCCTTTGAACTTTTTCTAAATAATTTAATACCTCTTTACTAACATATAATGCATCAATACCATATGTTAACCCTGCTACTGCAACTCCTTTCCATATAATTCTAACTACATCATATATATTATATGAAAACACTATTAATTTTTTTATCAATCTCTTTTTTTTCTTTGCTTCATTTATCATTTTTTTCTTCCATTCATCCAAATAATTTTTCTGATTATTTAAAATAATTCCCAAATAACTATATCTATTCACCACACTTAATATCTCCCAAAAAAAATTCTATATCTTCTCTTTCCCCAGTATTAACCATCATTACATTTGTTTTTTTCTTCACTAAATTTAATCCCCATATCTTTACCAACCCTTGCACATATCCTCAACATAACATCCATATCTTCTCTCTACACACAAAAATATATCATCCGCAAAATGAAGACCTGACAAAATATATACTCCCTTACTACCTATTAATGGTATCTCTATCCCTCTTTCTAATATTTTTATTGCTCTTTCCATTTCACTCAAATACAACACAAACAAAATAGGTGACATAGGGCATCCTTGCCTTACCCCACCCCATTTTTAACTTTAACTGATTCTATATTCCCTAATTGATATATATAATAATTATTTTCATATAATTTTTTAATAGTATCTATTAAAGCTTCATCCATTCCCAAATTTGCTAAACTTATTCATAATCTACTCTATCATATGCCTTCTCTATATCTATAAAACTCATATATAACTGTTGACCTAATTTCCTACTCGTATCCATAAGTTGTGTAACTACAAATAAACTATCTCCTATACGCCTATCTAATCTAAAACCTTCTTGCATTTCTCCCATTACATTATTCCCTTCCATCCATTTTACAACTCTTCTAGCCACCATATATGAGAAAACTTTATATAAAACTGATGTTACCACTATTGGTCTATAATTATTCAACTTTCTATGATCCTTACCCTTTCCTTTAAATAATAATCTTACTCTTGTATTACTCCAACTATTTGGCAAAACTCTATTCTGTGCCATTTTATTAAAACAAGATAATAACTTTACTTTTGCCCTATATCCTAAATTCATTACCATCTTTTGCTGCCCATCCATCTAAACCTCTTGCCTTTCCACTTCTCAATATCTTCTCTACCTCATTCAGTTCATTTTCTGAAAACTTAATATTCCCATTACTATATGCTTTCATGTTTTTTATCATTCACATCTAACATCTTTCCTATATTCATTACATATCTATTTAAGATTATCTCTAAATCTTCTTTAAAGATACCCTCGTTTCCCTCATCATCTAAGAATACTATCTCTCTCTTCCACTTTCGTTAATATCCTACAACAATTTACTATTCAATTTCATTCTCTCTATAGAATTATCTATTTTAGCTAACTTCTTCTTTTCTAAATACTTTTACCATTTATCATTAATATCTTTTTCACTTTCCTTATTCTTAATAGCACACTTATATTCTCTACCTGCTTCTTTTCTCTCTTTTACACTTTTACTAATTCTTATTTTTTTAATACTTTTATTCTTCTGAATATTCTCACCTAAAACCCTATTTGAAACTTTTTCTACTTTTTTACACCAGTCCTTACACTCATACCCAACCCACTCTTTCATAATTTCTTCAATGTATTTTATACTCTTCCAACTTATTCTTATCATTCACTCTCCATCCACATCTTTCGCTATTATTTCTGCTTTTATTTCTATTCTCCATCACATTACTAACCATTTCAATTACAGTGAAGTTATGATCACTAGTGTATACTTTTTTTTCATTATCAAACACTTTAATTTTTTTTATTTTATTTATTCCCTCTTTCTCTACCAATACATAATCTATTGTATGAAATATATTATTTCTAGACCATGTGTATTGTCCCTCATAAATATTGAATAAATTAATTCACTTTCTGACAAAATTCCTTCAAAAGCTGTCCATTTTTATTATCTACATCATCAATTTCTTCAATATGTCCATTCATATCCCCTATAACCATTATTTTCTTCTTCTTTTCTTTAAAACTTTGTATATCTATAACTAGACATTCATATATATTACCATTCCATGTGATGTGAAGTATATTGGCTTCTTCTTAAATGAAGTCAAGAATATCTCAGCCATTATGCCCAGATAAACCTGTTAGCCACTTTACTTTCCATTCCCCACTCTAAGTCTTTCCATAATCAGTCCCATCCCATTTCCATAACATAATCTTTGTCAACTCTATGGCCTTTATATCTAAATCCCCCTTATCTTTCCGCAAACCCAGCATAAAAACCAATGACTCACTTTCTGTATAGTCACTTTGTTCATATTTATTCTCCCACAACTTCTTTATCTGTACCCTTTCTGCTTTCAAGCATTTACATTCAATCCGCAGATGCCTAATATTTTCTATACCCTCCTTACACAATTTGCACACTAAATCACCCATAGTTTTCCATTTACATGTATATTCTCTTGTTAAAGATCCCGTTCCAGCCTTAAACAATAAACTACTTTCCTTACTATTATCATAAATTAACTCTCATCCAATATTTCATTTACTTCTATATATATTTAAACTCTTCTTACCCTCCATACTACTACTCCATCTCTCCAGCTCCCTATTTTTTTATTAATGCTTCTATTCTTTTATCCCATTCCTTTTCACTATGACATTCAACAATCCTCCTAACACAATCATCCCACTTTTTATACAAGTATACTGATATAAATGCTTTATCCAAATCTTATGGATACCGCATCACCTTTCTCACCCATCTTGTTACCTGTCCTTTACTCATAACCCAATTAAACACTATTTTGGCTATTCTTTTACTATCCATAAACTTCAACCTACCAAACATTTTCATTTTACTTTTTGCATCTCTCATATAAAAACTTGACCATCCCATTTTTTTTTGAATTGCCTCCTTTGCTGTCCACATCTCTACATCTAATGCATGTCTTCCTACTTCCCTTTGTACTTTCTCTAAATAATCTAAAACTCTTTTACTAACACATAATGCATCATTACCATATGTTAACCCTGCTACTGCAACTCCCTTCCATACAATTCTAGCTATGTCATATTTATTACATGAACAATTCTAGCTACGTCATATTTATTATATGAAAATACTATTAGTTTCTTTACCAAACCCTTTCTTTTCTTTGTTTCATTTACCACTTTTTTCTTCCATTCATTCAAGCAATTTTAATGATTACATAAGATGATTCTCAAATACCTATATCTATCCACCACACTTAACTTTATGTCCCCCAATAAGAATTCTACATCTTCTCTTTCCCCAGTATTAACCATCATTATATTTGATTTTTCTTCACTAAATTTAACCCCCATCTCTTTAGCCACCCTTGCACATGTCCTCAACATAATTTCCATATCTTTTCTTCTTTCTGCACACAAAAAGATATCATCCGCAAAAAAAAAAAAGACCCGACAAAGTCTATACTCTTTTGCCACCTATTAACAGTATCTCTATCCCTCTTTTTAGTCTTTCTATTGCTTTCTCCATTTCACTAAAATACTATAAAAATAAAACAGGTGACATAGGGCATCCTTGCCTTAATCCCACCCCACTTTTAACTAACTGATTCTATATCCCCTATTTGATAAGTATAATAATTATTTTCATATAATTTCTTAATAATATTTACTAAAGCTTCATTCATTCCCAAGTTTGCTAACCTTACCCATAATCTATTTCTATTTACTCTATCATATGCTTTCTCTATATCTGTAAAACTCATATATAGCGATCTACCTGAATTGCTACTCATCTCCATAAGTTGTTTAACTACAAACAAACTATCTCATATACGCTTATCTGACCTAAAACCTCCTTGCATCTCCCCCACTACCTTATTTTTTTCCATCCATTTTACGACTCTTCCAGCTACCATATATGAGAAAACTATATAAAACTGATGTTACCGCTATCGGTCTATAATTATTTAACTTTCTATGATCCTTACCCTTTCCTTTAAATAATAATCTTATTCTTGTATTACTCCAACTACACGGAAAAACTATCTTCTGTGTCATCTTATTAAAAGATGATAATAACTTTGTTCTTGCTCTATGCCCTAAATTCATTTCCATATCTGCTGCCCATCCATCTAAACCTCTCATTTTTCAATCTCTTCCCTGCCTCATTCAGTTCATTTTTTGTGAACCTAATATTCCCATTACTAAATGCTTTCATGTTTTCTATCACTAAGTCCTTCACATCTAACATCTTTTCTATTTCATGTTTTCTATCACTAAGTTCTTCACATTTAACATCTTTTCTATATCCATTACATATCTATTTAAGATTTTCTAATTCTTCTCTAGAGCTACATTCTATTCCCTCATCATCTATTAATACTATCTCTCTTTCCCCTACATTTCTCCTTTTAATGTAATTCCAAAAGTTTTTACTCCCATCTCTTCCACTTTTATTAATATCCTCCAACAATTTACTATTCAACTTCATCCTCTCTCTATAATGTAATTCCAAAAGTTTTTACTCCCATCTCTTCCACTTTTATTAATATCCTCCAACAATTTACTATTCAACTTCATCCTCTCTCTATAATTATCCATTTTAGCCAACTTCTTTTCTAAGTACTTTCCCCATTTAGCATTAATATCATTGTCACTTTCTTTGTTCTTAATAGCACTCTGCATGCTTCTTTCCTCTCTTTTACACTTTTACTAACTCTCATTCTTTTATTACTTTTATTCTTCTGCATATTCTCAACTAAAACCCCATTTGCCACTTTTTCTATTTCACCACACCAGTCCTTATACTCATCCCCAACCAACTGATCCATGGTTTCTTCAACTTTTAATTTATACTCTTTCAACTTATTCTTATCATTCACTCTCCATCCACATCTTTCACTATTGTTTCTACCTTTATTTCTATCCCATCACATTACTGACAATTTCTTTTACAATAAAGTATGATCACTATTTCATACTCTCTTCTTTATCAAACACCTTAATTTTCTGTATTTTATTCATTCCCTCTTTCTCTACCAATTCTAAATCTATTATGTGAAATATATTATTCCTAGACCATGTGTATTGTCTCTCATAAATATTTGATAATTTCCCAATGCTCAAATTTACTCTTTGACAAAATTCCTTCAAAAACTGACCATTCTTATTATCTACATAATCAATTTCTTCAATAAGTCCATTCATGTCCCCTATAACCATTATTCTCTTCCTCTTTTCTTTAAAACTCTGTATATCCTTAACTAGGCATTCATATATACTATTGTTCCACTCCATTACAGTTTGACTATCTCCAGTGGCTATATACACTACAGCCACCATACATTCTTGTCTACCCAACCTTATTTCAAACCACAAATGCTCTTGACATTTAACAATATTTAAATATTTTTTCGATATAACACTTATACCACCACCACTTTTTTCTTTTTTATTTATACCTTGCCATACCACCTCTTCCAAAATATGTTCTTCTTTTCTTAGATGAGTTTCCACTACTGCTAATACCTCAAGCTCCTCACTTTCAATTGCTTCATTTAACTCCAGCCACTTTTCCGGTCTCCTGCCATCTTGCATATTCAAAAACCCCATTTTAACAATTTCTTCTTTCCTAACTACTTTTTTATAAATTCTTTTGATTCTTTCTTTCTTCTCCATTACGTTTACAACAAACTTTCTACCATTAATCTTAAAGACCCTCTCCACATCTACACTTATATCTAAATCAACCATCTTTTGCTTATTTCTTATATCCCATCCATTCTTCTTCTTTTTGATAATATTACAATTTAAAAGCCCACCCCTCTTTAAAAGTTTCCCGAATTATATTCTTTAAATATCAGACTCCCTAAAACTTCACTTCCTTGTTTTCCTAAGTGCAATCCATCTTTACTATATAACTCCTTCTTTCCAATAAAGCAATCCCGTACATCCACAAACATTATTTCTCACACAATTTTTTCAATCTCATTTATAGAACATGCCCTATCTAACAAATGCCTCTTTTCAAATCTTGGTAATACTCCAACTACCCCTATTCTTCCTTTAATCTCCCTCAAATTCCTAATCAATTTTACATACTCATCCATTATTCTCTGGTGGCTCTAACAAATTATTAGTCCCTACCATAACATGTACATCTCTACTACCTTGCTTTCTTACTTTAACTGTCACATCCCTAATTCTAGCTCCAGGCAAACCTACTTTTACATATCTGCTTCTACTTTTCCTGCAATTATATCCCCACATTCTTTTATTAGTGAATCTCCTATCAATACTGTCTCATAATCTACGTTCTCTGCTCCATCTGTAACCTTTTGTATCATCTTCTGGACCTCCTTATCATTTCTACTCAATAATTATGTTATCTCCTCACACTTTGTCTAACAGTTTTAATTTTACTTCTACATTCTTCCCTTCTTCCTCTATCTTACTTATTCTCTGCCTAACCATCTCCGTTGCATTACTACTTTCTCCACCCATATTTCTGACACTCCACTTAAACCATACTCTGTCCTATCTTCCTCAACTACATTTTGCTCCCTCTCCTGACTTTCTTACTAGACTACCTACACTTAGAACCTGCTTTCTCACCTCTTTAATCACACTGACTATATAACCAGAAACCTGTTACATCCTTCCTATTCTTATTCAAACATTTCAAGTGATACACTTCAGCACATACTGTACAATCTACAACCACTCGCCTAATTTTTTTCTGCTGATTGTATATACATTGTGCAATACAAATGCAATCCATATTCTTATTTTTCAAGTCACCTATTCTATATTTGACTTTATAATACCTCTCCTATTCTTCAAACACCCTTACACGGAATAATAAAAATAAAATTTTTTTACTCTTTCCCAAACCTAATCAAACTCTAACCATGTATTTTTTGACGTTAGGCCTCCCAAACATTGCCTTTTTTCTCAAAATAAATGTCTATTTTAAAATTTAAAAAACCTTCAGTAACAAACTTAACTAAAATGAATTAATTTTACATACAAATTTTTTATAAATATCCTTACGCTAACACACATTCAACAAGACCAACTTTTTTTTACTTTTTCCCAAACCTGATCAAACTATAACCACATGTTTTCTGACGTTAGGCCTTCCAAACGTTGCCTTTTTTCTCAAAATAAATGTCTAATTTAAAATTTAAAAAATCTTCAGTAACAAACTTAACTAATATGAATTAATCTTACAACTTTTTTTATAAATATCCTAATATAATGCTACATAGTTTTTAATTTCTTTACATATATAGATGCAATGCTTAATTACTTAATGTTCCAAATATATTTTAAAATTATACTTATAACACAAGATATAAATAGAAATAATTAACAAAAAATAGTCAAAAAATAATGAAAATAAATAAATATTAAAGACATTAACTAGAAAAATCTAGCTATTATCTTTCAATGTTTTGATTTAGCAATATTTTTAAAAATTAAATATAATAAACTATTATAACGGTCGAAGAAGTGGAAGTTGCAGTCTTACCGTATATGCACTACAGGGCGCCACCAGTCTATTTGTACCTGGAAAATTTATAGAATAGGCAGATACGCGCTGTTAAGATCCAATTTTTATATATAGTTTTATTCCGACTATCAGCCCAATGCCACTAGTTCAGTGAGACACAGAGATTTACAAAATATAAATTGATAAAATATCTTTTCAATATTAACAAAAATAAAATACGCCATTGCCAATAATTAACACACAAACATTTATTAACGCACATATAATTAAAATAGAGAAATAAAATTTTTTTAGATTTTAATATTTTTAAATTTAAATTATTATTTTAAACTATTCGCACAGATGGACATTTTAATAAATTTTACTTTATAATGTTGAAATACATTAAAGATCAGCCTTTCAAGCTATTGTAGATGTGCTTTTTACAAGTGTTAATAATAAATGAATACTTTCACTCCCAACACAAGATATAGTATTTATAAAAGAATAAAATGAATCCACTTATTTTTTCCAACCCAAATGCTTATATATGGACAAATCTTAAGTACTTGAAATGAAAGTGTGAGAATAGACCACTCACTTTAAATTACTGTTTACGATATCTGAATTTATGACGTCGACGAAATTATCTAGAATTTACTAAATGTCACTCTCAAATGAAACTTAAACATATGTAAATAAGCATTTATTTTTATATAGTGCAATGTTTATAAATTGTAATACATTAAAGATCAGCCTTTCAAGCTATTGTGCATGCGCTTTTTATGAGTGTTAATAATAAATCAATACTTTCACTCCCAACACAAGATATAGTATTTATGAAAGAATAAAATGAATCCACTTATTCTTTTGGTAATACAGCATCGATTGATACACGCCATAAGATGGCACTGTTTCTATGCTAAGGCACATAAATATGCTGCTTACAAGGCCGCTCATAGATCTTATGGCCTGTAACCTGTTCACCCGCTAAAGATGTTGAAATGCACCCTTATACCAACATCTCTAGTATGTTGAACATTATTAGCGACGAGTATGCAAGACTCTATAGACATTACTCTTAACTATTGTACAGCGTATGATGTGAAGGTTTCTGTATTTTGAATGACGAAAACTATATTATAACGTATTTTTTTGTTTGTTTGCTTCGATGTATTTTTTTTCTTTTCGTTCGTAAAAATTGTAATGATTTTTCAAACGCCCCTAGTTTCGTTGTCAGGGGTCAGAATTCAGGAAATGAGGAGTGTTAGTCACAAATTCGGCAAAGTTCACGATCATGTCACCCACTTCTGAGACTTTTTCGAGATCAAAACATTTCAATGGCAGTCGATCGTCTGGCATTTCGATTTGTAGATTTGCCTACTACAGAAGCAGATGTGGTGGCCTTTCTTCAACAGAGAAATATTCTCCTCACCCAGAACTGCCTTTGTGGTAGTTTAATGAAAGTAAGGCGTAGTAAACCCTGTCAAATGGAATGTGAATCGTGGCAACAATGTCGACGAAGGTGTTCCATTTGCCACGGAACATGGTTCAAGGGCTGGAAAATGTCTTTTTTGAAAGCGTTGCGGCTAATATATTACTGGAGCCGGGATGAGCTCACAGTAAAGCTTATGGCAGCTGAATTAAAAATGTGTGAGAATGCAGTAAGGCATGTTACCATAGCTATTAGAGAATTGTATCGAGAAAGCCTTCCATGTTGCCAAATCGGTGGGCCCGGTAGGGGAGTGGAAGTGGATGAGACGATGTTCAGTCGGCGGAAAAACAACCAGGGCAGAATCACTTCCGCAACAATGGATTTTCAGGGGGTGTCATGAGACCGGCGATTGTTTTGTAGCACCTGTAGCCTCCCAATCTGCCAACATCCTTACACATTCCATCTGCGAGAACATCATGCCTGGTTCCACGATCTATTCTGATTGCTGGAAAGGATACACAACTTGTGCATTGGAGGCTTCTGGATATCACCACTCGACAGTAAATCACAAATGCAATTTTGGGGACACTGGCATGCATACCCAGAACATTGAACATCTTTGGGGTTGTCTGAAGTGGCAAAACAAAAGAACTTGAGGCACAAAGGAGAAGATGTCGATAATTATATAGCCGAATTTCTATGGAGACGTCAGAAAAAAAATCAAGATGTGTTCTGTGCCATCTTAGATGAAATGCATTTATTCTAGTTACCAAATTATCGATTTTTGTTCTTGTTTGATTTTAAAACACATCAAAAATATGTAAAGACCCATCATTAATTTTTCAAAATATAGAAATTAATTTTTGATGTAATTGTTTTTATGAATAAAAACACGTTAAATGAACCCAATAAAAAAAAAAAATAGGAAAGTTGTTTAAAAAAGCACCAAAAAAAAAAAAAGTTACTTTAAAAAAAAAAAAAAGACCGTAATCAAAAGCAAAAAAAAAAAGTTACTTTAAAAAAAAAAAAGATCGTAATCCAATTTTGTTAAACAAGTTTTTTTTTTAAAAAAAAAAGGTTTTAAAAAACATATTAAAAAATTAAATTTTAAATCAATTTATTTATTTAAAAAAAAAAAGAAAATACGGTCCAAAAAAACATGATAACATTTCAAAATAATAATAATCAAATGAGCCCGGTAATGTTATATCTATTCGTTTTTCACTAGCAACAGCGCCATCTTATGGCGTGGATCAATGGATCAATCGATGCTGTATTACCATTCTTTTCTACCCAAATGCATATATATGGGCAAATCTTAAGTACTGGAAATGAAAACATGAGGATAGACCACTCACATAAAGTGAGTGGTCTATCCTCACGCTTTCATTTCCAGTACTTAAGATTTGCTCATATATAAGCATTTGGGTTGGAAAGAATAAGTGAATTCATTTTATTCTTTCATAAATACTATATCTTGTGTTGGGAGTGAAAGTATTCATTTATTATTAACAATCGTAAAAAGCGCATGCACAATAGCTTGAAAGGCTGATCTTTAATGTATTACAATTTATAAACATTGCACTATATAAAAATAAATACTTACTTACATATGTTTAAGTTTCATTTCAGAGTGACGTTTAGTAAATTCTAGATAATTCCGTCAACATCATTCATTAAGACATCGTAAACAGTAATTTAAAGTGAGTGGTCTATCCTCAAGCTTTCATTTCCAGTACTTAAGATTTGCCCATATATAAGCATTTTGAGTTGGAAAAAATAAGTGGATTCATTTTATTCTTTCATAAATACTATATCTTGTGTTGGGAGTGAAAGTATTCATTTATTATTAACACTCTTAAAAAGCTCATGCACAATAGCTTGAAAGGCTGATCTTTAATGTATTACAATTTATAAACATTGCGCTATATAAAAATAAATGCTTATTTAGAATGTTATGTATAGATAGGCTACATACATTACTCAGTCAAAAACATTTCAAAATAAACAAACGATCAAAATATAAAGTCATTGATGTAATTGCAGAGGGAAATTTACAAGAAACCCATTGGCATTCATCATAAGATGCCAATTGACACCAATAACTTAAAAAACACTCGAATAAATACATTTTTAGGTATTAAACCACTAAACATCACATGATCTCCATCTCTATACTACCACATAATTTGTTGTAAACAAAGGCAAAACTCTCCATACAGTAGTGCCACCCTGTGACAAACAGAGTAATCAATGGATGCCAGAAGGCTTGTGCATAAAATCCCTATCTAGTGCCTACTCATCCAATATCCCCAGACTAGTTTCTGGCTTGTGGCCATCATCAGTGAGGAGCCTTGGATCTGAGAGCACTGCACCTAGATCTTAGGATCTAATGCAACCCTCCAGCAGCCACCTTTTAACTCAACTTTACTACAAAACTATGAGAATGAAATTGAAAACATTGTTAATATCTTCAATCTAAGCTCAATAGCTTTTATAGTCATATGGGTCTGAACTCAATTCAGCACCCATACATTTTGATGTCTTTGGCTCTTAAACAACCATAGCCACCACTATCCTATTAGGCAGGATTGGTGTTAAACCACTAAACATCACATGATCTTCATCTCTATACTAGCACATAATACTACTGTATGGAAAGTTTTGCCTTTGTTTACAACAAATTATGTGCTAGTATAGAGATGGAGATCATGTGATGTTTAGTGGTTTAACACCAATCCTGCGTAATAGGATAGTGGTGGCTATGGTTGTTTAAGAGCCAAAGACACCAAAATGTATGGGTGCTGAATTGAGTTCAGACCCATATGACTATAAAAGCTATTGAGCTTAGATTGAAGATATTAACAATGTTTTCAATTTCATTCTCATAGTTTTGTAGTAAAGTTGAGTTAAAAGATGGCTGCTGGAGGGTTGCATTAGATCCTAAGATCTAGGTGCAGTGCTCTCAGATCCAAGGCTCCTCACTGATGATGGCCACAAGCCAGAAACTAATCTGGGGATATTGGATGAGTAGGCACTAGATAGGGATTTTATGCACAAGCCTTCTGGCATCCATTGATTACTCTGTTTGGCACAGGGTGGCACTACTGTATGGAGAGTTTTGCCTTTGTTTGCATTTTTAGGTACTCAACATGAGGTATCATATTTATCGAATATCATATATTTTAATCAAATATGAAAAAAATATATATAATTAAACGTTAACGAATCTATGCAGTCATCTATACCCAACTTAAATTTAATGCATTTAAATAATTTAATCAATAAATATTTTTTAAAAAATGGAAATGATTAAGTCAGCAAACTCAAAAGTATAAAAATTGAACATTAATAATTGATTTGAAAAGTCAGATTAAGGTTCATTTTAAAAAATTTAGGTTTAGCTTGTCAAATCTTGAAAGTTCTTAATTATTTCTTTTAAAATTTTTCAGTTATACCTTACAGTAGAAGAGTCCCGGTTCCTGGTGTCAATTCCTACGAAGTCTTTACTTGAAGACCGGTCTATCTGAAGGTGGCCTGAGCTGGTTCAATCCTGGCATTATTTTATTTTATTGCAGAATCCATATGATTTCGGGTCTGCAACAGTACCATTCATAATTCAACAATTATTTCATTTGAAATAAGTGAGAGAGGGTGACAAGTGCGTCTTATTGCCCTTCTCACAAAATCAAGCTGGAGCTGTTTTTAATTTCAATATTTTTCTTTTTATACACATCGTCCGGATTCACTGAACAATCAATCATTTTCATTAAGGTCTGAGCGTTTATTTCTGCTTCTATTGGATACTTACTTCAGAGCAGGAAACAATCTTTAATTTTTATCTATATCTTTCATCTGACTTTTTAATTATATAAGATCCCCAAGGGCTAGTTTGCTTTTCAATAATTAATAACACAATCATTTCCATTTTGAGATTTCAGGAATTAAATCTTAATGATTCTATTTTTACTTATGTTACTTTTTACTAAAATATTTTGTATTTAGATTTTTTATCTTTTTTTATAAAAAAAGTACGTTCAAATATTTTTTTTTTTATTTAAAAAAGAAATACTTTTAAAGTTTTGCATCTGTGCGAATATATATACATACATTGAACATCTCTTTTTAATTTTAGCTTTTAGTTTTTTATTTACGAACTTAAAAAAATTTTTATTATAATTTTAAATTAATGTAATGGCATATTATATACCGTTACACTATGAAAACAAAAATAAAGTTATTAATCTTTTTTTTTACATTTTTCCTTGCTTGCAGAAAAATTAATCTCGATAAAATGCAACAAATATAGTATCTAAGCTACAATTTATCTTTTTATAAGTAGAAGAAATCATGTGCAATGGATATTAAATTAAATTTTTTTATTTTATGAAATTCTTTTTTTTTAATTTAATATTATTATTTGGATAATGACTGAATCAGCATAGCAGATCCATTGTATATATAAAATCTATTTATGTTGTACCTTGTTTATAATATAAAAATTATATAAATTTTTCCATCTTCTTTTGACAAGATTCCTGTTTTAACTAAAATTGTTATCATTATAAAAAAAGGGGTTATCTATCTTTGTCTAATTCTCAAATTTTTTTTTAAATATTGAATGAATTATTTACATTGCTATAATTATTTTTACAATACAATTTATTATACAAATATATATATATATTAATAAAATTTTATTTCATATTGCTTGTAAACTAAAATTAACATTTTTTTTCATAGCTTTATTCTGTATTTTATTAATAAATTAAATTAAATTAACAGACTAAGCAGTGAAGAAAATTAATTGACCTAAAAAAAAAAAATCCAAATAATTTTATTTCTTTTTCTAGTGGATTTGAAAAATTAAAATAAAGAGAAAAGTTTTATTTTTCATATACATTTTCATGGATGCAAAATAAATAATTCCATATACATTTGCATTTCTATCATGAGAAAATAAAAAGCAGATATTATTGCAGTATTTGCTTGTAAGTAATGTATGATAAGAAAAGAATGAACAAATATTACTATTTTATGCAATTGTTATATGTTCTGATTATTCATTTGGTGCTTGTATTATAGATAAAGACGCCGTAGGATGGCGTTGTTTTCACACTAAAACTATAAAATATGAACATTCACGGGCCGTTGATTTTAATAATTTTTCTGTGCTTTTTGTAATGTGAAAATAAAAACAAAACAAATCGTCTTTTTTAAATATTATTTTTATTAACGTATACAATTTAAATGATAATAATAAATGTAAAATAAAATCAACAAATTACAATTTGATTCGTGTTTTTTATATCGTATACTTTTTATATTGTGTTACGGCTTTTTTTTTTATCAATTTTCTATCGGTTATTTTTTAACTTGTGTTACGGTTTTTTTTTTTATCAATTTTCTATCGGTTATTTTTTTACTTGTGTTACGGCTTTTTTTTTATCAATTTTCTATCGGTTATTTTTTTACTTGTGTTACGACTTTTTTTGTTGTTAACTAAAAAATTATAATCGTAATAAAAGTAAAAGTTGTTACGGTTA
Organism: Epiperipatus broadwayi; assembly: GCA_028023455.1. Taxonomy (NCBI): domain Eukaryota; kingdom Metazoa; phylum Onychophora; class Udeonychophora; order Euonychophora; family Peripatidae; genus Epiperipatus; species Epiperipatus broadwayi. Next base: position 7,906,595 of record JAQFVV010012404.1, read on the forward strand.
GATTTAGGGTTAGTGTTCTGTTTGTAATGATAAAATAAAAAAATTCAAAATCATAAGCGTACTCGGACAGAAGAAAGAAACTCAAACTTTTTTAAACAACAAACAAATGTCTTCTTTACTTATTAAACATGTTTATAATATTTGCTTTTTATTAAATTTACAAAAAAACCTGTACATTTGGACTTTTCTTACTGGATTTTTTCTCGTCTTCTTTGTCTCGTGAATGTTACTAACTGTATGTTACTTGACACGTTACCTAATTGCAATTCAATAAAAACATAGATATTTAACATTTACCCAAATAAATGTTCAATACAGTACGTTGTAAAAAGTCTTATAATTATTGTTTTAAAACATCTGAACATTTCAATAGTTTAAAATAAAAAAAAATCCAATGAAAACAACATTTCAATACAATTCAAATACAAACTCTCTCATCAAGCCGTAATTATTTTATAAATTGTACGAATTCGTAAAATGTAATTGCTGCTTAGTGACATACATGCTGTACTGCGACGTGACATAGCGGCCTGCATTCTGTAGCACAACAAAAAAGTTGTATTGTAGAAAACGCGGGTTCGAATGTGTTGGCCATGGAAACAGCATTTTAATGTATTTTGGTGCAAAAACCGTGCCATAGAACGGCGTCTTTAGCTATAAGATGAGTACCATTCATTTGTATCACATAATGTTTTGAACTTTGTTACCTTTTTTTAGTTCTAGTCTTTATTTTGAACTTACTTTCTCTAAAATCAAAAGTTGTTTGTAATAAACATTTTATAGATGATAGAAGAAATTAGATTGTGTAGTATTTTTCAATGCCTTAAAATAGTTTATATTTAATGTAATTTGCTTTGAGACCTTAAAGGAACCGAGCAGGGCAAATTCCTAATGAGCACTCCACACATTCTTGTCATTGCAGCTATTTTTACTATGTGATTATTCATATAGTATGTGAACATGGACGGGCTGCTCACCAACATGCATTAGCCAGCATGGTGAGTTTATTGGCTTTTTACCTCTGAGTTTCAGATCAAGAAACACGATGAAGGTTTGTGTAAATGATAAATATTTTTCCGATACATATATACAATTATGACAGACAAAAATAAATCATGACCCTTATTCCCAGGAGGTGGGGGTGCTAAAAATCCTTTGATTGTGGACCCAGGCTGCCGTTTGATGACTTTTTATTTAGGTACTTACAACTGCAGATCACTTTCAAGTGAAGGAAGATTACAAGAAATTGAAGAACTGTCTTATATTAAATCGGATATTATTGGACTTTGTGAATTAGAAAAAAAAGTGAAGAGACAATTGATTTAAAAAGTGGATATGTACTCTATTATAAAAGCACAAATATTGGTAATATAAGTGGAGTAGGATACATTATAAATAAAAAGTGGAAGAACAACATTGTGGAGATTGATACTGTATCGGACAGAGTGGCAGATGATGTAGTAGAAGATTTTTATATGGATGTACAAAAGGCTTTTGATCAGAGTAAACAACATTTTAAAATTTATTATGGGAGACTTTAATGCTAGAATTGGTAAACAAATGAAAGTGCTGTAGGTAATTTTGGTTATGATAATAGAAATGAGAGAGGACATAGACTTGTTGACTTTGCAGAAAAAGGAAAACTTTATATTATGAATTTTTTTTTTTTTTTTTTTGAGAAAAATGTTAAAAGGAAATGGGCATGGACGCATCCAAATGAAGATACAGCAGAATTGGATTATATTTTGACTAACAGAAAATATATATTTCAAGATTGTAATGTTTTTGATAAATTTAACATAGGAAGTGATCATCGATTACTAATATGTAAGATACATGTTAATACAAAACTAGAGAGACAGAAATTATTAAGAAAAACAATATTTACAGTTGATATTCCTAATCTTCAGAAACATTGTAATGAATTTAAATTAGAACTTACAAATCAGTTTCAAGTATTAGTACATTTTGAACATGATTCAGATTTGAATGAAATTAATATGAAAATAACTGATACACTTTTAAAAACTGCAACAAAGATAGCTGATAGAAAAAAGCAGCAATGGACCAATAAATTTTTTACTGAGACTGGAGAATTTATGAAGAAAATAAGGAATGTGAAGATATACAAAAATGATTCATTAAAAAGGATTGAATACCTCGAATTCTGTAAAATGGTGTGGAAAAGAGTTGAACGTGATATAAGAAAGTATAACTGAACTAGCAAAGAAAGCTGTAGAAGAGAAGAAAAGTCTCAAGAGTGTAGAAGAACATTTTGGTATTTGTAGGAAATTTATATCTGCAATAAGAAAAAAATATGGAATTATTACTAAAAAGAGAGATAACATCATGAAATGGATAGAAGAGTTTTATCAAGAATTTTATAGTAATAAAGAACAACTACCTCCTACATCTATTACATCTTCCAAATTGCCCAGAATTTTAAATGAAGAAGTGAGACATGTAATTAAATGCATGAAGAAAGGAAAGGCTCCAAATAATGATAGAATTATAATTGATATATTAAAAGAAACAGGCGAAGAAATATAAATTTTTTTTAGCAAAGTTATATGTCTAAATGATAAAAATGTACCAGATGATTGGAAGAATGCAGTATTAATATTTAAAAAAAGTGATAAAGAAGATATTAGAAATTACAAATCTATCAGCTTTTTAGTTTTATACAAAATTTTTACCAAGATAATTACAACTCGTCTGCAGAGAACATTGGATTTACACCAACCAAGAGAACAAGCTGGATTTAAAAGTGGTTTTAGTACAGTAGATCATATCCAGGTGTTGAGAGAAGTTATAGAAAGGACAAATGAATATGAGTCTCCATTATGTTTTGGATTTGTAGATTATGAAAAGGCATTTGACTCTATAAACATTTCTTCAGTCATTAAAGCTTTGGATCATTAAGGTATAGATCCAGGATATTGTCATATTTTAAAGAATATATATAAAAATGCAAAAGCAACAATTAGATTACATAATGATATGGGAAAGTCAACATTGAGAAGAATGCAAGACAGGGTGACTCCATATCTCCAAAACTATTTACAGCAGTACTGTGAGAAGTATTTTGTGGATTAAAATGGGAAGCTAAAGGAAGAAAGTAAATGGTGATTATTTAAGTTATTTAAATTTTGCAGATGATGTAGTTGTTTTTGTAAATAATGCTTTAGAGTTGCAGGGAATGTTTCAGGAATTATCAGATGAAAGTAGGTCTAAAGATAAATGTTAAAAAGACTAATGTTTAATGGATTTTTTAAAAATATGAAAATAAAGGTTGATTATGATGAGTTAGAAGAATATTGAGAGTTACAAATACCTTGGTCAGATTAATAATACAAATGGAAACATAATGGATGAAATTGATTATAGAATTAAACTTGGTTGGAGTGCTTTTGGTAAAAATAACTTGATACTAAAAGGAAATATGCCTATGTGTTTGAAAAGGAAGGTTTTCAATAAATGTGTTTTACCAGTTGTTACTTATGGATCTGAGACTTGGACACTTGGTAGAAGAGCAATACAGAGACTTCAGATCACTCAAAGAAGTATGGAGAGATGCATGTTGGGAGTAACAAGAAGAGATCAAAAACGTAATATATGGGTAAGAGAACAAACGGGTGCTACTGACCTCATTGAAAAAGTTAAAAGATTGAAGTGGAGTTGGGCTAGACATATTGATAGAAGAGATGATAATAGATGGACAATTGAAATCTTAAACGGGATTCCAAGAGATTGTAAAAGACCAGAAAGAGACCACATGTGAGATGGATAAATGAAATAAGAAAGTGTGCAAGGGTGATGTGGAGAAGAGAAGCTAAAGATTGGGCTTGAACTTGGAGAGATCTTCATCCTCCAGTGGATTGATGATGATCTGTTTTTAAAATATTTGGTACATTTTTCTAAAGTTTATCTAATATGGTACATATTTTATTTACTAAATAATTATTAAAGACATATTTTTTAAATGTAAAACATTAATATAAAGGTTGATATTCCTATTAGGAATGCTATTTATAATAAGTTGACTTTTTGAAAAGCTTTTGCTTTCAAATTCTGTTTTTCTGTACATTGGCAGTCAGTATTTGATTCTACTCATTATACTAATTATTTATATATGTATATCAAGAAATGGAAAAATAATGTTAATACTTAGTTAAAGTTGTCTTGTATTGGTGTTCGAGAGGTCAGCGCGACTGCCTTGAAGGCAGTTGCCCGGGTTGCGGATTCACGTCCCGGCCAATGCTATGACACTTAGTTAAAGTTATAAATTAAAAATTGCTTTTTTCAAATTCTAATATTTAAAGAAGCATTAGAAGTGCTAATAGTCAGTTATTTTACTTTTTAAATTTTTATTAAAATTTATAATGATAAAAGAAAAAAATTATTAATTATTGGAGTTTGAAGAAGAGAAGCAAACAATTTTAGGAGTGTACAATATGTCTTTATTAAGCATGACATATTTAATGAGTTAAAATGTATTTGTGTATTTAATATGTATAAGATTAATCTAGAGAGGAAATAAAAATAGTTACAACCAAATTAATCTGAATTAGGTAAAAATGCAATTAAGCAAAACATATAGTTTACAATAGATTATTGGAAGCGAGAAATAAACAATCAGATAACGAAAGGAATTTAATTAGTACTAGTAAAATACTAATTAAATTACAGCGCAATGATGGTGCTGATAAAATAAATACCACACCGATTTTCCAAATATAGACTACTTTAGAAGCAAGAGGGACTGGAACACACAAAAAAATGTGGAAAGAAAGAAAAGGCAGTGCATGTTTCAGTGTTGTTTTTGAGCTAATGGTGCTACTAGAAGAAGCAGCAAAAGAGAACCAGAGGGGGGAAATCATTAGACGCCCAAGATCTCAGCCTCTGAAGGTTCGATAGGCTAATTAGAGTTTGTACAGATTGCACTGATATTATTATTAGTTTGAATGCCTTAAGGTCTACCAGGTTTGAAGATCAGTTATAGTTTAAGGGTAAACATTTTCTACTTGTATTAATTAGCAAACAGACTTAGTAGGCAAAAGAACTTGCGTTCCTAGTTAATTTATGATCAGATATTATAGACTAGTCTGGACTAGCTGTTGAACCTAATATGTCTGCCTATATGTATTTGTTTGTACATATATAGGCTCGATTAACATTTGACTTTATATATTAATGTGTATGTATATCAACTAGATTGGCATTTGGACTTTATATATCCACTATATATATATATTGTATCTAAAACGCACTTTCCTCATCTACCACACTTTATATTTATTATATATATCACGTTTACATTATATGTATTATCAGCTAGTTATTGAGATTTGACTTTTGATCATGCATTTCTTTCCAGAGGGTGAATAAATATGCGTACGCATTTATCGTATTAATAGCTCCGACCATCCCCTCCCGTATGAAATTTTCCCACGTTCTGAGTCATCCTTCCCTTTTTGTGAAGTTTTCCTAATATTCGGTCATTCAAGGGTGAGGAAAAGGAATTCTGCTGCTAAATACAAACATGGATGTACGTAAATTAATCCAATTCAGTCCCTCCCTAACTTAACTAACTCTCTCACTGCGCGAATGTCCATGTTTATGAGCTACGGCCCAAGCACCAATCTTGCTATTTAACAAGAATCGCAGAATTTGCCAACAGTAAATTAACTCAATAAATTTTAAGCTTTGCCCAGTTTATACTAGCTTATACTCAGGGGTGGTGGCGTAACATGCCGGAGAAGAAACTGCAAGTGAATTAAAATCTCTTTCCCTTTCTTTTACTTTAATCTAACACGTAAACATATATCAACACGCACTCTTAGGAAAGTACAAATGGAATCTATTTCAACACATACAATACGCATTCCAAACCAAATATATATATATAATAAAATGTAAAAGAGACAACCAAACAACAATACAAAAAAAAATAAAGTTTGTTTTGTTAAATTTAAAATCTATTTGTGTTTATTTGAATAAACTTATAAAATGGCACATACGTGTATATGACATAATATTCTGTTTACAGGATGTTATAGTTAACGAATAAAATCTATTAGGTAAAATACATATTGTAGTGTTTTAGTCTCTAGAATAACAAACCAGCTAAAAACTTGTTATGATTTTAAGAACGAATTAGCGCTATCAAAAGTATTTGTTTACTAGTTACGGTTACCATTCATACCGCAGACAATAATAGTCTAGTTCCGCAGTCATTCCTTGAATGACGTCATGATAGAAAAATCATCATGGATCGTAAGACATCACACTCCTTCCCCCTTAGTATGTAACATAATCCTTGAAATGCACTGGTGGACGGCGTTGACGTTGAGAGTGTTCTCTGTAAGCCTTTGGAGTTTGAATTGGAGATGTAGGATGGAAATGTGTTGAGCTCGGGTTATTTGTGTTTTCCAATGTCACACTGGGTAGAGAATTTTGGGCAAGTGGTGTTTCCTCAGCAGGAGATGAGACAATTGGAAGAGTGTCCCCTGTTCTTGAGCGCAACTGATCAATGTGCTTATGTTGTAAACCCAGATCAGTTCGTACTTCATATGACAGAGGGCCTGTACGCTGTTCTACCTTGGCAGGAATCCATGGAGAACCCCTTCCTGCTGCTCGTGTAAATACTGTGTCATCTGGTTGGAATTCACGTAACCGATGATGTTTGTATGGTGCTGACTTTGGGGCCCTATCCGGATGAAGGAAGTCTAGGCATGTACGAAGGCATCGATGAAAGAGCATTTCGGCTGGACTCAAACCTGTAGTTGTAGATGGAGTTATGTGCTGAGCCAAAAGGTATCGGGCAATACGTTGCTCCCAATTTCCATGAGTAATACGCTTTAGGCACTCCTTCACAGACTGGACAGCCCTCTCCGCAAGACCATTACTTGATGGGTGGTAAGGTGCGATTCGTGCATGGCGAATTCCATTACTAGCAAGAAAAGTAGAAAACTCTGAAGATACAAACTGGGGTCCATTGTCCGAAACTACACACTCTGGTATTCCATGGGTAGAAAATAGTTCTCGTAGTACTGTGACTGTTGCAACTGAGGTTGTTTTAGGCATTCTGCGCACTTCCACCCATTTTGAATAGGCATCAACAACAACAAAAAGCATTTGCCCATCGATTGGGCCTGCAAAATCTACGTGCAGTCGTGACCATGGTGTGGATGGTTGTTCCCAAGGGTGAATTGGAGCACGGGGGCAAGCATGTCTTATGACTTGACAATTTTTGCATTTGCCCACAAGATTCTCAATATCCCTATCCATTGATGGCCACCATACGTATGACCTTGCTAATGCTTTGGTTCTCACGATGCCAGAATGACCCAAATGAAGTTCGTTAAGAACAATTCTCTGTAGAGAATAAGGAATAATTACGCGTGACCCCCAAAGCAAACAGTTTTTATGTGTTGATAACTCATTGCGTCTTATAAGAAAAGGTTGAAGTTTAGTGTCTGTGGTTCTGCTTGGCCAGGCAGTGAAAATATAGTTCTTTACTCTTGATAACAAAAAGTCTTTTCGTGTTGCATGTGCAACCCGTTCAGCAGTTACAGGAGGATCTTCCAATTCCTCCAAGAAAAAGACACCATTCATGTTTGGATTGTCGCATTCGGTTGATGGAAGTGGAAATCTGCTCAACGCGTCTGCATTTGCAACTTTTTTTCCTGGTTTATATTCCAGTTTGAAAGAATATGCATTGAGGATGTGTGTCCATCTTTGCATTCGGGGTGATAAAATTATTGTTGATTTATCCGAGGTAAAAATGCCAAGCAGCGGACGATGATCAGTACAAATGTTAAATTTAATTCCGAATAGGAAATGATGAAAACGTTTCACGCCAAATATTATTGCCAAAGCTTCTTTATCAATTTGTGCATAGTTTCGTTCAGCCTTAGACAATGTTCGTGAAGCAAAAGCAACTGGAGCGGATGATCCATCAGGATATTGCATACTTAGTACTGCACCTACTCCATAAGGCGAAGCATCACATGTAAGTAGAATGCTTTGGTGAGGGTCAAATGGAACTAGAACATTATTGGACATCAATGCCTCTTTAAGTTTAAGAAAGGCTTTTTCATGTTGTGGTGTCCAAGACCATGTAGCATTTGTCTGTAATAAACGATGTAAAGGTTCAGCTACTGTTGCACGATCTGGAAGGAAATTGTTATAAAAATTTATAAGACCTAAAAATGCTTTCAGTTCTATTTTGTTCCTAGGAGAGCAAGCATTTTGAATTGCAGTTGTTTTACTTGGAGATGGATGCAGGTCTTTACAGTCAATTGTATAACCCAGAAATTCCATAGAATCTACTCCAAATACACATTTTTCTTTATTGGCCCGCAATCCACTGTCTGCTAACCTTTTAAACACAGTACGTAATTTTGAACATAGATCAATTGTTGAAGATGCACAAATTAATATGCCATCGAAATATGGAAAAACTCCAGAAATGTTTCCAAGTAAATTGTCTATAATGCATTGAAACATTCCGGGTGCAACACAGATTCCGAACTGTAGACGTTTTACGCGGAAGGCTCCTCGATGAGTGATGATTGTCTGTATGTTTGCAGACATATCATCAACTGGAAGTTGTAGGTAGGCCTTAGCTAAATCAATTTTTGCAAAGATAGAGCTAGGAGGAAGTGATGTCAGAAGATGATGTACCGCAGGTATAGGATATGGGTGATTCTGAAGAGCTCTGTTGACTGTCACTTTGTAGTCACCGCATAATCTCACCTCTCCTGTTGGTTTAAGAATCGGTACTACTGGTGTTGTCCATACAGGGTTTTCCACTGGTTCAATGATCCCATCACGGAGCAGAGTATCTAAAGCAACATCCACCTTAGGTTTCATAGCAAGTGGTAGTGGCCGGGCTCGTAGTCTGATTGGGAGAAATTTAGGATCAACTGGCAATGATACAACTGGACCCTTGTAAGTTCCTATAGATGAGCTGAAAACTTGTGGAAATTCATTAATGATATCTTGAATAGATGGTTCGGTAATTAGATGGACTCCAGTTAATGAAATACCTAGAGGTGTGAACCATTCACGTCCTAACAGATTTGTACAGGGACTCTCTGTTATTAATAAGCGTAGATGGCATGAATATACACCTTATTGAACATGTACAACACAATATCCCTTGAATGATATTGAGTGGTGCTGGAAATCTCGTAATGTAATTGTTACTGGATGTAGTTCAGGTATTTTTCCGTTGCACAATTCAGATAGTGTGTCAGAAGATAAAATAGAATATTCTGATCCTGAGTCAATTTCCATTTTACATTCCTTGCCATTAATGTACACATGTGCGGAGGATTTAGGTGTTGAAGCATCATGGCGTATTTCATGGATATGACTTACATTATCATCTGTCTCCATTACTGCCATGCATTGGTTTGCAGATCCAGGAATAGTGCGTTGTTTTGCTCGGCATACACGCTGTAGATTACCTATTTTCTGGCAGAAATGGCATTTGGTTTTCTTGAAAGGGCATTCCACTCGATTGTGTTGACTGCCACAACCATAGCAAAGTGGAAATCCCGATTGAGATGCACCAATGTTCCTTTTGTGTGTAGGGGATGTTTGTGAAGACAGTGAAAACCTAGAAACATTTTTGCGAGGTAAGGTTGATCTGTTTCGCTGAATAAGATCAACAGTCGACATGGGAGTGTTTGTGGCACGGATTTCACGCACCTGTACCAATGCAGATTCAGCAGCTAAGCTACGCTGTATAGCTATCTCTAATGTTAAAGATTCTTCTGTCAATAATTTGCGCTGTATAGTTTCATCACGAAGTCCACAGACAAATTGATCTCGAAGACGCTCTGTTAATGAAAGACCAAAATCGCAGCTCTCTGCCAAACGTCGAAGGTCGGCTAAAAATGCACTCACATTTTCTTCTTCTCGTTGCCAACGACGGTGAAATTGAAAACGTTGGTAAATAACGGAAGGTTGTGGATTAAAATACTGTTTTAATATATTTACTATTTCTTGATATGACTTGTCATGAGGCAACGCAGGTGATATAAGAGATCGAAGAATGCTTAATGTTCGTAGTCCGCAGACAGCGAGGAGTGTTGCACGTTTCTTTTCGTCAGCAATAATATTATTAGTTTCACAAAAGAAATTTACCTGTGACGTGTATGTATCCCACATTTGCGGTGAGTCAACGTCGAAAGGTGCTAAAGACCCAATAGTTGCCATTATAAATCCAATAGAAAACGAAGTTTGGGTAAAAAAAAAAAAAATATTCGGCGTCCTATGTACGATTAAGAATAATATTATAAAGAACACTGTTGAATTAAAATATAATATATATATTTTTTGTATCTCGCGTATCCCATCCTCGTCGCCAAAACTGGTGTAGTGTTTTAGTCTCTAGAATAACAAACCAGCTAAAAACTTGTTATGATTTTAAGAATGAATTAGCGCTATCAAAAGTATTTGTTTACTAGTTACGGTTACCATTCATACCGCAGACAATAATAGTCTAATTCCGCAGTCATTCCTTGAATGACGTCATGATAGAAAAATCATCATGGATCGTAAGACATCACACATATAAAGTTATTACACTTTAATTTTTGTGTAATTAAAGATTCGAAATAATAGCAAATATATTTACTGTTGTTTTGATGTGTCTTCATAATTAAATTAAATATCTCTGAGTGCGCTCTTTGTGATTATTAATTCTTTTACTTCTATTCTGATTCCTTGGGTGAACGTGGATAAAATCGCGAGTCCATTTTGTCTTCCAATTCACTATTCTAATTAAGAAGTTCATCGTTCCATAACAGATCTGTGTAATGGCGGACGTCAGGCGCAGGATTCATTTGTCGTGTTTCTCTCTCCTTTTTTTTATATAATATTTAGGGCAATCTGTCTCTTAATATCTTGCATGGCCTCAAAGGTACAGAAGGAGCTGGAGTCTAACATAGACCCCCAGCACGATGAGAACTTTACCCCATGCGTTTCATGGAGTTTCCTTTATATATTTCTGGTTAAAATTATTTTTATAAATCTCTTCTTTTTGCCATGTATAGCCTTCTGCCTTCTCTCTGCAATAATCTATAGCCAACTGCCAAAAAAACAAAATATCCTCCCTCTCAACAATGTTTTATCTTTTTTTTTTTTTATCTTTAGCCAAAAATCTTTTTACTCAATACACGAACAGAAGAAAAACCACTTAGCAACTTGATCTTAACTTTTGCTATTTTTGGAAATTCCCTCTAATTACGCTTTGTTGTTTAACTCGATAATTAGACAATAGAATCCTCAAGAATTTAATTTTTTAATGGACATTCCGCCTGTTTTTTTCTTTTAGTTAACACAAAAATCATTTCACAAAGTTTTGAAGTTTGATAATATATTAATATTATTAATTTAAATGAAACATCCAACTATTAATTATATCCGTTTCAATAACAATACAGTCCATTCGACTAATTGATTCATGGAAGGTTAACGAAATTCCTTTCTTTTTTTCATATTTTAAAATATTTGAAAATCTCTTGATTTTATTCATTTTTCTTATCCCCTTCAACACAATATTTATCACTATACATGTATGCCACAAAATAAGAATAAAATAAGTGAGAGAAAGTAAAATATATACATTAATATTAGTAACACATCACCGATATTATTTTTTTTATTTACATAACTATATATGTATAGCTACGTGGTCCTTTCCAAATACACAACTCATGAAACAAAACACACACACATAGCCTGATTTATTCTCTCCCTTGAACAGGGTTTGAACCCAGTTCCTGTTATAATATATATGTATTATGTGCATATAACTACAACCACATCTGTTTGATGTCTCATCCATTGCACATCTTACTTGTAATATTAATGTTAATTAGATTAATAAATTGTTATTCTTACTCCATGATTAATAAGTTAAGACATAGCAAAATTTGATGCGCACATCTTACTTGTAATATTAATGTTAATTAGATTAATAAATTGTTATTCTTACTCCATGATTAATGAGTTAAGACATAGCAAAATTTGATGCAGTCAGTTATTTCGAACCTAGCCTACAGAGAATTTTTAAATGTCTGCATCAGGGAAACTTCTATTGGTGAGTTTGATGTGGTTAAGGCTGGCGCCGAATGGCCATTATACATATCACAAGTTGAAAATTTTTTTCATTCTAAATGGTATCGAGGACAATAAGCGCAGCACTCTCGTGTTTCTCAGGAGAAAAAGTTATTGAAATAGTAAATAAGTTTTTGAAACCCCTGTAAAATGAGAATGTACTGTTCAAGGAATTAATTTTAAAATTAGACTAATTTTTTAGCACTTGCCCAACCTGCGACATAGCCTGGTTACAGCTAAAAAATGGAAATAGTTAAAGAGTGAAATATTAAAACCATATAATTCAGCCCTGAAAGATTGCAGGTGTGGGGATTTTATCAGAGAAATATTGGTGGATCATTTACTGTGGGGTATGTCCGATGACAGGCTTAGTCAACAGTTATTAACAGCAACTGATCTAACCTATGAAAGTGTGATGAAGAAAGGAATAGCTTACAAGCTAATATTAGAACAGGCATGGGCGTTTAGATCTAAAGAAAATATTGATACATGATTTTTTTTAAGATGGATAAAGCATGTATAAATCCGCATAAACTTGAATTTGAAAAGACAAAACTAAATGCTTCTCATAGCAAAAAACTGTAAAGGGATGCAGGAAATATGTCTCAAATGCAGAACTGAGGGGCATTTAACACACAAATGCAGAAAATTGGGGAACACTGAAACCCAAACAAGAACTCGAGAGCAAAAAAGTAGGGATTTGGGATAAGCCTTTCAAGATCCACATAGTAAAAAATATGCAAATTGAGAGACTACAACAATTCATGATGGAATTGCAAATCTGTGATAAAAATATCCATAATGTCAGGCAGATTGGCAAACACTATCAGCTGTGGACCCCAGCATTAAAATACAGGAAACTGACATTAAGGCTCAGGATGTGAGCAGAAATGTGTTGGAAATATTGGAGTGAATAAAAGCTCCAATCAGATATCTGAAACAAAATAATAAAATTACCCAAAGGAAAATTAGCCCTGTATTAGGAAGTGATTAGCTTAGAGCAATAGGAATACAAGTCAGTATAGTTGTTTAATTTCTTTATAAAAAATTTTAAATAATAATTAATGGCATCCTGATCTTTATCTGCTCCACAATTCTTTAATAGTTATATTCAAGCTTCTTTCTGTTGGTATAGTCATGCTGTGGGCTTTTTTCTGTTGAGACAGTTATGCATCTAGATTAAATGCACATTTAAAATTGAGTTCAAAGTTCTTTCAGGGACATACTTCTTTTTCACAAAAATTTAATAATGTTAGCTATGTGAATGGGTCAGCAAAGCTCATCTCTAGGTAAACTTAGTATATGCTATTGAAGAATTCCATACTTTTATAAATGCTGATAGTTATTTTTAACTTGTAAAATGATCTAAAAAAAATTTTTATTTTCATGTTTCAACAATTCTTTGAATAACTTCTATACCAATTCTTGATTAAAGCTAACAATTTTAGGTACTGCTATTTTAAATTGTAGACCAGAATATCTAAAATTTTATATAGGAGACCAACTTCTCAGCAAGATTGATAGAAATAAAACTAAAATTTAATGAATCCACTTTTTTAAAAAATCATCCAATTATATGACTACTTCATTGTCATCCTCTTTAATCATTTGTTTTCAAGAATTAATAATTGTTTATTTTCGTACAAATAATTGAATTAAATTTTTAAAATATATATATATTTGTTAAAACCAAGGAAATGAAACACTCTAATTATTAAATTTTTATATTTGAATATTATTTTAAATTTAATATGAAATAATATTGATATGTAATAAGTAATTCTAATGATATTTGATTCTCTTTTCTTTAATTATTGTACACTCATTATAATCGAGTATTAAGAAAAGGTAATATTTAATATTCAAAACTTTTACATTGCACTAAGCAAGCTTTCAACAGACTACTGCCAGAATCATAATGTTATTTAGTAACGCAGTTAAAAATTACACCTATATATGAACATGATTTATTATGTAAATGGGGCATATTTAAATATTCTATTTTTTCAATAATGGTATGATGAATTTTTTATAATTGTCTCTCATATAGTTTACAAAAATTACATGCAGTGGTCCATTTTGTAATTCTGTGTATTATGAAGAATTGCGGGCAAATTGATTTACGAGGATCACCTAGCACACATACTTATACAACAGGACAAAACAAAATAACGAATATTGTTTGATTTTCCTTGATCATAAACTCACTATAGGTTTCAGTCCTACTAATGTGAGGTCTTGGTTTATGCCAAAGGAGACAATAAAAAATGAAAATATAAGGAAGCATGGACAATTGCAAAAGATTCAAATGCAATTATTAGAAAGGATTCATGCATTCCATTATCAAAAAAATAGAATATTTAAATGCCTCATTTACATAATAAATCACTTTATATTGAAGCAGTCAATGTCTAATCACCATTGAGCTTCATGCTTAACCATCTACACTAACCTCCTATGGGGCCTGCAATGCAGACCCCACTGTAAATATATGCCATTCACCCACACACTGTATGCATAATGATCCAAAAACATTAATAAGATATTTAGCAAAGTAAAACAGTAGGGTGAGTGATGCGTATATATATATGAACGAAGCAATAATTTTATTTATTGCTGAATATTAGATGTTTTCTTTATATAATTGTAAATATCTTTTTATATATGTGTGTTTAATTAAACTAGTGGAATGTAATGACAAAGAAAGATGGGGAGGGCTTGAAATACTGAAATTATCTTTATCTATAGTCAGATTGTTTTCATTAATTAAAATTATAAATCTTAATTAAAATTCTCTTTTAGTTGTTTTTAAATCTCTAAAAATAGCTAAAATGGTATTCCCAGCCTTATCTGTTTTAGTTTGTTAATTAAATATTTTACTAATCAAACATGTTTTTTTTTAATTAAGAGATAGCTGTGGGCAACTGAGATTGCATTCTTGGTGGGATTAAGGTGGATAAAAAAAGGCCCATAGAACAAAAGAGTTTTTTTTTTTTTTTTTGGGAGTTGAGATTTGAGTCAGTTGAGTTGAGTTCTTTTTCAGTCAGTTAATTTGAAGGGTTTCAAGACCGTAACATTTTAGGAAGTCAAGAGAAGTTCGGTGCGATGAATTGTGAGTAGAAAAGAAGCACCTTTTTTCCTTCTCTCGAAGAACTGTCTGCCTGCCACTGCCATGTTCCATCTAGCTGACCATACAACATGATTACTTCTGACTGCTGATTGCTAATGATGCCGCTATGCTGTTTTTTTTTCTTAGGTAACCTTTTAACGTAGAACTGCCTTCTTAAGTCAATACTTTTGTAATTTGTAATCTATAGTTCAACCTTCATATCTTAATATATATATTATTTTATAAGCTTCTGCTAAATTTTGCTTTTAAACTCTCTCTCAGTAATCTTTTATTAATATCATGTATTTTAACTTACCTTTCACGCTTAATTAAATTATATATATAAATATGGGCGATTCCATTAAGATGTTATGTATTTTGTTTAATGTATAAATATAATCTATTTTCTTTAATATGCCAAAATCGCTAAATTCGCGAGTAAGGGGGAAAATAATTGTTTTACTTGGAAAAAGGGTGGGCTTTATTTAAAACTTATCAATAAAGTTTTCTTTATATTAAATAGAAATTGCTCGCGAGTTTGGTTTCATTTTAAATTCATTATTCTTAAAGTAAATTAAAAACTTTTACTGTGGATGAATTTTGCTAAATTGGCTGCTTTGAATTTGTCTTTAAATTTCTATTTTAAAAAAAATCGTGAACCTTCACATAATTAATCCAATTCTTTTTTTTTTTTTTTGCTGGTGCCTGAAGGGCGAATTCTACCGGTTGATACGTATTTGGGAATCGATTCTTTAAATATAAATGTTGTTATTCATTATGATTAGTTAAATGACTTAGAATTGAAAAATAGATTATTGCGCAAGAGGTTAGACCATTTCCAAACTTTAAATAATAATATAAAATTATATAAACGTTGCTGGCATACCTTTTCCTTTATTCTGATATTTTATCTTTTCCATTTCTTGATCGTTTTGTTATTGGAGACATCGAAAGCTTGAAGCTCCTGTCCTACTTTTCGAAATCGTTCGTAATCGGAGACTCTCTGTGGAACGTAAAGTTTAGGAGGGTTATGATATTATGTGCTGCAGAATACAGTGCATCCAGATTCTGGGCTCTCAAACCCAGACCCTCTTTCGATATCGCTCCGCCAGAATGCGCGGACATATCAACTCTAAGTTCGTTTTTCAAATATGCTTTAAAATGATAAAATATCCACAATCGCCATGAAGGCCAGATTTCTTTAACGTATGCTAGTACCGTTACTCTGCTCTTTAATTTGATCGCTGTCCATCTAATCTTAGTAAGTCGCAATGATGTGTTAAAGATAATGATTCATTTCGTAAATTACGTTCAGTATGTTGATCTTAAAACCGCTTTCGTTTAAAAAAAGCGTTATCGATTCCCAGAGACGTAAATCAATTGGTATAATTTATTCTTGTAAATATTGCGCATTGTTTGTTTTTTATGTATACTTATTCTAAAGACGCTATGTCCTAACAATGCCTATCAAACATATGTAATGATTTTAAGATTGTAAATAAATGATTGAGACCGTACATTTATATTTATTTGTCAAAATAATATGAAATTGTATCTGTACAATTATATTTATTAAATGAGTGATAGAGGGGATTTTATACAACAAAGTCCCAAGTCTTGTAAATAAACGATATTGTCCCAAGCGTGAAACTGGTTGGTAAAATATACATGCGTTTTTTAATCTTTTGTAATATACATATGCGTTTGTGTAAGATTTATTAAAAATATCTGTTTCATGTAAATCCTGGTTTGTTGTTTTTGAAGTATTATTTTCTGGTTAATATTTAGAACTATTTTCTTTAGCTAAGAGCTTAGCATCAATAAATAACTATAATAAATGTAATTCCTGGGCTACTCCAATCTCGATCATCACCTTCAGTCTGATCTTATGCTCTACCGCTTTGCTTATGGGCACGGATTTAAAATAATTTTACTGTGTCATCAGAATTGTTGTTCATTGGGTCAGAGATTCGAAGAATAGGCAAATAGGTTAGAATTCAGGATTGCTCCAGACCTGTGTATCTCGGGTATGATCGGATTCGAGGTACTTTTGCTTAAGATTTGAATCTTGTTAAGTGAGCATACTATTTTGACCGGTACAATATATAGGCATAATAAACTAAATAGCACTATGATTGCTTAGTGCAATGTAAAAGTTTTGAATATTAAATATTACCTTTTCTTGATAAGTAATAAGATAAATGAATTAAAATGGTTTATCTGAAACATTTTAATTAATAAAAATTATTTAGATGTTATTTAAAACTATGATATAATGTCTCAATGCAATAATTACATTAAAAATTTGCAGCCATAAGATTAAGGGCTGTAGTGGCATTTTTTTATAAAAATATAAAATGAGCTAGATTGGAAAAGAATAATATTATATTTGAAAGCTGTTAAAATGTCTTAAAAAGGCAGAAATAGGTAACAATGTTCTTATTATAGCAATAGTTATTCATCAAAATAATAATATAATAGCAATTTCTTTAAATAATAATTGTAAAAATTTATATATATTAACATACAGACCCAAAGATTCAAATGATCATATGATTGTACTTACAGAAAAAGAGAATGAAATTAAAAGCAGAATTGATAATATTTATAAGAGATCTGGGTTGAAAACAAATTTGGATTAATATAAAGTTATGAAAATAGAATGGAAAAGGTAAAAATTAAATAATGGATATTATGGATTCACCTTGAGTTTAAATGATTAGAAATCACATAAATTGAAAATGGGGTGCATGATCAATTCCAGAAATGATTGTAATTACTATTTTGTGGATTATCACATTCGAACTTAACAAAGTTTGTGACTTAAAATATTATATATAAAGTAGAAACTTGAATTACTAATAGAGTGAAGAAAAATAATTAAAGACTTTTGAAATATGGGTTTAAAAGAAGGTTGAAAAGATTAATTGGATAATAAAGTAAAAATATTGAGATGCTAAATATCGTAAATAAAATAACAAAAAAAAATTAAAAGATTTGGTTTGGATATTGCTGTGTATTGGTTCTTCAATTACAGTGCACAAATGTTAATTCACGAACTAGTTAGAGTTTAATTCCCAAAATAGTTTGGTGCTAACTAGTTCATGGACACTGACTTCAATCTCAAAGCTAAGTTTTACGTTTTCTGTCTTTTTTATGCGATTAATCATCTGAAATCATCGAATTAAAGATTGTTTACTTGTGGTATGAAAGTGAGGAGTAAATTGTGATCAAGAGAGATAGATTTATTTGAATTTGGAAACATCGGGAATTATTTTTAAAAAAAGTATTTCGTTTGCCATTTTAAATATAACAGTTTTAAAAAAATATTTTGTTGAATGTGTGTTAATGTAAAGATATTCTATAACTAAGTTGTACGTAAGATTAGTTGGTTTTTAGTAAGTTTGCTATTAAATATTTTTTAATTTTAATTTAAGAACAGTTAGTTATTTTGAGGAAAAAGATAACGATTTAGAGGCCTAAGGTACACGTGGTTATTGATGGATCATTTTTGAAAGAAAGTAAAGTTTTTATCTTTCTGTGCAAAGGGGCTTGAAGAGTAGGAGAGAAAGTATAAAGCCAAATATGGAATAGATGACTTGGAAAATAAGAAATATGGATTGCATTTGTATTCCACAATGCGTATATAATCATCCGAAAGAAATAAGTATGCTGTGGTAGAGTGTACCGTATGTGATGAGGTATATCATTTGAGATGTTTAAATAAAACTAGGAAGGATGTAACATGTTTATGTAGTCAGTGTGTTAATGTGATAAAAGAGGTGAAAAAATGGTTTCTAAATGTAGTTAGCATAAAGAGAAAGTCAGGAGAAATGGAGCAAAACGGAGTTGAAGAAGGCAGGATATAGTGTGTTTTTAGTGGAGTGGCAAGAGATGGACGAAAAAATAGGTAGTGCAATGGAGATGGTTGGACAAAGAATAAAAAAGATAGAGGAAGAGGTAAAGGATGTAGAAGCAAAATTGAAATTGTTAGAGATTAATTATAAGCAGATAAATGAGTTATTGAATAGGAATGATAAGGAAGAAGTAGATAAGGAAGTCCAGAAGGTGGTAGAGAAGGTTATGAATGTTGCAGAGAAAGTAGACTGAGACAATATTGATAGGCAATTCATTAATAAGAGAATGTGGAGATATAATTGCAAGGGAAAATAGAAACAGGTATGTAAGAGCATGTTTGCCTGGAGCTAGAATCAGGGATGTTACAGATAAAGTAAAGAAGCAAGGGAATAGAGATGTGAATGTTATGGTGTGGACTAATAATTTATCTGAGTCATCAGAGAAAGTAATGGATGAGTACATAGAATTGATTAGGAATTTGAGTAAGACTAAAGAAAGTGTAGGAATAGTTGAATTATTACCAAGATTTGATAAGAGGTATATGTTAGATAGGGCATGTTCTATAAATGAGAGATTGAAAAAATTGTGTGAGAGAAATGATGTTACATTTGTGGATGTGTGGGATTTTTTTTTATTGAGAAGAGAGAGTTATATAGTAAAAATGGTTGCACTTAGGGAAACAAGGAAGTGAAGTTTTAGGGAATCTGATTTATAAAGAATATAGTTTGGGAAACTTGTAAAGGGGTGTGGGATTTTAAATTGAAGTGTTATTAGAAAGAAGAAGAATGGATGGGATGGAAGAAATAAACAAAGGGTGGCTGATTTAGATGTAAATGTAGATGTGGAGAGGGAATGGGTCTGTAAAATTAATGATAAGCAAGTTATTTATAAACGTAATGGAGAAGAAAGAATAAAAAAAATTATAAAAGAGTAGTTAGGAAAGAAGAAATAATATGCAAGGTGGTAGGAGACCAGAAAAGTGGCTGGAATTAAACAAAGCAATTGAAACTGAAGAGCTTGAGGTATTAGCAGTAGTGAAAACACATCTAAGAGAAGAAAAATAATCTATACTGGAAGACTTGGTATGTTATGGTATAAATAAAAAAGAGAATGAAAAAAGGGTAGTGGTATAGATGTTATATCAAAAAAAATATTTAAATACTGTTAAATGCCAAGAGCATTTGTGGTTTGAAATAAGGTTGGGAAGACAAGAATAGAGCATTTGTGGCTTTGAAATAATCAAACTATAATGGAGTGGAACAATAGCATATATGAATGCCTAGTTAAGGATATACAGAGGTTTAAAGAAAAGTGGAAGAGAATAATAGTTATAGGAGATATGAATGGGCATATTGAAGAAATTGATGATATAGATAATAAGAATGGACAGCTTTTGAAGAAATTTTGTCAGAGAGTAAATTTGAGCATTGGAAATTTATCAAATATTTATGAGGGACAATACACATGGTCTAGAAATAATATAGTCTACACAATAGATTATGTATTGGTAGAGAAAGAAGGAATGAATAAACTACGGAAAATTATGGTGTTTGATAATGAAGAGAGTATGTAATAGTGATCATAATTTATTTGAAATTGAAATGGTTAGTAATGTGATGGAGAATAGAAATAAAGTAGAAACAATAGTGAAAGATGTGGATGGAGAGTGAATGATAAGTTGGGAAGAGTATATAATATAAGTTGAAAAAACCATGGAAGAGTTGGTTGGAAATGAGTATGAGGACTGGTGTGATGAAATAGAAAAAGTGGCAAATAGGTTTTAAGTGAGAATATTCAGAAGAATAAAAGTAATAAAAAAATGATAGTTATTAAAAGTATAAATGATAGGGAAAAAGCATGCAGAGAATATAAGTATGCTATCAAGAACAAAGAAAGCGAAAAAGATATTAATGCTAAATGGGAAAAGTACTTAGAAAAGAAGTTAGCTAAAATAGATAATTACAGAGAGAGAATGAAACTGAATAGTAAATTATTGGACAATATTAATAAAAATGGAAGAGATGGGAGTAAAAAAATTTTGGAATTACACTAAAAGAAGAAATATAGGGGGGAGAGAGATAGTATTACTGGATGCTGAGGGAATAGAGTATAGCTCTAGAGAAGAATTAGAGAGAATCTTGAATAGGTATGTAATGGATATAGAAAACATATTGGATGTGGACAGAGGGATAGAAAATATGAAAGCATATAGTAATGGAAATATTAGGTTTACAAAAAATGAACTGAATGCGACAGGCAAGAAATTGAGAAATGGAAAGGCAAGAGGTTTAGATGGATGGGCAGCAGAAATGGTAATGAATTTAGGGCGTAGGGCAAAAGTAAAGCTACTATCATGTTTTAATAAGATGGCACAGAAGAGAGTTTTTCCGGGTAGTTGGAGTAATGAGTAAGATTATTATTTAAAGGAAAGGGTAAGGTTCATAGAAAGTTAAACAATTATAGACCGATAGCGGTAACATCGGTTTTATATAAAGTTTTTTCATATATGGTGGCTGGAAGAGTTGCACAATGGTTGGAAGAAAATAATGTAGTGGGGGAAATGCAAGGAGGTTTTAGGTCAGATAGGCATGTAGGAATTTACACAACTTATGGATATGAGTAGGAATTCAGGTAGACAGTTATATATGAGTTTTATAGATATAGAGAAGACATAAGTAAATAGATTATGGATAAGTTTAGCAAATTTGGAAAGGGGTGAAGCTTTAGTGGATATTATTAAGAAATTATATGAAAAAAATTACTATACATGTCAATTATGGGATATAGAATCAGTTAAAGTTAAAAATGGGGTGGGATTAAGGCAAGGATGCCCTATGTCACCTCTTTTGTTTTTGTTGTATTTGAGTGAAATGGAGAGAGCAATAGAAAGATTAGGAAGAGGGATAGAGATACTGTTAATAGGTGACAAAGGAGTATATATATTGTATTGTCTTTTTTGTGATGTCTTTGTGTGCAGAAGGAAGAGAAGATATGGTAGTTATGTTGCGGACATGTGCAAGGGTGAGTAAAGAGATGGGGATTGAATTTAGTGAAGAAAAATCAAATATAATGATGGTGAATACTGGGGAAAGAGAAGGCATAGATTTTTTTATTGGGGAATATAAAGTTAAGTGTGGTGAATAGATATAATTATTTGGGAATCATCTTGAGTAATCAGAAAAATTACTTAGATGAATGGAAGAAAAAATTGATAAATGGAGCAAAGAAAAGAAAGGGATTGATAAAGAAATTAAGTGTTTTCATATAATAAATATGATGTAGTTGGAAATGTATGGAAGAGAGTGGCAGTAGCATGGTTAACATATGGCAATGATGCATTATGTGTTAGTAAATGGGTATTAGATTACTTAGAAAAAGTACAAATGGAAGTAGGAAGACATGCATTAGATGCAGATGTGTGGACAGTAAAAGAGGCAATTCAAGGAGAAATGGGGTGGTCAAATTTTATATGAGAGATGCAAAAAGCAAAATGAAAATGTTCGGTAGATTGCAGTTTATGGATAATAAAAGAATAGCCAAAATAGTATTAAATTGGGTTACAAGTAAAGGGCAGGCAACAAGTTAGATGAGAAAGGTAATGCTGTATGCAGAATATTTGGATAAAGAATTTATGTCAGTATACTTGTACAAAAGGTGGATAGATTGTGTTAGTAGGATTGTTGAGTGTTATAGTGGTAAGGAGTGGGATAGAAGAATAGATGTATTAATAAAGAATAGAGAGATGGAGAACTAGTATGGAGAGTAAAATGAATTTAAATATATATAGAAGTAAACAGAATATTGGGTGTGAATTAATTTATAATAGTAAGGAAAGTAGTTTATTGTTTAAGGCTCGAACGGGATCTTTAACAGCAAGGGACTATACACGTAAATGGAAAAATATGGGTGGTTTTGTTTGCAAGCTGTATAAGGAGACATAGAAAATATTAGGCATCTGTTACTTCAGTGTAAATCCTTGGAAGTAGAAAGGGTACAAATAATGAAGTTATGGAGGAATAAATATGAACAAAGTGATTATACAGAAAGTAAGTTATTGGCTTTTATGCTGGGTTTGGGAAAAGATAAGGGGAATTTAGATATGAAGGCCATGGAGTTGGGAAAGATTATGTTGCAGAAATGGGATGGAGCACATTATGGGAAAACTTAGGGTGGGGAATGCAAAGGGAAGGTAAAGTGGCTAACAGGTTTCTCTGGGCATAGTTGCTGAGAGATTTCTGAGTCTGTATAAGGAGTAGCCACAGTGCATCATAGGACAAGTTAAAACAGTTCTGATTCTCGCCAAGCTGTATTAGAAAAGTACACTATGAATGCACAATAACAAATACTCTCGCCATAGTCCTGAATGTATAGTTGTTACGTCTTAATTCTCTCCTTTCTCAACATAGAGTAATTCACAATTCCCATGCTATTCCCTTGCAACAGATGCTCTACTAGAATTCACTGAATACGCTCTGTACTCTCTGCTGATCCTTTTCAAAATGGCTCCCCTTTTATTGGTTTACTTTCTTTTGTTTTCTGAAGTAGTGCTTATAAATTTAAGATGTGATTTAATTAAATTGGGTTTTGCTAATTAAATTCTGTTGTATCTGTTTAATTAGTTTGGTTCCATTGATTGCATTTTAAGCCGAGTCAGGCAACGACTAATTAATGTCTATGGTTAAATGATTAAAATTAGAATATTTTAGAACAAGACATTTTTGTAAGTACATTTAATTTTAAAATGCATATTTTGCAATACCTCCTCTTACTCCAGAAAACCCCATGTTGCAACTCCTCGATGCTTTGTTTTTTTTTTTCCCAAATGATTACCCGATGTAACCTTGAAATTTGTGTAAATTCTTATTTTTCCTGGGTGCCCTTTTCTCCTACTTGGAGAGTCTCTTTTTTCCTTGCTCTACAGTTTTTGTATCTGGCAGCTCACTGGGTAAAGATTGCTGTTCTTCTAGAAAATCTTTGAAAGCGTCAAGTTCATTTTCACTTTCGACCATCTTTTCTTGTGGCTCCATTTCATACAGCTGCCAACTCTATCTGCTTGGATAATTCTGACATTGCGAGTTTACTTTGTAATTTTCTTCTAAGTTCTGAGCTTTGTTGTTCAAGTTCTATTACTCGTTGTCTAGAAGCCTTCAATCTTCCTTGAAATTCTTTGAGTTCAGCTGATTTCTGTTTTATGGCCTGCTGACTTTGTGCCAGGGATGATTGCAGTTCTGTTTTTTTCTGCGACCAAAATATCTATCGTCTGTATGTGAACCTGGAGTTGCTCCTTAAGAAAACCTTGCTCTTTATACTGCTTCTGTTTGGAGTCTTTCCATTCCTCTTCAAGTTGATTTTGTAATTTGCAATTATAACTTTTCAGTTTTTGTAAGTGCAAGTTGAGTTGTAGCTCAGATTGCATTTTTTTTTCACACATGGTAGCTAATTTTTGGTTCCTTGACTCCAATTCTTATAGTTTGGTCTGTAATTTAATGATCTCTGTGCT
This sequence comes from Epiperipatus broadwayi, assembly GCA_028023455.1. Classification (NCBI taxonomy): domain Eukaryota; kingdom Metazoa; phylum Onychophora; class Udeonychophora; order Euonychophora; family Peripatidae; genus Epiperipatus; species Epiperipatus broadwayi. The sequence continues at coordinate 7,931,197 of JAQFVV010012404.1, forward strand.
TGTGAAATAGTCCTATCCTTTATGGCCCTGCTTTGCCCCTTGGTAGATATATAGTTAATTCTATACATTCTACCATTTGTGCCTGGATTACATTTCCTTTGTCAACTATCCCTTTCTGGTGATTGTCTGCATGCATGTGCAAGGTGGTCCTTAGTTCGGCATTTAAAACATGTCATTTAAAATACGTTTTTTGTTTCCATTTGCAATCTTTAGCTATATGGCCTGTTTTCCTGGAGCAGTAGCATTTAATTCTGTTAATTCTCTGGGGTTCCCATGGAAACGAACTTTTTTTTTTTTTATCAGTTTTGAAAACTTGCTCATAAATTTGATCTGAAGGCCTGCGCCTTTTGTAGTTTTAACCCATAAGCTATTCCTTTCTTTATAGTATTTTTGTAGGTTAGGTCTGCCGCTGTTAACTGTTGTCTGAGTCTTCGTCGGACATTTACCATAGCAGCTGATCTAGTAATATTTCTTCTACGAAATCACAGTAAACACAATCTTTCACTAGCTTCTTGAGTGCTAAATTATATTGTTTGATTGTTTCACTATTTAGTTGTTTTCTATTTTTTAACTGCAGACGTACTCTGTGGCGGGATGGGTGAGGGCTAAAAAAATTGTTTACCTCCTGGGTTAATTTCTTGAATGGTACATTCTCATCTACGGGATTTTTATACAATTTATTGGCTATTTCAATAATTTTTTTCCCGGATAAACATTAGAGTGTGGCTACTTTCCACTTGTTGTCTTCAATGCCATTTAAAATGAAAAAATTTTCAACTTGCGATAGATATATTGGCCAATTGGCCTCATTTTCTACGTCCAACTCTCCAATAGAGTTTTGTCCGGAAACTGATGTTTTATAATTAATTGCTGGTTATTTTTTAGGGTCAGCTAATTTGACTGCACCAGGTTGCTGTATATTGATTCTTCAATTACAGCGCACAAATGTTAATTCACGAACTAGTTAGAGTTTTATTCCCAAAATAGTTTGATGCTAACTAGTTTATACAAAGTTCTCAACTTTTCCAAGTTAAAGGCATGATGAGAGATTGCAGTATACAAGCCAAAACAGGTCTTATTCCCGCCAAGCTGTATTAGAAAAGTACACTATGAATGCACAATAACGAATACTCGCACTATAGTCCTGAACATATAGTTTCTAAGTCTTAATTCTCCCTTTTTTCAATGTTGGATAATTCGCAATTCCCATACTGTTTCCTTGCAACGAATGCTCTACTAGAATTCACTGAATATGCCCTATACTCTCTCTCTGCTGATCCTTTCCATAATGGCCCCCCTTTTATCTCTTTGCTTTATTTTGTTTTCTGGAGTAACACTTATAAATTAAGGTGGGATTCTATTAAATTGGTTTTTGCTAATTAAATTCCTTCATTATCTGTTTAATTAGTTTGGTTCAGTTGATTGCATTTTAAGCCGAATCGGACAATGACTAATTACTGTCTATAATTAAAATTAGAAATATTTTAGAACAAGACACTTTCGTATGTACGTTTAATTTTAAAATGCATATTGCATATTTTGCAGATATCTTAGAGTTATGCGAATTATAAATAATGTATTGTTGGATGATGAAAAAAAAGTTAATAGATAATCAAGAAAGAAAGAATTTTAAGAATTGTATGTCATATGAAAGTTTAATGAAGAGATTGTTGTTTGATAAATAATACCTGCTTGATGGTTGATAACTGATGGTGATTTGCACATAAATGATAGATTAGATATGAGCTTATTTATTTTTTAAACTTGCTTATGAGAAAAGCTGAAGTCTTTATTTCATCCATACCATATTTTTTGCTTTTAATTCTAAATTTGTTTAAAAAATTAATGTTTAATGAGGTTAAAATAAGAATGAAGAGTTCTTTTTTTTTTTAAGCGTATTATTGTCAGCATTATTAAAGATAATAATAAAAAAGCAATCAAAGATGCAAACCATTTAATGGCTACACTTTCTCTTCTCTCAGCAAGATTGAACCATAAGTCAAAAGAGATTCAGCAGATTCATTCCTGGCTAAAGCAAATCTGTAAAGAACATTCTGTGGGTAAGAAGACATTATTTAATATTTATTAGTTTGCATAATTCTTTAAATTATATGTTTTTCATACTTGTAGTTTGGGATTCAAATTCTAATCTTGTAAATTATTAATAATAGCAGATTGTAGCCACTTGTTATTAGTCATTAAATTTGTATTTAACTTTTTTTTGTCTGAGGATGAAAGTCTCAGAATGGCTAATCAGATGAATATCTGATCATAATATATGATTATAATATGATGAAGTCCTTTCCATTACATGTTTAATTGTTTTAAAGTTCACATTTTTCTGCAATTCAGCCCTGTTTGTGTTACTCTGATCTTAGACTTTTTTTTTATTATTACATTTTGTTTCTTTACAATGGTTTATAAGAAATCTTTAGACTGCAACCTTATGTATTATAAAGACAACATTGTAAGATATAATTTTTCTGATTTTTATTATTGCCCTCTCCCCTTTGTTCCTCTCTATATAAAACAATATTCTGGTCTAAATCGTGGACAACATAAGTTACTGCTGATGAATGACAGTAGAACATGCAATCTTACATAAAGTAACAAATCATGTAATAATAATTTATTTACAAGGGTACTTATTAATTGATGTACAATTTATTTTCTTTAATCAAATTAAAAGATCATGTAACAGTAATTTATTTATAGTATAATCATTAATTGATATGTAATTTATTTCTTTAACAAAATCCTTTATACATCATTATATCAATATATTTATAAATAATGTCACATTTACCATACCGTTAACTCTCTTCAATAAACTTAAATATAATTCTGTGTATGTATGAATCCATAAATGTAAACATTTCTTTGATTCATATGTCTCCTAGTATTTACATATACATATGTTGTATAGGAATAGACATCAGTACTACCTTTATCACAGTAATCATAAGGGATGGTCTTTTTTAGATTCTAATCCTAATCATAATTGCTTATATAATAATAACTATAAAAGGATGACCTTTAGTTTCTAAACCTAATTAATATAACTACTATTTATACAGGAATAATTTTTCTGAATAGATCCCTAACTCATTAAACTGATAGGAATGGACTTCCCATATGGATGCAAAGATATATAAACTATTAAACATTGAACAAATAACTGTATGTATATATATATATAAGTCCATTTACATAAAATCCAATTTTCAGTAATCAAATATAAGTTTAACTATGAACGAATGAGACTAATAGAAATAATTACATCATTAACTACAGTTATTTGAGATTTAACAATTTATATGTGTGCATTGTTATTTCTTCCTCTTATTAATGACTTACATAAAATTCATATAAACAGACTTCAGTACTCAGGGTATGTGGGTGTTTATATTGAAGCCCCATGTTGGGCGCCAAGCCCGAGAAAAAAAAATCCTATGTGCCGGTCAAAATATGTTTATCCATCTAACATGAGCTGGAACTCACAAAATGTACTTCAAACCCAGTCCAGCCCGAGATTTAGGTCAGGGACCAACCTGGATTCGAACCCACTCCATAAGCCCCAGATCTAACACCTAATGAATAACATAATAGTGATGGCACATGAGAATTAATTTTAAATCCGGCTGACTAGGAGAGTGGAGAAGACAATGAGACATCTATTGACTATGACTAAACTAACATATATATCAACTTAGGCTGTACATTTGGAAGTGGAGCAAAAGAAGGAATTCGAACTACTCAAATAAGTTAGACAATAAAATATATTTTAATATACTGACAAATTATACATTTATAAATAAATTATAGACATTAGTGTGTGCATGAATGAGCAAGCGATTACATAGTGTCATTCCACGCTATTAGTTCTCATATGCTCTTTATTAGCTAAATAATATATTACAAATAAACACACATCTTTGGTGGGTCCAATATTAAGATGCCAATCAGTTCATAAAAGGAATTACATAATATTGCTATTAACGCTTTGATTTATGGTTCTGACACATGGTGACTAACATATTTTCTAGGAACGTTCCGAAATTTATTATACATATGATATAAACTATTTTCACGCCACTGAGGTCGTGAAAATAAACAAAAGACAGTTAAAAAATTATATTTGAAACTATGACAAAATATTTAATGAAATTATTTTAACAATAGAAAGATGAACGCTTTATTTTCCCCAAGGCACATAGATACTCTTAGATATAAATTACGACGGTGAGATTGTATATGATTGAAATAAACTTAATTAATAAAATAGAAGTAGCATTTATATATATATATTTTAAACAAAGCTAATTTTAATATTAGAGCATTAAAACAGGGTTATGAAGCAAAAGAAATAATAATACGAAGAAGTTTGCGGTGCTGACATAATAGCCTAAAATAACTAAGAGGAAAAGGTCGTGCTCCTGGATGAAAAACAAAATCTCACACCCCCTTCTTGGGTAGTGCTTAGAGAAAAGTAGATAGGCATGGCGTGGCCCAGACTTTTGCGGGTATAACCAACGCGAGAGGCCCTTTTATCTACGAAGTGAATATGCATAGCATGTGCCAAACTTACGGGATCACTGCCAGAGGCATTTTATATGGAATAAATGTGGTTCCAGATAGATCAACTATCTATGGAATGAGAAGAAATCTATGGGTTCGATCTTGTCGTAACCCCCAGATTAAGAAGCACATAATATATACGAAGGATAGGCTAATGACAGAAACGCAGTACGTATAAATGTCTCTAATGACATGAGATAAGTTTGACAGCTTCAAAATAAATGACTCTTTTTTTGAATACTTTAATATGCAATGCAATTATAATATATATAGAGAGAGAGAATATTTCATTTAATAAAATATAAGGTAAGATTTGACTTAAGAAACATTAAGATTCACCCCCATCCCTTTTCTGATATTTAAAATAAATCAATCCCACTTTCATTGATTTTACAATAACTGATTATATAAATACGGTATTTGATATTTTAAGCATACATTTTAAGAGTATAAAAAAAACGAGCAGTTATATATATATGTAAAACAATTAAGTCACCTCATTTTAGAATTAAATAAATAATATTTTATAAAATTTCAAAGCGTTAATTAGATTTAACTCTGGATTTACACCGGTAGAAAATCCAGAGTTAAACAAATCAATTTTTTATATTAAAAACGAACCTAAAATGTTGATTCATAAAACAATCTGGCGAACGTATTAATTTACAATGCATTAAATATGTATATTTAAAAGGGGACGTTAATAACCTTTTCATGAAGGTTTAGTTAAAAATGACAGAAAAGATTTTACAAAATTCAACTCATCAGATTGTTTTAGATTGGCATATCAATAACAGATATATAAATCAAATAATAAACACATATAAATAAATGACCGCACCAAAATTAAAAAGCATATAAGAGAGAATTAAATTTATATAAATTATTTAAGAGCAAATTACATGTTATTTATATATATATATATAAAAAAGCAAAGTTAAAGAATACATGAGAAGAGATCTTGATAGATTATTTAGACTAAATTGACTATTAGGTAGCGGCTTGAAATTTTTGAAGAGTCCGATTTAAAATATTGCCCGTGCACGGCAGTTGAAAATGAAAGTTCTGCAAGCTTCTATTAACATTTTTAAAGTTCTCCATTCACCTTAGGGTAGCAGAATATTATGGCCACGGAAGACGAACCACAGGGGTCCGGAAGAGTGGTGGATTTACTGCTACATCATTTTTAAGTTTCAAGCAAATGAAATATGTTTATTACCTCTCTATAAAAGTAGCTAATCTCTCAATAGTAGTTAATCTCCTCTTCAATAGTAGTTCCTCTTATGATTCAAAATTCAGTCATTTTATACCTTTTTTTTTATCAGTTGTTTTTGAAGATGCAATAGTAAGATAACGTCCAAAAATAAATTCAAATCTATTTCCAGATTAGAAATAGATTTGACAACATGTTTTTAACACAAGTAAATCTTTAATCTACTTAATCCCATTTATTTTAAGTAAAACTTTAATAAAAAAAATACCTTCCCTAGATTAAAACAATATAGTGCTTCCAACCCTTCATTATTTTTGGACAATTGACAAGTCACATCTTCCATATTGGATTTTATAAAAAATATATAGCTTAATAGAAAAACAAGCAATTTAAAAAGAAAAAGCTAAAAATGACATATAAGAAATATTTAAAACATCAATATTTTGTTAGTAAGTTTTGCTCCTATGTATATATTTGAGCCGCATCTGTAATACTTTAATAAAAAAGAACTAATAATTAATAAAAAGAATTAATAATAATTTTAAAACATGTTATTGAAACATTAAATTTTATAATTTAGGAGCGCATCTCAAATATATACATGAAATATATATGCACGACAAAAGGAGCGGGATGGGAAATAGGGATTTAAACATAGGTTAGTAGATGGAAACATGAAGCACAATCTTAAGCTAAGATTGACTGCTTCAATGTATATATATATATAAAATCCATTTACATAAAATCCAATTTTCAGTAATCAAATATAAGTTTAACTATGAATGAATGAGACTAATAGAAATAATTACATCATTAATTACAGTTATTTGAGATTTAACAATTTATATGTGTGCATTGTTATTTCTTCCTCTTATTAATGACTTACATAAAATTCATAAGCTTAGCATACATGTGTGACATATAATAATAATTATTTTTTAATAATAATAATAATTTTGACAAGTAAAGAGAAGTTATTACAAATTCATTTATTTCTTCTTTTTGTAACTCACGATTTCTTTTAAAATAATATCCAGATATAAGCATTACTTACAAATTCAGATTAGTTCTAATAAAATACAAATTAAAATTTAATTACAAGACTCACCAAAATAAAATAATTGTCATTTACTACTTTCTGACAAAAATCTGTTTAAGGTGATAATTTCTAGCTACCATTTAAATAAGTACTTATTCTTCATTTTGGCCAGAGTTATTCAAAGTATTATTCACAAGTGTTCCAAATTAGATCTAGCTAATTATTAGTAGTGCCCTTCACTTTTATTCACAAAGCATGATGAAATTCTGTGATTTTAATGAAGTAATATCCTAATCTATTCAAGAGAAAAGAAAAACTTGATTTTATGAAAAGAAAAAGTACTTCCCCTTACACATTTATTTTAAAATCTTTTTTTTTTTTTACAACCAAATTTGCATATCATTTTGCTTAGGAGAAGAAGAAGAAAAAAAATTTTTAATGAATAATGGATTGTCCATTTCCATATTTTTGAGATATGTTGTTGATTCACACATTTTTCTTATTGTTTTTTTTTTTTTTTCATTCTTTGGCATTGTAGTATACAATCTAAAATTTAATTTATTTTATCTCCACTACAGAGTGAAACTCTGGCGAGCATTCAACGTCACCCTAGAAACAAAACATGGTTGTCTCTTTGGCTAGCTATGACCGGAAACCCCCCCCCGCGAAGGACGCAAAACCCGCGGCGGGCCGGGGCCGGGGGGGGGACTATGGACCCAATTCTTCAACTTAGTATATCCAAGGTCTCTGTTCATTCAGCGACTTTGGAACTATTTAAATTTTTTAAAATATTTTTTGTGTCCAATATGCTTACTACTATAAACTTCTACTGAACTCTGTCTCTCACGGGTAAACATGATAATGCATCATCATGCATAATTTCTTTTTTAGCTTGAAAATTAATTCATAGTTGTAGGATGCTAATCCTACAACTCTCTGACTTGCATATTCAGGCTTTTCTTATTCTTGCTGAAAATTTCAAGTAAAGCATGATGATCAGTATATAACATAAAATCACATCCATATATGTATTGATGGAACTTTTTTATTGCAAATATTGTAGCCAGGGCTTTTGTATCTAGTTGACTATAATTTTTTTCATCTGATGATTAAGTTCTGGAGGCATAAGTGATTGGATGTTTGCCTCCATCATATCAATGTGAGATGACAACTCCAATTCCAAAATCCAAAGTATCTGTAGTAATCATCACTGCCAGATCACTCTGGTAATAAACTAAGAGTTTCTCTGACATCAATAAGTTCTTGATTTTCTGGATTGCTACTTTGTGCTCATCAGTTCTTTTCAATACTTTCCTTATGTAATAAATCATACAATATGTATGATCTACCCTGGAGAAACTTTTGTAAAAGTTCAACAGTCTAAGAAAGGTTTGCAAATCTTTTAATTTTTTTGGAATGGCAGTTTCTTTTACAGCTCTCACTTTTTCATGTTTTGGGGTCCTTGCCACCATTATTTAGAACATGCCCCAGAAATTTTATCTCCAAAGTTTCCCAAATGCATTTAACAGCATTTTTACTTTATTTAGCTTCGAGCATACTTCCATTAACTTGTTTTTCCAGTTTTTCGTCTGATTGGATAGTGATTGATATATCATCTAAATAGGGAATAACTTCACCTATGTTTTGCAATAACATGTCCATTTTCACGTGATAATTTACTACACTTAAACAGACCAACATGATGATTAACATCAGTAATTCTGTGGTTTTCTCTAACCAATAACTGATGGATTCCACAGGTGGTAACACCCATTTTTTTCTCTACATACCTTATTGTCTTTTTGACTTTTGACTTGAGAGCATATGGAACCTTCTGTGGTTTATACACTGTAGGTTGTGCACCTTTGGCTAATTCCACATCTACTTATTGGTCATGTTTTTAATTTTGCAATTTCCTGTTTCAATGGATGAGGGAACTTAATTCACATTTCTAATTTCCTTTCTTAATTATTTTAAGACAAATTCCTAATAGACACAGTTTCAACTAAGCAGCAGACTAATGTCTCTTTACAATAAACAGTGTTACTACTCCCAATTTCTTATTTACTTTCACTGGAACAAAAACTTTTTCACAAATGTGTATTGTTTTCATTCGCATCTTGACCATTACATTTGTCTTATTCAATTTTAGTCTCCTTGGATTTAGCATTGATTTTATTTCATTCCTTTAGAAGTAGAATCGATAGTCCAACACTGCATTGACCTTAATTTCACAAATGGTTACACTCAGTGTAATTTGACCATTTTTTTTAATCATTTAGGATCTTTATTTCTACAAGCTCCACTTTCCCCTGATTTAAAGTCCAGGCATGGTTTGTCTTTTACATTATTTTCCTTTTCTTGCAAACATGAGCTAGGTTTTTTTAATCCCACAAATACAGCATTTCAACAATTTAAATGTGCAGATTCTTTTTGTGCGCCCAATAATTTCTCAGCAATAACACGTTAGTTAATTTCTTAAAAATTTTTAGGTGTATCCATCTTAGATCTGTATATGCTTCTCTAATTTTTTAGTTCATTCACCACTGTTTGAAATTGTGATGTATTATCAGTTGTTATTGTGCTATATATTTTGCAGTTGCTGTTCTATATGTTATATCCACTTCATTTAGTAGAATTTTCCTAAGGTTATGGTTAAATATCTTGTATAATAATTGATTCAGAAATATTTTGTCTAAATTTTGATGTAAATTCATGTTGTCTAGGTAATGTTTGCAATGCCAGATTGTAGTCTTGATAACACTCATGAGATAATTGCTTTCTCATTCTAAAGCTTCTCATTCTTAAGCACAAATAAGCCATTATCTGCAATATCGCTGTCTGAATATATATATAGTAAGATTTTCTGTTAGTTTCCTGTATGGTGTATCCTCTGGAATCTTGGAATCACATAATTACTTAGTTATTTGTAGGACAGCACTATTGGGAAAAACAGTGTTGAGACGTTAACCTTATCCTGTTTAACTTTATTTACCTCTATATAATGGCTGGTGTGTTCAATATATGTATTCCATAATGAAGGATTATTAATATCAAATTCTTACATATTTTGAGTGAGAACTGACTTTTTATATATGTGTGTGTAGTTACTTCACATTTAACCTTTATTCATTGTTAGGGGACTGCACCATTATGATTTCACTTATTTTCACACAAACATACAATTCTTTTTTTTAATCATAATATTCTATAGAAGTTTTTTTTTTTAAAACTGTCAACTGCACCATCTGCTGTATTCAGGGGGGGGGGGGTGTCTAATCTCAGTCATGTCAGTGAAAAGTAAATGAATCAACACAAAGACTTAGGGATGTATTAGCAAATTTTATTTCTCTATGCTGAGATTATAAATAAAATAATACAATGATTAACAATAAATTACTGATCATAATTTATCCCTTAACTTTTGGACTTCTAATTGAATATATTTTATCTGTAAAATATTTTATTTAACATGCTGCTAATATCTAAACAGCTTATTATGTCTTAGTAGTTTGTTTAAGTCTATAATGAATTGCTTTCCCTCTTAATTTTATCAGTACACAATTTACTAATACTGCCTTTATTCAGCCATATCAGTTCTCCCTTTCGAAAATGCATTGATTAATTCTCAGCAGCCATTTCATTCTCTTGACTGTTTGTTTGATTGCTGCATGTTAAACATCTCTGACTCTTTTTATTGGCTGTTCTAATTTACATAATTAGTATTTAATACTTTATTCAGTAGGTTGTTAGATATGCTTAGGATATAATCATCATGCAATATGTTTTCTAGAGTGTTCTTTCTTTGGAAAATAATATCTGTACTGCCCCTACAATTTACAGATTATAAATACATGTATCATTGCACTACTACAGACCTCACATACAGTATGCATGAATTACAACATATAAGCTATCCAACATGATATTATTTTAAACCAAATACGCACACACAGTAGGTGCTATGTTCTTAACAAAGAGAACCAATCTTATAATGATTAATTATATTTCCTGATCATTTTCTTTGTATCTATACTTATATGGCTCAGAAAAGCTTGCCATTTTCAAAGCATTTTTATAATGTCTGAATAAAATCAGCCCTAAAAACAATTTCTGTAAAAATTATACTCTGAAGAGATCCCTGCAATGATATTCACCTCTATTTCATGATATATACCAAATACAAGCTCAGTACTCTACTTTAGTTTTCAGGGTAACTGGCATACTATAAAAACAAATATATTTGTGTGGAGTGAATAGAGAAATAACTAAACACCAACAATAGATTTTGAACAATCTAACAATTTATTTACAATAAATTATGATTCTACATTTACTGTATATACTATCATTCAATAAAATCTGAAAGATAATAGAATAGAATTAATTCAATTTGGATATTTGCAATCTTTAATTATAGTAAAATGAAAATCTATCTACAGTAAAAATAAAATCTGAAGTGAACACCTTTCTCCCTTTAACTCTTATGCATACATATATCTATGTACATACATATACAAACACACAAACCAATCTAAATGAGAATATTGAATATTTATGTAATTCTATCAATATCCATCCATTAAATGCAAATACATTTAATAAATACAAAAAGAAAATATGCATATATGTTTCAATAAATCATAACAGCAAAAAAAATAAAATTGATTGTATTTATAAAATAATAATTAATTATTTATTTATACAAAGGAAAAAAATATACTTTTTCAGAATTATATTTAGCAAACTGGTAAGCTTACCACACTGAATAGTTTTGTTTTTTTTTCTCATGCAATCCACAGAGATAATAATGTCGAGAATTCTTTTGTCTTCTATAATAGTTTCTTTTTTATTCAGTCTTGTTTTTTTTTTTTACTGGACAATAAATCAGGAGTTTCAAACACTCCTATTGTGTATATGACCAGGAGAAAAGGCATATTATGGCATTAGATATAAATGAATAATACACACACAACTTGAATAGATATATCAGCAAGTTTATTTTTGGTTGCTGAGGTATTAATTTTACAATATAACAAGTATAATAAAATTATATCATTGATAAGAATTTATCCTTTTTACTTTTGGAAATTTCTATGGAATATATTTAGTGTGTGAAAATAGCTTATTTCACACGCAGTTGATAATTATACAGTTTATTTATCTCAACAATTTGTTTACTCATCTAATTAACATCTATGTGAACTTTTTTCCTTTTGAACTTTAATAGTAAGTAATTTACTAAAACTAACTTCGTTGAGCATTAACTTTTTTTTTCCTTTCAGGAATTTATTGTTTTCCTTTCAGATGCTGTATTTACCTAATGATTGTAACTGACTGCTTTCGATTGTGCACAAAGAATTTCTGACTATTTATTAGCTATACTAATTTACATTTTATTTTAAAAGTTCTTTTTTTAATGTTTTTTCTAAAGTAATCAATTGGGGGGGGGGATAATGCTGTTGGTACAATGTACATGATAATCTCTATATCTGGCCAACTTTCTCCAATTTCTCTGACTTTGTGGAGTAGAAGTATCAGTTTTTACATCCATAGATTTTTCAAATCTAGATAACCATTCATCGTTACTTGAGTCAACAATATCCTGATCCGCTTTAACTTCATTGACTGTATTTCACTCAATAAGCAATACATCATTCTGCTCAATAGAGGGCAAATTTTGAAGTTCATTATTTGTCAAAAATTCTGATTGAGAAGAGGGCAAATTTTTAAGTTCATTATTTATCAAAAATTCTGATTGAAAATTGGCTGCTACAAGTCTTTTATTAATCACGAACAACATATCAGAGTATCCCTGATGAAAATAATTTATATATCTTCTGATATACAAGCGACTTTCGAGTTTAATTATTTGTATGACTTTAGATACTTTGTCATCTATGAGGCCAGGTATCCATTTATTTTTTAATATGTCTCTAACCCATACAGTTTCATCGACTGTAAATTTCACAAAGTTTGCATTGTACTTATCTTCACTAGAAATACTTTTTTTCTGATTTTTTTTTTTTTTTCACATGTAAAAGTTTAGATAAATGAATATGACATTTTTTTTACCAAACAGCAACTTTTAAGGTGTTTTACGATTTGTTGCACTAGGGATAAATTGCTGGTAGAACATGATTTCTATCAGTTCTTCCATATTTGCAACTTTTACTTTTCTCAAGGCAGATTTCAAACTTTGGACTGCTTTTTTTGCAAGTCTGTTAGAGGCAAGGGGGTAGGTTGGAATAAGAACATTACTAATATCTTTATTTCTTAAGTAGTTGTCAAAATCTGAAGTAAATCTTGTTTCATTATCGGATATCAGGATATCCATAAGTGGCAAAGACTTCCTTTAGGGCTTTTATGGTACATTTAATACTCATAGTTTTCATGAGCTTATAGTCAGCCCATTTGCTGTATGATCTATGATTATTAATATGACATGTCTATTTAATGGGTCTGCTTAATCTATATGGATACACTTCCTTGGATTTTTGGCCTCTACTCATGGTTTATAAACTTTCTTCAGTAAATCAGCTGCAAATTGGCAATTATAGCAGGTTTTTATTGTTCAATTTCACCATTTATTTTAGGCCATCACACATACGAATGAGCAAGCACCTTCATACACACAACTTCTGAATTTTCTTTATGTAACAACTTTAGCACTTGTTTTTATCTTCCTGCTAGTATGTATACTTGATCAATTATCAGGATATTGCCATTACTGATTGACAAATTCTGACCAGCATTCCAAATTGCCATAGCAACAATACTAGGTCGACCTTTTGGCCATTCTTCTCGGATCAAAATCTTCAGTTTACTATATCCAGGGTCTCTTTATTTATTCAGCGACTTTAGAACTCTTTTTATTCTGTATAATAAATATTGCATCTAACATGTTTACTTCTGTAAACTTCCGCTGAACTCTGTCTTTCACAGATAGTCATGATAATGCAGCCGCATGCCTAAATTTCCCAGCTTGTAAACTAATTCATGGTCATATGCAGCTAATGTGTTAATCCATCTTAAAAATCTCTGGCTTGCATATTCAGGTGGTATTTTTATCTTTTACAAAAATTCTAAGTAAAGGGTGGTGATTTATATATACTGTAAAACTACATCCATATATATATATATACTGTAAAACTACATCCATATATATATATATATATATATATCGATGGAATTTCTTTATTGCAAATATTATAGCAGGACTTCCTTATCTAATTGACTATAATTTTTTTCAGCCAATGATAACATTTCTAGAGGCATAAGTGATTAGATGTTCCCTCTTCACCATACCGATGTGAGTTACGACTCCAACTCCAAAATCTGAATCTTCTGTAATAATCATCACTTCCAGATCATTCCTATAATTTTTTCTGATATTAATAAATCCTTGGCTTTCTGTAATGCAATTTTGTGCCCTTCATTCTATTTCTAACATTTTCCTTATGTAATAAATCATACAATGATGTTAAAACAAATGATTTACTGTGTAAAAACTTTTGTAGAAATTTAACAATCCTAGAAAAGCTTGTAAATCTTTTACATTCTTAGGAGTGGCAGCTTTTTTTTGCAGCTCTCACTTTCTCAGGGTTGGGGTACTTTCCATCTTTATTTATAACATGCCCCCAAAAAAATTTATTTCCGAAGTTGCCCAAATACTCTAGTTCCCACTTTATTTAGCTTTGATCACACTTCCATTACTTGTTTTTTCAGCTCTTCTGACTGGGCAGTAATAAATATATCTAAGTAGGGAATAACTCCGCCTATGTTTTGCAATAACATATCCATCTTCTCTTGAAAGATGTTTGTGGCCACTGATATCCTATAAGGCAACTTATTGCATTTAAACAGACCAAGGTAGATACATAACATTATCAATTCTCTCGTTTTTCTGTGAGTGGTATCTGGTGAAACACGGATTTTAAATCTATCTTTGCAAAGAATGAGGCTTTCTGTAAAGATGCTAATACTTCATGTACACTTGGCATGGGATCTGTTATTTATATATTTATTTACAGTAACTTGATAATCTCCACAGAGATGAATAGTACCATCCAATTTAACAATCACGACCACAGGAGTAACCCATGATGAGTCTTCTACAGATGATAGCATACCTTTTTTTTACTTATCTCCTATTGTCTCTTCAACCTTTGATTCAGAGCATACACACTATAGGTTGCGCATCTTAAGTTAATTCCACGACTACTAATCTTGTTTTTAAATCAGCTCTTTCTTGTTTAAACAGCGGAAGAAACTTTGTTTAAACTTATGTTTCTAGTTTAATCTTCTTAATAATTTTAAGACAGATTACTAACAGACGGAACCAGTTTTGACCGAGTAGTGGACTAATGTCTTTCTTTACAATAAACAGAGGTAAAACTTTTAATTTTTTATTTATTTTCACTGGAACATAAACTTTTCTTCATATTTGTATTCTGTTTCCATTTACATCTATGATCACTACATTTATCTTATGCAATTTCACTCTCTGCTTGAATTTAACATTATTTTTTCACCGCTGTCAACTGATTTCAAAAATGGTTACATCCAAAAAGTTGTTCAAAGACTTTGTCTCTAACTTTCTATAAGTTCCACTTCTCCCTGATTTAAAGTTAGGATGTGACTTCTCTTTTTCATTTTTTTTTCTGCAAAAACGAGCTAAGTGTCATTTAATGCCACAAATATAGCATTTTTTCAATTTGAATTTGTGCACCCTTTTTTTGTATCCTTCAATTCCACAGCAATAGTACATTAATTCATTTTTTATGAATTTTTTAGATGATTTATCCATCTTAACTCTGTATACGCTTGTGGTATTTTTTTATTTCATTTGCTACTGTTTGATATTCGGATGCGTTAACTGTTGTTAGCTTATGAGCTCACTTAGTAGAGTTTTCCTGAGAGATTGTGGTCCAACATTCCATGTAAAAGTTGATCCAGGAGTCTGTCTTCTAAATCCATTGTAAATTCACAATGTCTGACCAGATTGATATTTTGGTAACTCTCTCAAGGTAGTTGTTTTTTTATTTGAAAACTCATATGAATTATCCTCTTCATTATCGCTGGCTGAAAATATGCAGTAAGATTGTCTATTAATTCACTGCATGGCAATTCTTCTGGAGGCCTGGGATCATAAAATTGCTTAGCAATTTGTAGAACATTCTACCAGCAAAAAACAACAATGTTGAAACTTTAAGCTGATCATCTTCAATTTTAGTGATCCTTATATAATGATCTATTTATTTCACATATAAATTCCACACTAACAGATTACTGACATCAAGTTTACGCAAGTTATGAGTTTGCCATTTTTCCTCTTCCTTTTTTCACACACATACAATTCATCCTTAACGTAATTTTTTATGCAAGTTTTTTTTAAAAAACTGTCATCTGCCTTGCTGAGGGATTAATTAAACTGCTTTTGACCGCTGTGCACAAAGAATCTCTGACTCTTTATTAGCTATCCTAATTTACTTTAAAAGTTCATTTTATAATATGTTTTTTTCTGGAGTAATCACTTTGAGGAGAAAAAAAATTTCTACTGAGACTAGCAAATTTATAAATAAAAGAAGGAATATGAAGACATATAAAAATAATGCATTAAAAAAGATTGAATATCTCGAATTTTATAAAATGGTACAAAGTTGATAATGATATAAGAAAGTTTAATTGTGAACTAGCACGGAAAGCTGTAGAAGAGAATAAATGTCTCAAAAATGTAAAACAACATTTTGGTATTTGTAGGAAATTTATATCTGTAATAAGGAAAAAAGATGGAACTATTACTAAAAAGAGAGATGACATCAAAAATAGATAAATGTCTTCTTTCAAGAATTATGTAATAATAAAGAACAAGTACCTCCTATATCTATTATATCTTCTGAATTTCCCAAAATTTTAAATGGAAGAATTGAGACATGCAATTAAATTTATGAAGAAAGGAAAGGCTTCAGATAATGATGGAATTATAATTGATATATTAAAAGAAGCAGGTGATGAATTAGAAAATTTTTTAGCAAAGTTATATACCAAATGTCTAAATGATAAAGATGTACCAGATGATTGGAAGAATGCAGTATTAATATTTAAAAAAGATATTAGAAATTACAGACCTATAAGCCTTTTATCAGTTTTATACAAAATATTTACCAAGATGCTTTGGATTTGTAGATTATGAAAAGGCATTTGATTCTATAAACATTTCTTCGGTGATTAAAGCATTAGATCATCAAGGTATAGATCCAGGATATTGTCACAGTTTAAAGAATATTTATAAAAATGCTACAGTAACAATTAGATTTCATAATGATACTAGGAAAGTTGACATTGAGAAGCCTGTAAGATCGAAAATGCAATATATGAGTAAGAGAACAAACAGGTGTTATTGACCTCATTGAAAAAATTAAAAGACTGAAGTGGAGTTGGGCTGGACATGTTACTAGAAGAGATGATAATAAATGGACAATTGAAATCTTAAGCTGGATTCCAAAAAATTGTAAAAGACTCAGAAAAGAGACCACATGTGAGATGGATGGATGAAATAGGAAAGTGTGCAGGGGTGATGTGGAGAAGAGAAGCTAAAGATCGGAGAAGATGATTTGAACTTGGAGAGACCTTCATCCCGCAGTGGATTGATAATGGTTAATGATGATTGATGATTGAATTGTGAACTAACAAGGAAAGCTGTAGAAGAGAATAAAAGTCTCAAGAGTGTAAAACAACATTTTGGTATTGGTAGGAAACATATATCTGCAATAAGAAAAAAAGATGGACCTATTACTAAAAAGAGAGATGACATTGTGAAATGGGTAGAAGAGTTTTATCAAGAATTATATAGTAATAAAGAACAAGTACCTCCTATATCTATTATATCTTCTGAATTGCCCAGAATTTTAAATGAAGAAGTGAAACATACAATTAAATTTATCAAGTAAGGAATTATAATCAATATATTAAAAGAAGCAAGTGAAGAAATAAAAAAAATGTTGACAAAGTTATATACTAAATATCTAAATGATAAAGATATACCAGTTGATTGGAAGAATACAGGATTAATATTTTAAAAAGGTAATAAAGAAGATATTAGAAATTACAGACCTATCAGCCTTTTATCAGTTTTACACACAATTTTTACCAAGATGATTACAACTCTTCTACAGAGAACATTGGATTTCAACCAATCAAGAGAACAAGCTGGACTTAAAAGTGGTTTTAGTGCAGTAGATCATTTCCAAGTAATCAGAGAAGTTATAGAAAGGACCAATAAATATGGGTTGCCATTATGCTTTGGATTTGTAGATTATGAAAAGGCATTTGTTTCTATAATCATTTCTTCAGTGATTATAAAGCATTGGATTGTCAAGCTATAGACCAGGATATTGTCATATTTTGAAGAATATTTATATAAATACAACAGCAACAATTAGATTACATAATGATACTAGCAAGGTTAACATTGAGAAGTATTTAAAACAGGGTGACTCCATATCTCCAAAACTTTTTACAGCAGTGCCGAAAGAAGGTATTTTGTGGATTAAAATGAGAAGTTAAAGGAGTAAAAGTAAATGGAGATTATTTAAGTCATTTAGATTTTGTAGATAATGTAGTTGTTTTTTCAAAATTCAAAGCTTCAGAAAATGTTGCAAGAGTTATCAAATGAAAGTAAGAAAGTAGGACTAAGGGTAAATATTAAAAAGACTAAAGTAATGTTCAATGGATTTTTTCAAAATATGGAAATAAAGATTGATTATGATGAGTTAGAAGAAATTAATAACTACAAATACCTAGGTCAGATTATTACTATAGATGGAAACATAATGGATGAAATTAATCATAGAATTAAACTTGGTTGGAGTGCTTTTGGTAGAAATAACTTAATACTAAAAGGAATTATGCTTATGTGTTTGAAAAGGAAGGTTTTTAATAAATATGTTTTACCAGTTGTTATACTTTGACATTTAATAGAAGAGCAATGCAGAGACTTCAAACCACTCAAAGAAGTATGGAGAAATGCATGTTAGGATTAACGAGAAGTGATTGAAAACAATATATGGTAATATAACAAATGGGTGTTTTTGATATCGTTAAAAGACTGAAGTGGAATCAGACTGGACATATTGCTAGAAAAGATGATAATAGATATACAATTGAAATTTTAAACTGGATTCCAAAAGATCACATGTGAGATTGATGGATGAAATAAGAAAGTATGTAGGGATGATGTGGAGAAGAGAGGCTAGAGATTGGAGAAGATGAATTGAACTTGGCCAGACCTTCATTCTGCATTGGATTGATAATGGTTGACGATGATGATGACAGTATAAATATATGATATTTATGCAACATTAATGTTTTTAGCAGGTATTTACATTATTCCAGATTGGATTTATATTCTGTATCTTGAATATTTAAAAGTTGCAAATTCCTGCTTTATTTGAATTATTATTATGATAGGCATGCTTGCAGATGTTCATTCTTCCTTTGTGTAAATAAGAATATTTGTGCTCTTTTATTTATATGCATATATATATATTCCATACATTGCAGTTGGAATCCGGATGTATAATGATTAGTTTTCTACTTATCAGTGCATATTTGTGTAATAATGTTTATGGGCATATATTTTATGCACACCTTAAAGGCCAACAAATATATTGTTGTTAGGAAATAATTATTATGAGTACCTTACTTTCATTTGCCTGATTATATCTAAATATGATTTGTATTGGTATTGTACAGGCATATCTTGTCTTTGCTTATTCATATTAAATGTGAATAACTGAGATAACAAGTTTTAGGGTTACAGTTGGTAATAAATTTACATTACTAGAATTAACACATAATATGGCAGCGTACTTTGATTATAGGTTTTAAACTTTGTATAAGGATCTTATATTATTTTAATGTTTAAATATCTAGATTAAATGATTTTGTTTACACACAAGTTATGCAATACATTTAAATATAATAAATTATAAGATTAAAGCAAGATTGACTAATATTGCCATTAGAAAATTAAAATTATAAATAATATAGAGTCTCATAAAATAAAACAAAATGATTAATAATTATAAAATATAATTTGTAGTAAATACAATTGCTGAGTATATTTTACTGATTTTGGGCTTTTCATTATTATATTGAATATTTGCAGATTGTTATGTCCTGGCTTGCTACACGGCCAGACACCTTGTCTGTGAACTTAACCATTCCCAGGCTAATTTAACAATAGTAATCCCCCAGTAATGACTTGACATTATTAGGTTGAGATTAAATGCAATTTAATAATAATATTCTTAGCAATTTCTAACTAAATGTTACAAATTATTTATACATTACTTATATACATAGGCCCATAGGCATATAAAAATCATAATGAAGATCAATACGATCTTTATGAATCCTAGGGTTGTTCACACATTCAAATGCCAGTTCTCCTTTTTGAAGTTCCTGTGCATTCAGGCTTTGTTCTGCATCCGCTTATAAATCCATGTGCAGAGGTGAAGCTCCCAGAATCAAATGTCCTTCTCTTGATCCAATTTGCTTTGAGTCTATTCATTGTTTCATTCCCTAAACCTGATTGGCTTGAATTTCCGTCCATCCGTTCAGGTGATTCTTCCCTTTCACTGCTCACATGCTGGATACAAGAATTTAGCCATTATATCTCTGACTTTAATTAATGAGTTATTTTTTGCTTACAGTTTATAATCTTGAAAGAAATCTAAACTTGAATCCCTTTAATTGTTCAATACCCTATTATTATACTGCATTCTACTCTCATTAATTCAATTTCTTTTACTTTTAGAAAATAATCTTTTTTCTAATCTTAACAAAGTTATAAATAACTTATCTCCTATTTTAAAAGGATCAGTCTTTTAAAAAAAATTTAATTCCTTCTAACTTATTTATTTCCATTAGTAATTTATAACCTTATATGTATGTGTATTTAAGCATACACATACAAATCACAGATATTAATAATCATTAATAATTGTATTGTAATTTTGGTGCTACAATGTGATAATTCAACTATTTTTTTTTTAATTTATTTTATTTATGTATTAATTAATAAACATATATTATATAGGGTTGGTTGTGTAGTTTATTTTTAAGAGAAATATGCTTTTAGTGATATCGCTTTTCGTCACTAGCTCACATAACCGACCATTGCAATATGTATTTTAATTTTTCTTTAAATTTTATTTTCAAAAACAATATGAATCTTTTTATATTTAGGTGATCTAACATTCGTCAAAAATTGCATCAATCTTTTTTTGACAATAAGCCACTGGATTGGTAATTCGATTGCTGAAGCCATTGAAGTGGCTCAAGATCTTCATGCCAAAGCTGGAGATATTGATCAGGTAACTAGGAAAAGATTTTTGCAATATTAGACTAATAATTGTTATGAGTGATATTAATACTTCTACTAAGAAATAAGAAATTATGGTGATAGGATTGATGACAAACATGATCAAGTTATTTTTATTACTTGAATCATAAATCCTCTTTTCTAAAAATTGATTTGATAATTTAAAAATTGTATCAACAATGTTAAAATAAAATAATATATTGTGTTTCCCATAATAATAAGCTAATAGCTTATAAAAATCAACACACATTGAGATTTTTTATTTTAGAAAATAAATATATAATTAGTTTTCCACCCAAAGGTACATTGATCAATGCAATGCTTCAATTGCAAATTAAACTTACCCTAAGGATTATGCATAATAATAACTGGCATTATCCACTAACTGGAATTCAAATCCAGTTTGAATAAAACATGGAAATTTTTTTAGATCACAAATAATCTTAGAATTTTTTTTTTTTTTCCACATATATGGCTGTTAGCTAATCCAGCTTGTCATCCAATATTGATTAGGAAATGTATATTTACTATTTTTAGATAGAGGGTAAAGATTCTTGGATAATCTAAATTTATTAGTTGGGTTTTGATACACTGATTGTAAAAACGAAATATAATCACAAAATGATCCAACTTTAGTCCTGATGGAAAATGCATTATAGTCCTATAAGCTCAGAGTTCATGATCTATCTTGTATGTATACAAAATTTATCCTTGGCTTCCATAAGCAGATCAAACGAACTGTTTGAAGCAAATCAGATTTTATATAATTCATATCACAAACACATATGGAAAACATACTTTATTGATACATTTCTTTAAAACCAGACAAAATGTACAATAATGTAATGTACAGATAGCCATAAATAAATATTATGCTGGTGTTAATTTGTATGATGATGATGATGGGGAAAACTATAGTTTGACTGGATTTCTTTATTGAAGGCTCTACAGTACCTGTAAAAGTGTATGCTCTCTATATTGTTAGTTAATCTTTGTATACACATTTGTACAAAATATGTATTTAATTTACATACACAATTAAAACTAATTACCAATAATACATTTTAATAATATGAAAGCATACTAATTCACCTAGGTTTACTGTATCTTACAATTTTATTATGTAATTTTAAATATTGGTATGATATAATGAACTATGTTAAGAAATTGATAATCAGTAGTAACTTACCGCCAACAGTGATCAAATGTTATCACTTTGTCATATTAATCTGCTGAATTATTACTCAGTTGGTTTATGTAGAGAAACAACAGAAAGACAAAGTTGGAGTCAAAATATATATTTAATAATATTTTCAATATCTGAGTGTGTAATTCTTTCTAAGCTCTGGTCATACATTATGAATTATTGTTCACAAATAAAAGGTAAATACAAACTATGGATTCTGCAGTTTTAGATATATGACATTGCTTTCACAAGGGCTGAAGGCTGCATCATATTTTCTTTTTATGATCAACTTTAACATTCATCTAATCAACTCTGATCCTCAAGCTAAGAAAAATAAATAACTAATTTGTAACCATTATTAATGGCCACTTGTTTTTACTATGGGTTGGCTTTCAGAAAAAAAATTTAAAATTTATTGGGAAATCTTCTGCTGGTTGAAAAAAATTTCTAAACTCCACTTGTATTTGAATTCAAGTCATGAATATAGCAGACTAGCATATAACTATTTCATCATGATCTTATTTCTTACAAGAACAATATTTGCTGTTTAATGGGCTTAGAAATGTTATTTAATTTTAAAATCTTATTTATAACTCATTATTAAAGATAATATTATAAGCAGTATATATTATAATGAAAATTTTCATAGGAAAAAGATGTAAATATAGTTTTCACTTTCTTCCATTGGTATCTGATTTCAGCCAGATCTTTTATGCCATTGACTGGACAGTATATAGTTAATAGCTAGTGCTAGACTTTAATAATAGAAAATATATATGCTGTAGTAGGAAAAAGAAGCTGATGATAAAAATAAGAATGGAAAGTGCTAGAACCTTTCTTATTCAGACATTTGTGCATGTTGAGTTCATCAGATTATATTATATTTCTGTATAAACAATGAAATTCATAAAAATTTAATTTTGATAAATTATGTTTATTAGCAAAAATGCAAAACATATTAACGAATTTAAAATATCATCTACACATATTTTTTTTTCAAAAATAGTTCATAACTTTTAATATATATAAATGAATACACCAAACTTCTTTTCAAATCTTGTTTTTTATATGACTATTATAAAAAAATAACTATATGCTGTTTCAGCTATTTTGTAATATAGTTTTTTTCAAGGAAAACAAAAATAAAATTACAAATATATAATAATAAATATAAAAATCACATATTCCAAACAAATCCAAAAATTAAAAAATACTCTTACCTCAAACTCTTTCTATCACAAACAATCTCAAAACTTTTATCACATTTTTTACATTTATATGCCCATTCAAAAATACCTTAAAAACATTTAACTAACAAATCTATTATTTTTTATTTTCTATTAACATTCTATTCAATTCAAGTTTAATTTCACTAATGTAAATTCCTTCCTATATTATTCTTTCATGGTATGATTTATTATATATTTGTATTTGATTTAAATTTTAGTAATTAATATTTAATAATAATTAGGATTTGAGAAATAAGTAAAATAAATGATTTTTTTATTGTTTATTCTATTTTTTTTTTTTATGGCACATATATATTTTTTTAAAAACAGCAATATTTTAATTGTTGTTTTTTTTTTAAATACTAATTAATATAACAATTTATTATAAACGAGCAAATATTTAAATATTGCTAATAAAATTGTTTTTTTTCTTATATTTGTTTATGTGTAATGATATATATATAATAATATTTATAATCAAAAATATTGTAAGTCATTATTTTCTCTTTTCCTATTTTAGTCTGATTTTTTTTTCACTGATTTGATAGCTTCAAAGTTATCAGATGCAATTTTTGAAAGTGCTGAAAATTAATTTGATTGGTTACATACTTGCTACCAATAAAATGCTTAATCTCTATCTATTATAAATAATTGGTTTTTTTTTCTTTCTTAGAATATAGAAGTTGAGAATCGTAATCACTTCACAATGATAAATGAGAAGAATGCATGTCCAACAGTGTTTTTAGTATTGTGCAGTCATTTATCTCAGGTACTTAGTGATGTAGAGTGGGTAATACAGCACATGCAAGCAACTCTAACCCAGAATTTTTCAGGTAAGATAATAAAAACTATTTGATAAGATTTTTTTTCATTATATAAATCAGTTTTTTAGATTATTTTTATTCAGGGTGATTAAAGTTTCATAGAATTTAATATCATTTACATTACACTTATTTAAAAAATTAACTATTAAAAAGAATGAATTTGTGAAATATATCTGCAATTTGTTTGATGAAAAAATTACAAACTCATAAGATTTTTTTAATCTTCTTGCATTAAAAGCAAATATTTGTGTGAGATGTTAACAAGAATTTCATTTCAGTATGTTGGGTTAAAGAGTAGCAAGCTATGTAAATTGCTACTCATAATGATTCAATACTATAATTTTAGTCATGGTTCTGTTATCAAGTTATTTACTTGATTTTATACATAACCCAAATCTCGAATGAGAGAAAAACATTCAAATTTAAGTTAATTAATTGCCAGTATTGGTATAAAGTATGCATAATATTTTTAAAAAGTCTTCATAGTTTTTGGAAACTCATAATATGTTACATCCACTTATTTGGATAATATAATTAAAGAAATAAAATAGTACTTTTGTGACCCAATTATTACTGGAATAACAGAGAAATAATATAATTTTATACTGTGAACATGTGGATAGCATTATTTGGAGAATTTATATCCAAAGAAACAATATATTTGCAAACTTTGCTACTTGCACCATGAACTTTTATTATGTTTATGATAATATCTATTAAACTATTTCCTTAACAATTTAAATGGTCTTTTACAATGATTATTAAATCTCATAAATCATATCACTTTCTCCTAGTCTTTTTATCCTTTCTTTACTTCTACTAATAACTATCACTCTCTGGCATTTAAGATCAATGTTTTGTTTTTTGTCTATCTTTTTTTTTTAATGTCCATGGCTGGGGATCAATTTTTGTTTTTTCTGAGATTGTTTGTCCTAATGATGCTTTTTTTTTTTTTTTTGGATATATAAGTTTGGCTTGAACTTTTTTATTTAAGATTGATTGTTATCACAACTTTTTCTTTTTTGTCATGATTGTGATGTCATATATGTTATAACTGAATTGATTACTAATTAAAATGTTCCATATCTTTAGATCATATAACAAGGATTTTCTTGATTTTAAGAAAACAATTCTTGTTATATTGTTTGATTTGTAGATGACTTTGACTATTTTTGAGTAAGATTGCTATTAAAAATTTTATTTCATAATTTACATAGAAGGTCTAACTCTGAATTTATATTTATAAATTCTTATAAGATTATCCCCTCCCCCATCATTTATTTAATCTTAAATTCATTATAGGTTATGGTAATAACAATCTTTGTCTGACCTTTTATCAAAAATGAAGAGATAAATACTTAGTTAAAATGTATAATATATAGTATAACTTCTAATCCAAAACTTCCCATCTCCACAAGACTTCAGCAAACTTTCTCATCCATATATTTCTTAAATGATTTGTGATTGAGTTTATGAATTCAATTCATCCCTTTGTTATCATTTCTTCTAATACTATTTTCAACTCAACTCCATTTCAACTTTTTAATTTTTTTTAATGATATCAATATAAATTGTTTGTTCTCTCGTGTATTCTCCTTATGATTTTTTATTGTTAATCCTGATATCCATCTGTCCATTTACTTCACAAGTAGACTATGATTGTTCTGTTATTTTTCTATTAAGTTTTCAGTTTTACTTTCCTAAATAAGGACTGGTTTAATACATTAACCCCCTCCCTCCTCATATTTAGACATGTAATTTTTAATTATTGAATTACTTTTATCAAAAGCACTTCATTTAAGTTTAATTCTGTAATTAATTTAATCCTTTGTATTTTTATCTATACTAATAATTTGACATGATAGTTGTACCAGTCTTTATTTTCTCTTTTTTTAATAATTTGTAAAATCTTACTTTAGTTTTTTTTCTATTTGCCATTCCAAGTATTTAAGGATTTCTAAATAAGTTCAGAATATTTTCAAATTGTTGAACAATAGTTAATACAACTATCCTTTTAATTGCTGTCCAATAATTGTTTGTTTACATCTTCTTAACTGAAGATTATTACTCATGTTAATCTATGTTAGTCATAGAATAAAAATGCAATTATAATAATGGAGTTTCTCTTACTGGTGAAAGAATTATCATGCTTTTTTGATTTCATCTGATAGCTCTTGTGATATATTATTTGCAAAAAGTCATATCATCTGAAAAGTTCTAATGTCTTAAGTAATCTCCAGTCATTTTTATTTTCTGCATTTTATTCTAATTTACAAAATAGACTAACCATGCTATATAACATAACAATGTTAATCTGTTTATTGCCATTATGTAATCTGATTGCTGTTGTATATTTTGATAAATATTCAAAAATTTCACAATATTTTAAAACTATATCATGATATTCGAAAGCATTAATCACAAATAAAAATGTAAATGGAGTAAAACTTTTTTAATTTACAAATCCAATATTATTATTGTGAGATTATATCATGATATTCTAAAACTTTAATCTCAAATAAAAATGTATCTAGAATAAAAAAAATTTAAGTTACAAATCCAACATAAAATAACTAAGTCATGCTTACTTAACCTTTTGTAGAATCTCTTTTATTACTTGAATATGGTTTGTGTATTTTATACTTGTTATATTATTTATTGCCATATTTCTAATAAGTAAACAATAATTATTATTTAATACAGTATTTGTAAAATCATTTAGTGATAACTTAATCATTTGCTTGATATTATGTTTTTGTTGTATTTATGCATATAAAAAATATTCCAAGTTACGTACATTGAACCTTATTTCTACTTGCATATGCAAATAATTTTTATCCCTACATGTTTTTATTTATGATAAATGTATGTGCATTTTGCATCATATTCAAAACAATATCTGCTGTGGCTATATTAGTATCTATAAAACTTTATTCTCAAAAATTAAACATATATAATTATTGATCTGCATTAATTTACAATGCAGCAATGACAAAAATAATTGTATTATTTTTTTTCATATCTTGAATGTGACTCCTATCAGCTATTATTACTTACAAATCAGTACATTCTTTAATAAAGCCGGAAATCTTCTTCCCTCTGTCAGTTGCCAGGACTATGTAATATAACTTAATTGAAAGTGCTCTGGGCAAAAATTGTGGACTTCATTCAAATTTTAAGCGTATCTCATATATGTTTTTGCATATAATTATTTTTCCATATTTCATTTCCTCTAGATATTGCGTACCAAAAATTTTCAGCATAATAGCATCAATATTTGTTCAGCTTTTATTAATCCCCCAATATCATAAGAAGTCGTAATAATTTTAATTTGTGTCCTCCTATCAATCTTCTATTATATGGATGGGAAAAATTAATATAGTTTACAAAATTGTAATTGAGGTTGCTACAATGTGATACAATAAGGTAGAAGAAAAATTGTACAATTTTTTTTTTTTTTTTTTTTGCAGAATTTATACATTGCTGTGTTTTTTGGAAGTTTGTTGAAGTAAACATCTATCAATTTTTATTATGCTATGGTAAACAATAAATTGTTTGTGTTGTTTAATATATCAATTCAAATATCATTAAATTAAATACGTTTGTTATCAGAAATAAGTACTTCCTTTATTGTATTTATAAAAGAAGATAAACTTTCAGCAAACTTTTTAACAAAATTCTATTTAAAAATTTTTTTTTTCAGATTTTAAAAATTTCAAATAAAAAGAGAAAATACAAGGAGCAAAATAAAAATTTTATTAGAGAATTGGGGACAAAATTATTTTTATAAATAAAATATTTTGTAAGAAAATAATAATCATAAATTATAAAATTAGCTATTTAAATATCAAAATTCTAGAAAAAGTACTAAAAGAAAAGATAGAACCCTACATCTTACCAATAATATCGGAACATCAATATACTAAAAAGGGGTCTTCAACAGGCCAAGCAGCTCTAATATTTAAAACAATAGTAAATTCAACAATAAAAAGAAAAAAACATGGGCCCATGGTAGTACAATTGGATTTTGAGAGTGCCTTTGACTCTGTCCCCATCAACAAACTAATCAATCAATTAATGAAAACAAAAATACCAAGAACAATCTTATCCACAATAGCCAACCTACTCCTAAATAGGGAGATACACATTACGCTAAATGGAAGAACATCACCCACTTTCCACCCTAACCAATCCATCCCCCAGGGATCTCCACTAAGTACACTACTCTTCACACTATACATAAACCCTCTACTTGAAAAAATCAAGGAAAAATTACAAGGAATACAAATACCAAACACCAATATTTACATACCCTGTATAGCTTACATGGATGATGTTACGTTTTTTCTAACTTCAAAGAAACAACTACATACACTCCAAAAAATAGTAGAAGACTATACAACAAAATTTCATCTGAAAATAAATACTAATAAATCAGCTGTGCTGTCAATTTTTACTGGGAAAACCAACACACAAATATACCAAGGAAAACCGAATAAGTTTCTGGGTTTCCCATTTCATTTGGGAATGGGGCAGATGAGAAGAACAATACAAGACAAAATTTTAACACAAACAGAAAGAATCGCAGACTCACTTGCTAAATCATACCTTTCTCTATACTCAAAGGTTGCTCTCTTCAACCAACTGATAATGACAAAAATCACATACTACCTACCAGTGATAAAGTTCACCAAAAAATTTATATCAACAGTAAACTCCATGTGCAATAAACTACTTTGGAATAAAAAGGTGGTAGCCATTTCAATGAGGCAATGGAACCCACAAAACTAAATGGGCTTGGACTACATACAATTTCAACTTTTTACACACAAAAAAACAATAAACTTACTGATTACAACATTTACAAAGTTTCCAAATATTCAAAAAATAATAGATATAATACCCACTGACCGACCACCTCCCAAAGACAACTATATAGTCACGCTTTTAGACAGCATAAGAAATCAAAGGAACAAAATAACCCTGTCTAACCCAATTAAATACACATACTGGCACATATATAGCCTAATAGAGCAGACCCAACAAGATATCAACAACAAAATGGTCCTTGAAATAAACAATGCACAGCTCCTAAAAAAATATAAAAATTGGTACCTGGAGCCTAAATTCTTCGACTTCATAGTCAAAGTAAATCTGAATGCCTTGCCTACATCACACTTTATCCATTTTAAAAGGTTTTTTATGAAAATAGACCCACTGTGCAGATTGTGCCAAAGAGAAGAAGAAACACAACATCATTTTCTAAACGATTGTCTGGGCTTGGAGAAGGTAAGACAAATAATGATAAATAACTACCATCAGAAAGACACAACAATGGCAAAAATTCTCCAGGTCTACAAAAAAAATGCAATCCCAACAATAAGAGCAGCGACATTTAGCTTGTATGCATATTGGTACATCAAATGTAAATTCAATTTCGATTACAATGCAAAACAAAACCTCAACACTTTCCATCACAAGCTAGAAAAAATAAAAGAAAGGGATAACATGCTAGCACCACCAGATATTTTTGCGCAACTTGGTCACTGTTTAAATTAAAATCAGCACTATAGTTGAAAATCAGCAAAAGAGATACAAAATAACACAGCTAAAAAAAAAAAAGAACAAAATACACCAAAACCAGCAGGACACCCATGACGGGCCATCAACATAATGTATATATAAAAAAAATTAGACAAGCTGAATTCAGGCAATCTTTGAAGCCTTAAGAGTAGCAAAAACACAACATAAAGAACTCAAGATAAAGCTTTTTCTTTCCTATATATCTGTGAACAAACTTATGCCCAACAGAACTGTTTAGACACAGGAACATTGTGTAAGCCCATTCTTACCTATGTAATCATTGTTTTTTAATCAATAAAGTATGCTTTGAAACATAAATATCAATTACTTTCTCTAAGATTTCATCTGAACACTTTTCTAATTACAGAATTAGATGAAAAAAGCTAATATCTTTAAAATCAATATTAGATAATTAAATGACTAAATGTCATTACTAGCAAACTTCAGTTTTTTTGGATCACTATTTTTACAGTATTTTTACCCTAAAGCTGACAAAAAAAAAAAAAAATTGGTCACAAATTTTTCTATAGATGTATCAATTTCAGCTTCTCTCCTTGCTGAATTTTGGTTCCAGACAATTTCTTCTTAATAAGCATACTTTAATAATGACATTGTTTATATCTGCAATAAGATATATCTATAATCATGCTGTTTTCTTGAAATTAACTTTTTGTAGATTGCTTTACTACATAATTAATTCCCTTCATGTATTTTCTTTAACAGTTGACAATCGTAATTTAACTGATAATATAATAAATCCTAATACAGCATGAATATATAAATTTATTAAACTATATTATTGCTGCTAATTGATTGCTATTTAAAAATGATAATAACATATTCTTATATATCATATTATCAAAGATTGTTCGTGTACATCCTTCTGTTTCAATATACAATACTATTTCTTTCCCTACACTTTTAAATATGTCCTTTTTTTTTTTTACAATGAAATATTGTAAAACATTAATCCATTTAGTTTCAGCAATTTAGCTGGCTGGTGCACTGGCAGATTACAAATTCAAATTTATAAGTTATGAAATCAATATTGTGCAAACATTTTAAATGGAAAATAAAAGAATAATAAATAACATTATAACATGATCAACATTGTGATTTTTATTCACATAAATTTTATTATATTATTTGCATTTAATCAACTTTGCATCTCCTGAATTCTGGCATTCTGAGCCATTGCTGTTAGCATACTATGTTAGCATAATATCAAACAAATTCTAAAATTCTTTTTCATAATTACCGATACACAAATTCATTAAAAATGATTAAAATGTTTTATACATTCTTTAAAAAATATTATATAAATAAAATTTACAACCAAAATATAATTATATCAAATTTTTTAATCCCTATTCTCCTCCATGCCAGTACTTGCCTTTTTAAGACATGTAGCTTTTGTCATTATAAAATTTAGTACAAACATTTATGTCCGTAAGTTTTGGCTCATTTTTTATATTCAATTAATTTTAAATGTGAAATGCTTTCTAATTTTGTTTCTTATGCTTAATAATATTTTTTTTTTTTTGTTTCACTGTATGCAGGTTATCTCAATAATATAATAATTAGTATGTTAAATTGCTATGTTCATATCATAGAGTTTAAATTTATAATAGAGCTTGGAGGATTTTGTTGACATAAAAAATACAATTAATATGACATAATTCTTCACTTTATAAACAACATAAACTAATGAATATAAAGTTGATGGTTTACTTTTGTTAATAAATTACTTAGAAGAAGTGATAATTAGCATATTTAAGAGACATTAAATATTTTTTCATTTTCTTATTTTGTTACTGTGAGCCTTCTTTATGTAATCTAAGATTTTTTAAAATATTCCAGTTTATTTTAGGTAAAGAAGTCAGAATGTTAATAATGCATTGTTACTATATAATGCATTTTTGTGCAAGACCTCATTCAACAAATATAATTTTGTGTATTTATTTATTTAGCATATATATTTTTTGTCTTTTTAGGCAACTTAACTATTAATAAAATATCATAAAGCAACCTCAGGTAAATAACAATAAACTTTCCACAGCTCACCTTACAAGTGGCATGTATTAGTATGTGAAACTAATTGTCACAGACACTCTTTATGTATACATATATTAGAATTATAGTATAAACAAAATTTTAAAAAAGAATAATATAATTATTTATAATAAATTGAAAAACATATTGCATGGGTGATCACTTATTCGCATTCACTCAAAAAATTAATAATAAACTTACTGTATCATATCTTTTTTTTTTTTTTAAATAAAATGAATAGCGAAAAGTCTTTTTCTTCACAACTTTTTTCCCCCTATAAAAACAAAATAGCCTTCTCATTATCAGAAGATTTGGCTTCTCTAACTGTCCTGATATTTTTAAGATCATATTGGCTTTGGAATCCAAAATCATTCCTACTTGCTGTTACCCATTTCAGATTCTCATATAAACTCTTCAAACTTTAAGCTTTCTGGTGCAATATACGAACAATTTGCTGTTCTTTTTTTCTGACACTGCTAAATCTTTAACAATCATTTTATCAATTAAGAAAAATACTTTATGAATTTTATTATGTAAAATACTTTGCATATCAAATTAAGAAAGAATAAAATACATAATAAAATGTATGTGCTTTCAATGAAAGCTCGAAGAAATGTTATTAATAAATGAGATCACAAAAGGTATTTTGAGACCTGCAGATATTTATGAATTTTAATGTTTTTACTTTTTATTTATTTATTTATTTTTCTGGATAAATAATTAAAGTAGTGTATATTGATTCAACTTATATTGCAAATTCATTTTAATAGCAAAATTTTAGCAATTTTAAAACTAAGTAAACATAATAATGATCAAAATACTATTGCCCAACATTATATGTTCTCTACAAGACATTGACCAATAATTGAGAGGTATGTATCTGTACAGCAAGTTGGATTTAAGCCAGTAAATAGCTATTTTGAACAAGTTTTATCTTTAATGATTCATATTGAAATGGATTTTAAAAATAATTTATAAATTGAGTACTTTTTAATGATTTTTCCATACCTGTTTAATATATTCATCAGTAAACTTTCAGATACATAATGCAAGAAATATATTGATGACATTGGTTTCACTTCACAAAAGAAATTCTTTCTAGAAATACAAAAAAAATTTAATAAAGATATGAAAGATTTGGAAATGTGCCCCAGTTCCAATCCAACAAAGACATTGTAGTCAACTTTTATCTATACAACAAACACTTCATAATCTGAATATGTTTTTTGACACAGTAGATCTCCCACATTACTTTAGACTTCAACAATAGTCAAATTTATATTCCTTATTCCTTTAGATTAGATCTAAGGTAGTTTCAAGAAATAAACTTTTTCAAAAGCTGGCTGTCATTACTTGGGGTTATGATGCAAGTGCTTTACAAAATAGCATTTTTAGCATTAACTTATTCTACTAGTAACCATTTTGTTCTTGTTTTGAGAAAAAATGCCCACATTAAACTTCTAGATACTTGATTAAATATTATAAGGAGAACTATTACTGGCATACTCGAGTCTACTCCTTTGCAGTAGCTTTATGTTGTTTCACTTATTCCTCCATCGGGTATTAAAAGATAAGTTTTCACAGAAAATGTATAAAAATCTGTTAAATACTATCTAATAATTCAAGATATAATTTCTCAATCTATGATTGGTTCCAAATCAAGTATCCCTTCCTGAATGCTTAATCTAGAATCATTTCAAATAACCAAAAAAAATTGGCATAAAAAATGAAATTCTTACAAGGTTCTAATTGAATTTCTTTTTATAGAATTTAAACTTCTTAAATGTTACTGGAATCTCATCAACAGATGTGATCAAATATAATCCATGAATTACAAAAACTAATGACAGTCAAATCTATTAATATAGTGGTAGAATTAATGACTTAATAAAGCTACTAGCTGTTGGGAATCTTTACATGCTCCTTTATGATATTTTCTTAACAGTTAAATTGTTTTAAAAAATCCATGGACTAAATAAATTAATCTGTAGAGATTCCATCTGGGAGATAGGTTCATTAATGTCTTTATTAAGTCCTTCAATTCTAACACTATAGCCATAGATTTGACAGACATTAACTGTGCAGATCAGTAACTTTTAAATTCCATTTATGAAGCAAATGAGTGTAAATATCATGAGTTGTCCTGGATCTGTTGATGAGAATCCATTAATATCTAGGATGATCAAATTCAGTTGGAACTTGTAAAAGAAATTTATTTGGAACCTCATAAGAAATCCATTTTTTATGGTATAATTTTTCAGTTATAATTTAGTTGAACATACAGCAAGGAAATCATAAGTTATTGGCAATTCTGATCTACTTGAGAGCCTTTTATATATTTTTTGTGAAGTCATTCTCTTGATGTCAGATGAAGGAATATGTAAAATATTAAAAAACATTTGCAAAGGACCTAGTTTTGAGTTTTCCAATAATATTTCTCATAGTAATATTTTAACTGATTGTTTAGAAGTTTAATGTGGCACTTTTTCTCTAAACAATGGCACATTGTTCACTAATAAAATATGCTAGTGCTAGTCTGTAAAGTACTTCCATCACAACTCCAAGTAGTGACAGTCAGCTTTCCAAGGAGGTTATTCCTAGAAACTTAGATCTAAGTTTTGACAGATGAGGAAAATAAGATAGGCTACGATCCAAGATTATTTCTAAATAGTATGGGGTAGGATTATGTTTCAGTCTATTGTTGCAAAAGATTGTATTCAGATTATGAAATGTTTCTCATTATTTACATAAAATGTTGATCATATTATTTTTGTTGGATTAGTTGTAAGGCCACAGTCTTGTTTTCCAAATTTTTTATATCGTTATTAATTAAGAGATTTTTTTATTGCTGGAAAGGTTCTTTTTTGTAAAATCAAAGTAATGACATCACCATAGATAAATTTCTTGCATTGCATTTATGGAAGATCAATAATGAATAAATTAAATAAAGTAAGTGAGGGAACAAAATCTTGTTATGGACCAATGGTGAGAGAATGTGGCTCTTAGTCAAATTAATTGTGGCCACCATTGAAATCTAATTTTATTTTTATTATTTCAGTTTTTTTTTTTGAATTCCACAAAAATTTATAATATGATAGAAATTTTTATCAAACATTTTCATTACTTATTTTATTACAAATTACATCTTGTATGTAGATACATACTATTTTCAAATATATTGACAAATTGTATGTTAATGACATCTACTGAATCGTATAAAAATTACTAGACGCGCATATGGAGTGATCACATATTTAGATTTATGATTTGTGCAATTTTGTGATTGTATATTTCAGTGATAGTTTTTTTATTAGCCAAATGTCCTATTCATATTTTTTCAAAAAATTTGGTAGTAGACTGTTTTATTAAGCAATTTAAACTTGTTTATGATGTGTAATTTTTTTGCAGCATCGGCACAAGCTCTCTAAAGACATGCATTCTAGATTAAGAAAATTATTTTAATTGTTTATGCTTAGTGCTTTTAGAATTTCATGTTTTTTTTAAACAATTATATAAAAAATCTTGAAACTAAAACTGGAAAGCATTTGCATAATTTTGGTTATGTTATTTCTATTTTTGGTGGTAAATAATAATAAAACAGACATTTAAAAATTATCAGGAAAATATTAACCAAAAATAAATATAGTCCAAAATTGCTTTTAGTTATTCTAAATTGTTTTTATTCTTATTTTATTTTAAGAAACCCTGTTTCTTCAATTTGTAATATTTATGAATCTTTTAAAACAAGAATTAATATTTAGACATTTTTATTTTAATTAATTATTTATGTATTTATTTTGTTTGAATTTCAAACTTTGTAAATAAATTTATTTAAATTTTTTGTTAATATGACCTCAGAAAATATCAAAAAAAAAACAAATATGAACATGAAAATAGAAGCTTTCAGAAATAATGGATAGAAAAATTTGCTTTTACTGACAATAATGGAAAGTCAATGTGTCTTATTTGTAAAGTTACAATTGCAAACTGCAAAGTAAACAATTTACATTGATATTATGAAGTAAATCATCCTCACTTTTCAACTCAATATTCATACAATTAAAAATTGCGAACAGAGAAACTTAAATCAGTGCATGGTAATGAAGATGACCAGGCCAGAAAAGCTAGTTTTTTGATAACTTGGAATATTGCTTATGCCAAATGTCCATATGGAGGAGAATTTATTAAAAGAAACTTGGAAAAAGTGGTTAAAGTTTTGGATTCAAATAATACAAAACTGCATAAATTGTTCGCACAAGTCTATGTCACTCCATACAACTGAATTGTTTATTATATTAGTGAAATTATTAAAAATGTTATAGTTTGATATGTGATTTGAAAAATTGTACCGCATTCAGTTTAGCTCTATGAGTTTACAAACATTCAGGATGTTACACAATTGGTCATTTTTGTCCACTATGTATTTGCAGATAAATGTGAAGGAAGAAAATTAAACCTACTAGCTCTTACCAGAACTCACAGTATCAATATCAATAATGCACTTTGATGAGTTAATGAACAGATTTGAATTGCCTCGTGAATAACTTGTGTCATGACTGATGGGGAAAAACTTAGGTCTTTTAAATAATGATCCACTTCGTAACCTTTCACTGCATAATTTATCATGAGCATCTCATAGTGAAGTACTTAAAAATATGAAAATGTGTGGAAGATTGCTTTGCAAATTGTGAATTTAATTACAAATACCAAAGCACACCATCAATTTAAGAACTTTTTAGAAGAATTAAATGAATTGCCCAGTGATTTCTTCTTATGGTCTGTTATAAGATAGCTGTCACTTTATAATATTTTGACCTGTTTTGTGTAATCCCTAAATCCTATCATAACATTTTTAAGAGAAAAAGGAAAAAAATACTTAGAGTTAGAAAATGAAACTTGGTGTTTTGAATTAATGTTCTTAGGGATATTATGGAACATTTGCAAACACTTAATTTGGCTTTACAAGGAAGGGAAAAATGTTTAGTGATTTGTCACAAACTGTATTTAGTTTTGAAGTTAAATTTTGGCTTTTTGTGCATGATCTTAAATTCAGAATATTTAATCATTGATGAATATAAAGAAAAATTGGAAGGAGTGCAAACAGATTTCATATGTAAATTTGAAGATTTGAAAAGTTTTAAATCTACATTTGCATCATTTGTGATATTATTGAAGATGGATTTCCAATTTCCGAAACAATACTTGTCGAGAAAGTGGCTGGGGAATTGGAGTTATTAAAGAAGAAGGAGTATCAGGCATTGCAAATGTATCACAAATCTAGTTTTCTAATTTGAATTTTGGAAACTTGTGCCAGAATCAAAACGTCCACATTTAAAGAAAACTGCTTGCGTCTAATTTCAATTTTTGATACAACATATTCCTGTGAATCATTGTAGTCCACAATGAAGTTTGTGAAGTCTAAATATCATTAACAATGCCACTCAGCATTTCACAGAATTTCTGTGAGCAGTTTTAACAAATTATACACCAAATTTTAAAGATTTGACCAAAGGTCTTTGTTAAATGTTATACATTTTATTAATAAGTTTTTATTATATTTTATTTTTATTAATAACATTTTGAAATAATTATTTTGTAGTTTATTTGTCTTAATTATATTTTCCTATATATTTTATACAGCACTTAAAACTTGAATAGAACATGTCATCATATTAATTAAGTTAAATAAAAATTGTCTATATGTACTTATTTTATTTATTTATTATGTACATAAATAATATGGTGTGGCTCATTACAATATATGAAAATCAGTATGCGGTTCTCATTTACCTCATATGTGCTCACACTGTTATAGACTGTCTGTAAAAAAATTTATCTACTACGATTATTATTTAGTACCTCTTGAATTTTTCTATTGGAAAGTATTTTGTTGAATTAATTAATATTAGAGACTTAGAAGATTATCTTTCCAAACAATTAAAAGCTGAGGTTAAATCAATAAAGATAGCACCAGTTTTTAATGTATTTTGAAAGCCTATTTCGGAATGAATTATTAGAGATAAAACTTGTTTACAGCAGCTTTTTCTTGACGTAAATCCAATTTGCTCTGTAGATAGATGCCTCTCAATAATTGCTAAATACTTAATATGGTTCTTTTAAATAACTTGTGGTGGACTTATAATAATAATATTGGGCAATAATTTTTTAGATTATTTGATTTAAAGATTGCTATAATTTTGCTTTTATGCCAAATTTTG
This sequence comes from Epiperipatus broadwayi, assembly GCA_028023455.1. Lineage (NCBI taxonomy): Eukaryota > Metazoa > Onychophora > Udeonychophora > Euonychophora > Peripatidae > Epiperipatus > Epiperipatus broadwayi. The sequence goes on from JAQFVV010012404.1 coordinate 7,969,508, forward strand.
CAATAGTTTCTGTATAAATAAATGTTATTGATTAGTTTTACCACTATGTTTTGACTTTAAGTAATAGATTATTTAGAAATTCTGGAAGTATGTTGTCTGCTCTTAGAGCCTAACCTAGTTCAAGACAATCTGGCAAGTTCAAATTTACCTATCTTTAATTTAGTTTTATTAGATTGATGATAGAGGAATAATGTGAAAGAGAAGCTTGTAGTTCTGTTCTAATGATGATTTTTCTTTTTCTATTAATCTTGGGTTTAGAAATCTGATATATGTATGTATATATATAAGAATGGCAATTTCACAAGCAGTGACTGTAAATGATTTTTTTAGAAATGCTTTTATAATCACCTTGTTTATATACAAGTGATTAGGTTTTTCAATTAAATCTTGTAAAGTTTGTTTTTTTTATGATGTCTCTCCATTTTGCTTTTTTAGTGTTGACTAGTGACAAATTCTACATCTTTAAATATTGACTGAAAAAGAGTACTACTAGTTTTGTTTTAATCTGGAATGTTTTGTTTTTGATATTTTCAACACAGATTTTTTGAAAGCTATTGTTATAAATTTATTAATATTATGTGTTCAAGATTTCCAATACATTGATTCCACTTAATTTTTTTTACTCTCAGAAAATGATCATTTTCAATTATAGAATTGTGTGTAGCGTATAATTGCTGGAAGCTAATAAAAGGAATTGACATTCTATAATTTTAAACATTATTAAACTTTATATTTATATATTTAAAGTTTTTTTAAAAAACTTTCATAGTTCTAGCAATACAAAGCATTTAAATGCATAATAATTAACCATAACTATCACATGACCCCAATCTACTTTAAGGATCAATATTAAAAGCATTAATCCATTTTAATAAGGTATTATAATTTCCACTTCTTATTCTATTATGCATTAATATATATAAAGTACCTTATACATTTTAACTTAACACTTCACAGTGCAGTCTATAAAATAAAATTTATTCCTTCTTGCTTATGGTCTCAACTGTCCAGTAATTATCATCAGAGTTACAATATTCAAATATATATAACCACATAATTAATGCTTATCTATACTTACATATTTATAAATAAAAAGATTACACATAACATTGATCCCAGTAATTATATCCTTATACATTTGTAATAAATTTATAAATATTAGTCTTTTATTTTATTCCTATTTTTAACTGATTTTTTTTTGCATAACCTGTTTTATATTTTTAATAAATATTTTTTCTACATTTTTATAACCTTGAAACTTTTTAATAATTTAATATATTTCTATCATTTTAATTATTTCACTTACCTAATGAAGATTATGGAAGATAATATAAAATTGTTAGAAGAAAGATTTAATAATAACAGAGAAAATAATCATAAAAAGAATAAATGCAACAAAGATAAATATATAGGTGTAGAAACTTATAACAATAATATTGTAAAAAATATAAACAAAATTATTTGTAAGATTAATAAAAAGTTTAACAATAATAAAATTTAAAGTAGTAAATAAAAAAAGAAAGAACATACTTAATATATTAGACAATAAATTTATAGGAAATTGTATAAATGAAGTATATAAAATTGAATGTAAAACATGTCAAACTAACTGTATCAGAAATAATTATGTAGATAAAAGAAAGGATTCAATTTAATATATGAATAACCCAACACAAATATGATAAAAGATCATCTATTTATTTACATTCAATAGAGAAAGGAAATAAATTTGAAAAAGATAGTATTAAAAATAATTAATTAGACTAATAATAGAAAGATAAAAAAATTTAAAAAGCTATCATAATTAAACTTGACATAAACATTTGGATTTGAAGACATTAATTTTGTAAAAATAGTTTTTATTAATTAAATAAGTATCCTGTATATAAATTGAAAATTAAAATAAGATGTAGTTTTAAAAGATGTTCATGGAGGGAGTTGGTATAAAAATATAAGTCAATTTAAAAATTGTTTCATTTAAAGTTGTTAAGAATTTAAGAGGTGAAGTTATTTTAAAAAAATTACAAATTTTGAAAAAATAGAATTATATAATTATGTTATTATTAATTAATGCATGTTTAAAACTATGGTGAAATAGTTAAAATGATAAAAATAAATTAAATGTATTAAAAAGTTTAAGTCATAACAATGTAGAAAAAATACATATTAAAAATATAAAACAGTTTATGCAAAAGAAATCAGTTAATAATCAATAAAATATCTTTAAGAATAAGATAAAAGACTAATGTTTATAAATTTATTAATAAAGTATAAAGGAATGTAATTACAGGATCACTGGAAAATTATATTTTTTTTTAAATCCATAATATAGGATATTGTATATGATTTTTATATAAAAGTCTGTATGTATAGATAAGCAGTAATTACATGGTTATATATATTTAAATATTCTAACTGATAATGAGAGTTGAAACCGTAAGTAAGAAAGAATAAATTTTATTTTATAATTCACTTTACTCTAGGACCATATATTGTAAGCTTCAGTAATTTGATAATCTAAACATTTAAATGGTGAATCAATTCCAAATATCCAGACTAATTTCTTAATGTGATTTTACCACTAGCTTGCATTAATTATTTAAGCTTCACATATATAACTCTGGCATAGAGTAAACAGAATGAATGAATTATTACTCCAATGAAAATAAATAATTGTTTTAGAATTTTGAAAATCCAAGTAAAGTTTTTAAATTTTTTTTTTTTTGATAAGATTTAGCAAGTTGAAAATATATCATATTTTTCAAGTTTAATATTGTTTTAAATAAAAAGTAATTTTTCTACAGCTTCATAATCATTATGAATTATTTGCAATTAATTTTTCTGTTTATTCATATATTTTTTAATTCTTTATTTATTTACTAGATGACACAAATCTAAATCTAGATGAGGGAGAGAAAGTGTTATGTCTTCATCTGAGAAATCTTATTATAGGATTTCATGAACTTGTACAAACAGCTATTCCTGTTGGAACCTGTGTGTTTGCACTACTAAAAGAGTTGAAACTACTCTATACCACCCTTACTTTATTTATAAAATATGTGAGTACCATTTTATATACCCGCGCTACCTATACTTATATATATCAGTTGTCGCATCTTTATGAAAGTTGACTATTGCAGTATTTTGCAGAATTGGTTTGTTTTTTTAAATAAAAGCATTAATTTGTAGTAATATAATTTTAATAATATTTTTTAAAAAGTAGATCTATCACATGATTTTTTGAATTGATAATCATATATATTTGCAAACTATTTTGATTTCTTTAAAGAATAAAGAAATTTGCTTTTAAAATAAACTTATAGAAAATTAAAATAATTTTTATAGAATTTTTACTTCTAAAATTTTCTTTAGTGAATTTTATGATCACATTTTTTGAAAACTAAAAATAGATTTGATCATTATATAATAATAAATTAGTGTTTTGTTTTGTTTTTAAATTGTACAATAAAAATAATAATATATTTAAAAACAAATTATGCATGAGATGCATATGAAAGAGTGAGTAAACAAAAATAAATAAACAAGTTAATAGGTGAACAAAATAATAAATAAAGAGAAGTGTAGCATTAAATTATCGATAGTTAAACATGTTTTTATTTAAAACACTAAACATCACATGACCACCATCTCATACCAGCACACAATTGTTATTACACAATTCAAAACAAAGCAAAACTCTCCATACAGTAGTGCCATCTTTTGCCAACAAGAGCGATCAATGGATGCCAGAAGGCTTGTGCATAAAATCCTTATCTAGTGCCTACTCATCCAATATCCCCAGACTAGTTTCTGGCTTGTGGCACTACTGTATGGAGAGTTTTGCTTTGTTTTGAATTGTTTAATAACAATTGTGTGCTGGTATGAGATGGTGGTCATGTGATGTTTAGTGGTTTAACGCCAATCCTGCCTAATAGGATAGTGGTGGCTATGGTTGTTAAAGAGCCAAAGTCACCAAAATGTATGGGTGCTGAATTGAGTTCAGACCCATATGACTATATAAGCTATTGAGCTTGGATTGAAAATATTATTGTGTTTTCAATTTCATTCTCATAGTTTTTTAGTTAAGTAGAGTTAAAAGGTGGCTGCTAGAGGGTTGCATTAGATCCTAAGATCTAGGTGCAGTGCTATCAGATCCAAGGCTCCTCACTGACAAAGGCCACAAGCCAGAAACTGGTCTGGGGATATTAGATGATTAGGCACTAGCCTTCTGGCAACCATTGATTGCTCTTGTTGGTACAAGATGGCACTACTGTACGGAGAGTTTTGCTTTGTTTTGAAATGTTTTTATTTACTTAATTTTAAATATAAGACCATCATTAACGAGTTAAATTTTCATAACTTATTAAAAAAAATTTTTTCATATTGCAGGAAAGAGAAAGTTTCTCATTTTTCACTACCTATGACTTTGAATTATATTAGTCTGAACATATATAAGTAAATAGTTTAATGATTTATATATGTGTCAGTCTTGTGGAAAGAAATGAATCGCCACACATGGTCTATTGGATTGATATATTAAATCAATCCAATAGCGCATATGCGAACATTCATTTCTTTCCACAAGATTTATATGTATATAAGTCACTAAATTATTTATTTATATATGTTCATACTAACATAATTCAAAGTTGTAGGTAGTTAAAAATGAGAAATTATTTACTTTGAAAATTGAAATATAATTAAAAATTTAATAAAGTATTTGAATGTTTAATAAATGTTAAAAAATACTAATACAAAAGTGAACACTATGATATATAAATAATAAAAACTAGACTATCAGGCAATTAGGGAATGTTAAAAGAAATGAAGGGAATAAACTTTAGAATTAAATAGCTAATCTATATGCTTGTTCAAAGTTGCTACACAAAAAAGTTCCTTTGATTCAGTAAAACACTGATATAACTTGAGCTGCTTGCCATGAATGAAATTTTTTTTTTTTTTTAAGAAAAATTTATTATGACAAAATTTAAATCTACAGAAGATTTTTAATTTTATTTAAGGTGAGCATTTTTAAAAGCGTTCCCATCATTAACCACATATACACAAGCTTAAAAGCACAGACACACACATATTTAATGTGGGATAATTATAATTTAATATACCTTTCTTACAGCCCGAGTTCAATTTTTTTGATGATGGCAAATATTAATTGATTCCATTTGTAACTTGCCATAATAACTTTTAACAATCTCATGTCTTTGAAATTCGAAGTTTAAGCATTGATTCTTCATTTTAATTTGAGATTCATTTGAAAAATAGCATGGTCAAGTTTCACAGATCCAGGGTAAATTTCAGTAGTCGGCAGTTTTTCCTCTTTTCTGTTGTAACGGTAACTGCCCTTTTGCAATTGGTAATAATCCTGTGAACAATAAAATGAAAGAAAATACAATATTTGGCAAACTAATTTTTCTTTAGGAGAATTTAAAGATGACTAAAGCGCTCCTGTGTCTATGATGAAATGACTACATACAAATTATTTTTAATTGACAAGTTGATACTAGTCTCAAGCAATGATCAAATTGAACATGCATAAAAACAAGTTTCCATACACATTCAATTGTATTTCCTGACAACTACTTCCCTCCACTTAATACTGTTATTAAATTGACAAATATATAATCAGCTTGGGTTCGAATGAGAAATGACAAACAACAAATTTATTAACAATAATAATAACTTTAATTAAAGAATAGAATTATATGATGATGATAATAATAAATGTATTTACAATTAGATAATTATATAGCGATCATGCGTAAGAGCGAAAAAAATCTTTGTAACTTTCAATAACTCTTTGATGATAGCTATGGAAAGTTCAGTTGATTATCTTAATGTCTTTGTGAACTCACATATATATATTGTCTCCCGGTAATTAACTATTATATACAGTCTTTCAACCTGCAGAAGTACTTCCGGATAATTTCTTAACTTGCCGTTAAATTCGAAAAACAAAAACGGAAGCAAACATCATCAACTCAAATCCCATGAATCCTGAATTTTAATGTTAGCAGCTTGTTTATTAATTATATTCATTTTATTTCTATTTATTAAAATCGCCTCCTTAATTTTTCTTTTATTATGGTTTCTCTCTTCATGAAGAATCTTAACACTTTCAATATCAAGCTTAAATTTATATTTACATGTCCTTTCATGATCCAAGAAAACTGAAGCAGTCATTAAATCATTATTATTTTTACTTTTTACATGCTTGTATAATAATTCATGCTCCTTTAATCGTTTTTCAATACTGCACCTCAATTCACCTGTGTATGATAACATACACTCATAAAAAGTTTGATACATAATATTACTTTTCTGCTTGACATGTATGATATTTTTAGAATTATTCACTAACTTATTAACATTATTTTTAATCTGTCAAGTTGAAAAGTAGTATTGTGTATCAAATTTTTTGTGGATGTATGTTATCATATATAGATGAATCGAAGTGCAGTATTGAAAAAAGATTAAAGGAGCATAAATTGTTATACAGACATATAAAAAGTAAAAATAATAATGATTTAATGACTGCTTCAGTTGTTCTTGGATCATGAAAGGACATGTAAATATAAATTTAAGTTTGATATTGAAAGTGTTAAGATTCTTCATGAAAAGAGAAACTATAATAAAAGAAAAATTAAGGAGGCAATTTTAATAAATAGAAATAAAATGAATGTAATTAATAAACAAGCTGTTAACGTTAAAATTCATTCGGGATTCACGAGATTTGAGTTGATGACATTTGCTTCCATTATGTTTTTTTTAATTTAACGGCAGTTGAGAAATGTTAAAGAATTAACTGAAAGTACTGATTGACAGACAGTATATAATAATTAATTACCATTATATTTATTATTTTTATTATATTTTGTAATATGGCCATTAATTATTAACTTTTAATGTCTGCCGGGAATATAATATTTTAGTTTTTTTGGTTTATTTTGTGGCATTTGTCCTATGAGACTTTCCATTGCAATTTTTTTCTGAGCATTTAAAATAGATAGATTCACAGATTAATTTATAGAAGTACATTTCTATAGGATAATCACTTTAGATGATTAGTTCCTCTTTCGTGTTAAGTAAATATCAAAACTTCAGTATTGAATAGTGATGAATAGATTGACAGAATCAAGGTTAGTTTTTAAGGCATTTCTTTACCCACAGCTCCATATTCAGCTATAGTACTGGAAAGATCAAGTAAAGCATTCTGAAGGGTTTTCTACTCCATAAAATGACTGTTATTAATTTTAAATCCTTATAAATTTTTATTGGCTTCTGTACAGTGAAAGACATAACAGCGAAGAAATTAGAATTCCTAACATTTATTGAAATGCAGACAATTGTAGAAAGCTTCTGTTGGTTCCCATAGCAATGATTTTATTTTTCCCCCAATCTTGCAATTGATTTCTATAGTAATGCTTCTTTTATTTAAGATCGTAATATTATTTTAAAATAAAAAAATTATATTTTAGTTTTACACTTATTGTTACATTTTAAAACCATATTAAAATTTATTATATATACATAACTGGTAATTATAACGTAATCGGGCTTGGCCACTTGATGGCGTGTTGGCAGTCAAAAACAATACAATACAATGTTCGGGGCCGTGTGATTTTTAAATCGAATCGCTGTTGTTGTTTTTTTGGTTATTAATTTATTGATTGCTATAACTTTTTTTCATGCCTTTTTATTAAAAAAGTTGTTTAATTTTAATTTTGTATTTAGTAAACGACAACCTTTTTTTTTTTATTTTTAATTCGCTGTTTTTGGACAAAGCTGCTACTCTGTGATGTCTATTTAGCGATGTCTTTCACTTAATTATTGCTTTCTACATAACAAAACAACCGTGTAGGTTAGGTTTAGGGTTAGTGTTCTGTTGTTTGTAATGCTAAAATAAAAGATATCAAAACCGTAGTCGGACAAAAGAAAGATATTCAAACTTTTTAAACAACAACAAACACATATAAAGTCTTTTTTACTTATTAAACATGTTTATAATATGTGCTTTTTATGAAATTTACAAAAAATCGTGTATATTTTTATTGGACAGCAGAAATACTCGGCTTCTGTTGTCGGCAACTGCGAAAAAGTTACGCGTACGCCATCCATTTTATCAACTATGTGGTATTTCACGCGAAAACGAGATTTCGCACGTGATATCGGCCGAATTCTTTTTTACCTACACTCGGCAAGCGTTTACACCTTACACATTCTCTAAACAAGGGTGTGGCCATTTAGAAAATTACTATAAATTCATGTTTATTAAATTAATTATAAATACAAATATTGTGTAACGTAGATTGTAAAAATTTGACTAATCCAAGTAAACATACATATATATCAAACTGTACACGAAAGATAAGTGTGTGGATTCACAATAACTGTCGCGAAGCAGAAATAGGGCGTATTATTTCTGCGTTACGTCATCATAAACGGTCTTCTAATGGCTAAGACAAACATAGATGTTTTCTATAGCCGTAATTCAGGCCTTGTAAACGGCATTTGTTAGGTGTTTTGGTGAGCCAGAATGCCATCATGTGGCCAAGTCCGATGACGTTATAAGTATCACATAACTTAATATTTTATTATACATAATAAAGAAAAATATTCAAATAAAAGCAACACCTATAAACTCAGATATGAGGGTTACAATATTTAATCATCATTATAAAGATTTGATATAGTTGATTAAAACATGAATCCAGATTGACTGCTTTCAAGAAAAACTAACCATATTGTTTTTAACATCTTTAGATCTTGGTTTTTAAGATCTTTCTGAACAGATATTATTACAAGAATTTCAAAAACACTTTTGTTATTTAATTGATTTAACTTGCAAAACATTGTAATTTTTAAATTGGCTAAATTTTTTTCTTGTTTTCGAATCTCATATAAAAACAGGCTTAATTATTTAAAATGTATTATTGAGTTGTTTTGCAATACATTTTATATATTCTTTAATAAGAGAAAGTTTTAACATAATGTATATTTAATATTTTTAAGAATATGATATTTAATAATTTTAACATTTGAATATACATATTATTATTGCATTTAATAACTTTTTTTTTTTACTTTTGAATTGCTATATTTAGCATTTCTTACAACTCTGAACCAACTCACAACCATATGGAAGACCTCATGGCTGACGGTGAAAGGAATAAGACTATTCATTTCAATCTATATATACATTGTAACGGGCACATACGCCGTTACATTATTTTTTTTTTTTATTAAACATGAAAAAATAAAAGTTTGCAAATAAAAACTTCTTTTTTAAGAATTAAAAATTGAAAATTAAAAATCATCTAAACTCTAATATATATAAAATCGCACAGATGAGGAATTAAAAAAAGAAACTTTATTAAAAAAAAGAAAAAGTTTTAAAACTAAATTTTCAACGAAAACGTAAAAAGATTTAGAGATAAAAATATATCTTTAAGTTTGGGAAACAAATTAATTAATGTTATTGAAAAATGGAAATGATTATTTTAATTAGTCCAAGTGTACTAGCCCTTGGGCATTTAAATGTATAAGCAAAGGTCAGATAGGAGAGAAAAACAATGGGAACAGAATGGCCAATAAAAGAAATCACTCATGGAATCGGACCTCAGTGAAAAGACCATCATCATCGTCGTGACGTAATGTCTACTGGATCCGAAAGTCTACCATAAAAAGTGAGTGAAAATTAATTAGAGGAGAGATGTATGACAGCAGTGGTGATATGTGTTACTGCGGAGTTGAAGGAGAAGGGATTGAAAAGACGCACTCTTCAATCCCTTCAGTTCTGCTAAGAAAGAAAGAGAAATGACCAATCGTTTTCTACATTAAGGACCAGCTAAAGTAAAAGACGTCTGGATGAATAAATAAAACGGCCAACAGAATACCTATCTCTTTAGGACAGTGTGGGAATTCATGTTCAAATGGCAAGCAACGATAAAGATGAACTTTTTAAAACCATAAGAACTTTATGAACTCTAATAAGCTTTAAATATATTTCTAAAACTTGTTCCGTATTTAAAATAATTGCAATAGAATCCTATCTTACCAACTTAATTTATTAATAAGTAATTTTATTTGATGTATTTCGTTTGTAAAATAATTTCCATTTATTTATTTTTTTGTTCTTTTAAGTTTTTATTATGATTTCTGTTTTTCGTTAAACTAAATTATATAAATGTTAAATTTAAGTCGGGTGTGAATGGCTATATAGATTTGTAAAGTTATATTAGTTTTATTAGGGGAGGGTAATCTTAGGTTATTCGTTTCATAGTTAAATTAGGTCAATGGATTGGATATATTGGTGTAATTAGTAGATGTAGTATGAGATTCGCCACGTGCAGAATCGAATTACACGCCGCACACTCTCTTTTGCCTATGGAATGGGATCGTAAGTCAGCAAAAAGGACCGCAGTCCCTTCCTATGGAGTTTTTTTTTTATTGCTCTTCTCGTCAGATGTAATATTCCTATCTGGACGAGAGTCAATTTCTTCTCTTAACCTATTTTGTGCTACCATATTCGTGTTACATTGAATACATCGATACATCAGATGGATTGACGTTGGTTTGGCTGCGAACTTTTGGCCTAAGGTTAAATAAGGGATAGAATATTTTCTTTTCAAATGCAATCTATGTAGTCTATTCATACTCGACACTCTAAATGCATTAAATTTAAGTTGGGTATAGACGCTTGCATGGATTCGTTATCGGTTAATTATGTTTTTGGTTTTTATATTTGATCAAAATATATAGACATTCGGTAAATAATGATACCTTATGGTGAGTATCTAAAATGTATTTATTCAGATGTCTTTTAAGTTATTGGTGTCAATGCGGCATCTTATGATGAATGCCATTGGGTTTCTTATAAATTTCCCTCTGCAATTACATCAATGACTTTATATTTTGATCGCTTATGTTTATTTTGAAATGTTTTTAACCGTGTAATCTATGTAACCGATCTATACTCAACATTATAAAACAAACTTTTATAAATCCATCTGTGTGAACTTATAAAAATTTAAATGTAAATTTATAAAAATTAAAATGTAAATTAAAATCTAAAATCAAAGTTAAAAATGTAAGTTAAATTTTAAAAAATGTAAAACTGATACTAAAATAATTTTAAATCTTATATATATGTAAATAAATGTTTGTGTGTTAATTACTGGCAGTGGTTTTTATTTATTTTTTAATATTGAAATATAACTAGATAAGAATTTATAAATATAAATCTCTGCTGTTCCACTGAGCTAGTGACAATGGGCTAACGATTGGAATCAAAATATATAAAATAAAAATAAAAAATTAATTTTTTTTAAACTTACGTATCTGCCTACTTTATAAATTATCTAGGTTCAAATGTCTAGTGGCGCCCCTGTAGTGCAGACACGGTAAGACTCCTATTCTCCCCGATCATTATAACATGAATGATGCCTTGCAAGTTTTCAAATGAAATGAATAAAAAAATTATCATCACAGTACAGTAATTAAATAAATTTAGAATGCTTGACATGTAAAAATTTTTTATATATTTTGCATTGATTTTGCTAAAGTTGATTAATGTTTTAAAAGGAACTCAAATATTTCACATTGATCTTGATAATTGATTAGCATTGTTTTATCTATTAGGTATATTTTATGATACCAGAGTTTAATGTAGATAATTGTTTGACATTTAATTTTATTTTATATAGCTGTAGTTGTATGTAAATAATTGCATATTTTTTTAATTATTATTATATTTTGACTATTTAACTATACAAAAGTCTCTTGTTCTTATTTAATTTGAAGATATTTAGTGCCAAGAAAAATGCAGTACATGCACCTCATTCACTTACATGTATATACGTATATTTATTTTCTCCTACTTTTGTTCTATAAGAGTTGAAGTTAGCTGTTTAGTTATTAGTAGTCATTCCTTGTATACATGTCATTAATATTTCTTATAAAATATTTCCTTCACAATAGATATTATGTATCATCATTTTTAGTTATTCAACAAAAGACAAATCACAACAACAAATAAGATCATCTTACAGTTTTGTTTCTCCTCTTTTTTTTTTACCTATATTTTTATCTTCCATGGAGATTTTCAATTTATCTTTTATAAATCTTTGGCCTTAATTACATATTAATCTATTTCCTCCTCTGCTTTATGATTTTCTTGATAAATAATCTTTTTTCACTAACTCTTTTCAAAACTTTTGTTAATCTTTTTTTTTCTTCCTACTTATTTTGGCTAAATCTTTTCTCAATTTAAAGATATATTTCAAATAAAAATTTAATAAATCATATTTTCAAATTAAATGATCCTCGGAAGAATCTCCTATCCTTACTATAAACTTCTTTATTTACAATTTTCACTTTACTTTTTTTATTTTTTCTTTCATCATTAGTTGTGCAACTTCATAAATATTTAAAAATATTAACCTATTTTATAATTTTCTGTCCAATGCTAATACTTACTATTTTTTTTTGTTTTGTTTTTATTGCCGCTACAACTTTCATCACTATAAATACTATTTTGTTAAGCCAACTCTTATTATTTGTAAGTAATACTTTTATCATCAAGAAATTTGTTTAAAATTTATACATTTTTGAAAACATTCTTCTTTTTATTTTAATTACAATACATACTTATATCTTTGTCTAATAATCGTGATAAGCTTAAAAAAATTGCATAAGCTTTCAACCAGTTGGCAGTTATAGTGATAATTATAGTCATAAAAGTTTATTTATATATATGCTCTATTGATCTATAAGACTGATATGGAGATGCAGGTGTTTAATGCCTTTAGCTCATCTAATGTACAAAAATTGTTTGCGGAATGCATGTATAGTGATATAGGATAGTCAGGGATTTCTACGTTATTGATAATAGAGTTTGAAACAAGGAATTTTAAAGTTTTGATCTGTTATATTTATCTTCAATAATGAAAATATATAACCACTAAACATCACATGATTACCATTTCATACTATATGGAGAGTTTTGCCTTTGAAAGTATATAATGTTTGCAAGCACTTACAGTTGAGTTAAAATATCTGAAAGCAAAACTAATACTAATTTTATTTCATTGAATGAATTTTTTTTTTAAAAATTAAGATTTTTCATTATTTGTTTAAATTGTTTATTATTTTTAGTAAGCTATCAATTTTTTTATATATAATATAAAGCAAAGCAAATTAAAATAAACATGAAATTAACAAAGATGTAATTCTGCTTCTGAACATTTTAAATTGCAAAAGACTTGCATTTTAGCAAAAAAATGTTGTTGTTTTTTTGTATATAGATAAAACATTACCTCTGCAAACTATAGGAAAATCAAGTTCCAATTAGGGTTGGGATTTTACTTTGAGATAGAAAACTCATAGTTAAGTCAGTTAACTGTCTGCCATTGATTTGTAAGTGTAGCTATTCTTAGTTAGAGGATAAAGCACGAGTGAAAAATTGGTCAAATTCTTTTACTTTTGGTGAGCCTAGTAAATAATTTTGTTTTTTTATTGTTGCTGTGGGAGATTTTTGTCCTATAGTTTGCTATTTGTTAAATATGTGTGTATATTTTTATATACACGCAAATAAAAGTAGTATTTATTAAAACGTATGTGTAAAATTAAATATATGTGCATGTATGCTGAAGGCATATACATTAATTGTAAAGTACTATAGATTAATTAAATAGTATTAATTAAAAGATATAAATCTAAGCCAAGTAAAGAATTTTTATAGATAGACAACTTCCATATTTCTCCATTCTTAGTTTCTTTTCAGTTTTGATGATAGTGAAAACTTATGGCTAAAAATATACAACTGGAATGTAAATTGCTTTTTCTGATCACAAGAATTGAATACAGGAACTCTAGATACAGACCACCATATGGACAGCTGATGGCCAATCAAAAGATACATTCTACAACACCCAGGAATGCATGTAGAAGAACAAGACTGGGGACTTGCTGGGTGAAGCTCTAAGTATGCAGATGTGCCATCCGACGGTTGTTCCAGTCACCTCTCCTTAACCTATAGCCTCACGGAGAACTTTACCTTCGAATGTATCAAAGTAAACTCAGGGATTCAGAACAGATTATATAGATTTTCGGTATTATTTTTGTAAGCCTTTGGGCACTCATAATATTTTGTCTGTAGAGTATGTATATAAAGTGTGCAATTTACAATGTTTATAAAATTACTAATAGTTTATAATCCTCAAGTCTAACCCTCTGTAAATAAAACTTTGTTACTTCTAACTATTAGCTGTGTCTGTTTCTTTTATTATTTGTTTATGCAATCCAGAGGGCAACAGCTTGCCTCTGGACACAGCAATTGGCATAGTCACAGTTTCTGAGATAAATCCACAGCAAATGCGCAATTGTCATTCGATAACAATTAGCACAGTGACAGTCGAATAAGTCGGAGTCAAATTAATTGGAACTTTTGGAGCAAGCAACTTATGGGGAAAAATTTTTTCTAATTGTTGTATTCATCGAAATGCAACTGGCAATAGGAGAATTTGCATCAGAGAGGCAAATGATCTGCGCCTGTACATTCAAAAAATTGAGAAACTTCTAATTATATACAGAATAATAGAGGATAAATTTAAATCAGCAACATCATTATGTTTTGCAGGTAAAGGGGTCATTCAAATAGCAAACAGGCTCTGCGAACCCCAAACTCCCGAGGAGTTAACATTCAATCATGTCAAAGATTGTCTGTTTGACTACCTTAACCCTCATCCTTCTAGGCCCATTGCCAGACTCCATTTTAGAAATCACTGACAAAGCAAAAATGAGAAAACTCAATATTATGATACAGCCCTTTGCAAACTCCAAAAAAACTGTGTTTATGACTTATACATAGAGGAAGATCTCAAACAATTCTTATGTGAAATGAATAGTAATAGCCTTAGACAGCAGTTGTTGGTGGGTAAAGAGATTAGTTCTAATGAAGCTATCAAATGTGATATAGCTCACAAATTCATTTTAAAGCAAGTGAACGAATTTGCTGTTTGAAAGTAGAGGACAATGATCAAACAGAAATTCATAAAGTTGACAAACCTGAGAGAAGGGTATTTGAACAAAGGGGAATTAATGAGAGAGAAAAAAGTTGAGTAAGGTGTTTTTGTTATGGCAAACCTGGTCACATTGCTAGTGAGTGCTTCTATAATGATAAACGCTGCAAACATTGCAATAAAATAGGGCACTTGGAGAAAATGTGCAAAAACAAGAAATTCGACCATGATAAGAGAAAAAATAGTCATAAGGGTATTAACAAAAAATTTAAGCAAGAGAAATTTGTTGTAATTAATAAAATGTTAACTGACCAATCACAGAAATGTGTAATTACTGGAAAAAATTTACGCAAAACTCTATCAGCTGATATAAGACAGCTACCCAAGCTCTGGACATCAACAACAATGCCATAAAAATCAAAGGAGTAACTCAGGACCCAATTTCTACTAAAAATGGTAAAATAGTAAAATTACCATTGTATACAATGTGTGCCCGACCATGTTTGGTTCAATCAACTTGGAATTAAATTATCTATGGTTAAAAATTTGGACAAGGAAAGAGACATTAGCTTCTGTTTCCTTAAAAAAAAATTAATGGGGAGACAAATTAGTGAAATCAGTACTTTTCGCAATGTCACCAAATGTTGCTCAGAAAAAAACTCAGACCTCTAAAGATTCCCTTCATGCAGAGTGAAAAAGGATCAGAAAAAACAAAGGAATTAGCTAAGATTGCAGTATCTAAATTAGCAGACAAAAACTTAAGTCACAGATGGCATACCAAAGCTCTTCTCACATCAAAAAAACTTCTGATCCACTATAACAGTGATTTAGAATTAACCCTAACAACTGATGTCTCGGAATTCGGCATGGGGGCAGTAATTTGCCACCAGCCTTCTCTTGTGAACATCTAATAGCATATATATCATGCATCTTGTCCAAGGTGGAAAAAAATTACAGTCAGCTGGATAAAGAAGTGCTTGCCATATTGTTTGGAATTCATAAATTCCACCAATATCTGTATGGACACCAATCTAAAATAATAACCAATCACAAACCGCTGTTAAGAATTCTGGGCTCTAACAAATCCCTGAACACCTAAGCCCTCATATGTTGAGATAGCTTAACATACTTACAGGCTATGACTACAGTCTCAAATATAAAAATGGCAAGAAAATTGCCCATGCTGATGCGCTATCATGAATGCCAGACCAGTTAGAGAAAAGACAAAACGATGTAGAAGTTAGGTATATCGACACCCTTAAAAGCCAAACTCTTAATAGCTTAAAAGTAGTTGCATGAAGTTATGAAGTTGTGGAATATAAATAGATAAATGGAAAAAATCAGTAAAAGTTGCCAAAACAATAGCCATTTTTCCTGCACACAGAGCTATGGAACGCTCTGGAACAGTTATCCATCTGCAAAGGGTGTATACTTAAAGGTGACCAAGTCCTTATCCTGTAAACAGCAGATCACAAATACTCAATTTATTACATAAAGGTCATTGAGGCATTGTTAGGGCAAAAGCTTTAGTTTGTAGTTATGTCTGGTGGCCAAAAATTAATTGTGATATCGAAGTGTTTATAATAAATGTACAAGCTGTCAGTCATGTGCAAATGCACCTCCCTCCAAATTCGAGTCTTGAAAAGAAGCCAAGAAATCATGTCAGAGAATACACATTGATCACTGTTGTCCAATTCAGGGACAATTGGTTTTTGGTAGCTGTTGATGTCTATTTAAGATGGGCTGAATATAAGCCAGTCAAAAATATGAGTTCTGATGAAACAATCAACAAACTGATGATTTTATCATATCACAGGTTTCCAGAAACCCTAGTATCTGACAATGGTAGGGAGTTTGCATCTGAAAAATTTGTGGTCATTATGCACAAATGGGAAATAAATCACATATTCACTCCACCATACCACCCCCAAGGAGAAAGCCATGCAAAACTTAAGTTGGCCATCAACAGAATGGGAAAATAAAAATAGCAAGAAGTGGTTTTCAACACACTTCTCTATCAACATTCTATGCCTACAGCTAAGTCAGACAAATCGCCCACAAAGAAATATTTAGGTCATAGATTGTGGATCTTGCTTGATAAAATTATACCATCTAAAGATTATGAAGCACCTACATTCACAAACTACAAATTTGCACCGAGAGAACATATATGGGTCAGAAATAATCTTAACAGATTTTGGACAAAGGCTGAAATTGTATGCCATTTAAGCAAGCTAATGGTTACTGTCCGAATGGCGAATGGAAGAGTCTTACATAAACACACCAACCAGTTGCAGAAAGATGACAGTATAGAAGAAATGCCACAGCTGTTTGAGAAAAGTGATAACAGTCATGCTATTCCAAGCGATAATATGAAAATAGAAACGGAAATCATTCCTACTGCAGACGATTTACACTGTACCCAGGAACAAGAAAATACTACAAATCTTGAAGCAAAATTTCCTCAACATGCAAGGAGAGAAAGACACCCCCGCCACAATGATTTTTTTTTTAAGTTCAGAGAATATAAAAAAAGCAAAATGCTGGAATCTCTGAACTTGGAGGAGATATGTTAAGTATGTGTGTATATTTATATACATATGCAAATAAAAGTAGTATTTATTAAAAGATGTATATGTAAAATTAAATGTATGTGCGTGTTTGCCGAAGGCATATACATTAATTATAAAATATTATAGATAAATTAAATATCAAAATTGGAAAAGAATAAAAATCCTTACCTTACGCTGTTCTTCCATAAAATAATAATCAGAAAATAATAAATAAATTCTTTACAACGGCTATATAATAAATTAATAATTTTATACATTGAAAACCTTTTTCAGCACCTGCTTTGGTGATCTTTTCAAATGTTACTAATCTATTTAATGTTGGCAAATTATTTCAGACGTAAAACTATCCAGTATCTAATAATGGAATTAAAACAAGCAATAATAATATAAATATTTAAAACAAATCAAAACCCTCATATATAAATTCAGTAATTACAAAATAATTGACTACATCATAACAATGCATTAAATAAATATTACATGCATTTTTTTATACAATTATGTTATCTTATATAATTTTCCATATTTACAAAACTTCAATAAATTTGGTTAACAATTGGTTGATTAAAAATGAATAGAAAATTATATAAGACGATATATATATATAATTATATAAAAAAATGCATGTAATATTTATTTAATGTATTATCATGATGTAGTCAATTATTTTGTAATTATTGAATTTATTATATGAGGGTTTTGATTTGTTTTAATTATTTATATTATTATTGCTTGTTTTAATTCTATTATTGGACACTGGATAGTTTTATGTCTGAAATAATTTATCAACATTAAATAGATTAGTAACATTTGAAAAGGGCACCAAAGCAGTTGCTGAAAAAGGCTTTTAATATATAAAATTATTATTGTTTATATAGCTGTTGTAAAAAATTTATTACTATTTTCTGATTATTAATTAAATTGTATTAATTAAAAGATATAAATCTAAGCTACATAAAGAATGTTAGTTTTTGATCAGTTTCGATGTTAATGAAAACTGATGGTTAAAAATATGTAAATGGAATGTAAATTGCTTTGTCTGATCACAAGAATTGGATACAGGAACTGTAGATAGGGACCGCCACATGGGAAGCTGATGGCCAGTCAAAAGAGACATTCTACAACATCCAGGAATACGTATAAAAAAACGAGTGGAGACTTGCTAGGTGAAATTGCAAGTATACAGAAATGCCATCTGATGGGTGCTCCAGTCACCCCTCCTTCACCTATAGCCTTGTGGAGAAGTTTATCTTCAAATGTACCAAAGTATTGGGAACTCAGAACAGGTCGTATAGATCTTCGATATTGTTTTTGAAGCCTTCAGGCCCTCATAATATTGTATAAAGTGTGTAACTTAGAACGTTTATAAAATGATTAATAGTTTATAATCCTAAAGTGTAACCCTTTGTAAATAAAACTTTGTTACTTTTAACTACTACCTGTGTCCATATTATTCAGAGTATTTCTTTTATTATATGTTCATGCAATCCAGAGTCAGCAGCTTGTCTTTGGTCATAGCACTATTTAATTATTATTTTATTTTCATCCACTGATCTCTTGATAGATTGTGTAATTCAACTAATAAAATATTAAGAAATTTGTATTTTGAATGCTGCATGTGAAAAAGATTATATGGGATATAATTTTTTTCCAAAGTAACTTTTCTTTTTTCAGAGATTTGCAACTTATATATATATATATATAGTATAATAAAACATATTAACATATTTTTTATATGCAGTATCTCAAAAGATATAATCAACAAGCAGCAACTTTGATTCCACATTTCAAAAAAATGGTGAAGTTATCAGGAACCCATTTAACAAAATACATCTACCTCTTAATTAACTTTATTCAGGTAACAAATTTACAATCAGAGTTTAACAATGACATTATCACTGTAATTAAAACTGAAACTATATCAATATTTTTTATAGATTGCCCAAGCGGAGAAGGCTAATATAAATCCTGAAAATAAAAAAAAAGGAAAGAAGAAAGTAGATTCTATATCAGAAAAAGTGAGTCATAGAGAGAAAGTTCAGTGTGATTAGTATTTAAATTACTCAAGTAGCATATAATACTGTCAAGAACATTTATTGTTTATTTTATGTGATAATAATGTAGAGGCTGTTTAAAATAAATGATGTAATTATAAAACTGAAATGCAAACTTTTTAATATATGAAATGTATTAGAATTTCCAAATGGAAAATGCCAAGATTTTTTTTTTTTGATTTTTTTATATTACTTTTTTTTTTTTCATATTTTCTATTATATATTTTAAATTTAAATAGTATACCCTTTTTTTAACACTTTGTTTCACTCCTTTATACTTGTTTTTAACAATGTTTACATTTTAATATGTAATTACGTTCAGTTGTTTAACAATTTTCTTCAAAAACCTACCTAGAAAAATTATATAATGTGTTATTAAATATTGTTTTATTATGTAAGTATATAAGCAAAAACAGACTTAAATTATTAGATTTTAAACACATAGGTTTAGAATATATTCTCTCATTGTAATTTGAATTTTCAATAATTAAAATTATTATATAATTATAATATATATACTATATAAATATATGTTAAATTAAATATTTTCATGAATTTATTATGATATATCCATATAAACAACCAGAAATAACTTTACTTTGGATATTGCTAGAAAATCATCAATTATTAATTGAAAGTTCTGGGCTAAACATTTTTTTTTAGTAACCATAGTAGCTCTTGTGTCTAAGCTTATTTAGAAGCAAAAGATCATCTTTAATTTTTAAATCCAAGTTGTTATAAGGATTGAGATCTAGACATCTATTTTTTTAATAGTCATAAGGATTTAGAAGACTCATATTTTCCTTAAACATCCTGTAAATAATAATTCATCTTCCTCAGAGAATTGTATATCTTAAATTATATATTTTCATGGATTTATTATGATGTAAGTAATAGTAATTAAGGAATTATATACATGTAAATAATCAGAGATAACTTTATCTGAAATATTGCTAGGAAACTCAATTATTATATACAAATATAATCTTATATGCAATACAAATAATAAATAAATAAAAACTATTTTCTTTCACCTATTGTTTAAAAGAAAAAAAACATCATGAAATTAATATATTTAAATAAAAAATTATATGCATACATATTGTACCATACGAAAATGTATGTCTATCCAATAAGATTTAGAATCTGAGCAAAAGTACTCCAAATCCAATCATGCCCAAGATACACAGGTCAGGAGCAATCATGAATTCTAACCTGTTTGCCCATTCCCCAAATCTATAACACTACAGACAACATCTCCGGTGATACTACATAAATTAATTATTTCCGGGCCCGGTGCTACATTGTTTTGCATGAGAACTCAGCTGATGATGATGATGATGAGAGATTGAGTGAACCCAAAATATAAGTTTAAAACTTACATAAATATAAATATTATTAAGGAGATTCGAACAACTGGATTAAGTTTAAAAATATAAATATTTATTTTGACAAAATTCAAGATGGTTTTATATATATATATACTCAACTTCACGCATTTAAAACTTTATTTTTGGTTACAAATATTTGACAATCTTGATAGAATTATTTTATTTAGACAGATATGAATTTAGTGCGGCATTTAAGTACGTAACATATATTTAAAAATCGGATTTTATGTAATATTACAAAAATAGATTTATCTAAGTGGTTGGTGGACTTTTATATATTTAAAAAAAAAAGAATTATATTAAGATATGACAATAGAGTTTCGCTGTTTATGCGAATTCATAGAATGCCCTTGGCATTTGATACATAACTTTATTTTCATTTGTAGAATTTATTTACAACAATTAAGTAAGGATACATTCTGATCAAAATATACTAAAAACATTTATTTATTAAACATTTTCGACATTTAACTATCAAATATTGTGAAACTCTATCAATAGGGGGAATGGCTTATTTCAATAAAGGGGAGGGCAGCTTCATGAGAGGTTGGATCTAAACTCCAACAAAAAATTACAAAGAGAAAAATGTTTCATTATCACATATCATTACGATTTATTTTGTCAAACAGGCTAGAAAACCAAACATGGGAAATTGTGGTGCTAGCATTATGTCAGTGAGAGAGAGAAAAATGGCAGTTTTGGCCAAGAAAAGGGTCATTCTCCAATTATTAAGGTGTTACCCAGCTTCATGCTGGTCGATACCAAAGGAAAGGTAGGTAGGAAGTTGCTATGGGTCCGTATCACGGCAAAGTCTTACAGAGCTTCAAACACTAGCCTGCTTTTTCCAGGAGTAGACTTAGACTCCTGTTACGAATGAGAACATTAAAAAATGGAAAGCTTTGAATTCCCGGGGTGAGGTACGGGCGAATCAAAGCAGTATATAAATATATACTTTACGGAGAAGAATGACAAGCGAAGACGATTGTGAATGCCTGGAATTAGGTACAGGCGAATTAGATCAAGTCCTATGTGGCTTAATAATTTGGCATATGCCAGCAACACTATTATAATAATATGAAATCATCGAATTTAAATACTAAAATAAAGCTTTAAATGGTTTAACATATACATAATATGTTAAAATAATGACCCATGTAAGATAAAATCATTTATCAGAAGTTAAAACTATAATTAATGAAGCATGCATTGATCCTCTTTCTTGAATCACTATTTTGTTTAACATATAAAAAAAACTAAAATTCATGCACTTAAAAGTGCAAATAACAAAATAGATTTAAGTCACCAGCCTTTTGGCGATGATGATCAATAAAGAAATTAATAAAATTAACGGACACCAATATCCACCCCAGATTGCAAAGTATTTATACATTTTGTATAAATTTACGATAAAATATTTTTTTAAAAGCATGTATTCATTTAAAATACAAACTCAATCTTACGAGCTATTTAGATATAAATAATAATAACTCATTAATCCCCCCCCCTTCTTTCCACAGTGGGATATAGAAGTTCATAAGAGTGAGTTTGATTGGCATTTACAAATAAAATTAAGTGAAAAATATCACTAAAAGTAAATTATAACCACACTAAATTATAAAAATAATAAGCGTGAGTTGGATGAAAAGTTTTTACAGTAGTATTATTTAGATAGAAGAGAATCGATATAAAGAAAATAACTTAATTTAACATACACTCGCCGATTAGTGAGTCAAAAGAGATTCAGTATACAGAAAACAATTTTAAAGAGTTAGGATTTAGGTAATACAATTATAATGACTTTAGACTTGTTACCTCAGGATTTCATGAAATAAAGTACTGACGAATCTTCTGTGGCAGGCGGCATTCTTTGATTTAAAACATGTCTCAGCCTCGGCGATTCTTTGACGGCACGGGTACACTTGAGCGGTTGGAGCTACATCTCTGCACGGCAAAGCGTTGAGCTGAAGACGGAGGGGAAGGCAGCTTATGCCTCTCTTTTTAAAAATCAAACAGACTTGAAGTCAGTTAGCGACTATTGACTGAACTCTGACACAATAGATTTTTGGCCCTATTTATACCAGTTTTCAGTTATTCAAAGAATGTTTTTAATTAAACTTCTTAACTCTAATTGAATCTTTAATTTACAGAAATATTCTCTCTTTTGTTATTGGAGATGCAATCACAAGATAACTGTCCAAAAATAAATTCAAATCAATTTCCAGATTGGAAATAGATTTGATAAAAATGTTAACAGCTAACTAAATCAATTAGCTTTGTTTTAAATTTTACTTTCATTAACTTTAATTTAAAAATTTCTTTTAAAAATCATGAAACAAACTAATGTTCCCACCCCTTTAATTACTCTTGGACAGTTAACGATTGCATCTTCCATCTTGAATATTTGTGTAATTATATGAAGAAAAATAATTACAAAGTATTAAAAATATAATTAAGAAAAAAAAATACAAAATTATTTACAATATTTGTTTGTGCTTTTATATATATAAAAGCTTCATTAATATATGTATATATCTGAGTCACATCTAGAGATATTAATATCAAAATAATTAAAGAATTTTTATTTAAAATTTATATTTATAACTTTTATAGATGCTTTTCAGAAATATACGTATAGTTTATATACATATGACAAAAAAAAAGATCAGGATGAAACATGGGTTGTGGTAGAACAGTGAAACTCAATCTTGAACTAAGGTTGATTGTTTCAATATATAAAACATATTAAATAAATTATATACTTTAATTTCTAGTTCTTATTAAAAAAGTATTAGTGCTATGTTATTTTTTTATATTATGAATTATTTACTTATAATAAAAGTTTTGAAACATTTTTTTATTAAACTTGTTTAATTCATTTTGCCTATTTTATTTTTTGTAAAATGTATCATTCTAATACTACTATCATTAAAAATATGACTTGTTTCTTTTATATAAATTTTAATTGGTTATTACTTATGGATGGATCATTAAATAGTATTTTAAGTAATATTTTCTTGAATGAATTTGAAAAAAGATATAAAAAATAAATATTAAGAAACCAACATTTTATAAATGATACATAGACAATTATTTATTAATATTTAATAAAACTAATAATCAAATTAAAAAATTTATAAAAGTTTTAAATAAGATAAATTTTACAATAGAACTAGAATTAAATAATAGTACAAAAATAAAAACAGAGAAAAAAAATTAAAGAAATATAACAGACTAGAATTCAGACATAAACAATATACTAAAGGTTAATAAATAAAACTTAATTATTGTTCTAATAAAATATATATATTGGATTAGTACAGATGAAAGGGGTATCATGGGGAGGTTGAAAATCATCATCATCCCCATTGTAACAGGCACACATGCCATTACATTATTTATTTTTTAAGTTAAAGTATAAAAGTTCGCAAATAAAAACTTGTTTTAAGAATTAAAAATTAAAAATCATCTAAACTCTTATATATATAAAATCGCACAGATGGAAAATTATTAAAAGAAAACTTTATTAAAAAAAAAAAAAAGTATTTTAAAACTAAATTTTCAGCAAAAACTTAAAGATTTAAAGATAAAAATATATCTTTAAGAATGTACAAAATTTAATTCTATTGTGTAAAAGGCTAAAAATAGAAATGATTCTTTTTAATTAGTCTAAGTAAACTAGCCTTTGGGCATCTCAAAATTTATAATTAAAGGTCAGATAGGAAATTAAAAAAAAATAAGAACAGAATAATCAATAAAATCTCTTAGGAAATGGACCATAGTGAAAGAAGCATCATCATCATGATGATGTCATGTTCAGTTAATCCAGAGGTTTGATATAAAAACGAAAATATTTGAAATAAAGTTTAGTTCCGGGAGAGTTGGAGGAGACGGGATTGAAAAGACGCACTTTTAATCCCTTAAGTTTTTCCAAAAGAAGAAATAATCATTTTCCTATTTTGCAGAACCCTGGACACCAGGGTCTTGCAATAAAATCCTGCAAAGAGCTATACCAGCTAGAATAAAGGACATCCATGTGAATACCAACAGAATAGCTAACAACACACCAGTCTTCCCCAAGACATCGTGGGAATTAGAAACAACACGAAATCCAAATCACAAGCAATGATAAAGTATGGACTTTTTTTTAAACCGTAAGAACTTTAGGTTGTTTTCTCATCCTTGGTGTTCGCCTTCAGATGTCACTAATTCTAGGTAAATTCCTAGAAATATACCGTTTCATTGGCCTTCACCCAACCAAAGAGGAATTTTTCTACGTTATAAACGCAGAAAAGTCCTCACGTTATGTTGGATGGAGGAGGTGACGGTGACAGAAGCCAACACAAAGAGACTTCTTTCTATGATAAAACACAGAAATAGTTCCCGACGGCTGCCGGTTATGGCTGTTTTTTCTATGCTAAAAGCAAAGAGAAAGAAATGCCTTGATCGGCTGCCGTAGTAGTCGATTTTGTTCATCATTTTCTCGTAATAGTAGAATATCTATTTTCTCTGTAGTTTCGTGTGAGAGTGTGTGTCTTTGAAGCAGTCGTATTTTTTTTAAATTTGATAAGACGTCTATTTTTTTTAATGTGTTGTAACTTAGTTTACTGTTGTAAGTTTAGTAATAATGTCCTGAAGATTCCATTACGAAGGGGTAACCCTCAAAAATTGCTTTTAAGAGTGCGAAAGGAAAAAAAAATTAAAGGATCACGCGAAAAATACCGTTTTCGCGAGAATTCGTTCGTGACCAGTTACTTTCACTATATATATAGGCACAAACAAAAACAACCCACTGTCTAATTATTAGGAATTACTTGTCCGAAAAATAAAATTAGTCAGGTATTATTTTGTTTTGTTACATTTATTATTTCAAAATAAGATTAGTTTTTATATCTACACACTAACAAAAACAACCCAGTTCCTGCTTAATTACTGTCTTTAAAAAAAAAGCAAATTCAACGGGGGTTTGATTTTTTTCAATGGAGTCTTTGAATTACGGTTTATTTGTTTTTATATATACACAAGATTTACCAAAAAAAAGAAACCCACTTTCTGATTAATTACTGTCAAAAAAAACGCAAATTAGTCGGCTATCATTTTTAAATTTAGTATTTCAATAACGGTACCCTTTTTATATAGACAGACTTAACAAAAATAACTCACTTTCTGATTTATTACTGTCCCCCCCCCCCAAAAAAAAAAGAAAACGGAAATTAAGTCGGGTATCATTTTTCAATCGAGTCTTTTAATGACGGTTCTTACTAATAGTAGTCACGTATCAATTCTAAATTGTAGTATATAAATTACGTTACTTTTGATAGATTTAGAATTACCTCTTGCTTTTTTAATAAAATGATTGACTTACTCTTGACCAAAAATACCGTAACTTTAAAAAAAAGACACACGTAAAGTCCAAAAAAAAAAATGAGAAAAAGCCCCGTAACTTTAAAGACACACACAAACTCAAAAACAATCTAAGATTAATAAACATTGACTTATTACGTCTTGCTTTTGAATCAAATTATTGATTTACTCTTGCAAAAAAAATACCGTAACTTTAAAAAGACACACCTAAAGTCCAAAAAAAAAAAAATTCGAAAAAGCCCCGTAACTTTAAAGATACACACACAAACTTAAAAACAAGATAAGAATAATAAACATTTACTTATTATGTCTTGCTTTTGAATAAAATTATTGATTTACTCTTGCAAAAAAAAAAAAAAAAGACCATAACTTTAAAAAGACACACGTAAAGTCAAAAAAAAAAATTAGAAAAACACGGTAACTTTAAAGACATACACACACAAACTCAAAAACAAGATAAGATTAATAAACATTTACAAAAATAAATAAAAAATAACATCATTTAATAGTATTTTATTACAAATCTAAGAAATCAGATCTTTTTAGATCAAATCGATCATTTAGGCCCGGCCCGGAATCATTATATGTATATGTTTTTGATTAGTGTCAACGCCATCTGAAGCCGAACACCAAGGATGAGAATACAACCGAACTTTATATAACTCATGAACTTTAAATATAAAACTTTTTCCAGTATTTCAATAGAAATATGAATTCCTATCTGACCAAACTAAATCATTTATTAATAATTATTTTTATGATATGTATTTTTAAATCATTTCCATTAATTAATTTATTTGTTTTTTTGTCTTTTGAGCATTTATTATGATTTTTTTTTTATTAAGCTAAAACTTTTAAATTATGTTAAATTTAAGTTGGGTGGGGATGGCTGCATAGATTCATAAGGTTAGGTTAGTTTAAGGGAGGATTATACTTAGGTTATTTGTTTTGCAGTTAAATTAGATGTATTGATATAATTAGTAAATGTAGTATGAAGATCTGCTACGTGCAGGATCACATTATATGCTGCACTTGGACAAAATAGTCCCATTTCTTATTGACCATCAGAGGCAGACTATTCCCTGCTTCTTGAATCACATCTTTAGCCTATTGAAGTCGGCAAAAAGGACCGCAATCCCTTCCTATGGAGTTTTTTTTTATTGTTCTTCTCACCCAACAGATGAAGTAATCCTGTACTGGATGAGAGACATTTCTTCTAGATAACCACGCTGTTTAGATGTACATTTCTGACAGTACGGTATTATGCTGTCTGATTCATGTTGCATTGAATACATCGATATATCAGATAGATTGGCATTAGTTTGACTGCGAACTTTTGGCCTAGGGTTAAATAAGGGATATAGAATATTTTCTTTTTCGAGTGCAATCTATGTAGTCTATCCATTCTCGACACTTTAATAAAATATTAATTAATCCACTTGTGCGAACTTCTAAAATAAAAAATTAAAATGTAAATTAAATCAAATCCTAAAGTAAACATACTACACTAAATAATTCTGAATTTTATATATGTGCAAAATAAATGTTTCTGTAAATTGTTAATCTAGCACTGGCTTATTTTATTTTTTAATCTTAAAAATTATCTCTGCTGCTCCACGAGCTAGTGGCAAGGGTTAATGGTTAATATAAAATAAAAATGGGATCTTAACAGTAAGTATCTGCCTACTATATAAATTTTCCAGGTTCGAATGGTCTGGTGACACCCTTGCACAGCAGATACAGTAAGACTTTAAATACATCCCGACCGGTATTCCATAGAATGGTCATAATCATCAGTGAACATAGAATTAATAAATAAAGAAATAAATATGAAAGGTAAGGAATAAATATAAAGCGCATGAGAATACTAACATGAACAAAACTATTCAAGTAGTTATACTAATAATAAATTATAAATTACCCAGCATATATAAATAATTGACTTATGAACAATCATGCTTTGGTACTGGATCTAAAAGAGGTATATTATAAACAGGCTAATTATTTAAACCATTGCCAAGCTTGGATAAGATATAACATAATCATCTAGATGCACATATCTAAGTGCTATAATAAATAATTTTGGGATATTGATACATGCTGATCATTATCAATACTCTGGCCACATGGGTACCATTAGTGTATAGACCAAATATAATTAATTTTTTCCTAATAAAAAAATAAAATGCAGTGAATGGACTTTGAAGGTGATGTCACCATTGTACCATTCAGAGAACCATCTCAAACCACGACATAAGATGCTTTAGATTGGCCTATATAAGTGGAAAGTTAGGTTAAAGATATGACAGCTACTTTTATCTTTATAAAAGTCACTATCTTGTGTCATGGTTTGAGAGGTCCCTCTATTGGCAATTAAAGATATTGTTTGACTATTATAAATTTCAAGGCACATATGATTCAGGTTAAAGCTTGTCTTAAAAGTATTTACATATACTTCCTAAGCACTTAATAAATAATTACAACTTTAATTTAAATAGTTTTACAGGGATAATTTTAAAAATCCCTAAAACCCTAACCTGTAATGAAATCAAGTCACACACTGCCAATTCATAAAATAAATAGCTGGAGGAATAAAAGATAAAACTATATTTTTTAAACAGTTATTTAATAAATTAATTAAGAAAATTACAAAAAATAATATACTAATATATTTCTAACTTTCATACATTTTATAAATAATAATTTATTACAGCAAATTTTTTTTTTCTAATTAAATTAATCAACATTTATTTTCATTAAGTTATTTTCCTTTTAATAACTAAAGCTGGAAAACAATTTTTAACAATAAGAGATTAGGGAGTTGTAAATTAGCTAAAATCCTTTTTATAATTTTGGAGGGAAAATAATATAAAGAAAAAAACATGTTTCAATGCAAAAAAATTAAATAAAATTATTAATTATTACCAATTATTACTTAATTTAATATTTATCAATAACTGTAGTTATATTGTGCACATCTAAATACCATTTACTATGGATTTATTTCTCGTTTAAGTTCTTGGGCATTTACAATTTTTAGATTTTTCCATGTTGGTTTTTTTCTTCTAAGCTTCTCTATTAATATATATTTTCAGGAAAATATACAGGAATAATTCAACCATTTTTCCAATTTACTTTTTTCCAGATCAAACTAAAAACAGTGAAAAAAATGCTCATACTCTTGGATGGAAACAAGGCTTGTTGCAGATTACTTCAAGGCTATTCTATATTTTTTATTGAAGAAGTTACTAGGTGAGGTTTAATGATGCTTAGCCCCTAGCTAAGGCTTTGCGCATGTCCTTTAAATCCATTTTAGAAAACATTTTTCTAAACTAATAATGAGATAAGTTTTATTTTAGACTATTCTGTTTTCACAACTGGATTGCTTCTCTTTTTCAATAGCAGAATGAGGACTAACCCACTGCTACTGACTTCAACAGCTTAACCAAGAATAACTGCTCCTGTTTCTTTCAACATCTTGTCCAAGAATGACTGCCACTACTGATTTTCTCACCAGCTGGCTGAAGAATGACCGTTCTTCACAAAACACTAAGGACTTCTGATTTAACAGATCCTCATCCTATCACATCTAGTCTTCTTCATGATCAATTAGATCTGGTTTTATAAAAAGATTTACTTAATTATTCTCCCCTTCTTTTAATTAAAATAATTACACTGTAGTTATTTTTCTTTTATACCAAAAATAAGATCATCTTTTACTTAACATTATTTTAAAAAAACACTGCCTTTTGTTTTGGTGGGAAGTAAAGAGAAAAGAAAGGGGAAAAAAAACTAATCAAAATAAATTTTTTTAAAAACATGTTAAAATCTTTTTCTTTTAAAAATCGCATAAAAATTTTCAAATTTATCTGTTTTATCACTTTTTAAAAATTAAAATTATAACTTTTCAAAAACTTACATCACATGATCACCATTTCTTATGCTTGCTTATAATTGTTATTGAAAGAGGCAAAACTCTATATGTATTGCCATTCAGGGCAAGCCAGAGTAATCAATGGCTGCCAGAAGGCTTGTGCATAACATCCATTGATTACTCCGGCTTGCATTGAGTGGCAATACATACAGAGAATTTTGCCTGTTTTTTCAATAACTTGCTAAAGAAATTTCTCTCGATACTTTTTTTTAAGTTAAAACTGATAGATAATTAAATTTATTAGCGCACGAATGAAAGTAATTATTTATATGATTTTATACTTTTCTCTCGCTTTTAGAACTCTTTAACAAATTATAATATTATTTACATTATTATTTAAAAAACAATATTCTTTGAATTCTCATATCATTTAACAAAGAAAAATATTTACCTACCTCAATATTGAATATTATGGATATAGATTTTTAAATTATTAATAAAAAAAGAAAAAAAAACCCTTTAAAAATTTTAATGTAACAAATATATTATAAATGATAATATTAAAAATAATATAAATAGTATTTATGAAATATATTTTACAAAAATAAGTTAAATAGTTGAGGGAAAAATTAAACCTTCCATAAAAATAAGGCTTGTATAACATAGATATAATAAAAAGTCACCACTTAATATTCATAGAAAAGAAACTGATCATATTTTTATAAAGATAATATTAGAATGATTAACTTTAAAACAGGCAAAACTTTCTAAGAAATAATAATAATTGAAAAGATTAAACCAAGTTAAAGTACAGAAAATGGGTTTAAAAAATTCTAATAAATTAATATTTCATAATAATATAAATATTAATTAATAAGAAACAAATTATTATAAATAAAAATAGAAAACATAGAGGTTTGTTGCCTTAGTAAATATTACTTACATAATCAATATGCGTTAAATAAATTTATAAGTAAAACATAGAATAAAAAATGAAATAGTGTTAATATTTTTTCAATAAAAAGAATTATAAATAACTTTTTTAGGTACTAAAACATTTGTGTTTTTGTTTAACAATGTATGAAAGAAAGTAGATTTTTTTTTTTTTTACTACTTGCATGAATCTAAGATTGTATTTATAAATACAATATAATAATTATGTACTAATTTTAACTAGTGAATATTTAGATTGCAATAAGAGAAAGTAATATTCCAATACAATATGTAATTTGTTATAATATATTGTACCAGATGAAAATATTTGTCTCTTGCATATACTGATCACCAGGGCGCCACTAGTCTGAAACTCGGAAACTTAGAGTGGGGAATGGAAAATAAAGTGGTTAACAGGTTTCTCTGGGCATAATTGCTGAGAGATTCTTGTCTTTGTTTAAGGAGAAGCTACAGTACATCATATCATGTAATGGAGAAGAAAGAATCAAAAGAATTTATAAAGAGTAGTTAAGAAAGAAGAAATTGTTAAAATTGGATATTTGAATATGCAAGGTGGTAGGAGACCAGAAAAGTGGTGGAATTAAACAAAGTAATTGAAAATGAAGAGTTTGAGGTATTACCAGTAGTGGAAACACATCTAAGAGAAGAAGAAGAACCTACTGAAGGTTTGGTAAGGCAGGATATAAATAGAAAAGATAAAAGGGGTGATGGTATAGATGTTATATCAAAAACTATTTAAATACTGTTAAATATCAAGAACATTTGTGGTTTGAAATAAGGTTGGGAAGATAAGAATGGATGGTGGCTATAGTTTATCTAGCTACTGATGATATTCAAGCTATAATGGAGTGGAACAGTAGCAAATATGAATGCCTAGTTAAGAATATACAGAGTTTTAAGAAAAGAGAAGAGTAATAGTTATAGGGGATATGAATGGATATATTGAAGAAATTGATGGTGTAGATAATAAGAGTGGACAGCTTTTGAAGAAATTTTGTCAGAGAGTGTATTTGAGCATTGAAAATTTATCAAATATTTAACAATACACATGGTCTAAAGTAATATATTCCACACAATAGATTATGTGTTGGTAGAGAAAGAGGGAATGAATAAAGTATGGAAAATTAAGGTGTTTGATAATGACAAGAGTATGTAATAGTGATCATAACTTCTTTGTAATTAAAATGGTTAGTAATGTGATGGAGAATAGAAATAAAAGTAGAAACAATAGTGAAATATGTGAATGATAAGAGCTGAAGAAACCATGGAAGAGTTGGTGGGGATGAGTATAAGGACTGGTGTGATGAAATAGAAAAAGTAGCAAATTAGGTTTTAGGTGAGAGTTAGTAAAAGTGTAAAAGAGAGGGAAAAAGCATGCAGAGAATATAAGGTTGCTATTAAGAACAAAGAAAGTGAAAAAGTATTAATGCTAAATGGGAAAAGTACTTAGAAAAGAAGAAGTTGGCTAAAATAGATCATTATAGCGAGAGAATGAAATTGAATAGTAAATTGTTGGAGGATATTAATAAAAGTGGAAGAGATGGGAGTAAAAAATTTTGGAATTACATTAAAAGGAGAAATGTTGGAGAGAGAGAGATAATATTACTAGATGATGAGGAAATAGAGTGTAGCTCTAGAGAAGAATTAGAAAGAATCTTAAATAGGAATGGATATAGAAAAGATATTAGATGTGAAGGACAGAGTAATAGAACACATGAAGGCATATAATAATGGGAATGTTAGGTTTACAGAAAATGAACTGAATGAGGCAAGAGAAAAATCGAAAAGTGGAAAGGCAAGAGGTTTAGATGGATGGGCAGCAGAGATGGTAATGAATTTAGGATATAGGGCAAAAGTAAAGTTATTATCATATTTTAATAAGATGGCACATAAGAGGGTCTTTCTGGGTAGTTGGAGTAATACAAAAGTAAAATTATTATTTAAAGGAATGGGTAAGGATCATAGAAAGTTAAACAATTATAGACCGATAGTTGTAACATCAGTTTTATATAAAGTTTTCTCATTTATGGTGGCTGGAAGAACTGCAAAATGGATGGAAGAAAATAATGTAGTGGGGAAAATGCTAGGAGGTTTTAGATCAGATAGACGTGTAGGAGATAGTTTATTTGTAATTACACAACTTATGGATATGAGTAGGAATTCCGGTAGACAGTTATATATGACTTTTATAGATATAGAGAAGCCATATGATAGAGTAAATAGAAGTACATTATGGGTAAGTTTAGCAAATTTGGGAATGGATGAAGCTTTAGTGGATATTATTAAGAAATTATATGAAGATAATTACTATACATATCAATTAGGAGATATAGAACAGTTAGTAAATAAAGATTTTAGGGTGGTGTGAATAGCATATCTATCTGCTATAGCCACAACTTAAGGTTTGAAACTGCATTGGTTGAAGTGTGAAAAAGTTAAAAATGGGGTGGGACTAAGGCAAGGATGCCCTATAACACCTTTTTTCTGTTTGTGGTATTTGAGGGAAATGGAAAGAGTAATAGAAAGACTAGGAAGAGAGATACCGTTAATAGGTGGCAAGGGAGTATATACTTTGTCAGGCCTTTTTTTTGTGGATGATCTCTTTTTGTGTGCAGAAAGAAGAGAAGATATGGAATTTATGCTAAGGACATGCTCAAGGTGGGTAAAGAGATGGGGATTAAATTTAGTGAAGAAAAATCAAATATAATGATGGTTAATACTGGGAAAGAGAAGACAAAGAATTTTTATTGGGAGATATAAAGTTAAGTGCGATGAATAGATATAGTTATTTGGGAATCATCTTAAGTAATCAGAAAAATTGCTTGGATGAATGGGAGAAAAAATTGATGAATGAAGCAAAGAAAAGAAAGGAATTGATAAAGAAATTAACAGTGTTTTCATATAATAAATATGATGTAGCTAGAATTGTATGTAAGGGAATGGCCGTAGCAGGGTTAATATATGGCAATGATGTGTTATGTGTTAGTAAAGAAGTATTAGATTACTTAGAAAAAATACAAAGGGAAGTAGGAAGACATCCATTAGATGCAGATGTGTGGACAGGAAAGGATACAATTCAGGGAGAAATGGTATGGTCAAGATTTTATATGATATATCGCAAAAAGCAAAATGGAAATGTTTGGTAGATTGCAGTTTATGGCTCATAAAAGAATAGCCAAAATAGTATTTAATTGGGTTATGAGTAAAAGGCAGGCAACAAGATGGGTAGAAAGGTAATGTGGTATGCAGAAGATTTGGATAAAGAATTTACATCAATATACTTGTACAAAAAGTGGGATTATTGTGTTAGAAGGATTACTGAGTGTTATAGTGGTAAGGAATGGATAGAAGAATAGATGCATTAATAAAGAATGGAGAGTAAAAAGAGTTAATTTATGATAATAACAAAAAGAAAGTAGTTTATTGTTTAAGGCTCGAACGGGATCTTTAGCAACAAGGGAATATACACATAAATGGAAAAATATGAGTGATTTTGTCTGCAAGTTGTGTAAGGAAGGCATAGAAAATATTAGGCATCTGTTAATTCCATGTAAATTTTTGAAAACAGAAAGGGTACAAATGGATTTATGGAAGAATAAATATGAACAAAGTGATTATACAGAAAATGGGTTATTGATTTTTATGCTGAATTTGGGGAAAGATAAGGGGGATTTAGATATGAAGATCATGGAGTTGACAAAGATTATGTTTTGGAAATGGGATGGAGCAGATTATGGGAAAATTTCTGGTGGAGAATGGAAAGGGAAGGTAAAGTGGCTAACAGGTTTCTTTGAATATAGTTGCTGAGAGATTCCCGACTCCATATAAGGAGAAGTCACAGTGCATCACATCACATCACTAGACATTAATTTTAAGGGTGAACAGGATATACGAACATGTATGCACCGGACTAACTTAACTAAGCAAATGAGATCTTATGTTTTATTTAGATAGTTGAGAGGGTAGCAACAGAATCGAAATCAACTAAATAAAATGATCAAATAAACATAAATCGTGTGAACAAACTTTAAAACTAACTTAAAATATACTATTCATATATTTGTCAAAACTAAAATATTTTAACATGGTTTATAGAACGATTTCATGTGCACGATATAATTTATCAGAGGGAGTGAAAAAATACTCATCGTAGCAAAAGTAAAAGTAAGTATTCAGTGATCTCACATTACTTAAGGGGATTAGCTTCCTGCTTATGACCAATATTTAGAAAAAGAATGAATCTCCATATTTGAGATTTCTTAGACCTTATGCTGAAATAGGACAAATGCGAAAATAGCTTCCTAAACATTAATTTTAGAAACAAAAATGTTGAAAGTTATTATTTTCAATCAATTGACCTCTCTGTGAGTGAGACAGACTAGGAGCTCATGATCTACCTATTGAGAGGATTAAAACTACCATACATGCCCCTAATAAATGAAGTGGATGCTCGAAGGAATGAAACTAAATGCTATTACATTTCTTAATAGTATATTACAAATATGTATAGTTTCTTGACATAAGTCAGACTAATAGCCAAATGGGTCACAAGCCAAAAGCTAATTAAAATAGTCTGTATATCCAGACCGCTCTATACAACACAAAAAGGAATGTAAGATTACAATTAAGACTACTACCTTACTTACTAACAAAAAAAAAATTGAACATATATATATATATATATATTGTAACCTTCCAGGTTGGCACCAGAAAGAAATGTGGGATGGTCACATTTGTGCTAACAATGGCTAAAGGTAATTAGTTGAGAAAAAGTGAATTGTGATATAATCTAATATTTAAAATTGAGTTTTTAGGAAAACTAAACTTAATTTGTGATGTAATTTGCTAGTTAAAATTAAGATTTTAACAAAATCAAAATTTTAAATGGGTATATTGATTGGTGGAGTTTTGGACTATATGTTTGGTGGTAGATGTTTGTGTATAGTAGAGGATTTACATGTCATAATAGACAGACGCATAAATATGTTATTAATTAGAATTTGCTTTAATATATTTTATTTATAAGTTACTGATTATATATTGTCTTAGAATCTTATGTTTTAAAAATGATAAAGATTATTTGTAATAGTAAATAACATTTCTAAAATTAATAATTAGTATTTAATTTTTTTTATTATTACTATGTTTATTATATTTAAACATTTTATTGTTAAAATTTTTATAAATAATATTTCTGGCAAGCTTCCAAAGTTGATTGTCATAGAAACACAGAGGTCGTGAGTGGAAAAAGATATGGAGTGTAAAACTTGAAAGTAATAAAAAGGCTCCGAGGAAGAAGAAAAAAAAAAACTTAAAGGAATCAATAACTCTCTAAAAGTATTACAAATATTAAAAAAAAGAACATTGCAAGGATTCTAATAATGTATTTATGGAAAATTTCTATTATACTACTGAAGTAATAAAACCATGAAGAGATAGACCCAGAGGGAAAATCAGCCCCAAACTTCTATTAAGCTATGGTTCAAGTTCGCTACCTTTTCAAAAATGCCTTGATGTCACGTAAGATAAGTAATATAATTTATTTCAAGATATTGCCAAAAGTAAGTAATATTAAAATGGCAAAATTGTATAAAATAACGCTAGCACAATTTTTTTCATTAGACGCTAAAACCAAACGCCTAATATTATATTCTAATAATTTTTTATCAATCTTCTGCAAATTAAAATTTAAAATAAAAAAATTTATCTACTTAATTTCATAACCAGAGGATCATTTTCTACCATATAACTTTGCTGGTTGCATATATAGAGTGAAATAATGTCAATGCATGCAAATATCATTTTTAACGCCCATCACGGAATTCTAGGATAAAAAAAAAAAACTCTTATCATTCTTAACAAGTTATGCTTAACAATCGGATAGACATTTTTTTTTTATGTTATAATTTACCATTGTTTTTAAAATTAATATGTATGTTTCTTTAACTTTCAACCTTCAATTTTCTTTTAAAAAACTTAATATGTAATAATAGGATATTGATAAATTTTTTTTTTTTTTTTTTTGGGTACAATAGATGTATAAACAATTTTTTTTTTTGTTTTTGTTTTTGTTTTTTTTTTTTAAAAAAAAAAAAAAACGATGTAATTTCATTATCATTAGAGTATGATAATTTATTATTTTGTATGGTTTAGAAAGTATATAATAGGTGATTCTAGATATTCGGATGTGTGCGTGATGCTATAGATTATTATTTTAAAGATGTTGTATTTATTATGCAATTTAGTTAATGAAGTATATTTAAAGAAAAAAATAATGAATTAAAACCTTATCTGTTATAAGTTCGGTATATAGGAAGGATATTGAATGTGAATTGAAGGTAGAAATAGTCAAGGGACAATTAGATTATGTAGATTACGTTTGGAGATATTCGTTAATTCTTAAGCATATAAGTATAAGTGTGTGGTTATTATTTTTCCCTGCCTTTATTTATTTTGTATAGTTACTGTTAGATGACTTACACCGATTGTAACAGATAAGTGTTAAATAATTTTTTTTTATAATATGTAAAAGATGATTGATTTGTGGCATCATACAAGTTTATAAGTAATCTAATAGGATATATTTCATGAATACATTATGTTTACAATATAATCAAACGCACATATTCGAAGATAAATATATGATTAACATATTAAATAGTAGTCAATTTTGATTTTACCTTAGAAGAGATGTAACTGGTTATCAAGGTGCATAAATAATATTTTTTTTTATTATAATTATTTTTTTTTGTCTTTTATTTTTATTTTTTTTAATAAATACTTTTAATGAATTAAAAGTCCAAATGAATTGCTTGACTATTTAAGTTCGATTCTCTATTTCCACACACACATATATATAGTTAACATAGCATAGAGATTTGCCAGTAGAAGTCAATTTATTTAATTTGTCTGGTGGTAATAAATCTCAGTATTACAATGCTAATAATACATTTTACTTTGCTTGGAATAGATAGTGATATGGATATAAAGGTACCCGGTCCTAATCATTATCTATCCTATAATAAATGTAATAATTGTCAATTTTGCAATAGTTTTGATATTGAATAGATGCTCTGAACATATTTAAATTAATCTTATAGTATTATTGTTTATAGACATTTTATCATCCTTGTTGGCCTCATATATAAAGACCATATCCTATAACCTCACCTGAGCTAAGCCATAGAACAATTTACAATGATAAATTTTATTCTATCTTGTATAGAATTGGCGCCTGGGCAATTATAAATAAATGAAGAAGATGGACGTTATAGGTGAGGGTTAAAGTGACCGCCCAACTGGTGCTTGATATACGATTGGGTTAAAGTGACCGCCCAGTCATGGGGCCTGACGGTTGTGGGATCTGATGTATATTTAGGTTAAAGTACCACCCAGTCATGGGGCCTGACGGTTGTGGGATCTGATATATATTAGGTTAAAATATATATATATAAAATAGACAACATTATTTAAATTGTAGAATGAAATGTACCTTAACAGTTTATTTAAACGCAAGAGCACTAGGTTTATTGACTATGGTTCCTTGATCTGGATTCATTGATGGCAGACTTGGGCGAATTGGTTAGTGGTTTTTTGGTAGTTGATTCTTACAGCATTGTAGGCAGTTAATGGAAATACAGGGAGCATGAACCTGTCCTGGTCAAAAGGTTAGCAAACCATGGTATGGGAAAATGTCATTGCGGTAAAGTTGGTGCTTATTTTAGGTAGAATCTTAGCAAACCAGTAATAGCAATTTTTTTACAATTGATTTTCCAAAGACGGTAATATTTTCTTTCGTGATCTATGTAGGATAATTGCAGGATCAGCTTTCTCTCAGAGTATCTACAGGAGAATAATTCTCTCAGAGTCTGTGCAGAATAGTCCTTCTCTCAGAATCTGTGCTGGCTAATTACAATAGCTCATTTAAGGTTTTTATAAAAAAAATCTCTTCTATCTGGACCAATCACAAAACTTTTTTTTTAATTTGAAATGGATTAACGAAATACCAACCCCTCTGAGAAAATAGCACTTTTTTTTTCTTTTTAATTAAAATTTTAAATCTTTCATTTAGCTAGCAATACCTATGCAATTAAAGAAAACAAATTGCTTTTTACAGATTTAATTATACCTAATAAGATTTAGAGATTCACAAATGAAAACTTTTTTTTTGTTTTTAATTAGTTTATTCTTATCAATTTAAATCTTAAATCCGAATAGCAATTTATTTATACAATTCACTTTCTACAAAAAAAAAAAAAAACCTTAGTTTTTTTTTAATTAAAAACTAAATGTAGCTGTGGGGTTAAAATATAATTACCATGTACATACATATATATATATTTTACAGTAAAAAAAAAAAAAACTTTCAATCAAATTTATAAACAAAATCGAATTTATATAAATTTATTTTTATCCTTGTAAAACTTCAACTTTCCATTTCACTACACATTCTTCATGCCCAACTATCTCATACATGTTTTTTTTTCGCTCATAACTTTGACACCAATGACTTAAAAGATATTTAATGTGGAAAAGGAGAAATGGAGTTATTCTAAGTATTTATATATAGCCAGACATATTAATCTTTACATGAATGTTAAATTATATCTGGGCTAGATATAAATTTTAAATTAAAATGAGCAAACAGTTTAAACTTCGTGGCTAATTGTTCTAAAGTGCAAAATATAAAATGTGCTAACACGCAAAAGCACACAAAGCTGAAGACAAATACAGAAATGTAATTTTAAATTAGTGTATTTATCTGAAGTGGTTGGTATCAAAATTGTTAGAGCAGAAAAGTTCAGACTTTTAAATCAAATTTTAATGGTGTGAAGTTTTTACTTTGTAAGTTTTTGAAGAAGATTATTGAAATGTCAATGTAATAAAATTTAAATATTGCAAAAACTAACTTAAAAAATGATTTGCTTGATATATATTTTAAATATAATAAAAATTATTTAATTTTTTTTTAAAAAAGAAAAATAGTGGTATTTAAAATAAAGTTTAGTTATTCTGTACATATAATGTGATGAACATCTTTATATTACTAATATCCATCAACAGAAATGTAATAAGTTTTTTTTTTTTAATGTATGAAAATTATCAAAAGGTGGACATTGAACTTGGCAGTGATATTTTGATATTTATTTAAATAAAAAAATTGAAATGTTAGTTTACAATGCTATGATCACAAGTTTTCAATTGATGTGGTTGATTGTATCAGTAATAATCCCACATTTTTAAGTCAGTCTCAAGTTTGTCACATTCCAGTTTAAAGTAATATATGATAATTAATTGTGAATGATGGTCTCAAAATTTGTGACTTAAATTGTTTGCTGAAAATGCAAGTAAATAAAACAAAATGTGTTACAATTTCCAGAATTCATCATCAAGAGATAAACTATTAAAATAGATACTGACCCGTTTGATCCATAGTAATTGTCTAGCCTAACTTTACATTCTATCTTAATACAAAAATATGTTATAGTCACCTTTTAAATGTGTGTGAAATTAAATCAAGTGATTTTTAAAAGCATTTATTCTTCTAACGCATATTAAAAATCTATATACACAGTTAACAAATTTTGTCTGAACGTTTGGAATGATGGCATTTTATTATATGTTGACTATTTCCATTATCTAAAATTAATTATTGCATGTCTTGAGATGAATTCAACATAAAAAGTTTTTAATCACTTTCAACAATTAATAATAGTATATATGTTATATAACACAACCTTTCAAGAAGTATTACTCTCCTATCTCCTTCACTTGAATGTATTTAAAATGTTTAAATACAGTAGAAACTCTCCAAACAGTAGAGCTATCTAGTGCATACCATAGTAATCAATGAATAAAAGTTTTTTTACATAAAATCATTATCTAGTGCCTATTCAGACTAGTTTCTAGCTTGTGACTTTCATCGATGAAAGCCTTATATCTACAAATACTGCATGTAGATCTTAGGATTTAATGCAGTTCTCCAACAGCCACTTTTTTAATTAATTATAAAATTATGAGTGTAAACTAGTATAAACATATAAATCTGAACCCAGTTCAGTATCTATATATTTTGATGTTTTATTTTTTAATAATCATAGTCACCATCATCCCATAGGCAAGATGGTGTTAAAATCACAAAACATCACAATGATACAATTTTCTATGCTT
Source organism: Epiperipatus broadwayi (assembly GCA_028023455.1). Taxonomy (NCBI): domain Eukaryota; kingdom Metazoa; phylum Onychophora; class Udeonychophora; order Euonychophora; family Peripatidae; genus Epiperipatus; species Epiperipatus broadwayi. The sequence goes on from JAQFVV010012404.1 coordinate 8,010,920, forward strand.
ATAGAAGCTGTTATAACAGTAGCAAACTTTCCATACAGTAATGTCACCCAATGCAAGCCATAATAATCAATGAATACAAGAAAGGTTTGTGCATAAAATCGATATATAGTGCCTACTCATCCAATATCCTCAGACTAATTTCTAGCTTGTGATTTTCTTCAATAAGGAGACTTGGATCTGCGAGCACTGCACCTAGATCTTAGGATCTAATACAACCTTAAAAAGATAAATAGTGCCTGTTGGAGGGTTGTATTATATCCTCAGATTTAAGTGGAGTGCTCTCAGATTCAATGTTCCTCATTGATAAAAGCCACAAGTTAAAAACTAGGCTGGGAATATTGGATGAGTAGGCACTAGATAGAGATTTTATGCCCAAAACTTACATTCATTGATAACTATGGCTTGCACTGTGGTGCACTATTTTATGTAGTTTGTTACTGCTTTAGCAGTTTGTCTAAGCATAGGAAAGGTTAAGTAATGTTTAGTGGATTAACACCAATCAAGTCCATGGGATGATTATTAAAGAAGCCAAGACACCAAAATGTATAGTAAACAGGGATCAGATCTGTATGACTATATAAGTGACTGAGCTTGAATTGAAAACATTATTGTGTTTTCATTTTGGATTCATTGTTTTATAATTAACTAAATAGGTAAAAGGTGGCTGCTGGAGGATTGCATTAGATCGTAAGTTTTAAGTGCAGTGATCTCAATTCCAAATCTCTTCACTGATGAAAGACTCAAGCTAAAAACTAATATTAGGATATTGGATAAGTAGGCACTAGATAGGGATTTTATAACAAATCTTTTTGCATCTATTGATTGCTATGGCTTTTTACTGGATGCTACTACTATATGGAGAATTTGCTACTATTTAAATAGTTTGGGAAAGCATAGGAAATTGTGATCATGTGATGTTTAGTGGTTTAAATAGTTTGAATTTTCCTGGACATTTAACAATTCAAAAAATAAATATGTAAATGTATCTAGAGAAAAGCTGTATTTAATCATAATAGCGTGGTATACTTTTGGCTATTGAGTAGTTATCGCTTGTGAAAGCATAGTAAATGGTGGACATGTGATGTTTAGTGGTTTAAAAGTTTAGTTTGAATTTCCCTAGCCATTAGCAGTTCAAAAAAATAAATACATACAAAATATTTAGAGAAATTTTATCTAATCATAATAGCTTAGCATGCTATTATGATTAAATAAAGTTTTTCGCTAGATACTTTGTATTTATTTATTTTTTGGATTACATTTTCCTAGAAAAAGTTTATTGAAGTTTTTGAAATTACACTTAACAATTCTAAATGGTGGAAATAGTCCATTATATATCCCAAGAAACATATGTATGTAAATACATACAATAATAAATTTAAATGAAAAGATTTTGTTGTCTAGAAGCATTATTGTATTTTAAATTACCTGTGGTATAGAATTTGTTTTTGCTTAAAATGTTTATAGTTTTTTTTTTTTTATTTAATTCAAAATTAATTGATATAATGTTGCATAAATAATTAGTACTCATTTTTATTTAGAATATTTTGTTTTATCAGGCTAAAGTACTTCGAGAAACCAAATCTTTTCCTGAACTGATATTTGTAATTGAGCAGTATGAAAGGTATTTGATCCAGCTATCCACAAAAACAAAGGTAATATCTTTTTTATATAATATGTGTACATTTGTACTTATATATTCATGACTAGAATTTAAATCTGCATGGAATTTTAAAATTTTTTTTAGGTATTTTTTTCACTTAACTAGAGTATAGCAAATTAGCTTACACATTGATATATTGATTAGTATGTGTATTAATTTTAGTTAAATAGTAAAACAATGAAAGAAAACTATTAAAACTCTAAATGACAATTGATTAGCTTAGTGATATCTTTTACTATTTCTTTTTTGGAACATTGCTAGAGAAATCTGTGGTCTAAAATGGTTGATTTAATTAAAGGCTGTTTTTTTTTTTTGGTTTTTACCTATTTATATATATGTGTAAATGTATACAGTGTTGTGAGAATGATCAACAGAATGGCTTAGTCACGATTCTGCTTCTAAACTACTGTAATATTTCTTTGCTTTATTTTATATTTTATTTAAGCATCAATTATATATTCAATAACTTATATTAATGAAAATTTAATGGCTTTTATGATGAAATTAGACATTTTGGGCATAAAAATCAAGTCAAATGTAAGACTAGTTTTAAGATTAAACTCAAATTCTACTAAATTATTTGAATCAACTAGCTTCAAATTTCATATATTGAAGCAGTAATCTTAGCTTAAGATTGTGCTTCATGTTTCTACTTACTAACCCGGGTTCAAACCCCTATTTCCCATCCTGCTCCTTTTGTCAGTATATATATTTCATGTATATATTTGAGATGCGCACCTAAATTTGTAGTTTAACTTTCAATATTTATTATTATTGATTCTTTTTATTAATTATTAGTTCTTCTTATTAAAATTATAGTTGCAGCTCAAATATATACATAGGAGCAAAACTTACTAACAAAATATTGATGTTTTTGTAAATATTTTATTATATGTCGTTTTTAGCTTTTTTTTTTCAAATTGCTTGTTTTTCTATAAATTATACATTTTTTATATAAAATCCAATATGGAAGATGCGGGTGTTGTTTAATTGTTTAAAAATAATTAGGGGTTGGAAGCACTGTTGTTTTAATCTGGGAAAGGTATTTTTTAATTAAAGTTTTACTTAAGATAAATGGGATTAATTAAGATTAGATTTACTTGTGTTAAAAACATGTTGTTAGATCTATTTCTAATCTAGAAATAGATTTGAATTTATTTTTGGCGTTATCTAACAATTGCATCTTCGAAAAACAACTGATAAGAGAAAAAGTATAAAATGACTAAATTTTGAATCACATAGTTAGTTATTAGTTGAGTTATTAATTAGTTACTATTGATTGAGAGATTGTTAACATTGCTGTAAAACTAAAAAAATGATGTAGCAGTAGATCCACCACTCTGCTCGGCCCTTTGGGTCATCACCCGCCGTGACCGTAATTGTCTGCTGTCCTGAAATGAAGAAATTAAGAACTTTAATGTTAATAGAAGCTTGCAGAACTTTCATTTTCAACTACCGTGCACGGACAATATTTTAATCGGACTCTTAAAATTGAAAGGTAAATTTCAAGCCGCTACCTAATAGTCAATTTAGTCTCAATAATCTCTCAAGATCTTTTTTTATGTATTCTTTAACTTTGCCTTTTATATATATATAAATAACATGTAATTTGCTCTTAAATAAATTATATAAATTTAATTCTATCTTATATGCTCTTTAATTTTGGTAGGGTCATTTATTTACATGTGTTTATTATTTGATTTATATATCTGTTTGCCTATTAATATGTCAATCTAAAACAATCTGACAAATTGAATTTTCTAAAAATCCTTTCTTCTTTTAAACTAAACCTTCAAGCAAGTTATTAACGTCCCCTTAAATATATATACGTATTATTAATTAATTGATATACTCGCCAGCTTGTTTTATGTACCAACATTTTATTTATGTTCTAATATAAAAATATATATATTTGTTTAACTCTGAATTTTCTACCGGTGTAAATTCAAAGTTAAAACTAATTAACGCTTTGAAATCTTATAAAATTTTATTTATTTAATTCTAAAATAAGGTGACTCAATTGTTTTCTATATCACTGCTAATCTTATTTCATTTTCATACTCTTAACATTTCAAATCTTGTATTTATATATTTCAGTTATTATAAAAATCACGAAAGTGGGATTGATTTATTTTAAATAGCAGAAAAGGGATGGGGGGAAATCTTAATGTTTCTTTATTAAATAAAATCTTAACGTATTTGGGAAATTTTAATATTTTACTTACTTAGTAAAATCTCTCTATATATATATAACTGCATAGTGTATTATTTGTCTAAATTATGGTATTCAAACTGGGCTCGTTTATTTTAAAGCTGTAAAATTTATTCAATGTTGTTAGAGACATATATCATTACTGCGTTTCTGTCATTTAGCCTATCTTCGTATATATATATATTACGTGCTTCTTAATCTGGGGGTTACGACAGGTTCGAACCCATAGATTTCTTCTCGTCTTCGTATAAAAATGCCTCTAGCGGTGACCCCTAAGTCTGGCACACGCTATGCATATTATTTCTTCGTATAAAAAGGCCACTAGCGGTGACCCATAAGTCTGGCACACGCTATGCCCATCCATTTCTTCGTATAAAAAGGCCACTGGCGGTGATCCCCTAAGTTTGGCACACGCTATGCCCATCCATTTCGTTTTTCATCCAGAAGCACGACCTTTTCCTCTTAGTTATTTTTAGGCTATTATGTCAGCACCGCAAACTTCTTCGTATTATTATTATTATTATTTCTTTTGCTTCATGACCCAGTTTTAATGCTCTAATATTAAAATTAAGCTTTGCTTAAAAGATATATATAAATGCCAATTACTTTTATTTGATTAATTAAGTTTATTTCAATCATATACAATCCTACCTTCGTGATTTATATATCTATATTTAAGAGTATCTATATGCCTTGGGGAAAATAAAGCGTTCGTCTTACTATTGTTAAAATAATTTGTCATTAAATATTTTGTCATAGGTTTAAATATAATCAAATGTATTTTATGTATTTTCACGACCATAATGGCAGGAAAATAGTTTGTATTTATATCTGTAATGAATCCCAGAACGCTCCCCTAATATATGTTAGTCACCACATTTCTGAACTGTAACCCAAAGCGTTAATAGCAATATTATGTAATTCCTTTTATTAACTGATTGGCATCTTAATATTGGACCCACCAAAGATGTGTGTTTATTTGTAATATATTATTTAGCTAATAAAGAGCATATGAGAACTAATAGCGTGAATGACACTATGTAATCGCTTGCTCATTCACGCACACACTAATGTACTTAATTTATAAATGTATATAACTAAATTTTCATTATATTAAACTATCTTTTATTGTTTAACTTATTTGAGTAGTTCGCAGTCGGATCTAAGTTCGATCCTAGCTTCATGATCTTTCACATGTAGCCAACTTCAAACCCTTGTACTAACTTTGAATTTCCGATGCAATGGGGCTTTATGCGTTCAGTCCACGCTAGTTTCCTTAAAGAAAAACTATTATAAATGTGTGTTAAAATTAACTCATTTGAGATTTAAACTAATCATTTCTATTAATAAATTCATGTTAGAATTATTCATGAATTTATATATATTATAACTGCGTATATATATTTATAAATGTTTAAATATATATAATTGTTCGAAAGTTTCATTGCGTCGGGAATGTTTATTTTACTTTTAAATAATATGTTAAATTTTTAGTGATTAAAAGCCACATTCTTTCGATAAGCTTTCAGATTTTCTCTTTCCAAAACAATGGTTAAAGTTTTTATTAATTAGAAATAGATAAGTCTTTAAAATGTTAGGACGATCCTAATTAAAATCATTTTCTGATGTTAAAAATTCATTTTCTAATTAGGAAATGAATTCAAGTTAATGAGTTTGAAAGCCTTATCGAAGGAATGTATCTAAAAACAACTAGTAAATTTTTTGTAAGATTGATTTAGCCTAAAGGCATCAGATACAGTATAAAGAGCCCAGGAAAAGTTTCCAAGCAGCTATTATTCCTCATTAAGAGAAGCCATATATATTTCATTAGAGAAGAAGACGCTCAGTTAAATTATGAAGTAAAATAGTGTTTCTTTCTACCTGACTACGGTTCCTTAAGTCCCCTGAAAATCTTCAATGTGGCTGCAATATAAAAATTCATATACCAATCGTAAGCTGCCGAAACCTTAGAGAAATCTATCAAAATGCTATTCACATAATTTTCAAAATGCGCGCATATGTTTCATCCAACTGGACTCTGCCCTGTGGAAACGCAGAAGTCAACCATGAAGAAATGGTAATATCTTTCCTTTTGAACCTGGCCAGTTCTGAACTTTAAGTTAAAACATCTTTAAGCTATCTACTGTAAAATTGTCTTTTTGTTAATGTTATTTTAAATTATGTAGTAATTCTCTATCTTAATCTCTAGTCTTTAAATTTAATATTTAACTTTCTCATTTCTTACGATGGCAGTTCATTTATTATATTATATATATATATATTTATTGTGTGATTTATTAATATTGTTTATTTTTTATTATATGCCAATAATAACTTCAACTCGATAATAATTTCCTTCGTTGCATTTGCCTTGTTAAATAATATATTTATTTTTACAGTAATTCTTACCCACTAGAACTATTTTGATACAGTTCTATTAATTATTGAGTTGAATGACTTGTACAATTTTTGCTATTTTATTAATGGCTAATAACAACAAATTATTAGCTCAATTTTTAACCTATGCTCCCGGCCACTTTACTGAATTTATAATAGTTATTTATTCACATTAATTTATTGTTTGCAAAAAGGTTGATAAAGGAATTAAATGAATATATATTCTAATTCAAATGTTATACTTTCTATTAATATTCAGGAAGGGCATGGGATTTAGGGCATAATTAATATAATTTCTAATTGCATTAAATACTTTTTGATTAAAGCACGTTTGACTTTAATTTAACTTGATCAGGTCATCACGACGAGCACTCTTTATATAAATTGGGTATTATTATTTAAATACGATGATTACCAAGTCATCATTTTCCGAACGTTGCTGACGCGAGCCATCTCCTGTTTCATAGGCTTGTCCTCGGTGATATTTCTATTAGTGTAATTATCTAGGAAGAAAGCACTTCCTCCACTTGCTCGTTTTATATTTGGAACACCAAAGGTTCGAGGCTACGACCCGACCTGGTTTTCCCTGTGTTCTATGGATCCTTCATATAGGGCATCGAAGACTTGTCAAATACAAGCAGCCCTGCTATTTTCTCAAATCACAGATAAGCCATTATTTTTCATGTTTATTCTTATAGCTCATAAGTCGTCAGTACCGTTTATTTTTCAGTTCCAGTAAAGCCCGCTCTCATGCTCGTAAATCGTGATGAATTGATTTTATTAAAGTCGAACAAATTAATATTTATTTATAATTAAATAAGTTTTTTATTAAATATTAAAGTTATGCCCTAAATACGTATCTTGCTCTTTGTGAATTGATTTGCGAATGTGAAAATAAATCTCACATTCTTTCCTTTAGAATCAGAATAATAATTTCAGTCATAGCCAAATACCTTTATCTACCTTTATTTTCTTGTCGGGGGCATAGACATATATTTATCATATAATATTGCGTAATAGTATTGGCATATAATAAGGACTGCCATTCTTGTTGTAAATATAAATTATGTTTAAAGACTAGAGGTAATCTATATAATCACAATCTAAAAGTTGAACAAAATTATAATTATTATTAAACATTGTATTAACACATTTGGGTTTTTTTTAAAAAACTTTCTTTCTTATTCAAATTATTTTAATATTAATGCTCACTGTCTGTATTGGCAACCCGAACATATATATATGAGTTGACTTATAAAGATTGTTAGTTATTTTATTATACTTTATTAGAGTTAGATCAGGAGTCTCATTAATCATCATCATCCGTTGAGCTAGTTCCTTGGCGCATAGTCATGTACCGTCGATATATGTCATCCATTGATTTGATCTGAGCTCGTGAGTTGGGTTTGAATTCAGTTTGGTTCGCCTGAGTTTGAATCCGACTTTGAGTTTGGGTTTGTTGATGTGTTGGCTTCTTTTTGACCGGTACAATATATAGTTAGAGCAAAAAAATTAGATAATTTCTCCTAAGTATTTAAATAGTTTATTGTACAGAAAGATTTTAGCGGTTTTCAATAAGATTGCCATTTGTTAATCAAATTCTTCAAAACTTTCTAAATATGATTATATTATTAATGGCATCATTACACTATTTTACATTTTCTTTTCTGCTATAACTGAATGGAAACCCTTTGATTTCTCTTTGGGGTCTAAAGGAGCTGAGCAGGGCAAATGCTTAATTTCCACTCCATATATTCTTGCCATTGCTGTTGTTATTGCTATATGATTTTTAATTTAATATATGAACATGAATGATGTGGTGGGTTTATTGGCTTTTTACCTCTGAGTTTAAGATTAAGAAACAACATAGTTTTTTTTTCTCAATTACCTGATAATTCTTAACTGAAATATCAGTGAATTTTTTTTAAAGATAGAGTGAATATGTAAGACCTTTTTTTTTCACCGATATTTTTGACAGATAAAACTAAATTATAGCCCTTATTCCAGGAAGCTATAAAATTGCCAGACAAGGCTGCATTTGGTGACTGATGGCTGAAGATCTGATTGCAGAACCAGCCTGCCATTTGACAATGATCTTTTATTTGGACACTTACATCTGCAAATTATTTTCAAGTATAATGGATCACATCTATGTATTAAGAGAAAATATAGAAAGGATCAATGAATATGAATCGCCATTATGTTTTGGATTTGTAGATTACGAAAAGCATTTAGCTCTATAAGTTATCTCTTAAAACACATGTGCTTCTTAAAAGAAATTTAGGTGAAAAAGAGTTTCAGTTGAAGTTTTGTCCTAAAAGCCTCTAGATCAATGGTAGAGTGCTGCATAAATATAATTTATCATTGAGTACAGCAATAAACCCCGAGGAGTACATTTTATTATTACATGGAGTGTCTGACTGCTGATAAATACGTTGATCTAAGAAAACCATAGATAGGTGAATGTTCCATAATAAACTAGTCTTTTCATCATTATGTGATTCCTTTTCTCACTGTCTGTTAAAAAAATTTCCGCCTATCTGTTGAAAAGATGCTATGAAGATATCAAAATACAAATCCTTGTACTAGCCATCTTTTGTAGTTTTTGCACATGAAGATGTTTGAAGTCCTGAACCTGTCATCAATAGAAAAAGAAGAGTAGAAGCAGAATGAATTAGTACTTTTTTTAAGTCACACTAACTCCAGATGTTTATTTGCTGTTATAATTTGTTTGTAAACAGAAAACCATATACCCCAGTAAGTAAGTTTTTTATTATAATATAGATGTGTGTGTGTATATATATATATTTCATTAAAAGCTAGTCAACACTTAAACAATCCTAATGGTAATAACAACTATTCATATATATCGCTTATAATAACTCTTCTCATATATACTTTAATGCAAAAAAAAATTTTAAAAACGTTTTTCTTTTCCTGACAGTTTCGACTGTCCAGCAGTCTTCATCAGAGCTATAATATTTGAATGATATAAATGCATAACCATTACTTTATATATATATATAAAATATACATTCATATGTATATCAAAATATATACACATATATCCCTTAAGCATACATATTTATAGATCCACATACACTGGGTGCGTTCGGAAGATGATCCAGCGTATTCTATTTGCTAGGTTTAACTGGGTTTAAACCTTATTACCATAATTTTATATTATAAATATTACGTGAATGGACCGGCCCTTTGAGCAAAGGGGGAAATACCATCGCAGAGCTATGAATGATACCCGTTATCAGACTGAGCTATGCTACGCATAACACAATCACATTTCCAGACCGTGGCCCACCTCAGCTGCAGGACTCAAAACCTCACTATCCATCACTATTTGTTTTGAGGTAAACCTCAGGTGCCAGCTAGTTATGAGAACTAATGTGTTTGACAGTAGGCCCATAATCCAGTGCTCGAAATATCCCCTTCTAGCTCAATCAAAAAAATAATCTAACAGATTATTGCTTTAATTAGTAGTAAAGAATTGACCGACAAATATTAAATTTTAAAGATAATTTATTTTTAAATAAGGACTTCTTTTATGGAAACTTAATTAAATTAGACAATGATAATTACATATAATGATACCACACACATTCTTAATTCATACACTAGAATATCATATAACAAAGCATTAAACACGCACATCAATAGTTCTTTATGCATGCTATAGAGTTCATTATTAATTGACTCTGGAAGGCTTCAAATTATTGCAATGGCTCCTTTAATTAGAAATGAAAATAAAATATTAATTACCTAGGATTTGAACGTGGTCTTCTTGCTTGTTGTTAGTTCATGTGAAGATATTTCCAACCAGTTGGGTTCGAAGTTTTGTGGAGGTTTATATGCTTGTTATTCCGTGGTGCTATTCATAGAGAGTTATATATCTGGCAGTTTTTTTTTTTAAGTTGTTGAGCAGGCATCACTTTTACTGTGAAAAATTGCTGATCTTCATTAGACTAAGGGCTGGAACAAGATCGTATGTTCCTAAAAGCTGCTCAACACTGCATGGTCTCTGATTCTGGATACATAATAGACTGACTGACTGATTGATTGACTGAACTGCACTGATCTGATTGTGATCTCAACTGCTAGATTGATGAAAATCTGGACTATTTATATGATGACCTGTTGTCGCTTTGGTAATTGTTTTTTATGTCCGCCAGCTATATTTGTTGTTGAAATTCCTCCACTGTTTTTGAATACATTCCTTAGATAAGCTTTTGATTACATGTTTTCATTTGGTAGCCATTGCAAATTTGTTTTGTGGATTTTTAATTCGTAGCCATTGCAAATTCTGTGTTTATATATCTTATGATTATATAATATTTTTTTAACTTTTGCACATATATATATTTCTAAAATCAACTCATTATTTAGTTTTTAAGATAACCTTTTTTTTCTTTAAATAGTTTTAAACAAAGAGAGAGAGTACCTTTAATTCTACAAAACGATTTATTTCTTAAACTTTTATTAAGTTAAACCTCCCCCTTCTAATTAATTAATAGTAACTTTTATATATTATTTCTTTTTTTAGCAACGTGCATTTTGTTTAATAAAAAAAACTCTTTAAACTTCTTATAAATAACAATCTCTCAAACTGAAACCCTTCGCATTATTTATGAGAATTTTATTTCAATTTTTAGACACAAATTTCCCAAGGATCGCTTTTCCATAAGCGGTACATTACACCGCCCTTCGTTTGAGAGTAAAATGTGTCCTTTGACCATTTTACCTGAAAACTTTACTTATTAAATCTGAAATATTGACTTGAATTTTTATTTCTCTAAATTTACATTCTTTCTCTAAACTTTACATGCCGAGGGCAATCTGGTTATACATTTCTTCCTTTTATGCTGATGACATTGCTTCCAATGATCCTGTAATGGATGATGACCAGGAGAACAACACTATATTTGTGATATAGGGATTTTAAAACTAGGCGGATGCAGAATTTTCTGGTTTATACCGGCTTACATATATGACACGAAGCTTCATTTGCCCATTTTTCTACCGAACTTTGTAAAAAGTAAAGGTCGCTGCGAATGACAGGATTCCTCTACTGTCCAATTCGACTTACGCTTTGGAATGAAATATGGGGACTCCCCTGAAGAAGTGATTTGTGGTTTACTCTGGTTGTTCCCAGTGCGCATTTTTAAAGAGAATGGGGACTCTTCCCTGAGAAGTAATTCCTGACAGTCCGTTACAGGTGCTGATTTCATCCAGCCAACAGCTTTAACTTTTCCTAAAACTTATTTATATCCTTCCTACCCTTCTTTCAATTAATTTCAATCTCGTATACACTCCTAACTTAGAATTGCATTTATATTATTTATTTATATTAATCTTACAATATTGTTTTTAAACTATTATGAATATTTTTCTTATTAATGTGCGCGACAGAAAAAAATTAATTTATCCAGTGAAGGCTTCATTATTATTTACAAAAACAACCTATTATTTTAGCTTTAAATAACAAATTCTCTGATTTAGGTTTATTTTCTACATCAAAAGTTTTTTTTCATTAAATTCATTATCCATTTCCGATTCTTTGTTTCTTTTCATTATTTTAACATTCTATCCATTAACTAACTCCTAAGCTTTGTCAGATGATTCCTTCTTTCTTTCTACTAATTCTATATTGTAAATCAACTTTCCTCCTTTGTCTATCCCTCGCTTATAATTTGTTACTTTATCTCTTTCCCATTCCGTCCTATTTTTGGCCTCATAAATCAGAAAACCTTTAAACTTAGCAAAACTCCGTATTTTTTTAAACAGAATACTTTTTCCTATTCTTTTTGTTTTAAATCTATGCTTAAAATGAACACGAATGTTTGCTTTAACCTTTTCATTTTTAGTTTCTTGTGAAAACTCATTTACATTATCTTCTATCTTTATTATTTTTATTTCCAAATTGCTATACTTAACGTTATCTTGTTCTAGTATCTCTTGATCTACACTTTCTAATTTGTCCTTCTCTACAGTTATATCTCTTACTATCTCGATTTCCTTTTCAACTTCCTGACTTTCTTTAACAAACTCTAACTCTATAATTTTTTGGTTCTTCTTTAGCTTTCCTGTTATCTCGCGTCTCGTTTCTCTTATTTCTCTACTCATTTCTACTTTGAACTCTTGCTGACTTTGCTTGAATTCTTGTATTTCTCTCATCATAGTCATCATTATTTTCATCAATATCTGTGTCTCAGATATCTGTGTCATTTTTCTTTTTCCGCCATTTTCGAAACAAGTTCTATTTCAAAGTTGTTTTTTCAATGATTATTTGATTACTGCTTTCGTTTAAAACAATTTAAATGCTAACTTTATTTATTTTGTTAAACAGAACATACAACTGACTCCACTCCCTTGTCTTTTTTCTCTATTTGTTCTTAATGCCTTAACTTTACCCAAAATATCTAACTGTCTTTAATTCTCTCTTTTCATTTAAAGAAGAAAAAAAGCTACGGTCAATTCTTTATTTAAAATTAAACGACTTTAAAATACAATTACGCAATTTAGCGTTTCTTTAAATTTTTATTTTTCAAACAAGAAAAATATTTATTTAACTTTATTTATGGTGTTCTGCCCTACATTGGGTAAAGCCAATTGTACCGGGTGTGTTCGGAAGACGATGCTATTTTTTTGGTTTAACTGGGTTTAAACCTTATTTATCATAATTTTATAATTTTATATTATAAATATGTGAACAGACTGGACCTTCGAGCAGAGGGGAGAATACCATCAATAGCTGAGCTATCAATGATACCCATGATCAGACCAAGCTATGCTATGCATAACACGGTCACATTTCCAGACCATGGCCCACCTCAACTGCTAGACTCAAACCCCCAGTCCCCAAGCACTTTATTTGTTTTTAGGTAAACCTCAAGTGCCATCTAGTTCTGAGAACTAACATGTTTGGACAGTAGGCCCATAATCCAGCGCTCTAACTATCCTTGACTAGCTCAATCAAAAGAATAATCTGACACATTATTGTTTTAATTAGTGGTAAAGAATTGACCAACAAATAATAAATTTTAAAGATAATTTATTTTTAAATAAGTATTTATTATCCTAATTTTAACTACTTTTATAGAAACTTAATTAAATTAGACAATGATAATTACATATAATGACCACACACATTTTTAATTCATACACTAGAATATCACAAAACATTAAATAATATTTGACATTTAAAACATGCACATCAATAGTTCTTTATGCATGCTATAGAGTTCATTATTAATTGACTCTGGAAGGCTTCAAATTATTGCAATGGCTACTTTAATTAGAAATGGAAATAAGAAAATGTTATTTATTACCTAGGATTTGAATGTGGACTTCTTATTGTTAATTCACATGAAAATATTTCCAACCAGTTGGGTTCGAAGGTTTGTGGAGGTTTATATGCTTGCTATTCCGTGGTACTATTCTTAGAGAGTTACATATCCTGGTGGGTTTTTTTTAAGTTGTTGTTAAGCAGGCATCACTTTTACTGGGCAAAATTGCTGATCTCATTAGAACTAAGGGCTGGAACAAGATCATATGTTCCTAAAAGCCATTCAACACTGCATGGTCTCTGATTCTGGATACATAATAGATTGACTGATTGATTGACTGAACTGCACTGATGTGATTGTGATCTCAACTGCTAGGTTGATGAAAATCTGGACTATTTATATGATGACCTGTTGTCACTTTGGTAATTGTTTTTTGTGCTCACCAGCTATATTTGTTGTTGAAATTCCTCCACTGATTTTGAATACATTTCTTAGATAAGCTTTTGATTATATGTTTTCATTTGGTAGCCATTGCAAATTTGTTGTTTTGTGGATTTTTAATTCGTAGCCATTGCAAATTCTGTATTTATATATCTTATGATTATACAATATTTTTTAACTTTCACACATATATATTTCTAAAATCAACTCATTATTTAGTTTTTAAGATTACCTTTTTTTTTAAATTGTTTTAAATGAAGAGAGTGTACCTTTAATTTTATAGAACGATTTATTTCTTAAACTTTTATCAAGTTAACCCTTCTTCCTCTTCTAATTAATTAATAGTAACTTTTATAAATTATTTCTTTTTTTAGAGATGTGCATTTTATTTAATAAAAAAAAACTCTTTAAACTTCTTATAAATAACAATCTCTCAAACTGAAACTTTCACATTATTTATGAGAATTTTATTTCATCAATTTTTAGACACAAATTTCCCGTGGATCGCTTTTCCATGAGCGGTACAATATGTATATCAAAATATATACACATATATCCTTCAAACATACATATATAAACCCATAGACATATATACATATATAAATATACATCCATATATACAAAAATATATCTAATACACAATTTTTAAATTGTTACATTTTAAAAACTTTTATTTTTAATTTTTATCTTTCTTTTTTTTTTCTTATCTTTTTTATTATTATTTAATATATAATATCTTTTATTTTTTATTTTAATATCTATAATTAAACTTTTATCTTTTTATTATTTCTACTCTTACTCTTTATTGATAATTTATATGTTTATTCTCTACAATAATTTTCTATTCATTTTTATGTGTTTCTCAATTTCTTCTACTTTTTAAATAATTGATTTTTTTTTTCAAAATCTACTTTCTTTTAATATAGACTCCTTTAATATGAGTCCATCTGCTATCAATTTTTTAAAACTTATAAATCTATTTGAAAAATTAAATCTTACAAATCTTTATGTACATTCCCACATATTAAACCTTTTACATACTTATTTTATTATTATTATTATTATTATTAAACCTATAAACTAATACCATTTTTAAACTTTTATTTTTATATTCTATATATTACCATACATATATATATATATACATAATCCCAGTGCATAACACTATACTGAAATAAATATACAAATATTAAGCAATTAAATATTAGTTCACAGAGGGCAGTACTGGATTTCTTTATCATGTGGGATGATTTAATTGCTTAATATATATACATGTATATAGATATATACATTTATCTTTTAGTACTACTAACCCTACAAAAACAAGGTTTTTACCTTCCCCCATCCTCATTTAAATTTGGTTTTATCTTCTTAATTAATATTGCTTTTATTTTTCTATCTCTTCTTTTATTAAGATATCCTATCATTTTTATACTATCTTTCTCAAATATATGACCTGTTTCCATAGTATGCAAATAAATTAGTGACTTTTTGTCATATCTGTTAAATTAACCTTGTAAAAATTTAATTCTTCGTCTCACCTACATATTTAGTCCTTATCTTATTATTTCTACAAGATCTACAATCTTTCTGATATACCCCATTTATACATTTTCCCATTCCTTTAATATATTTATTATCTAATATATTCATTACATTTCTTCTTTTATTTACTACCTTATATTTAATTACTTATATTTTTTATTAATTTTTCTAATAATTTTATTAACATTCTTAACTATTATTTTTATATGTTTTAACACCTATATACTCCTCCTTCCTTATATTATTCTTCCTATATTTATCCTTCTCTATTAACTTTTTTATATATTTTTTTTCTGTTACTATTACCTTCTCTGAATATTCATTTTTTTTAAATTCCTTAACTATTAATTCTACTTTTTTTTATACTCTTCTTTACTTGGACAATAATAGCCCTACATATTCTTGAACTAATACTATTTATTTTATATTTACTATGTGTATTAGAATTCCAATTCATTATATTACTACTTCCATTCATTTTTTATAGACTGATGTTTTTATTCTACATCTTCCTCTATCATATGTTGTTGTTAATTATATGTCTAAATATGATAACTTATTATCTTTCTCTCTTTCCACTGTAAATTTAATATTTTTATCTAATTTATTAATTTTTTCTAAATACTATTTGTTTTTCACTTCTATTAAAAATCAATAGTTAATCTTCTACATATCTTTTTAACATTATTGGACTAATCTCCTCATCCATCATCTTTTTTTCTATTTCCTCCATATATTCCACTCAATGCCCCTCCTATCAATAACCCTTTTTTCTGTTTAAAATATTCTTCATTAAATTCAAATGTTATGTCTTTACAACATAACTCCAGAATCTGTTTTAACTTAATTATTGGTATTTCTATTACCTTTTTTTCATCTTCTATATATTTATTAATTGCTAAATCTATTATTTTATCTATATCCAAATTTGTGTACATCGATACTATATCTATCTTAATCATTGTCAATCTATATTTATCATAAATATTAACTTTTTCTTCAACTCTTTATTATTTTTTATATATGCACTGTTTTTTTTATCAATGTATTTTTTAAAAATATGCGCTAACTATTTAGATATCTTATCAAAATATGAACTCCTTCCATTTATGACTGGTCTTAACGACACTTCTTTGTATATCTTTGATGCTCCATATATTCTTGCCATTTCACAATCTTTATTTCCCAATTCTTCTTATGTTCTTCTATCTATTAATTTATTATTAAATAACCCTTTAATTAACTCATACATTTTCTTACTTTTCATTCCAGTATTATCTTTCTTTATCTTTACAAAAAATTCTTCTGACATTTTTTCCATTTTCTCTATATATTCTTCTTTCTTCATTAATACCATTTTATTACCCTTATCTGATTTTATAAATATTATATGATCTTCATACTTCTTTTTTATCTCCTTCACATCTTTAACTGTTATCCTACTAATTATTCTATTTTTATCTTTTTTATTATCTCTACTTTCTAATTTTTATATATATATAAAGTAATGATTATGTATTTATATCATTCAAATATTGTAGCTCTGATGAAGACTGCTGGACAGTCAAAACTGTTAGGAAAATAAAGAAGTTTTTTTTAAAAAAATTTGCATTAAAGTGTATATGAGAAGAGTTATTATAAGTAATATATATGAAGAAATGCAAAGAAAGTAAAGGAGAAGAATAAGAGTATATATTTCTAATTTCAAACTATTGTCACACCAATCTCCGTTAATAATAAAGGTGGAAGCCCACTTTACTAATGGCTCAATATATTGTAACCTTTTGATTGGTTATCCATAGTAAAAATAGAATATAAAATGTATATTATAGCTCCAAAATTTTAAATTCAGATAATAGTAATGCTATAAATTAAATTATAACATAAATAAATAACTTAATACATAAAGATTAAAGATGAAATTCTGTAGAAATATTTAATAACTATCCTTTATTTATAATTATTTATATTACAATTCATTATATAATTTGAATTTAATATTTTTCAATCCAAACGAGCATCACTACTTATATGGATTTATTAGATTTGGTGAAAGTTGCAGTGGTGATAAATTTGGGCTTGATTTATTTTCATTACAATGATCCTTTAAAAGCTAAATATGTAGAATTGTAGTAAATAAAAGAAGGAACAATTATTGAGTAGAAGATAATTTATTTTAAAATTATCGTAATAATAATATAATTTAAGTATAATTGTTTATTATTAAACTTTATATATAAATTCACTTGATAATATCATATATTAAAAATATAATTATATTTAATATTTCAGTTTTAAAGAAATAATTTAGTTTCATTTGTAAAATATATATTGATTTTAATTATTTTAAATATAGACAGAAAAATATTTATTTAAAATTAATAATAGTTGAATTGGGATATTGACCAATGAAATTTAATTAAGTAGTTTTCTGACTTCCTTTTGTCCCGGAATTTTTAAGAGAAAGAGGAGCAGACGATCAAGGTATTGAATTCATTAAAAATAAAGGTTCTTTTTTTTTTCTCTGTAAAAAAAAAGTATAAAATTTTAAAAATATTTTAAGTTTTAAATAATAAAAGTAATATTTAAAAGCTGTCTAAGGATATAATATATTTTATAGCAATCGTTAATGTCTTGGAGTGAGTTTAAACCAGTTTCTTTATTACGACCTAGTTGCAGTCCAGAAAGTCAAATCATAACTCGAAATGATATCTAAAGGAATTCTAAAAGAAAAGCTAAAGTTATTATTCTTTGGAATAACCATGAAAAAGAAAAGACAACTAGATTTACTTAAAGGGAAATATATCTACTATAGCATCAAAATCATTTTATGTATGCCAGCATAAATAATTTTATTAGTTATGTGTTAAAATCGAGAAACAAAGATAAAATACAGAGATATAAATTTTCAAAAGTTAAAAAATCGGTTTATCGAATTTTAAAGATAATGACTTTGAATAGTGATAAATTTAGTTGAAACTAATTTTTTTCTTGAACTGAATAATTGATATGTTATAAATAACTTGGAAAAATTAAAATAAAATATTTAGCATATACTTAATGATGAATAAATAATAGAACAATTAAAAAGAAGAATTAATATTTATGTATTAATTACTATACAGAAAAAGAATCAGAATTAAAACCAATTTTTTTTTATGTTGCACTTCAAGTATACAATAGTGAAATATGTTTAAAAATACATATATATATATATATAAGCAACAAATTATAAAATTATCTTAGAAAAGCCTTTTTCGGAAAATTATGTTTTTTGCCCTTTTCGATATGTCTCCACAATTTAAAGCACATACAGTGACATCTATATTAATACATGAGAGAAGACAGATAAACAAATGGACATCTGACATGATCTATTATGTGATTTATTTATTTTTTCCTAAATTCTACTACAAAGTTATTCTGTTATATATATTGAATGGATATATATCCACATATATTAATTAATTAACTATCCATTCTTTATCTATTAACCACTTATTATTTAACTTAATGGATGTTTTGTATATATTCAAACAAACTATATTATGTATAATAAAAACAACTGTATGAATATATACAAAATATCCATTAAGTTAAATAATAAGTGGTTAATGGATAAAAAATGGATAGTTAATTAATTAATATATGTGGATATATATCTATTCAATATATATATAACAGAATAATTTTGTAGTAGAATTTAGGGGGGGGGGGGAATCACATAATAGATCATGTCAGATGTCCATTTGTTTATCTGTCTTCTCTCATGTATTGATATAGATGTTGCTGTATGTGCTTTAAATCATGGAGACATATTGAAAAGGGCAAAAAACATAATTTGCCAAAAAAGGCTTTTCTATGATAATTTTATAATTTGTAATATTTGTTGCTTATATATATGTATTTTTAAACATATTTCACTATTATGTATTAACATAAGATGAAATCTAATCTAAATGGAGATTACTTTTATATTAGCCAATAGAGTTATGTTAACTTAAGAAATGAATATTAAAAAGCATGAAGGATTATATGAAAGTCTGTTGAACTTTTAACAGTGAATACCAATAAAAGATGATATATTACAGACTTATAAAGTTATCTGAAGTTATTCATGTGTATTTAAAAATGTATGAAACTATTAAATAAAGTGAAATGAAGGAATAATTTGAAGGAAAACTTATTAATGAATAAACTTGACGTATCTTAAAGTTTTTAACATGAGAAAATTAATGTAAGATTTATTGTGAATATTCATTAATCTACTTCATGAGTATATGGTTATAGGGGATATTTATGCGCATTTAACTTTAAATCCATCAAGATTGGAAAAGTCATTAAGAATGCATCAAATTTTAAATCTTTCATCAAGTTGTTTTTAGGATTACTTTTTTTAATGTTTTACTTAAATGTATATTTGTTTAACAAAAAGAGGAGATGAAAAGTACAAATCTTGCTGGGAATTGTGAACTTCGATATGGTCAAACTGCGATATTAAACTAGGAGATGAAATGGGTGTTTTTTTTTTAAAAAAAAAGTGATAAAAAGATTTCTTTTTAATTTTCATATTGATATTTTTTTATAACTAATATTCTGTAGTAGGTTTATCAGTACTTGAAATAATTTTGATATACTAATAATCACATAAAATTAAGAGATATTAATCTATTATGATTTGTTTTTATTTAAAAAGAAAAAATGAGTATGTTTAGAGAATGAAGAGAGTATACAGGAGTTATAGAATAAGAGTGTGTGTGGATACTATAATACTTTAACTTTAAGTTTTGAAAAGTATAAAGTTTTATAAGTTGATTGTGGTAAAATATATTTTTAATGAGTTTAAAAAGTATTAGAATATAATATATGTGATGAGTGAACTAAAATTCTGATGGTGAATAAAAAATTACAGGATTCTATGAAAATAATAATAAATATACTATGAAGTATAATGTTATCTATAATAGTATGAAACAGAGTGAATGATAATGTTGAAAAATAATTATGACCTTATTTGTTATATTAGAAAAAGTATCGTATTGACAATAGTAAAGGTGAAATATTTGTTTTGTTACATGATCTCTAATGTGGATAAATAAAGATACAAGAGGACGATCATATTATGTTATTGGTCTAGAGGTCGTTCACAGTAGTAAATGCTAAGATATAGTAGGGAAAGATTGGTTAAAATTCCAGGAGAGGATATAAAATACTATCCTGAAGAACAGAGTAAATAATTTAAAGGGATTAATCTGTGTGATACCCATATGTTTTATTAGAAAGAGATTAGAGGGTGCATCTCAGAAACATGAGTGTTGTATACACCATAAGAGCTTGATTTATAAGCCAGGAAAAATTGGGGTAAGATCATTAGGAAAAATGACTAAATACCAAAATATGACACCTCATAATTAACGGACACCTCCATTTCTATATTCTGATATAAATTTTAAAATAGAATCAGTTTCTTATCTAGAAGTTGTCTGTGATATAAGATTTGTGATAAGCATAGAAAGTTGACTAGATATTTGAAGAATTTTATAGTTTTTTTTCTTCTTAAATTTTATCAGATTAGCATCAAAGTTGTAGGCCATATGTAAAAACAAATACTTTGGGTTCAATTAAAATCTGAATAAATTGTTGTATAAATAATGATATCTTAGATAAAAATAAAGCAGAAAAGGTAAATGAGAAAGAAGAACAATACATAATAAGAATGATACTGTATGAAAAAGAATCCTTATTTCATTATTCAATTAAAAAAAAAAAGTGGAAAACATTTAAATTGTTTTGTTTTGTTTTTTGTTTTGTTTTTTTGTTTTTTTTTTTGGGGGGGGGGGTTAATATTACTACCACTGCACTAAGTTTATCAATAAAATGGTAGTGCCATATTTTCATACAGATTTTGATTATGAATTCTAATTAAAATATAACTTTACTGAAATATTTTGAAATTATAAAACAGGAAGTAACTATGGAAAAGTGATTAAGAAGATAACTCATTGATAATAAAACTGTTTAATACTGTTATTAAGAAAGCATACATGTTGGTAAGAATGATGAACTTATTGTTTTGATGAATTAAATAATAAATAAAAAGGGAAGACTAAAATGTATAGAATGATTATTATTTTATCTGTTATTAATGTAAATAATTTTATATAAATTTATGATTATTTAAATAGTTTATGTAATATAGTGTTTATAGATGCTTGTTATTAATTATTATTATTGTAAAATAAATGAATATCTTAATTTAAAATTTGTATTAGTAATTTATTGCAATTGAGTCATTTCCGTCACAAGGTCATATCCATAAAGCACATTATTCACATAAAATTATACATAGCATATATTTATTACATGTTTTAGCTGAAGAGTTGTATTCAAGAATTTTTAATTGATACATTAATTCTTAATTACTTTAAAATTATAATTATATTAAAGGGAATTTGTAATACTTCATATTTTTATTAAATATAAAAGAATCTTCAAGATTTATTTGAAAAGTACTATTAAGTATTACAAAATGGGGTACTTATAACCTAATCGGCCTTGGCCACTTGATGGCGTTCTGGCTCGGCAAAACACCTAACAAATGCCGTTTACAAGGCCTGACTTACGGCTATAGAAAACATCTAATGTTTGTCTTAGCCATTAGAAGGCCGTTGATGATGATGTAACGCAGAAATAATACGGCCTATTTCTGCTTCGCGACAGTTACTGTGAATCCACACACTTATCTTTCGTGTACAGTTTGATATATATGTGTGTATATTTTGATTAGTCAAATTTTTATAATATACTGTAACGATATATAAATATGTCGTTACATTAATTTAAAATAAAAACTTAAAAGTTCGCAAATAAAAGTAAAAAATTAAACGCTAAAATTAAAATGTTTGTTAAACGTATATACATTCGCACAGATGCCAAACTTTAAAAATATTTTTTTTAAAAAAAAAAAACAAATAAATAAGTATTTGAACGTACTTTTTTATAAATAAAAAAGTACAAGAGTTAAAAATAAAAACAGGTATTAATTAATTCTTGTAATCTGTAAATGGAAATGATTGTTTATAAATTGTTTGAAAAGCAAGCTAGCCTTGGGCTCTTGTATAATTAAAATGATCTGATGAAAGATAGATAAGAAAATAAAGAGAAATTAGCTTGACCAGTGGCTCGGACCCTAACGAAAGTGATGGATTAGTGACGTTTTGTTGACTGAATCCGTGTGGATAATATAAAAAGGGAAATACAGTTTTTTCGGAGTTCCAGCGTTGTGTGTTTGAGAGATGCGGTAGGACGCACATACCACACTCTCTATTTAAAAAAGAAAAATGAAAAGACTGTGATACCTTGAACCAGCTATTGCCATCTCCAGAACATTATCTTCAAATGGAGGCGTCGCGGGAATTAAAAGCAGAAACCTGGACTCTTCTACCGTGAGCTATGAACTTTACAAATTAACAACAACAAAAAAAAGTAATTAAGAACTTTCGTCATTGTTTTTTTTTAAAGATTCAGCTAATTTAAATTTTAAAATGAACTCTTATTTGATTTTCAAATTAATAATTGATTGTTTAAATTTATATAGTTAAGTTTTGCTAAAATCATTTCCATTTTATTATTTTTATTTGTAGTAATATTTATTGTAGAAATTATTAAATGCGTTACATTTAAGTTGGGTATAGACGTTGCATAGATTCGTTACCGGTTGATTATGTTGTGGTTTTCACAGTCGATTGGAATATATAGGTCAACGATGTTAATGCGGGCATCTTACGATAAATGCCATGGGGCCTTGTGTATTCCCTTTTGCAATTGATGTTATCGGATTGACTTTGTATTTTGATCGGTTGTGTTTAATTTGGAATGTTTTTGACCGTGGAATCTGTGCAGCCGATCTATACTCGACATTATAAAACAAATTGTATAAAAATAATCTGTGCGAACGTATTTAAATGTTAAATTTAAGTCGGGCGTGAATGGCTATATAGTTTTGTAAAGTTATATTAAGGGAGGGTAATCTTAGGTTATTCGTTTCGGAGTTGAATTGGTTCAATGGATTGTATATATTTGTGTAATTGTAGATGTAGTATGAGATCCGCTACGGGCAGGATTATATATATACGCCACACACCTTCTGTTTGCCTATGGATGGGTTGTAAGACGGCAAAGGACCGCAGTCCATTCCTATGGAGTTTTATGTTTATTGTTCTACTTACTGATCAGATGTACATTCCTGACAGTATAGTATTTTGTGTTGTCGTATTTTCATGCTACATTGAATACATAAATGTATCAGATGGATCGCTGGTTTGATTGCGAAATTTGTTGCCTAAGGTTAAATCAGGGAAGAATATTTTCTTTTCAAATGCAGATCTATGTAGTCTATTCATACTCGACTATCTAAATAAAATATTAAACTCATTGAAACTTAGTTAAATGTAAAATTACAAGTTAATAGAAAAATCTAAAATGTTGAATTTATTCCTCAAAATTTAAATATTATTTTATATGTGCGTAAATAAATATTTTTATGTGTTAATTGCTGGCAGTGGCTTTTATTTATTTATATTTAAGATATAAATTAAGATATAGATTTTTATCTCTGCATCTCCACTGAGCTAGTGACTTGGGCTAACGATCTGAATATTTAAATAAAGTGGAATCTTAACAGCGCGTATCTGCCTACTCTATAAATTTTTCTAGGTTTAAATGCCTAGATGGCACCCTGTAGAGCTGATATCGTAGTTTGCGGTTAGATTCGATCTTCACTTTCATTTCGATCGTTATAATACATTACACAATCTTTGTATTTGTAATGAATTTAAGAAACCTGACTTTATAGTAATTTTCCAAATGGCCACACTCTTATTTAGAGAAGGTGTAATGTGTAAAAGCTTGCCAAGGGTACGTCAAAATGAATTCGGCCGAGTTCGCGTGCGAAATCTCATTTTCACGTGAAATACCACATAGTTCATAAAATGACTGGCGATCGCGTAACTTTTTACGCAGTTGCCGAAAACAGAAGCCGAGTATTTCTGCTGTCCAATAAAAATATACACGATTTTTTGTAAATTTCATAGAAAGCACATATTATAAACATGTTTAATAAGTAAAGAAGACATTTATATGTGTTTGTTGTTGTTTAAAAAAAGTTTGAGTTTCTTTCTTTTGTCCGACTACGGTTACGATTTTGATATTTTTTATTTTAGCATTACAAACAACAGAACACTAAACCTAATCCTAACCCTACACAGTTGTTTTGTTATGTAGAAAGCAATAATTAAGCGAAAGACATTACTAAATAGACATCGCAAAAAAAGTTCTAGCAATCAATCAATTAAGAACTAAAAAGGGGGAATGATGATAATTTGTCCAAAAACAGCAATTTAAAAATTAAAAAAAAGGTTGTCGTTTACTAAATACAAAATTAAAAAGGCATGAAAAAAAAAGTTATAGCAATCAATAAATTAATAACCAAAAAAAAAAACAGCGATTTAAAAATCACACGGCCCCGTAAACCATACATTGTATTGTTTTTGACTGCCAACAACGCCATCAGGTGGCCAAGCCCGATTACGTTATAATTACCCAAAATGGAGAGCCTATAATAGAAATTAATAGTTTGTGTCAAGAGTCACATTCTTATTTTGTAGTCCGGTTTTGAAATTTATTTTATATAATAAATTTAGAAGTATTATATTATTTCAAAGTACAAGTTCCTGACAAAATATATTATAATGTTTGTAATTATGAATGATGTAATTACAATGGGTGGATACTAAGTAACTAAGAAATGTAGTTAACTGAGTTAGATTTAGTAGATAATAATTGGATAATAAAGCTTTTAATTATTCTATGGTGGTTGATATTAGTATAAGAATAAATCTTAGGAAAATAAATTAAATTATTTAAGTTATGTTAATTTTTCATTATTATAGTTAGATTAATTTTTAAATAGGAGGTTAATCAAATGTTTGTAATAGTGTGATTTTATTTAAATTTTTGGATCCCAATAAAATCCCTCTTGCAATTCAGTTATTTAATTATCAATATAATTTTTATATTTTAGAACAGAATAATTATGATCCCTGAGATATCCATAGGATAGCGTTAATTCTTTTAATTGTAGTTTTTGTTTTAATATTATTATTTTGAGCTTCTTAAATTATAGAAGAATAATTAATTTATTATTTAAACAAAGTATTATGTTAGTCATTGTTTGTTGTGGGGATTTTCCTAATGATTATAATAGGATAGTAACAGGAGAATTTTTACAATAGCAATGCCATTATGGAGTATATTTTATATACTTTTCTATGTTATAATCATCTATCTTATGTTTTGATGTATCATAAGTTTCAAATCCCATAGAGAGTCTTATACTTTATTGTTTATTATTGAGCTAGTATCGTAGATTGTAAAAAAGATATGGTATATGTTGAACAACTGAAAGGGAAGGTTACAATAGATAGATAGATAGATAGATAGATAAATAGATAGATAGATAGATAGATAGATAGATAGATAGATAGATAGATAGATAGATAGATAGATAGATAGATAGATAGATAGATAGATAGATAGATAGATAGATAGATAGATAGATAGATAGATAGATAGATAGATAGATAGATAGATAGATAGATAGATAGATAGATAGATAGATAGATAGATAGATAGATAGATAGATAGATAGATAGATGTGTAGTAGTAGTAATAGATAGATAGACAGATAGATAGACAGATAGACAGACAGACAGACAGACAGACAGACCCTTAAGATTGCAACTATATATATATATATATATAGACACTTAAGATTGCAACTTGACCAAAGAGATTGAAATTATTGATACAAAGAAGTTTAAATAAACCTCTTTAAACATGTAAATATAACCTCTTCTGAATGCAGATTAATAAATAGTCAATTATAACATTACAAACTGCAGTTATAATTTTCAAATTGCACCCAAAGTATTACTTAAATAATAGGTGTAATAATGCTCAACGCTAAATGGATTTGTAAGTAATCATTAAAAGCTAGTTAATACTTAGACAATCCCAATATCGAGAACAATTTCAAACTGTTGTTAAGGTTACCTCCTTTTAACAATAAAGGTAGAATCCCACCTTTATTAATTTATTTAGATACATATATGTGTGTGTGTGCATTGAAAATGATATTTTTAATTTTGACAAAATATATTTAATCTCATATATTTATTATATAAATACAATTGTTGAATTCAATATATATACATATTCGTATATGTATGTTGTGGAATGGTATTATTTTATTGAAACTTTAATCGTTTGATTTTATTTTTTTTATCAAATATGTGAGTGTACGTATGTAGATAGATGAATGTCTTTTTGTAGATCAAAGAAGGGGGAGGAGTATTTATATTATGTTTATAATACTGATATTTCTTTATATATTAATTTTTTTGTTGTTGTTTTGCATTAAATTTTGGTATTTGGGTTTGTATTCTAATTTATTTAGTAAGCCTTCAGTTATCTCCATATCTCACTCCATACAAATATGAATTATTGATCTGTTTTTCCTATCCACCACTTACCCTCAGAAATTAAAGAATACTGAACAAATATGTATATTATTAGGGTTACAATATTGGAGAATTTTAAGTTGATATCTCTATCTTTATCACTGCATTTTTTTTTAGAAAATGGTGTATAAGGCAAAAGCAAATTTGAATGAAACCTTATAAAAATGCTCTGTTTAGGATAGATTTTTCAGATCATTATAGCAATTGATACACAGAAAAAGATATCAAAATATAGCTAATAATTATTAATTTGATTCCTTTTTTAATAATACAAGGTTTTGTACCATTGTATGTCTGATTACTTATCTTGACTTGAAATAATTTCATGTGATTTGCATACTTGGTGTGTTATTCTGCATGTGAGGCTTTTATTGATTAGAATAATTTAAAGTGAAATCATAATATAATTTTATAGTACAGTAGTTTGAATATATTAAATTGCTGCCTTATTCAGTAAATAACGACTACCCAAGAGTGGTCTAGTAAAAGTTATATTGCATGAGTTTTCTGGTTCAACATATATGTACTATATGTATGTATGTATATATATGTATGTATGTGTGTATATATATATATATAGAGAGAGGGGGGGGACCTCTGTCATTATGAGCTATACTTCCAGAAAGAATATCTTGGATTTAGTTAAAACGAACCAAATCAGAACTTTTATTAAACTTTTTTTTTTGTTTTAATAAGTTGTTATAAGAGGATACATCCAGTCACCATCAAATTTGTAAATTTATTCAATTTTGATATTTCTCTTGATTAAACTATTTTTACTTTGATTTTACTTTTTAATATAAAAAAATGACTGTTACACAGAAAATAGAAACAGGCAATTCCCAAACTTTCTGTGTAAAAAATCTTTTCTTAGGAAGGCAACTTATGTCTGTGAAATGTCTTTTTTTTTTTTAGATACAGAAATTACTGTTTCAGAGTTGCACTCTTATCTTTCTTATTCTGACTCACAAAAATAAAAATGAATATTTTAATAATGATTTGGTTTTCAGATAGTGGGTTTTAGATTAAACTGAATAAAAATCATGTCTAATTTTATTGATTTAAAAGTGTTGACTATTCTTCTGGATATTATTACAAAAATCAACCACTTTTGAAACTGATATAGTATCTGTATAGATTTATTTGTCAGATGAAAAATCTCATTAAGAAAAATTGTTTTGTAATATTTTCATCAAAATTATCAATTAGAGAAGTTTAAACTTTCTTTTGATTCCATTAATAAGTTTATAATTTTAATATTTTGTATAATTTATGATTTTAAATGCCAGTGTGATTTGTGTGGATCTTGATTTGATTCATCTTCACGTTTTTAATATAGGTTCACAATTTTATAGCACCTGCATTTTTTCACTCTTTGTCTAATATAAAGAATGTTATTCTGTCAATATACAGCATAGTTCACTATGAAAGAAAGATTAAAAACAGTACAAATTAACTCCAGCTTAGCACTGCTTTCGACCGGGCAGGTCATATTTGTGAGGGAGAGGTGGCAGAGAACGAATATATAAAAGATGACTGATATTTAAACTGAAATATTTACACATTCCAGTTTCATGATAAAGCAACACATGAATCTTTTATTTATCCCATAGGTGTTGTTGGTGATAAATTATGCTCCTTGAATTTTCTTTTTCGATCATTGTGCTCAGCACAAACTACTTTGATGTTGGTGCTATTGTTGTGGAACTCACATAATAAATTGAATTGCAAGTGAGTTCATTGCAACTGATTTTGTAGATGATCTGGAGGGCCTGATTCAGAGGCAACTTGTCATTATTATTGTATTTATGAAGCTAACATTAAATGATTCAGAGCAAATTGTCTTTAATCTTTGCTTTGTTTAACTCAATTATTAATCTCCAAATCATGGTAGGTAAATTCATGCTGAGGAAGTGGATTTTTACATAATTTATGATATATTGACCAATAAAATTTCTACTGAGACTAGAGAATTTATGAAGAAAAGAAGGAATATGAAGATATATAAAAATGATGCATTAAAAAGGATTGAATATCTCGAATTTTGTAAAATGGTGCGGAAAAAAGTTGAAAATGATATAAGGAAGTATAACTGTGAACTAGCAATGAAAGCTGTAGAAGAGAATAAAAATCTCAAGAGTGTAAAACAACATTTGGTATTGGTAGGAAATTTATATCTGCAATAAGAAAAAAAGATGGAATTATTACTAAAAAGAGAGATGACATCATGAAATGAGTAGAAGACTTTTATCAAGAATTATATAGTAATAAAGAACAGAGATCTCCTATATCTATTACATTTTCTGACTTGCCCAGAATTTTAAATGAAGAAGTGAGACATGCAATTAAATGTATGAAGAAAGGAAAGGCTCCAGGTAATGATGGAATTATAATTGATATATTAAAAGAAGCAGGTGAAGAAATAGAAAAAATTTTAACAAAGTTATATACCAATATGTTGAAATGATAAAGATGTACCAGATGATTGGAAGAATTCAGTATTAATATTTTAAAAAGGTGATAAAGAAGATATTAGAAATTACAGACCTATCAGTTTTATACAAAAATTTTACCAAGATAATTATAACTCTTCTACAGAGAACATTGGATTTCTACCAACCAAGAGAACAAGCTGGATTTAAAAGTGGTTTTAATACAATAGATCATATCCAGGTATTGAGAGAAGTTATAGAAAGGACAAATGAATATGAGATGCCATTATGCTTTGAATTTGTAGATTATGAAAAGGCATTTGGTTCTATAAACATTTCTTCAGTGATTAAAGCATTGGATCATCAAGGTGTACATCCAGGATATTGTCGTATTTTGAAGAATATTTATAAAAATGCAGCAGCAACAATTAGATTACATAAGGATACTGGGAAAATTAACATTGAGAAGGGTGTAAGACAGAGCGACTCCATATCTCCAAAACTTTTTACAGTAGTGCTGCAAGAAGTATTTTGTGAATTAAAATGGGAAGCTAAAGGAGTGAAAGTAAATGGAGATTATTTAGTCATTTAGATTTTGCAGATGATGTAATTGTTTTTTTGAATAATGCTTTAGAGCTACAGGAAATGTTGCTGGAGTTATCAGATGAAAGTAGGACTAAAGATAAATATTAAAAAGACTCGAGTAATGTTTAATGGATTTTCTGAAAATAAAGATTGATTATGATGAATTTGAAGAAGTTAACAGTTACAAATACCTTGGTCAGATTATCAATACAGATGGAAACATAATGGATGAAATTAATCATTGAATTAAACTTGGTCAGAGTGCTTTTGTTAGAAATAACTTGATACTAAAAGGAAATGTACCTATGTGTTTGAAAAGAAAGGTTTTTAATTCATGTGTTTTACCAGTTCTTATGTATGGATCTGAGACTTGGACACTTAATTGAAGAGCAATACAGAGACTTCAGACCGCTCAAAGAAATATGGAGAGATGCATGTTGGGAGTAACAAGAAAAGATCGAAAACGCAATATGTGAATAAGAGAACAAACAGGTGTTACTGATCTCATTGAAAAAATTAAAAGACTGAAGTGGAGTTGGGCTGAACATATTGCTAGAAGAGATGATAATAGATGGACAATTGAAATCTTAAACTGGATTCCAAGAGATTGTAAAAGACCCAGAAAGAGACCACATGTGAGATGGATGGATGAAATAAGAAAGTGTGCAGCGATGATGTGGAGAAGCTAAAGATCAGAGAAGATGGATTGAACTTGGAGAGATCTTCATCCTGCAGTGGATTGATAATGGTTGATGATGTTGATATATTGTCTTAAGAAATCATATGATAGCTAATTAAGAATACTATGCCTGATGTATATTTTAATATAAAACATCCTTTTTTTTTTAAAAAAAAAAAAAAGTTTTCTTACCATTTCTATATTTATGAGAGTGAGTTTTATTTTGTTATTAATAGACTTTTTATATTAAAAAGGCAAATTATATACCCATTATCAATGTACCAGCATGCTATTTTTAAGTGGATAAAACTTTTTTTTATTTTTAATGACAATCAAAAAGATTTATATGAAAGTTTGAAAATTCTCATGAATTTACAGACATTCTTCATAAGTTTTACTTTTTTCTTTGTAGATCAACTTAATGGCACATATCAAATTAAGCACTTCCAGAGATTTCCGTATTAAACAGGATACTCTTCAAGCTGCTTTGGATGAACATTCTGATTCAGATGATGCTACTCAAATGGTGAGAAGTGATATAATTTTTATTAAAATATTAATCTAAATATTTTATGCACCATCCATTAGCTAATTTTTGTCTGCATTGATTTTTTTTAAAGTTATGAATATATATATATATATAACATCAATCAAATTATTTTATAGCATTTGTGATTTGCACTCCATAATCTTTTAATCTACCAATCTAATGAAAAAGATATCTCTTTGCTATAGATATTCCTTTGAATAAATTTCCACATCATCAGTTAAATTAGAGGTTTAAATAGCTTAATCTCCTCATCAGAAACATTTGCCCAGCTTGCTTTTTAAATACCGTGAAGGGTGGCTTTAAAGCTCAAATATGTTGACAATCAAATATATATATATATATATATTGTAGGGTATTAATTCCAAACTCAAGCCAGATCCCAATTATTCCAAAAAAGGAAGCAAAAAAGGAGAATTTTTTTGTTATTTATTTTATTCAGCTATATATATTGTAACGATATATAAATATGCCGTTACATTAATTTAAAATAAAAACTAAGTTCGCAAATAAAAATAAATTTATTAAAAATCTAAAAGCTAAAAAAAATTAAAGAGTTGTTAAACATATATATATTCAAACAGATGCAAAACTTTAAAAGTATTTCTTTTTTTTTTATAAATAAAAAAAAAAGTGTTTGAACATATATTTTTGTAAAAATATTTAAATATTTTTGTAAATGGAAATGATTGTTTTATAAATTAATTGAAAAGCAAGCTAGCCCTTGGGCTCTTGTATAATTAAAAAGTCTGATGAAAGATAGATAAGAGGATAAAGAAATTAGCTTGACCAATGGAAGCACCAAGCCTCTCGGACCTTAATGAAAATGATTGGAACAGTGACGTTTTGTTTTTTGAATCCGGGGGATTACTATAAAAAGAGAAATATTGAGTTCCAGACAGTTCCAGCTTTTTTGTGTTTGAGAGATGTGGTAGGATGCACATATCACTCTCTCACTTATTTTAAAAAATGAAATGACTGTGATACCAGAATGGAACCAGCTAAGGCTACCTCCAGAATATCAGACCGGTCTTCCATGAAAGTCTTCGTGGGAATTGCCAACAGGAACTGGGAGCTCTTCTACTGTAAGCAATTGAACTGAACAATTTTAAAATCTGAAGTAATTAAGAATTTTAAAGATTTGATCAGTTTATCTAAATTTTAAAAAAGGAACTTTTCTCTGACTTATGTTTCAAATTAATTATAAATGTTTAATTTTTACATATTTGTTTGCTAAAAAAATCATTTCCATTTTTTTTTTTATTATTAATATTTATTGTAGAAATTATTAAATGCATTAAATTTCAGTTGGGCATGGACGTTTGCATGGATTCATTCACGTTTAATTATGTTTTTGTTTTCATATATGATTAAAATATATAGACATTCGGTAAATAATGATATCTTATGGTGAATATCTAAAATGTATTTATTCGGGTGTCTTTTTAGTTATTGGTGTCAATGCGGCATCTTATGATGAATGCCATATGGGTTTCTTGTGAAATTCCTCTGCAATTGCATCAATGACTTTATATTTTGATTATTTATGTTTATTTTGAAATGTTTTTGAGCGTGTAATCCATGTAGTCGATCTGTGCTCAACATTAAAAAACAAACTTTAATAAATCCATCTGTGCGAATTTATATAAATGTTAAATTTAAGTCGGGCATGAATGGCTATATAGATTTGTAAAGTTATATTAATAAATTAGGGGAGGGTAATCTTAGGTTATTTGTTTCGTAGTTAAATTGGGTCAATGGATTGGATATATCAGTGTAATTAGTAGTTGTAGTATGAGGTTCGCTACGTGCAGAATCGCTGTATACGCCGCACGAACCCTTTTGCCTATGGATGGGATTGTAAGTCGGCAAAAAGGACCGCAGTCTCTTCCTATGGAGTTTTTATTTTATTGTTCTTCTTGCCATACAGATGTAACATTCCTGTATTGGACAAGAGTCAATGTTTTCTCTAACTATACTGTTCAGATGTCCATTCCTGACAGTATAGTATATTGTGCTGTTGTATTTTCATGCTACATTGAATACATCAATGTGTCAGATGGATTGACGCCGGTTTGACTGCGAACTTTTGGCCTAAGGTTAAATAATGGATAGAATATTTTCTTTTCAAATGCAGATCTATGTAGTTTATTCATACTCGACAATCTTAAAATAAATATAAATTTCATCTGTGTAGATGATTTAAAATTTTAAAATAATAAGTTAAATTAAAAGAATATTAAAATCTAAAATAATAAATATTATTCCTCAAAATTTAAAATGATTCAAAATTTATATGTGCGTAAATAAATGTTTGTGTGTTAATTACTGACAGTGGCTTTTATTTTTTTATATATATTTAAGATACAAATTAAACAAGTTATTTATTATCTCTGCATCTCCATGAGCTAGTGACAATGGGCTAACGGTCTAAATATATAAATAAAGTGAAATCTTAACTCGCGTATCTGCCTACTTTATAAATTTTTCTAGGTTCAAATGCCTAGATGGCGCCCTTGTAGTGCAGATACGTTAAGATTCGATCTTCACTTTCTTTTGGATCATTATAATATATTTCATTGAAAATCACTGATAGAATACAGAAATGAAAAAGAAAGGTGGGTAAAATGCAAGATTTCTGCTCATTTTTGCTAGCAATTAAAAATTAACTTTTGGTTATATGGGTGGGCATACTTGCATGTGTAGATAGTCTAACTTAGACAGATACTTCATACAAATCAAAAAGATTAATTAATATTTCAAGTTTTAATTCCATGTAATGCAGGTTTTTTTTATATATATATTATTTCTTTTTTTATTGTATGTTAATATTTTAGAAAAAGAGAGAAAGAAACTAGCAATTGTGTAATGTCAAGCACACCGATAATGATTGCTGTTTGATCACCAAAATAGTTTTAACTCAGCTGGTAATTAATCATAAGTCGTTTCCAAGATCAAGTTATTTCAAACCACCCAAGTGGATAGTAGATACCTCATTTATGTATTACCATCAGGAGGCTGATATCAAAAAGGGATCAGTGATGTCAATAATACCAATGAATAAATACCAAAAGAGAAGCTGAGGCATGATTATTATTTTGTGAACTAATTTTCAAGTGAGAGTTAGTAATTTAAAAAGAAATGCTTTTTCTGAGATTCTAGATTACTTTGTTTAGAGGGTTGGGTGCCACCAAGAGTCCTGGGCATCTGAATGGAAGTGAGATTAGAGAAAAATATCTAAAGCTGACTACATATAACTTCAGTGCCTGCAATGCCTGGTGCCTCAATCCACTGTGAAAAATAAACATCAGAGTAATAGCAAAAGCATGATGAAAGCCTATTTTGATTCAAATTCATGATTGTCTATGAATAAGTCCAGATAGTGACCAGTCTATATCTATACCATAAAATTGTTATCATATTAACAATGATTTTGGGAAATAGTAATCAAGCTAATTGAAGAAAATTTGTAACTAAAGAAAAAAGAAAATCTCAAAAATATTGGGAACAATATTTGAAAAAAGAGAAAGGATTTACGATTACGAATCTTAATAAAAAAAAATTTTAAACTTTATTTTGTTTTTGAAGCGATCTTCGTCGCTACTATTTGATTTAGATTGTTTTAGCTGTATATAAATATTTATAGTAAAAATAAATTAAAAAGTTAGATAAATAAAATGTTGTAGAAAGAAATAGACTACTGTATACAAGCGTAAACTACGTATTGCATAAAAACACGCGGCGGACTTCGGAAATAAAGATTTTTTTTTTTGTAAAAAGAGAAAGTGGGAAAGTAAATCTTTATTGAATAGTGTAGAATTGTGAAATTGAATGATATGAAATTTTGTTTTTAACAGCACGTAACAGTTAGAATCATAATGCTATTCACGATCAATTTCTTTTTTATTTTGTCTTGAAAACAATTCCAATACGTGTACAATTCAATGTTAGCTTAGTTTTTTATATTTTATTATTGTTGTTTGAAGCGCGATCTCGGAATAAGTTTATTATTTATAGCCAATAAATGAGTAAGAGAAATAAATGACGGTATGGATAAGGGAAGCTCGGTGCGGTGCTCGCTGAATAATTTTATGAAAAGAAATAAAGAGAAAATAAGTGAATAAAAGTAACATTAAACCATAGTCTTAATAAGTAATCGAACGAAATATTGTTAAAGTGGTATAACAAAGCAAATATATAAATAATTGAAAATAATACTATATATGTGGACAAGATCACAGTCCAGAAGACAAAAGATAGATATGAGTGAGAAGCACGATGAAATAAATGGGGAAACGGCAGAAGAAAGCCAGCTTCAAAGATCTGAAAGTGGAATAGAGGCAGTAATGGAGCCACTAAGCAAAGAGGAACCCAGCAGCGAAAAAGAAAACTTAATGATGATGATGGAGAGGTTTCTAAATACTGTAAAACTAGAACTCAGTCAGATGTCAAAGGAAGTAAAAGATTTAAGAAACGAAATGTCATTAGGGCTGGAAGTGAGAGTCCGGGGAGTTGAGGAAAAATGTGAAGATCTTCAACAAAGTAATAGAGATAGGTTGGAAAAGGAGGAGACAAAACAACAAGGGCATATCAACGGCAAGTCTAGAAGAAAAAAAAGACGTAAAAAAGGAAAGATAGAGAAAGAAATGTCTCATGTCGGATGTGTATGTTTTTATAACATTGAAATGTATTATTTAAAATTATATAGTATATTCATTATTTTCTATATATATTTAATTATATAAAAAAAGTAATAAAAAAATAAGTAATTGAATAGTCACTGACTCATGGCTAGTTAGCATCCATTTCAAATTTGAATTTCCTGAGGCTTTAGATTATTTCAATCCTTTTTTTTTTTTTTTTTTTGGCATTGTAGCTTCCAAATTCTTTTTTTTTTTTTTTTGACATTGCAGCTTCCAAATAGCTTGAAAATAAGCTTTTAGCAAAAGGGCTTATAAATATATGTTGCCACTTTCATATTCCTATCAAGCAGTAAGAGAAAGCGATTCAGCCGTAAAAAAGATTTCCCATTTAAAAAATCTAAAGAAAATGAAAAAAATTAAAAATTGTATTTTAGAAAAAAAATCTAAATTTCATCATAGAAAAAAAAAGCTCATTTGAAACATAATAAAATAGTGGATATGTATGATTTACCGATTCCATGCAAACTCAGTTGAAACTCAAAATTTTTGAGCAGGGGCACTTCAGATTCAAGGGGTTAAAATATAAGCTTAGCTAACAGATGGTTGAATATGCACTATCATTTTTTTTGTAAGCATACATATATATATATATGACAAATTTTGCTTTATTAAGTACTAAATTAAACAAATGTCACAATGACCTAATTTCCCTTGTTTAATGAGAAATTAAAAAGCCAGTTAAATAAATCCTTCCTATATATATACCAACAATGAATTATTTATCAATATGTATGTCATGAATAGACTTAGACTTAGTAAGCATAGTGATGACCTGATGTCAAGTCAATCTCTAGGCAACCAAGTATGGAAGATACATAATTTTATTTTTTAACAATCAATATAATACACACAACAATAGACAGCCATGGAAATGCTTGTATACTATACACCTGAAACTAACTGTGGTATAAATGCAGACCCAGTTCATTTCCATCTTTTGTTATTTTTCAAATGATACGATAACTGCACAAAGCCAACTTTTAAAGATCAAATGTTCAAATCCAAGAGAAGATGGGTGATGTGTTTGAACATTCCAGATTATTTGTATAATTTTCATAGTGCAAAATTATAAGAAACTAACCGACATTTAAACAGAGAAGAGTTTGATAAATTTGTGTGGTTCAACAAAAGAACTGAACTGATTTTAAGTTGAAATTTAAAAATAAAAACTGCTATTATTCGAACACTGAGAAAAAGAAATAAAACATCACTGGTATATATATAAATGATGAAGTAATTTTTTCTTGGTGGTAGTTTGGAGACTGTACTCCCGCCGTCAGATGGCGCTGCGACACCAACAATATATATATCGCTGATATATCTGCTTTCATTTCAGATAAGCAAACAAAAAATTTTCTTTTAATTTGTTTAGTCTGAGAGCATTAATATTTATTATTGTGTGTGAAAGTGTAATTAGTGGTTAAGAGTATTTGAAAGATTGAAAATTGTGTTTTTTTTATTTGTTTTAAAGTTTTTTCAGTTTGTTATTTATATATATAGAAATTTTTTTAAAAAGTTATTATTATTTATTTTTTGTTTTGTTTTATTATTTATATATTGTTATTTTATATATAGAATTATTATTATTTTTTTATTTTTAAAAAGTTATTTTATTGATTAGTTTTTTGTAAATTTGTTATTAAAAGATTTACTTTTAAGAAAAATATAACGTTCGAAAAACGTAAAATAAAAAAAAATGGATTGTATTTGTATTTTTAAATGTTTATATAATCGGGAAAAGGAAATTAAGCGTGCTGTTGTAGAATGTACTATATGTGATGGGGTATATCACTTGAAATGTTTAAATAAGACTAGGAAGGATGTAAAAGGTTTATGGGTTTGCAGTCAGTGTATTAATATGATAAAAGAGGTGAGAAAGTGTTTTCAAAGTGTAGATAGTCGAAGAATAGTGGGTGGAGAAAGTAATAGAGTAATGGAGATGATTAGTCAAAGAATAAATAAGATAGAGGAAGAACTGAAGGATGTAGAAGTAAAATTAAAATCATTAGAGATAAAATGTGAGGAAATAAAGGAATTATTGAGTAGGAATGATAAGGAAGAAATAGATAAGGAGGACCAGAAGGTATTAGAAAATGTTATGGATGGAGCAGAAAAAGTAGATTATGAAACAGTATTGATAGGAGATTCACTAATTAGAGAATGTGCGGATATAATTGCAAGGGAAAATAGAAGTAGGTATGTAAGAGTATGTTTGCCTGGAGCTAGAATTAGGGATGTAGCAGATAATGTTAAAAAACAAGGTAGTAGAGATGTATATGTTATGGTGGGGACTAATAATTTATTAGAATCATCAGAGAGAATAATGGATGAGTATGTAGATTTGATTAGGAATTTGATTATGATTAAAGGAAGAGTAGGAATAGTTGGAGATGTATATGTTATGGTGGGGACTAATAATTTATTAGAATCATCAGAGAGAATAATGGATGAGTATGTAGATTTGATTAGGAATTTGATTATGATTAAAGGAAGAGTAGGAATAGTTGGATTATTACCAAGGTTTGACAAGAGTTATTTGTTAGATAGGGCATGTTCTATAAATGAGAGATTGAAAAAATTGTGTGAGAGAAATAATGTTATGTTTGTGGATGTGTGGGATTGTTTTATTGGAAAGAGAGAGTTATATAGTAAAGATGGGTTGCATTTAGGAAAACAAGGAAGTGAAGTTTTAGGGAGTTTGATTTATAAAGAATTTTTTTCGGGAAACTTATAAAGGGGGGTGGGTTTTTAAATTGTAATATTATTAAAAAGAATGGATGGAATATAAGAAGTAAGCAAAAGGAATTTGATTTTGATATAAATATAGATATGGAGAAGGAATGGGTTTGTAAAATTAATGGTAAGAAAGTAATTTATAAATGTAATGGAGAAGAAAGAATTTATAAAAGAGTAGTTAGGAAAGAAGAAATTGTTAAAATTGGGTTTTTGAATATGCAAGGTGGTAGGAAACCAGAAAAGTGGATGAAATTAAATAAAACAATTGAAAATGAAGAGCTTGAGGTATTAGCAATAGTGGAAACACATTTAAGAGAAGAAGAAGAACCTATTTTGGAACAGTTGGTATGGCAGGGTATAAATAGAAAAGAAAAAGAAAAAAGGGGTGTAGGTATAGGTGTTATATCAAAAAAATATTTAAATATTGTTAAATGTCAAGAACACTTGTGGTTTGAAATAAGGTTGAGTAGACAAGAATGGATGGTGGCTATAGTTTATATAGCTACTGGAGATAGTCAAATTATATTGGAGTGGAATAGTAACATATACGAATGTTTAGTTAAGGATATACAAAGTTTTAAAGAAAAGGGGAAGAGAATAATGGTTATAGGGGATATGAATGGACATATTGAAGAAATTGATGATGTAGATAATAAAAATGGACAGCTTTTAAAGAATTTTTGTCAGAAAGTGAATTTGAGTATTGGAAATTTATTAAATATTTATGAGGGACAATACACATGGTCCAGAAATAATATATTTCACACAATAGATTATGTATTGGTAGAGAAAGAGGGAATAAATAAAATACGGAAAATTAAGGTATTTGATAATGAAGAAAAAGTATGCACTAGTGATCATAATTTCATTGTAATTGAAATGGTTAGTAATGTGATGGAGAATAGAAATAAAAGTAGAAATAATAGTGAAAGATGTGGCTGGAGAGTAAATGATAAGAATAAGTTGGAAGAATATAAAATACAAGTTGAAGAAATAATGGAAGAGTGGGTTGGGGATGAGTATAAGGATCGGTGTAAGGAAATAGAAAAAGTTGCAAATAGGGTTTTAGGTGAGAATATTGAAAAGAATAAAAGTAATAAAAAAATTAAAATTAGTAAAAGTGTAAAAGAAAGGAAAGAAGCATGTAGAGAATATAAGTGTGCTATTAAGAATAAGGAAAGTGAAAAAGATATTAATGCTAAATGGGAAAAGTACTTAGAAAAGAAGAAGTTGGCTAAAATAGATATTTATAGAGAGAGAATGAAATTGAATAGTAAATTGTTGGAGGATATTAATAAAAGTGGAAGAGATGGAAGTAAAAAATTTTGGAATTATATTAAAAGGAGAAATATAGGGGAGAGAGAGTTAGTATTACTAGATGATGAGGGAACTGAGTGTAGTTCTAGAGAAGATTTAGAGAGAATCTTAAATAGTTATGTAATGAATATAGAAAAGATGTTAGATGTGAATGATAGAATATTAGAAAATATGAAAGAATATAGTAATGGGAATATTAGCTTTTCAGAAAATGAACTAAATGAGGTAGAGAAGAAATTGAAAAGTGGGAAGGCAAGAGGTTTAGATGGATGGGCAGCAGAGATGGTAATGAATTTGGGATATAGGGCAAAAGTAAAGTTATTATCCTGTTTTAATAAAATGGCACAGAATAGAGTTTTTCCAAGTAGTTGGAGTAATACAAGAGTAAGGTTATTATTTAAAGGAAAGGGTAAGGATCATAGAAAGTTGAATAATTATAGACCGATAGCGGTAACATCAGTTTTATATAAAGTTTTCTCATATATGGTGGCTAGTAAAGTTGTAAAATGGATGGAAGGGAATAATGTAGTGGGTGAAATGCAAGGAGGTTTTAGATTAGATAGGCATATAGGAGATAGTTTATTTGTAGTTACACAACTTATGGATATGAGTAGGAATGCAGATAAACAGTTATATATGAGTTTTATAGATATAGAGAAGGCATATGATAGAGTAAATAGAAATAGATTATGGATAAGTTTAGCAAATTTGGGAATGGATGAAGCTTTAATAGATATTATTAAGAAATTATATGAAAATAATTATTATATATATCAATTAGAGAATATAGAATCAATTAAAGTTAAAAATGGTGTGGTATTAAGGCAAGGATGCCCTATGTCACCTATTTTGTTTGTGTTGTATTTGAGTGAAATGGAAAGAGCAATAGAAAGATTAGGAAGAGGGATAGAGATACCGTTAATAAGTAGTAAGGGAGTATATATTTTGTCAGGTCTTTTTTTTGCGGATGATATATTTTTGTGTGCAGAAAAAAGAGAAGATATGTAAGTTATGTTGAGGACATGTGCAAGGGTGGGTAAAGAGATGGGGATTAAATTTAGTGAAGAAAAATCAAATATAATGATGGTTAATACTGAGGAAAGAGAAGATGTAGAATTTTTATTGGGAGATATTAAGTTAAGTGTGATGAATAGATATAGTTATTTGGGAATTATTTTAAGTAATCAGAAAAATTATTTGGATGAATGGGAGAAAAAATTGATAAATGAAGCAAAGAAAAGAAAGGGATTGATAAAGAAATTAACAGTATTTTCATATAATAAATATGATGTAGCTAGAATTATATGGAAAGGAGTTGCAGTAGCAGGGTTAACATATGGTAATGATGCATTATATGTTAGTAAAAAGATATTAGATTATTTAGAAAAAGCTCAAAGGGAAGTAGGAAGACATGCATTGGATGCAGAAGTATGGACAGCAAGGGAGGCAATTCAAGGAGAAATGGGATGGTCAAGTTTTCATATGAGAGATGCAAAAAGTAAAATGAAAATGTTTAGTAGATTGCAGTTTATGGATAATAAAAGAATAGCTAAAATAGTATTTAATTGGGTTATGAGTAAAGGGCAGGTAACAAGATGGGTGAAAAAGGTAATGCGGTATGCAAAAGAGTTGGATAAAGAATTTATATCAGTATATTTGTACAAAAGATGGGATGATTGTGTTAAGAGGATTATTGAGTGTTATAGTAGTAAGGAATGGAATAAAAGAATAAATTTATTAATAAAGACTAGGGAGTTAGAGAGATGGAGAAATAGTATAGAGAGTAAAAAGAGTTTTAATATATATAGAAATAAACAGAATATTAGGTGTGAGTTAATATATGATAATAGTAAGGAAAGTAGTTTATTGTTTAAGGCTCGAACGGGATCTTTAGCTACAAAAGAATATACATGTAAATGGAAAAATATGGATGATTTATTTTGTAAATTATGTAAGGAAGGAATAATTGAAAATATTAGGCATTTATTAATTGAATGTAAATGTTTGAAAACAGAAAGGGTACACATAATGAAGTTGTGGAAAAATAAATATGAAAAGAGTGATTATACAGAAAGTGAATTATTGGTTTTTATGCTGGGTTTGGGAAAAGATAAGGGGGATTTAGATATAAAGGTTATAGAGTTGACAAAAATTATGTTGTGGAAATGGGATAGAACAGATTATGGGTAAATTTAGAGTGGGGAATGTAAAAGAAAGTGGCTAACAGGTTTATCTGGGCATAATTGCTGAGATATTCTTGACTTCATTTAAGGAGAAGCCATAATACATCACATCACATCTGAAACTTGCAAGTGGTAAATTTATTTACGAAAGTGGCTGGAAATCGACAAATAAAAATACCTAAGGCAAAATATGTCCAACAAATACATTGAAAACTACAAATTATAAAAAAAAAAAAACAAGAAAATGCTAAAAAATTCAAATTATAAAAAAAAAATGATGAAAATACGAGAAAGAGCTACCCCCCACCCTAAAATCAAAATTTCTTCACTTAAATCGACAAATAAAAATGCCTCAGACAATATATGTCCACCAAATACATCAAAAATTACAAATTATTAAAAAAAACTAAGAAAATGCTAAAAAATTTAAATTATAAAAAAAAAACGATGAAAATACGAGAAAGAGCTACCCCCCCCCCCAAATCAAATTTCTTTACTTAAATCGACAAATAAAAATGCCTCAGACAATATATGTCCACCAAATACATTGAAAACTACAAATTATAAAAAAAAAAAAAACAAGAAAATGCTAAAAAATTCAAATTATAAAAAAAAAAAAACGAAAATACGAGAAAGAGCTACCTCCCCCCTAAAATGTGAAAATCCACAAAGAAGCATGGTGGACAAAGAGTGGGAAATACGAAAACATCAAATTATTTACCTTCAACATAAATATGCATCTAAGATCATATTTAAAAGCAATTAATTGTTCTCTGGCTTTCAAATTACTGCATATCTAAATTGAGCAATAATATTTAAATAATCAAAAAGCAATCCAAAAAAAGAATTACCAATCCCTCCCCCAACCAATCAAATTATAAAGAAATATGGCAACCACGGAGTAACTTTTTTAAAATGTACTAAATCTTATCAATATTTAAAAATTATTTAAGTAACAGATATAATAATAACTCATAACACAGATTAATACATAGTAAGTAATAAAAAAAAACAAAAAAATGCTATAAAATTCAAATTATAGAAAAAAACGATGAAAATACGAGAAAGAGCAACCTCCCCCCCCCCTAAAATTTGAAAATCCACAAAGAAGCATATCTAAATTGAGCAATAATATTTAAATAATCAAAAAGCAATACACAAAAAATAATTACCAAAGTCCTTCCAGTCATTTGTAGTAGGCACTTAAATGTGTTCAGCATAAAAATCCATTAAGAACATTATTTTGATTTAGAGTTCACATTTTAAATAGTAACAAGATTGAGTAACGGTGGTTATTTGGTCTAAAAAATACGGCAAAGATGGCAGAATTTTGAAGCTTTTAACACACTTGAATAGTAACAGAAGATTAAGTAATGATGGTTATTTTGTGGAAAAAAATACAGCAAAGATGGCAGAATTTTGAAGCTTTTAACACACTTGAATAGTAACAGAAGATTAAGTAACGATGGTTATTTTGTGGAAAAAAATACAGCAAAGATGGCAGAATTTTGAAGCTTTTAACACACTTGAATAGTAACTGAAGATTAAGTAACTGGTTATTTGATGGCAGCATTTTGAAGCTTTGAACACCCTTGAATAGTAACAGAAGATTAAGTAACAGTGGTTATTTGATGGCAGCATTTTGAAGCTTTGAACACACTTGAATAGTAACAGAAGATTAAGTAACAATGGTTATTTTGTGTAAAAAAAATACAGCAAAGATGACAAAATTTTGAAGCTTTTAACACACTTGAAAAGTAACTGAAGATTAACAGTG
Organism: Epiperipatus broadwayi; assembly: GCA_028023455.1. NCBI lineage: Eukaryota > Metazoa > Onychophora > Udeonychophora > Euonychophora > Peripatidae > Epiperipatus > Epiperipatus broadwayi. The sequence goes on from JAQFVV010012404.1 coordinate 8,055,011, forward strand.
TGTAACGGTATATAAATATGCCATTACATTAATTTGAAATAAAAACTTTTAAGTTCGCAAATAAAAATAAATGTATTAAAAAAAAACTAAACGCCCAAATTAAAATGTTTGTTAAACATATGTATTTGCACAGATGCAAAACTTTAAAAATTTTTTTTTTTTATAAATAAAAAAAAGTATTTGAACGTACTTTTTTGATAAAAAAATACAAGATTTAAATATAAAAATATTTTAATAAAGAAATAACGTAAGTAAAAATAAAAACAGATATTAATTAATTCCTGTAATCTATAAATGGAAATGATTGTTTATTAATTGAAAAGCAAGCTAGCCTTGGGGCTCTTGTGTAATTAAAAAGTCAGATGAAAATTAGATAAGAGAATAAAGAGAATTAGCTTGACTAATGGAAGCACCAAACCTCAACCCGGACCCTAATGAAAATGATGGATTAGTGATGTTTTGTTGGTTGAATCTGTGTGGATACTATAAAAAGAGAAATACAGTTTTCCTGATGGTTTCCAACTTGATTTGGTGAGAAGTATGGTAAGACGCACTTGTCGTTTTCTCTCACTTATTTAAAAAATGAAAAGACTGTGATACCATGAACCAGCTAATGCCACCTCCAGAACATTAGATCGATCTTCCAATGGAGACGTCGCAGGAATTAAAACAGGAACCTGGACTCTTCTTCCGTAAGCTATATGAACTGAACAATTGTTAAAATCATAAAATTAATTAAGAACTTTTGTCAAGAGTTGACCAGTTTAATAAACAAGCTAACCTAAATTTTGAATGGACTTTTATCTGACTTTTGTAAGTTTTCAGATCAATTAATAATGTTTAATTTTATATGTTTTGCATTTGATAAAAATCATTTCCATTTTTTTCCTATTGTATAAATTATTTAAATGCATGAAATTTAAGTTGGGTATAGACATTGCATGGATTCGTTAACAGTTAATTGTGTTGCTGTTTCATATTCGATTGGAATATATAGGTCATTGGTGTCATTGCGGCATCTTATGATGAATGCTACTGGGCTTCTTGTATTCTCTCTGCAATCGACGTTATCAATGACTTTGTATTTTGATCAGTTATGTTTATTCTGGAACGTTTTAACCGTGGAATCTATGCAGCCGATCTATACTCAACATTATAAAACAAATTTTATAAAATTCATCTGTGCGAACATATCTAAATGTTAAATTTAAGTTGGGCGTGAATGGCTATATAGTTTTGTAAAGTTATATTAAGGGAGGGTAATCTTAGGTTATTCATTTTGTAGTTGAATTAGGTCAATGGATTGGATATATTTGTGTAATTAGTAGATGTAGTATGAGTTTCGCTACATGCAGAATCGCTGTATACACTGTACCAACCCTTGGCCTATGAATGGGATTGTAAGCCGGCAAAAAGGACCACGGTCCCTTCCTATGGAGTTTTTATTTTATTGTTCTTCTTGTCATACAGATGTAACATTCCTATATTGGTCAAGAGTCAATGTCTTCTCTAACTATATTGTTCAGATGTCCATTCCTGACAGTATAGTATATATGTGCTGTTGTATTTTCATGCTACATCGAATACATAAATGTATCAGATGGATTGATGCCGGTTTGACTGCAAACTTTTGGCCTAAGGTTAAATAAGGGAAAGAATATTTTCTTTTCAAATGCAGATCTATATAGTATATTCATACTCGACCCTCTAAATAAAATATTAAACTCATTGCAATCTATTTAAATGTAAAATTAACAGTTAATATAAAAATCTAAAATGTTAAATTTATTCCTCAAAATTTAAATGATTCAAAATTTATATGTGCGTGAATAAATGTTTGTTTGTTATTTACTGGCAGTGGCTTTTATTTTTTTATATATACAAATTAAACAAGTTATTTCTTATCTCTGCGTCTCCACTGAGCTAGTGACAATGGGCTAACGATCTAAATATTTAAATAAAGTGGAATCTTAACAGCACATAGCTGCCTACTTTATAAATTTTTTTAGGCTCAAATGCCTAGATGGCACCCCTGTAGTGCAGATATCATAGATGCGGTTAGATTCATTCTCCACTTTCTTTTGGATCGTTATAAGTGGTTATTTGATGGCAGCATTTTGAAGCTTTGAACACACTTGAATAGTAACAGAAGATTAAGTAATGATGGTTATTTTGTGTAAAAAAAATACAGCAAAAATGGCAAAATTTTGAAGCTTTTAATACACTTGAATAGTAACTGAAGATTAAGTAACTGGTTATTTGATGGCAGCATTTTGAAGATTTGAACACACTTGAATAGTACTAGAAGGTTAAGTAACAATGGTTATTTTGTATAAAAAAATACAGCAAAGATGGCAGAATTTTGAAGCATTTTGGAACAGATTTTAACACAAATATTAAGAGAAAGATTAGATACCAGTGGTTACAGCAAAGATGGCAGAAATTAGTAGATTATAATTTAGAAATTTAGATTGATGGTATATTAATCGCTTGCAATATTGCATCGAGTAGATCTTCACCATCATGTAATCGTCGCCACATGAATTCATCTAAGTAGGAATCAAGATAACATGGAGCGCCCCTCTCTCATTTATTGTGACATTTTAAAAGCCTCCAAAGTCTTTCTACATTTTGGGTATGGGCCCCAGTAGTAGGATCGACAAAATTGTACGAATGATTCACTTTGAAGTGTTGGAAACCTTCAGCATTCAATACATCCATTTTATAGGCCTTCCAGCAGTCGGTATATATGATGGATCCTGGTGCTACATGTTCTTTAATGGCATCTAGAAGAACAGATGCTGTTCAATCTGGAATAGCAACAATGAAACACTCTTTCATTTCTCTACATAAACCACCAAATAACCACTGCTGTGTAAGAATTCTTCCCTGTTGATTTTTACATTTACTAAATAAAGTTTTGTCGACCTCTACAATTTTTCCTGCGCCTTCAATTTTGCAGGATGGGCGAGAGAGCAGACTTTCTTTACATGCTTCTCTCAAATATTGCTTCCATGCAACGACAGTATTCCTGTTCAAATCCAAGTCATTTTTCCCCGATTGCATGGTCAATTGGTTTTTGCTCCAATAATAAATGATTTGGATGGATGTGACAAATGACAATTTGCAGCCTTCCAACCAGGTTCCTTTCTGAAATGCTATGCGACATTGACATGCCTTACTGTTGCACTTCCATTGTGCCCTTGCATTTACATAAAGCTTCATTTCATGGCCATTAATATACACTCTTTGAGAAGGCAGAACATTTTTACTTTGGAGGAACTCCACTGCTTCAAGTTCTTTGTTTGGTAGATCCCAAACTTTCATTATGTTAAGTAAAATAAATGAATATCACAGAAAATTTCAGCTGCTACTGATATTTCAATGCGGGATTTTGAAATGTTGCCTCAAAATTTGCGCATATTTAATGTTGCATTCTTCTGCATCAGAAAATAATCCTTATTAACCCTGTCAAAAAATAAAAATTATCCCAACAACTTGTATTTCTAGCAGTACAAAATAATTAACACGTCATGATAGAACTAAGTAGGTATTTTAAAAGTCTACTTTAGTTACATTTTGATTAAATTTGTTAGCTTTGGAAATTACTTTTTCATGTAAAATGTCTATTACGTCATATTCATTTTGAAAGTACAAACTGTGATTTAATATATTACGGTGAAAAACAATTTCTTGAACCAAAAAAACTGGAACAATCCAATTGCCTACTATAAATGAAGGAAGTAATTGGTAATTATTTTTTGTGTATTACTTTTTAATTATTAAATATTATTAATGAATTTAGATATGCCGTAATTTCAAAGCCAGAAAAAAATTAATTGCTCTAAAGATAAATAATTTGATGTTGAAAGTCTTTTCTTTTAAAAATATTTAGTATATTTTTTGAAAATCTACGCCAACTTACTTTGTCAATTAAAGCTATTGTGGGCGGAGAGAGGGGACTTACTTTTGTAATTAGACACCTCACATTAAAAAATTTAGATGCATTTGCAACTTTATTTAAATACAACTCATCATTGTGCAAATGGTGTTGAACCGAATCTGGAACTAGGTAATTTCTCCACTTTTTCTTTTAAACTTACTATAATTATATTTAATTACTTACGATGTATTAATCTGTGTTATGAGTTATTATTGTATCTGTTACTTAAATAATTTTTAAATATTGATGATTTAGTATATTTTAGAAAAATTACTCCGTGGTTTCCATATTTCGTTATAATTTGATTAGTTGGGGGAGGGGTTGGTAATTATTTTTTGTGAATTGCTTTTTGATTATTTAAATATTATTACTCAATTTAGATATGCAGTAATTTGAAAGCCAGAGAACAATTAATTCCTTTTCAATATGATCTTAGATGCATATTTATGTTGAAGGTAAATAATTTGATGTTTTCGTATTTCCCGCTCTTTGTCCGCCATGCTTCTTTGTGGATTTTCACATTTTAGGGGGGGTAGCTCTTTCTCGTATTTTCATTGTTTTTTTTATATATAATTTGAATTTTTTAGCATTTTCTTGGAATTTTTTTATAATTTGTAGTTTTCGATGTATTTAGTGGACATATATTGTCTGAGGCATTTTTATTTGTCAATTTAAGTGAAGAAATTTTGATTTTAGGGGGGGGGTAGCTCTTTCTCATATTTTCATCGTTTTTCTTTTTATAATTAGAATTTTTTTAGCATTTTCTTGGGTTTTTTTATAATTTGTAGTTTTTGATGTATTTGGTGGACATATATTGTCTGAGGCATTTTTATTTGTTAATAAGTGAAGAAATTTTGATTTTAGGGGGGTAGCTCTTTCTCGTATTTTCATCATTTTTTTTTTTTATAATTTGAATTTTTTAGCATTTTCTTGGTTTTTTTTTATAATTTGTAGTTTTCGATGTATTTGTTGGACATATTTTGCCTTAGGCATTTTTATTTGTCGATTTTCAGCCACTTTTGTAAATAAATTTATCACTTGCAAGTTTCAGACCGGTTGTTGATGGTGTTGTAGCACCATCTGACGGCAGTAGTGCGGTCTCCAAACTACTACCTTTTTTTTAAATCTACCATTAAATGCTAAATAGTAAATTAAGAAATTGTTTATCTTTATTTTTGCCATGTAAATGACATCTTCTAGTGTGAATACTCTTTCCTATCAACTTTAGGGAATTGTACATAGGGGGATCCCCAAAGAAGATGGAACAGCAATAAATGGAATTGGATGATGAGGCTATTATGGATATGCTTGTATAATATTATAAATTAGTTAACTGGCTTTCTGGTCAATTTAATAGATTTTTTATATTTGCTTCTTCCATGTATAAGGGTTGGAATAGTGAAACATTTAATCATTGATATGGTAGAAATGCATTCTTGACACACAATTATATTGTTTTACAATGTTAAACAGTTTTGAATTTTTATCATGTTAATAAACGTCAATTTGCTTTAAATTAAACAAGTCTCTAGTTTATCAATATCATTTATACATTCATTCACCATCTAATAATTGAATATATATATATTCACACATTTAAATCTTATATAATAGTACTGTAATGTTTGGATGGATCTTTAAATTAATTGGAACCTGTATAGAGATGCAGTAGTTGCTATCTAGTAAATTCACCTCTGAGGAGAGCCGAAGGCAGAATTCTCTTTGAGTTTGAATACTGAGGCATGATGGAATCCAAAAGTGGGGTGAGGTATGGATGAACTAGTCCAAATTGTATCTAAATTTAATGTATAAACTTAGAGCTAGCCTGTTGTAGGTAGATATGATCATAGGTTAGGTACTTCATTGCGCTATTCATAGCATCCTTCTAGAAGACCTTAGGTCTGACCATAGTGAAGTGTGTTCCCCTTTTTCTGCTGGAAAACCAAGGCCATAACAAAGTCATGTATACTCATGCACTATATGGGCACTATGATGCAGAAAAAAATACATAATTGATGAGCTGTTCGTTTTTCAGGCCAAAGCTATACAAAAATGTCTTGTCAGTGGTTAATTCATTTGACATGCCAAAGGACTAAATCCCTTAATAAATCATATATAGGATCACTAAGTCCCATAATTCCAGAAGAGCCAAATGAACTGATAGCAGTAGATTTTTATGGTCCACTGCCACCATTCAGAAAGATAAAATACCTGTTAGTGGTATATGATGTATTTTCAAAGTGGGTAGTTGCTTACCTAGTAACTCAAGCTAATGCTCAAAATATTATCTACATAATGGAAACTTAACACTTTGACATTTATAGAAAAGTCAGTGGCAATTATTTCAGGCCATAGGATTCTATTCTTATCGACTGAATGGCAAAAGTAAATTGAGAAACAAGATGTCTTAACATCTATTCATAACCCTCAGTCCAGCCCATGTGAGCAGGTAATGTGTGAACTGGATCAACTGTTCAGGATTTATATTAAGTTAAACAAGAAGGAAACTATATAATTTGGACAGTTAATGAATCCACTAATTTTACTTCTGTTTAACTGCAATATGGAAAACGACCCACTCTATATAAGACAAAGTTCCAATCATGCCAGATTTAATAGATAGCAAAAGGGATAAAATTAGAGCACTACAACAGAAAACCAGAAAGAGTGAAATCAAAAAACAAACCCCAGGATTTTGTCATAAATTCCAAGTAGGGGATCAAGTAATGATCCAAGCTAATCCCATAAGTCATCCAGAAAATATTTACAAAAAATTTAAAAAGTTATATGAAGGTCCATTTCAAATTGTAAAGGAGTATGGTAATTATGCTTTTGTACTGGCAGTGGGAGCAAAAGAAAAGGGCACATAATGCTGGTCATTAAGACCTTTGGTCATATTACTCCAAATACTATAGCTTTGCTTTCGGTGCTGATGGTGGATAGATGTTCTTATAGATTTAGGGATGTGGTGTTCATGATGCCTCCAAAATTTTATCTCAGTACTGCACCTAAAGATTTTAAACTTTTTCCGAATAAAAGCAGAGGAACAGGGTTTTCTATTATCCTGAGTTCTACCAGACACAGAACTGTATCATAGGTCTGGAGTATTCAAAGTAAATGAGCAAGGTATTCCACTTGGCCAAATTCCTTTGGTCATTTTTCTCAATATGTCCTCTGGGTAGTAACCTGCATTGTAAACTTGTGTTCTGCAGACATTTTCTGTTCATCATGGTGCTAGAAGGCATGCATGTTATGTCAATAGTCACCACATCTTCTGAAATAAAATTATATAACAAAACGGCAATTACTTTTGACCAAATAGCCCATATATCAACTTGTAAGTCTGCAAATGTTAATGCACAGTTAACCATGACTAGCATAAATTTTTGTTGTAGTGAAATGAAATTGAATGAGTCAAACTAAAATTTCCGGAAAGGGATTTAACTCAATTTCATTTTCCATATAAGACTGGGGTAATTTAATCTGTTGGCTATGTAGCTGCATTAAAAATAGATAGTTGGCAGCATGTTCCTCAGATTCAGTTTAGGGTTATTTAATTAATGGAGAAAATATTTAATTTTCTCATACATATTTTTTTATAATGCGATTTTATTTAAATAGTTTAAATTTCAAAGTGATAGTATGAACATTCTTAAACATTAAATTTGTTAAATATGATTTTAATGAGAATATTTTAATAAATTATAAATAATTGTAGATGGGAGAGAAATTTATAAAATAATAGTTCTTTTTTTTTCTTTCTCCTATAAATATATACTAAGAGAAAATAATTTTCCTCTTTTTTATAAATTATTTAATAATTATTAATTTTAACTTTTTAAGAGATATAAAGTTTTATATTTAAGAGTATTTTTAAAAAGAAAATAAGATTTTAATACTTTTGTAAATTTTCTTTTTAATTAGAATTATTTTTTCTCTTTATCTTTTTTGCAAGAAAATTTTTTAATTAGAAAGGAATGCCGAGAAGTTTATTATGTTAATTCAAGTTTTTGACATGTTTTTCAATGCCTATGATTAAGGAGTGAAGTAACTAAACAATTGTATTTGTAAAAATTTACATAATTGTTATAAAAATTATCTGTTTAGAGACAGATTATGATTTAATTGGAGCAAGATTGTTCTAGAAAAAAAATAATGGGAGTGTGAATAAGTCAGAAGACCCAAGTGTCTAGTAAGAAGAAATTATTTCTTATGTAGTTGTTGAAGGGGAAAAGACAGTAGAAGAAATTATTCCTAACTTAGTTCTTGAAGAGAGAGCAGCCAAGTCTTAATCCAGCTGCCAAGGAAGAAAGAAACAGAAGTTTATATAAGCTATTGCATAGTATAAAAAGTTTTAAACAAGCTTTTAGCATCCTAGGAGTTTAGTCATAAAAATGGTTTATACAATGAAAACCATGATAAAATCACTAAAAACTAGTAATCAACTTCCTCCATTGTAACCTGCCTTCACTGGATTAAAAATATAGGGAAGTTACCCCTAAAGTAATTTGCAACCAAGAATATGAGTCTGTCTGTGTTTATTAAGAGAAAATGGATAAAATTTTGCTGTTGTTAATCTGGAAATGAAATGCTGCACACCAGAAAAAGGACACATTAATCATGTTCATGTGTAGATACCTTCAAGAAAACTCAACTGGAAATTATAATTGGGAAGAAAGACTCCACATATAAAAATAAAACCATAATTAAAAGTATTTTTTGTGTGCTCACTGTATTTTTGTTAATAGTAAAAAAAAAAATTATATAAAAATATTTTTTTTTGTAACAATTTATAATTTTAAATAGTTTCATTAATGTTTTTAAATTGTAAAACATATTTTTTCAATTCATTTAATTTTTGTTAAACTTAATTTTTTGTGTGTGTGAAATATTACTTTCCCTCCCTAAAAACTTAGCAAAAAGTTAAACCAAATCAAAGATTGTTATCTTTGATTTTGAAATGTTATTTCTTCACCTCTTAGTTATTTTAAATAACATAATTAAAAGTTAATTTATGAATAGAAATCAACTGATTCATTATATTTATAAAAATATATTTTTGATGAAATGTTTAAAATTTCATAGTCATGTCATTTTTTTTTTTTGTTATTCAATTAGTTTTTTAAACAATTGTTTTAAAACTATATTTTAGTCTTAATTTCTTTATTCTATCCAATTTCTGTTTCATAAATTGCAATGTGCATGACTTTCTTTCATGACAGCGTAATGGTATATGATTTTTTTAATGATCCTAATAAAACTATTCATAATAGGGTAAACCTAGGAATTATTTGAAGTGATTTATAATAAACTGTTTTATTTTTTTATTTACCTCTTGCTTACATAATAGTGTAGAGTTGTTGTTTCCTGAGCTAGATTTGTGCATAAGTTATATGGAATAGGGGTTTATATTTAGTGTTATGGACATCCACGTGATCTTGAAAATTGGCACAAAAGGGATATCCTTTAAAGTCCATGTGCTGCATTTCATTTTATTTAAAAATTTAGTTTATAGTTGGCTGGTACACTAATGGTATTAAGTGAGCAGAGCATTAATGATGGTCAGGATGTTTTTAGTATCTCAGCATTATTTGACTTATTGTTGTATTTTGATTTTTAAATAAAAAATAAATTTTGTTTAAGCTGTATTATTATATATAAAATAGAACAAGAACATTATATTGCTAATTGATTTGGTACAAAATATCACTGTGACTTGCAAAACATCTATCTCAAAGGCGTTTAATTAATCCCTACTCAGTGAATGGCATAGAAAAGGTAACACAATAATACCAAATTCTGTACAATTGACTAGGTATCAAATTTGATTACAGTACACCCTTGGTAATTGATTGAACTAAAACTCAAAAAATTTATTAGAATTTTAAAGGAAAACACATCTATAAAAATTATTAAAGAATAGAATACTATTCGTTATTAATTTTAAATAATTGTTGTAGATATAAATTAGAAAATTACACATATAAAATATAACAAATATGTATTTATAGATTCATTTATTTTTATGAAATAAAATGAACATTATATTAACAAAATAAAATATAATTCTTTAACAAATTATAAAACATATAAATACAAACTTAGTTTTACTTACATATACCTCAAAATAAAAACAAATAATTACAAAAAAAACTTAACACAAAAATTATATTAATATAATATTCTAATTTATTTTGTATTTTAAGTTCAATATTACAATCATTTAAGTATTTTTTTAGATTTGTATCTAGTAAATCTGGCTCCATTCACAACGACCTATTTGTGTGAAAAAATGTTCTCAACTGTAACAGCTATTAAAAACAAGTATCGCTCTCAGTTTGAAATAGAAGTTCCTTTGAGTATTCTGCTGATATCATTGGAGCCAAGGATTAATAAAATAATTTTAAACCAAGAGCAGCAAATGTGCACTAATTTTTAATATATATTACTATTATTTTTGTGTTAAAATTAAAATTATTTATATGTAAATAAATATATATGTATATCATACTCAATGCTCATATAAAAATTATATTAGTGGTCCGCAATATCTAAAATATTGCTGACCACTGATACAGATCACATAATAAATTTTATTGATAATACTATTGCTCTAGAATCACAACAGAGGAAACTCTTCCCAGTCACTTTTTATTAGGCTATTCCAAAGTGAGTATACATGTTTAAGAGCAGAAATGGTGTATTACAGGGGTCGGCAACCTATGGCACTCATGCCATGCTTGGCACATCAATGGCACTATAGTAAAAAAATATTTTTTAATTACAGCATCTTTTTTTTTTGTTTTTACATTCAACATTGAATTTATGATTAAATCTTTATTTATCAGAAAATAATACACTTGACTTCATTTAAAAGATATTTTTGTTTGCAAGCGAAATAAATTCTACATATTCACATTTGGTTCTGATAATATTAAAAAATGATATTGTAATCCAAAAAAAAGCTTTTAAGTTATCAATTCTAGAAAGCTATTTTTGGTAGTTGAATGGTAAATAATCGACGCTCATTGGTGGCGCTTCTTTCAAAAAAGAGATTTTCGTGGCATACTGACAGAGAGATTCCCAAAATGTCCCACAAAAGAAGAAAACGTGATATTCGCTTTTTTCAAGACTATTGGACAAATGAATATGGATTTGTACAGCAAAAAAATCATGCTGTGTGTGTACATTATGCTTGAAAGTATTGTAAGTGTACAAAAACATTATCAAACTAAATATGTGTTCATGATTAAAAACTCAGATGAGAAAAGTGAAGCTCTAAAAAGAGCTGTTTCTGCCTTTAACAAACTAATTATTCTAGTCAAATAATTGGAACCCAAAATAAAGCCATGGAATGTAGTTATACAATTGCTCGTTGTGTGGCTTTGAAAGGCAAATCTTTCACAGGTGGACAATTCATCAAAGAAACGTTTACGAGAAGTGCTGAAATCTTATTCAGTGATCTACCAAATAAACAAACGATACTGTCTCAAATTCGAGAAATACCAGCTTCTGTAAGATCAATTCAAAGAAGAATAACTGATATGACCAAAAATGTAAAATAAAACAGAAAACCAGTTTACAACAAGCTGTTGTTTTCAGTTTGCTGTTGATGAAAGCACTGATGTAAATGATGTGGCGCGTGTAGCAGTAGTTGCACGATATTGTGGCAACAATCATATTTATGAAGAATTGTGTTGCTTGATTTCTCTTACTGGTATAACAAAGGGACATTATTTTGAAAATCAGAAAATTAACATAAATAAAATATTTAGTGTTACTACTGATGCCAGCCATGCAATGGTCGGAAAGGAAAAGGGATTTGTTAAACTTCCTGAAAATCATATTAAACATCGAATATTGAGTTTCCACTGCATTATACACTAGGAAAATTTAGTTGCAAAAATCTCATCACAATGCTTGAATTCTGTAATGGACACTGTCATTAAAATAATTTTCATAGTTTCTCATTCTTCATTAACACATAGGCAATTTAAATCCCTTTTGCAAGAAATGAATAGTGCATATATAGACCTTCCTCTATACAGCAATGTTCGTTGGATTAGTTGAGATAATGTCTTGAACAGGTTTGTATCATGTCTGAAAGAAATCAAGATGTTTCTTGATGAAAAAGAACATTATCTGGAAATAAATGATGAAGACTGGTTATGCAAATTGATGTTTCTGGCTGATATAACTCAACACCTGACTGAGTTAAACTTGCATTTGCAAGGGAAGAGTCAAACAGTACTAGAACTTTTTGAATATTGGAAAGGATTTGCATCAAAATTAGATATCTTTTGCCGTGATATTACCACTAACACCTACAAGTACTTTCCAAATGTCAAGGCCCATGCAAATCAATTTAATATTAACAAAGATGAACTTCAAAAATACATTGAAGCTCTCAGAGAAGAATTTTCCAAACGATGTGAAGACTTCCAAATACACACACCCATATTTTTTTCCCTCATCAAACCTGACTTAATTGATTTAAAGATGACTCCATTTGATATATCTCTTTTTGAATGGATGGAAATTGATAGTTTTGAAATGGAATTAATCGAATTAATGTCATCAGAATTGTGGAAAACTAAATTTGTAGAATTGCGGAAAACTCTTGAAGGGATACTGTATAGAAAAGTTGGCTGTCATTCTCACTTGTTGAATATCATTACCTGAAAGATTTAATTATTTGAAAAAAAACTGCTTGTGCTCTGCTTTCGGCATTTGGTTTAACTTACTTGTGTGAACAAATTTTCTCACATATGAAAAATATTTCGAGTTCACAAAGAAGTTGCCTAACACCTGAACATTCAGAAGCATGTGAGAAGCTAAAAGTGACCAATTACATACTTGACATTGAGCAAAGAGGTACAAGGGCAAGGTTCACATTAATTTATTTTAATAATAAAAAATGGCTAATCATGTTAGAATTCATGATATTTTTTTCTTATTTAAATTATATATTTTGTATAGGTAAAAAGTTGTAATTTATAATTACTAAAAATTACAAATTTAAAAAAAGGTACTTTTCACATGATTCTAAGTATTTTAAAATACTGAATGATCAATAATACAAGATCCAGTTATAATGGACTTCAAAAATATATATTATATACTATAATATTATATATAACTTTGAAGCCCATTATAACAACCAATTTTGATAATATAATAAGATTGGCAAAATCATGTCGGCATGCGGAATAATATTGTAATATAGGTTCAGCACCACACTATTAAAAGGTTGCTGACCCGTGGTGTATTATATTAAAACTATTTTATTTAATATATATTCTGAAATTAACTGAATTATTCATTCCTGCTTTGGTTTTGCAACATGTCATTTGTTTTCAAATGTATATATCAATCTTGGCTGAAAATAACAAATTTAAATGTTTCATATATTTCATCATAATAATAATTTATTTATCATTGTAATAACTATGCACAAAGCAGCCAACTAGTGATGTGGATAATCAAAAATGAGAAGCAAATGTTATTTTAAGAATAATCTGTTAAATAAATAAGCAAAAATTATGTACTGCTAAAATTGAACAGTAGTATTTGGGGTTTTATACATGTAAAATCACCTCAATACAGGTATTAACAACTATTTGCTGCTACAACCGCATATTCCAAACTTCACACATCAGGGAGTGTGTTCTCAGAGCTATGAGGGTTTTTAGAAAATAGAAAAATGTTGTACCCAATACTTGCTTTACTATGTGCATAAAAATAACAGACAAATTAATAAGTAATAAAATAATTTATTAATAAATAAAAAAATAAATTAATAAGAGTATTATTTGTAAATTCCCTCTTGAATACTTTTCCAGATGGTTATCAGAACAAAGGTTCAAATCTTTTCTCTCTGCTTGCTATAACTTATCACATATGTATATGAAAAAGAAATTATTTATTTCAATGCAACTTTCATTGAAATAGTTTGTCATATTATTCTGGGTGAATAATTTAAATTTAAAGATTTTATTATTCTCATTCTTTCATGAATAAAATATAATGTCTTATTTGACCATCAAATTCATTTTCATTCTATATTCTTTTATAGTTCAATATGTTTTGTTTTATTTATTTATTCATCTTAAATATCCAAAAATATAAACATTAAAGCTTCTCCCTTTTAAACTATCTTACTGTTTTGTCTTGAAAATCTTCCTTTGAATATTTTTGCTCTTTTATATATATATTAATATCTTTGCTCTTTTAATTATTTTCACACAAACATTAAATATAGTTATAAGTAGTGTTAGTATTTCATTTTGCTTAAAACTATAAACTTTCTAGGCAATTTATTTGCAAGATTCTTTTTCTTTCCCTTTTTAGCAATTTTTAATAGTTAGCAGGGAAAACACTGGACAACGCACCGAGGCTAAGAGCTGATATGTTACTTGCTTCGGTCTAGGGCTTCATATTAAAATAATACCAAATATAATAAATATTTCTTTAACTTTCAATAAACCAAAGTAATTTTAAAAAATTGATACTTATATAATTTTTAACTTGATAGTTAATTCTTTTCCTCTTCTACTGAGCAAGAGAAAAAGAGAGCCACTTATACCCTTTGCATAATTACAAAATCTTTTTGCTTTATTTATAAATTTTTGGGATTGTCTCCTCCTCTAAAATTAATTGAATGAATATATCAGCATGTATTTACCAAATAAATAAAATCTTTATTCACACAATCATTTTCTGCACATGAATATTTCATTCATTGTTTATTTCCATTTTGTATGTATATACATGTATAACTAAACACGTTATTTTATAAAATATACTTGCAAAGTAACTTTGGCATCACTATGATAATAGCTACAATCATAAATTTGATCTACATCCTCAATAATTTTTTACATGGGGTCTTTTCTAATGATTTTATTATTTCTACCATAGTTCTCGACATTTTTTAAATATTCAGCCTCATCTGCTGTTACTGGATGAGACTTTATGCAAAGAAGCATAGGCAAGTTAATGATGAAATGGATCTTTTTTATTAAAAAGTCTATTCAGAGTTTAAATATATTAATTTATCTTTTTTATAAAAAACCAATAACATTATTTAAAGTTTTTCACATATGAAAATTTAGAATGGAATTGCAATCAGTCTTTGTTTTTGATGGCAAAATACTTGTTTAAAAATAAAATGCCTTTCATTCATAAAGATAAGACAGCCAGAATGAAAAAAAAAGTTTAAGGAATCTTCTAATGCAGGGGTGGGAAATTTTTCTACTAAGGGCCATTTGGATATTTATATCATTCGCAGGCTATACAAAATTATCGATTTAAAAATTAATCTATATTTGATCAAAAATTTTAAATAATTTATTCCTAATCATTGGAGATGGTCAATCTTTTCAACTTTCAGATCAATTTCAACTTTTTTTTAAAAAAAATGAGGATCACATTTTTTTATATAAATTAAAAATAATATAACATCATTATTATTGATTATTCCACATTTAATGACATTTTCCAATTTACCTTGTAACTATTCTTCATGACATATTTATATTCTCAAATGTCTTTTTGTGTTCTGGACAGATTAATTCTACAGCAACTAGATATGCTGTCTTTTATAAACTCCAGAAAATTTTGAACTTTTTTTTTTAAATAATGTAACTTTGTTTCCACAGAATTTTCTGTCTTGTTTGCACTTTTTATGAAACCTGTCCGCTATTTGATGCTTCTTTTCAAGTTTTCTATTTTAAGACCGCTTCCCCAACAATTTTGTTGTAATTATGTTTTGATAAACATTGCCTCTTAATATTATGTTCTTTATTAATCAAAATACTTTCTAGACATTTCAGGTACATCGATTAACTATTTCTTTCTATAAAAAAAAATATGTGTTGGTTCATTTTTTTTAAATGCACACATCTGTGTCAATTTTTTTTATTCAATATAACCATCCTAATATATATAAAAAAAAAAAGGCAAAATAATAAAAATAAAATGCTAGTTTTATTTTTGCTAGTATACATTTGTCTTTAAAACTTGCTATAAAAACAAACAAAATGACCTCAGCATTATAGATTAAATCCACTAGATAAACCACACAATATAATTTGTTGGAATATTGCACCCCTGATAGAATGAACTAAAAATATAAAAGTTGAAGAAAGAAAATATAGTTAGGAAAATAAATATATTTTTTTATTTAATTCAAAATTCACTATTTGCCCTGTCTTTAAATAGAAATTTTATATAGAAATACTTTATCTATGTATTTAAAAATATCTATGGATTGTATTGAGTGCTTGTGAGTGCTAGACTTGACCCACAAGCCAGAGGTTCCCCAATTTTGTTCTAATGTTATTATTTAAAAATGACTTTGTATAATTATTCAATTTTTGATGTATTAATATGATTTATTTCTTAAAGCTGATCAGTGACGTGTCAGCGTACTTTAATAAATTATATATTTTTAAATTAAATATTTTAAGATTTACAATTTGTTTTTGTTTTCTTTTTTTAAGTCTGAAATGAATACTGAATATGAAGAGAATCTTCAAGCAGCAAAAAAAAGAAAACGATCACCAAATGTATCAAAAAAACAGAAGGTATCAAAAAAAAAATAGATCCTAATATTGAAATTCTTTCACACGAGTTTTTTTTTTTTTTAATTAAGAAAAATAAATGACTTTGTAATTTGTAAATATTAAAATATTTGTATAATTAAATTTAAACTTTTTAATAATAAATTGAATTGACTTATTATTTTCAATTTACAATGAAGTAATTATTATTGAGTGGGCTAATTTAATGTGCATTAACTATTACGACAAAGATAATGTGTAATGCTCCCATGTTCAAAGATATATTTAGTTTACACTTGATCAAGTTTTTAACTGTCAATTGTGATCTATCAATAATAATGTGATTTTAAAGAATTTTTTGTTTAAAAATATAAATATTTTAAATGATCTGTTACATTTCAAACAAATTCATATTTAAATTTTAAAAATCTAATTATATTTAAATGCAGACAATCCAATTTATGTAAGTAAAATTTTTAAGTCTACTTGATATATTTAATGTAGATATATGATAACCTGTCACACGAATTCAGATTACCAATAGTGCATGTCCGATTATCATTTACATTTTTCTCTTTATTATATTTTTCAATTTATGGAAAATATACAAAAACATAGTGAATCAGTTTTGAATATTATATGGAAAATGTAATTCACAATTTCCTAAACATACAAAAATTTATATTTAACAATCAAAAATTTGAAACATGGACTTCACACAAAATAAAAATTGCATACATAAGCAATGAACAAATCTATTTTCAATAACTATTGTCTCTTTGAACATTTTTATAGTGAAGAAACATTAAAGAATTATTTCTTGCTTTAGCACTTTTTCAAGTTCAAAAATAAAACTAAAAATTCTTAAGTATAATTATTATTTTCCTTTCTTATATGCAAGTATTACTTTTTCTTTACAATTATATTAATGAAATAGTATGACAACAGATTACTTAATAATGATATTCATTCAGATAGCATTTACTGATTATATGAATAAATAACTTAAAAATTATAACATTATTTGAATAGACCAAAGAAGACGATATATTTGATGAATTTGTTGAAGATACTGGACTTCTTCTTTTTAATCTAATTTCTATTACAACTGATAAACTTCTCGTACTAGCAATGTATTTAAATGGTTTCATTTCTTTATGTAAAAATGACAATAAATATCCAAAAGATATTTGTTTCAATGTTATTTTTTGGAGATAAAGATGATGTCAGAGAATTTTTATTATACAATGTTTACTAGTTCAATAGAAAAAATTTTATGACATGATTTTCATTCACAATTAAGTGAGCAAAAAGACTTCCTATAAAGAATATTCATTATGATTTGCTTTCAGTTTATGATAAATGTTATATATATATATATATATATATAATTCATAACTGGGTATAGATAATATAGAGAATAAAAAACAAGTGTGTAAATGACTGAAGATTTCTATATTGTGATTCTAATATCGGTATGGTGATAGAAAAGTATACACCATCAATATAGGTTTATAAACTGTTTTGATATTCTACTTCTGAAGAGTAACTCACAATGGACTAGCTCAATAAATACCAATAATAGCAATTCTGGCACCAGTTTGTATTGAATCCATTTGGTCATTGTGCAAATAGAATATCACAGTGAGTTTAGGCTGAAGGCAGGTCATCTGATGATTGCTGAAGTTTCACTACTTGCTTATGAATCAAAACAAATAGGTGATTAATATTGCAAATATGGACCATATCCTTAATCCGAAGTTATTCCAATAGGTTCTATTTGGTCCACTTGATCAGAACTTTCTTTATCTCATTCTTTCACTATGACTATGAAATCAATGTTTTACTGGTATATCATTTATAGAAGTAAGTATCCTAGCTATTCTGCAATTCAGAATTCCATAATGCAATGGTGTACTCAAGTCAATCTCAACAAAACTTACTCTCTCTTCCAGAAGGAGCAGGATTGGAAAAAAAATTTATTATGGAGTTTATGTCTAAAAATAAATTTTTATGAAGAAAACTATTCATCTCCATTGTTACTATCTGTTATAATTTGAAAAACCAATGGATGTTGGATAGTTGTTCTTGAATCCATATTTAGTGTATTCGTGTCTTTTGGATCTAATGCACTTTCCATTTAGCAATCACTTTTTTTTTAGTATATGATCCACTAGTGGTTATCATCATCATACTCTAGAGAGAGTCATAAGATGTTATTGGCATTAACTTTTCAAACCAAAATATAGCTGAGACATACAATTGTTATATAACTAAAGTGCTAAAATATGTAGACATTGACCTAGCGTCAAATCTATAAGTGAATTAGCATAAATTTAAAACTTTAGGATTTTTTAAATTTCAGATTATTTGTTGAATAATACAAAGGAATAAACAGGTGACTGCTAGATATGTATGTGCATTATTTCCCGCTTTGAATCCTGGTCTTTACTGATGAACACAAAAGGGAGAAACCAGTCTGGAGATAAAGATTTTATAACACTATATCATCTGGTTTCTACTGATTACTCATTCAATCTTACAGTAAATGACTCTAGAATCGACGCTGATGGACCCACCCATCCCTCTTATAATGCTGTATTGATATAAAATTGTTTTATATATAAAAGGTATTGTGAAAATATCAATACATATTAAAATGAATACAGTACTAATTATTTAATTCTTACACTCATTGGAAAATGTTCATTTTTTTTTTTTTTTTGATTATCAATGATAAAATAAAAATGCTGTACCAATCAATATAAAAGTTAAATGTAATAAAGTTCTAACAAATATTATTCCAATATTGTAAGTAAATATTTACATTTAGTATTTGCTTTAAATTTGCAGTGGCAAAAGTGTGAGTTACAATAAAGAGGTGTATATTATTTAAATTGTATAAATTAGCAGACTAATGGTATTGATCCTGTAATAGCATTTCAAAAACACTAATATAAATAACTACAAATACAATCACTAGATACTATGTGAACCAAGAATAGCGCCATAAGCTCAGCAAAATTGATAGAACTAATTAAATTCTGTGGAGAAACAAATCATAAGACCACTACCAAAATTAAATCAGTTTTTCCATCAATATAAATTAGCTAGGAACTAGATACATGATGCATTATATACTTTACGAGATCATTTTTTTCTGATTATTCCATCTATACATCACAGTATCTCTAACAAAATACTAAAAAATCAGAACCTCTATAATAATTTATTACAGAAGCAAGTATAATTAATAAAGATCTTTAAATGAGTTTTAACTGTTGAAATATTTATATGGTATAATAAATTTAATCTTGGACTCATTTTCCAATTATCTGATTATTTAGCATAATATTATAGGCTGCTTGGATGTAATAAAACATCTGTGCTATTTGTAATTGGTGTGAGATAAAATATATATTTGACTGTATTCACTTATACATATGAAAGAATTTAAATATTCAATTTTATGTACTGATATAATTTTTAATATATATATAAATAATGTCCGATATATTAAAAATCTCATATGTTAAGAATAAATACATGCATAATACTGAAGTGTCTTCTATATAACTAAATATGAAAATAATTTGTTCCATAATTGCCATGTCCCTCAAAAGTAATACTCAGCCAGAAATTAGTAGATATAAAAACATATCAAATAACTTACTTGAAAATGCTCTTATTATGAACAAGCCACATACAAATATATCTGGAAGTTTAAAATCTATTGGTGATAATAAATAATACATCAAGTACATACATAATCAGAAAAATATTGTACATTCTATGGTCAAAGATTATTAGATTTGGATTATTTCATTTTTCCCTCTTTTTGATTTTTTTAATATAATTTAAACATTTCATAATTTTAAAAAAAAATTAAAGGGGAAACTATGATAAAAAAAATATGCTTTAAGCAGTGGTATAATAGTTTATAGTTATAAAATTTATACAAATATCTCTATTAATATAAAACACACATCTTTAAGAACCTAAAAATTGCTATACTTTATCAAAAGTTAAATAATGAAAATTTTCAACAGTAAAAGCATTTCCGATATTTTTGTTATTATAAGTAAGAGTAACAACAATTAATGAAAAAATGGCATCACTTGGTATTTAGGAGGTCAAGTGACCAAACAATTTTTTTTTTTCTCAGAAATTAATCCACGAATCTTCAGCTCTCAAGTCTGCCACTCTTTTAACTACTAAACTGATCACGACAATATAGTGTCTGTATGCATTTAAAAAAAAAAAACCTAAATATTTAAGTAGTTTTATCATAAATTAATTTTTATTTACAAACCATATTTTTAACTAAAAAGAATTGTGTGATTAAAATAGTTTTTCAAAAAAAAATTTATCTTAATGATGAATTGCACCGAGACTTTATACATTTTTTAAATGTATATTAAAATGGGAATTATACAAATTTTACTCTTCTAATTACACAATTCATGAATTTTACAAATATTCAAAAAACATTAATTTTTAAATTTATTATAAGACAGATTTTGTTTAAAAACCAAATCTAAATAAATTTGTTGTTTTTTTTTTAAAAAAAAAAATCACAAAAAGGCATAATATATACAAATCTATTGTCCATTTATACATAAGATAGAAAAAATTGTGTACACCCACAATATATCATACACACAAGAGTTACAATATTAAAATATTTCTTTGGTCATCAAATAAAAAGAATCATCACAAGTTATACAATTTGTTCGTATTGCTATCTCTTCTAGTCACAGTATTCTCCTTCAAATAACAATTGCACTGACTTTTTAAAAGTTTGTCACTGAACAATAAATTCTTTATAATTACGTAAACTTTTAAGACTTTTTTTCAGAGCTCTTGTAAGGTCAGATGGCTGAACTAAGATAGGAATGTCTTTCCCTACTGCACCAAGCCGTTCTTGAACCTAGCAAAAGAACATTTTAATTATGGTAACTTTTATTTAACATAAAAATATTTTAAATGATGGAAAAATGAATGCAATGGTTATAGCATCTAATAATAATAGTTTGTTTTTATTAAACTAATGAACTATATAATATATAATTCAGAAATTAATTATTAACTTCTGAATTGCAAACTATTACAATACAAGGCTTATAGTGTCATTCAAATTTTTATATATTGTAATGAGATTTGGAGTTTGCTATTAACTGAAAGGAGACCCTTAGGAACCGAGCAGGGCAAATTCCTGATGTCCACTCCATACGTTCTTGTCGTTGCAGCTGTTATTACTATGTGATTATTCATATGGTATATGAACATGGATGGGCTGCTCACCAACACGCATTAGCCAGCATGGTGATTTTATTGGCTTTTTACCTTCGAGTTTAAGATCAAGAAACACTATGATCTTTCTTCTCAGTTGCCTGATAAGGCAGAATGAATGTTTGTGTAAATGATAAATATTTTTCCAATACACAAATACAATTATAACAGACAAAAATAAATCATGGCCCTTATTTCCAGGAGATTGTAAAGTCAGCAACTAAGGCAGTGGTTGGTGGCTGAAGACGGAGGGTGCTAAGAATCCCCTGATTGCGGACCCAGGCTGCCATTTGATGATTACTTTTTATTTAGGTACTTACAACTGCAGATCATTTTCAAATGAAGGAGGATTGCAAGAATATTAAATGGGACATTATTGAACGTTGTGAAGTTAGAAGAAAAGGTGAAGAAACAATTGATTTAAAAAGTGGACATGTACTCTATTATAAAGGCACAAATATTGGAAATACAAGTGGAGTAGGAGTCATTATAAATAAAAAGTGGAAGAACAACATTGTGGAAATTGATGATGTATCCGACAGAGTGGCAAGATTAGTTATACAACTTAATAGCAGATACCAAATGCAGATAATTCAGGTTTATGCCCCAACAAGTTCTTATAGTGATGAAGTAATAGAAGATTTTTATATGGATGTACAAAAGGCTTTTGATCAGAGTAAACAACATTTTAAAATTGTTATGGGAGACTTTAATGCTAGAATTGGTAAACAAATGAAAAATGAAAGAGTTGTAGATAATTTTGGTTATGGTAATTGAAATGCGAGAGGACATAGACTTGTGGAGTTTACAGAAAAAGAAAAACTTTATATTATGAATTCTTTTTTTGAGAAAAATGTTAAACGGACATGGACATGGAAGCATGCAAATGAAGGTACAGAAGAATTGGATTATATTTTGACTAACAGAAAATACATATTTCAAGATTGTAATGTTCTTAATAAATTTAACACAGGAAGTGATCATCGATTAGTAAGATGTAAGATACATGTTAATGCAAAACTAGAGACAAAAATTATTAAGAAAAACAATATTTACAGTTGATATTCCTAATCCTTAGAAAGATTCTAATGAATTTAAATTAAAACTTACAAATCGATTTTACTTCAAGTATTAGTAGATTTTGAACATGATTCAGATTTGAATTAAATTAATCTGAAAATAACTGATAGACTTTTAACAACTGCAGTAAAGATAGCTGGTAGAAAAAAAGCAGCAATTGACCAATAAAATTTCTACTGAGATTAGAGAATTTATGAAGATATACAAAAATGATGCATTAAAAAGGTTTGAATATCTCGAATTTTGTAAAATGGTGCGGAAAAGAGTTGAAAATGATATAAGAAAGTATAACTGTGAACTAGCAAGGAAAGCTGTAGAAGAAAATAAAAGTCTCAATAATGTAAAACAACATTTTGGTATTGGTAGGAAATTTATATCTGCAATAAGAAAAAAAGATGGAATTATTTCTAAAAAGAGAGATGACATCATGAAATTGGTAGAAGACTTATCAAGAATTATATAATAATAAAGAACAAGTACCTCCTATATCTATTACATCTTCCGAATTATTCAGCATTTTAAATGAAGAAGTGAGATATGCAATTAAATGTATGAAGAAAGGAAATGATATATTAAAAGAAGCAGGTGAAGAAATAGAAAAAATTTTAGCAAAGTTATATACCAAATCTCTAAATGATAAAGATGTACCAGATGATTGGAAAAATATAGTAATAATATTAATATTTAAAAAAGGTGATAAAGAATATATTAGAAATTACAGACATCAGTTTTATACAAAATTTTTACCAAGATAATTACAACTCTTCTACAGAGAACCAAGAAAACAAGCTGGATTTAAAAGTGGTTTTAGTACAGTAGACCATATGCAGGTATTGAGAGAAGTTATAGAAAGGACAAATGAAATAGTTGCCATTATGTTTTGGATTTGTAGATTATGAAAAGGCATTTGATTCTATAAACATTTCTTCAGTGATTAAAGCATTGGATCATCAAGGTATAGATCCAGGATATTGTCATATTTTAAAGAATATTTATAAAAATGCAACAGCAACAATTAGATTACATAATGATACTAGGAAAGTCAACATTGAGAAGGGTGTAAGACAAGGTGACTCGATATCTCCAAAACTTTTTACAGCAGTGCTGCAAGAAGTATTTTGTGAATTAAAATGGGAAACAAAGGAGTGAAAATAAATGGAGATTATTTAAGTCGTTTAGATTTTGCAGATGATGTAGTTGTTTTTGCAAATAATGCTTAAGAGCTACAGGAAATGTTGCAGAAATTATCAGATGAAAGTAGGACTAAAGATAAATGTTAAAAAAACTAAAGTAATGTTTAATCGATTTGCTCAAAATATGAAAATAAAGATTGATTATGATGAATTAGAAGAAGTTAACACTTACAAATACCTTGGTCAGATTATTAATACAGATGGAAACATAATGGAAGAAATTAATCATAGAATTAAACTTGGTTGGAGTGCTTTTGGTAGAAATAACTTGATACTAAAAAGAAATATGCCTATGTGTTTGAAAAGGAAGGTTTTTAACAAATGTGTTTTACCAGTTCTTACTTATGGATCTGAGACTTGGACACTTAATAGAAGAGCAATACAGAGACTTCAGACCACTCAAAAAAGTATGGAGAGATGCATGCTGGGAATAACAAGAAGCGATCGAAAATGCAATGTATGGGTAAGAGAACAAACAGGTGTTACTGATCTCACTGAAAAAATTAAAAAAATGAAGTGGAGTTGGACTGGACATATTGCTAGAAGAGATGATAATAGATGGACAATAGAAGTCTTAAACTGGATTCCAAGAGATTGTAAGAGACCACATGTGAGATGGATGGATGAGATGAGAAAGTGTGCAGAGGTGAAGCTAAAGATCAGAGAAGATGGATTGAACTTGGAGAGACCATCCTGCAGTGGATTGATAATGGTTGATGATGATGATGATTTATTCTATGACTATTATATTTATTATTTTACATTATTAGCTCATATTAATCTTTAACATTTTATTTTAAGACCCCATTCCTCAAGCAGAAGAATAAATATAATCAATACTTATATATTAACCATACCTCCAGTCAGACTGACATATTAATAAAAAAAATATACAAACCACGGTCATCTTTCCAGACCGGGGCACAATTTCCATGATTGCAGGAAGCATGACACATTTCCTGAGGATATTTATAATGGGTTTTAACCCTATGGGCTATGGGCATCATCCAGCCTTAGACTGGACCCCAGGAAATAATATAAACATGTTTCAAGCATTTGATCCATGGCTAGCTATTGAAACATTAGAATAACATAACACAGAGTACCTAAATAAGATTATTTATTTACCCATCAATAAATTGAGATAGAGAAACTTAAACCATACCAATAATTTACAACATATTTATTTTTAAAAAAATTAAGAATATTTAAAACATAAAAAAAAAATGTGAACACTTAGTCAAACTACAATATTTTAAATAATTGTGCTTATTTGCATATAGTTAAAAGTTAACACTAGAAATGATATGAAAAAGTTCTGTCTAGAAATAATATTTAAAAGTTCACACTTGAAATAAATTTAGAAGTTCTATCAATGATATCTAGACATTTACCTAGGTTTTAATACAGTATCTGGATGATCACCCTCTCTTCTGATCCTGTCAGATTTATAGTGGGCATTTATTATAACAGCTGGTCACTTCCTCCTGGCTCAGTATACGACTGTGAGTCTGGTGCCATAAATTTAGTTCATGGCAGGTAAAAACATCAGCAAAGACAAGTCAGAAATATTACTGCAAAAACCAAATGGCTTCTTCCATTCTCTCTTTCTTTTGCAGCTTTGCTTTTTCTGCTGCTGTTCTTGTTTTTTTGGACAATAGGCATCTGCAGCATTTATTTTCAGACTCCAACTATTTCTCGAATTATTACCCATGCTATCATCTCATTTGATCTTTTTTTTTCTAATATACTTTTAATTATCTTATATTTTTAATCACATAGAAATTTGGTGACTATTGTTATTTAATCAGTCTGGAATTTATGTCCAGAAACTGATTACATCCTGTACAAATTTGTTTTCAATTATGTTAAATTTTAATACACAAAAGAAAAAAAAGATAAGTTATAATTAGTATTTTAACTTAATCCCAAAGATTTTTACTTTTTTTTTAAATTTTAATCTTTTTTTTTTTTGAACAATAAAATAATGAAATAGAATTTTATTTTTCCTTATTTTATTAATAATTTCATGTAACTCATATATTCACATAGTCATGTAGCATGTATATATACACATTGTTACAATATATTGTAACAGATAGTAGGCACATCAATATCCAACACCAAGGACATTACTATGCTTATAATCTAGAATATTTAATGAGAAATGTGATGGTCAAGTTTTTATATGAGAAATGCAAAATGAAAATGTTCAGTAGATTGCAATTTACGGATAAGAAGAGAATAGACAAAATAGTATTTAATTGAATTAGAAAGATAGTACGGTATGAAGAAGATTTGGATAAAGAATTTATGTCAGTATATTTATACAAAATTTAGGATTATTATAGAAGAATAGATGCATTAATAAAAAATAAGGACTTGGAGAAATGAAGAACTAGTATGGAAAGCAAAAAGAATTTAAATATATATAGCAGTAAACAGAATATTGGGTGTGAGTTAATTTATGATAATAGGAAAGGAAGGTTCAAACAGTATCTTTAGCAATGAGGAAATTTACACATAAATGGAAAAATATGGGTGATTTAGTCTGAAAGTTATGTAAGGAGAGCATAGAAAATATTAGGCATCTGTTAATTGAATGTAAATGCCTGCAAGCAGAAAAGGTACAAATAATGAAGTTGTGGGAGAATAAATATAAACAAAGTGATTATACAGAAAGTGGGTTCTTGGTTTTTATGCTGGGTTTGGGAAAAGATAAGGGATATTTAGATATAAACGCCATGGAGTTGACAAAGATTATGTTTGGAAATGGGATGGAGCAGGATAGATAAAACTATCGGAAAAACTTAAGTGGGGAATGGAAAAGGAAGGTGGCTAACAGGATTCTCTGCATGTATTGGCTGAGAAATTCCTGACTCCGAAAAAAGAGAAGTCGCAGTGTGTCACATCACAATATTTATAAGCTTATAGAATATTTATGAGGCTTACAATCTAGAATATTTATGAGGAACAATACACATGGTCTAAAAATAATATATTTCCCACAATAGATTATGTATTAGTAGAGAACGAGGGAATGAATAAAGTACGAAAAATTAAAGTGTTTGATAATGAAGAGAATATGTAATAGTGATCATATTTTTTTTGTAATAGAAATGGTGAGTAATGTGATGGAAAATAGTAATAAAAGTAGAAAGTTTAGTGAAATGTGGATGGAGAATGAATGATAAAAATAAGTTAGAAGAATATAAAATAAAAGTAGAAGAAATTATGGAAGAGTTTGTTAGGGATGAATATTAGGACTGGTGCAGTGAAGTAGAAAAAGTAGCAAATAGGGTTTTAAGTGAGAATATTCAAAAGAATAAAAGTAATAGAAAAGTGAGTATTTGTAAAAAGGTAAAAGAGAGGGGGAAATCATGCAGAGAATATAAATGTGCTATTAAAAACAAAGAAAGTGGAAAAGTTATTAATGTTAAATGGGGAAAATATTTTTAAAAAAACAAGTTGGCTAAAATAGATAATTATAGCAAGAGAATGAAATTAAATAGTAAATTATGGGAGGATATTAATAAAAGTATAGAAATGGGATTAAAAAATTTTGGAAAATATATTAAAAGCAGGAATATACAAAATTAACAAAGCGTATGCCACACTTGAATGAGAAGCTATAAAGATACACAGAAATTATTACACGCTAAGCGCTTTCGAGGTCTTTTGCCTCATATTCATAGCGTGTAATAATTTCTGTGTATCTTTATAGCTTCTCATTCAAGTGTGGCATACGCTTTGTTAATTTTGTATATTAAATTATCGAATGAGAAGTCTTAAAATCTTTAATACTTTAAAAGCAGGAATGTAGGGGAAAGAATGTAGTGAGTATAGAAAAGATGTTTGATGTGAAGGATAGAGTGATAACAAACATAAAAGCATATAGTAACTGAAATATTAGATTTACAGATAATGAACTGAATGAAGCAGGAAAGAAATTGAAAAGTGGAAAGGCAAGAGATTTAGGTGGATGGGCAGCAGATATGATGATGAATATAGGAGGGACAAAATTAAATCTATTATCATGTTTTAATAAGATGGCACAGAAGAGAATAATGTAAGAGTAAGGCTATTGTAGACTGATAGCAGTAATATCAGTGTTATACAAAGCTTTTGCATAGGGCGCAAAATGGATGGAAGAAAATAATAGTGGAAGAAATGCAATGTTTTCAATCAGATAGGCATATAGGAGATAGTTTATTTGAAGTTACACAACTCATAGATATGAATAGAAATACAGGTAGACAGTTATATATGGTCTTTATAGATATAGAGAAGGCATATGATAAAGGAAATAGAAATATATTATGGATAAGTTTAGTAAATTTGGGAATGAATGGACTTTAGTGGACCTTAAGAGATTGTATGAAAATAATTACTATGCATATCAATTACGAAATATAGACTCAGAGTTAAAAATGGGATAGAACTAAGGTAAGGATGTTCTATGTCACTTTTGTTTTTGTTATATTTGTGAGATATAGAGAGAGGAATAGAGATACCATTAACAGATGGCAAGGGAGTGTATATATATTATCAGGTATTTTATTTCCTGATGATATGTTCTTGTGCACAGAAAGTAGAGAAGATATGGAAGTTATGCTGAAGATGGGTAAAGAGATGGGGATTAAATTTAGTGAAGTCAAAAGTAATAATGATAAATGATGGAGAAAGAGAAAAAAAGCTTTTTTATTGGGGGATATAAAGTTAAATGTGGTGAATAGGTATAACTATTTGGGAATCATCTTAAATAATCGGAAATTGTTTGGATGAATGGGGGAAAAAATTGATAAATGGAGCAAAGACAAGAAAGGGACTGATAAAGAAATTGACAGTGTTTTCATATAATAAATATGATATAGCTAGAATTGTATGGAAGAGAGGGGCAGTTGCAGGATTAACTTATGATAATTATGTATTAGTAAAAGGGTGTTAGATTACTTAGAAAAAGTACAAAGAGAAGTAGAAGACATGCAAAGGAGGCAATTCAAGAAAAATGGGATGGTCAAGTTTTTATATGAGAGATGCAAAAAGCAAAATGAAAATATTTGGTAGATTGCAATTTATGAATAATAGGAGAATAACTAAAATAGTATTTAATTGGGTAATGAGTAAAGCACAGAAAAAAAAGATGGGTGAGAAAGGTAGTATAGTATGCAGAAAATTTGGATAAAGACTTTATGTCAGTATACTTATACAAAAGGTGGAATGATTGTGTTAGGGGGGTTGTTGAGGGTTATAGTGGCAATGAATAGGATAAAAATAGATGCATTAATAAAAAATAGGAAGTTGGAGAGATGGAGAACTTGTATGGAGAGTAAAAAGAGTTTAAATATATATATAGAAGTAAACAGAATATTGGTTGTGAGTTAATTTATGATAATAGCAAGGAAGTAGTTTAGTGTTTAAGGATCGAACAGGATCATTAGCAACAAGGGAATATATACGTGAATGGAGAAATGTAGTTGATTTAGTCTGCAAATTATGTAAGGAAAGCATAGAAAATACTAGGCATCTGTTAATAGAATGTAAATGCTTACAAGCAGAAAGAATACAAATAATAAAATTGTAGGAGAATAAATATAAACAAAGTGATTATACAGAAAGTGGGTTCTTGGTTTTTATGTTGGGTTTGGAAAAAAATAAGGGGGATTTAAATATAAAGGCCGTAGAGTGGAAAAAGATAAAGTGAAAATGGGATGAGAAAAACATAGGGTGGGGAATGGAAAGGGAGGTTAAAATGGCTAGCAGGTTTTTCTGGGCACAGAAAGGAGAAGTCATAGTACATCACATTGCAATATTTTATCAAGAAACATTATATGAGAATTTACTAGTGAGAATCTTAATTATAAATGCCTATACAACTACACTATTACTAATACTTAAAATTGCCTCTAGGTTGCAGAGATTCTTTGGAAACACAAAGCAGACAACAGTAAATAAATGTTAAGATTGATCTAATAACAACAAAACAAAGTTCAAATTAACACAGTTCAAATACAAATTGAAATTGCCCATGTTATGTTGGCATATTTTGCATTTGATATTTGGCAGTTTTTAAATATTAAAACAAAACCTTAATATAATACTGTATTATCTCTGAAGACTATTATTAAGTAACTATTATTTACCTGATCCTGTTAGATATGTGCTGGCTAAGTTAAAATGTTTTTCTATTAACTTGAATAGGCAATAATAAAACTTGAATTAACTTTATAAATATTCACAAAGTGCAGGCCATTGCAAAATCAGACCTATATATATATTGATACTTCTTTATTAGTACTAAATATGTACTATTATCTATTATATTTGTAAATAAAACAAAAATAAAATCTGCCATACAGGGTGCCACCAGGCCATTCGAACCTGGAATATTTATATAGTAAGCAGATATGTACTGCTAAGATCCAACTTTATTTTATTAAGACCGTTAGCCCATGCCACTAGCTCAAGGAGATGCAGAGATTTATAATAAATACTTATTAAATATTTTAATAAAGAAAAAGATTTATTATCTTAAACTATATTTTTAATATTAAAATAAAATAAGCCACTGCTAGTAATAACACACAAAAAAAAAACATTTATTGATGCACATATATGTATATTTAAAATTGAGGAATAAATTTATCTTGTTTAGATTTTAAATTTAAATTATTATTTTAGAAAGTCTGCACAAATGGACATTTATATAATATTTTTATTTTAGAATGTTGGGTATAGACAGGCTACATAGATTACGCAATTAAAACCTTTCAAATATTCAACCTCAGGCTAAAAGTTTGTAGCTAAATCAACGTTTGCTTCCTGAGATAGGGACGCAACCAATGCAATATGAAGATGCTAACATAAAACCATGCTGTCAGGAATGTGCGTCTGCAGCATGATATTTGAAGGACATGATCCTCGTCCAGTACAGGAATGTGCATCTGTCTGGCAAAGGAATCGTGTATATAAAATATTTAAGGGAAAGAGGGTCAATGTCACAGGAAATGTCAGTGGCCATTGCAACACTATGACTGCATATCTGGGGTCATGCATTCAGTTGATCATATTGCCCTGTATGCTAACACACTTCACACCACATTGATATAAACACCCCTATATCTATCTACTAGTATTGACTCAACTACGAGACAAATAATCTGAAATTAAAACCCCTTAAAACTAACAAACTTAAACGAATCTATGCAGCTATCTACACCCAACTTTAAATTTAATAATTTAGATAACAGATAAAAATAAGAAAACGAAAAATGGAAATGATTATTAAACATATACATAAAAAAAAGTATTAATAATTTAGAATTCTTTAGGTCAGATAAGAGTTCCTATTTTATATTATCAATTGAAAGTTTGTTAAAATTCATATTGAATAAACGAAAGAGTTCACACTTTCCATGAGAAGATCTTGGTAATTCCTCCAGAATTATGAAATCCATCGCTGATTATTTTATTTAATAAAGTTTCTTAGGAGACGTAACCGCTACAAGCATTCATTTGGTTAGGAACTTGTCATCGAGAGATCTCAGCTGGTGCATGCAAAGGAAATTCATTTTTATTGCAAGACCCCTACATCATGGAGTCTGCAATACTGCTACAGTTCACATAGAGATTAATAGTCAGCATCCTTGCAACAACAATTATTTTGCCTTTTATACTTTTATGGTCCTCTTATCAGAAATCCTACAGATCGATCTAACATGATGTCACTGATTTTAATGTTCCATTTTTGATCCGTGCTGTGGCTTCATGCTTGCATTGGTCAATCTAATTTTTTTATTCTCTTATCTGACCTTTCAATTATTTAAATGCCACAAGAGCTAGTTTGCTTTACATTTAATTAATAAAACAATCATTTCCATTTACGAAGATTAAACATGATTCTTAAAATAGAAATTAACATTTATTTCTATTTTCTTTTATATAATTTTTTATTAAAAGTACTAATCTTTAGATCTTTACTTTTTTAAAAAAATTTTTTACTTTTAAATACTGTTTTAAAAAAAAAAAATTTAAAGTTTTCCATCTGTGCGATCTATATATGTTAAAACAACTCTTAATTTTCTTTTAGTTTTTAATAAAACACTTTATTTAAGATTTATTTTCTCCTTTATGTATTAATTTTAAAATAATGTAATGGCATATGTATACCGTTACAATACTACGCATTTGATCTCTACATTGCATTAAAAGTAAAACAACACAATAAATAAAGCTTTGTGACCTGAAGTACAAATTAAAATAAAATTCATGGGGAGAAATGATTTCTCTAAATTCGAAGCAAAACCAAAGTTATGCGAGTACATCAAGCATGAATAGTATATATCAGGGAGGTAAATAACATCCAAAATTCAATTGTGGCAGAAAAATATCTATAGGATCGCTACATAAAATGTACACACATATATATCCCAATCTTTAATTTCAGAAGTGTACATGAAACTAACAAATAAATAGCAAACTGCCTCTATACACTAAAATCAACTTATTAAACTATTTATATATCCACACATATATCATGTTAGATACACATTACTTTGAAATACATTGTTTAAATGATTTTTGAATAGCTTCTTTGAGATGACTTGTTAAACTAAATTTTAAATATTTCAAATCTAAATACTTTCTTACATTCTTTTTCTTTTTTTAAATTTTCTTTAGGAGAAAGAAAGATGTAACTTAAACTAAATTTTGAATATTACAATCACTTCCGTATTTAAAATTCTTTAGAAGGAGCAAAAATAAGAAACAAAACTAATTTTCTTTTATATCTTAAATATTTAAAGATGTAAACTGTTATATCTAACTAAATTTTAAGAGAAATAGTGTCTACACTTTTAAAGTAAAAATATTTAAAAGCATACCAAGATATAAATAAATCACCTATAAAACTAAATCAAGAATTATAAATTGGTTACCTTAAGTCCAAGATATGGCTGAGAGAAGATTTTCCCTGTAAAAGTAAAATTACATTTATGTATGTATGCTTTCGAAAAGAGCTCCTTGGTGGTTTACTAATAAAATCCATTTAGGATTTTCAAATCTTAGTCACAATCAGGTTTTATGATTCCAAGTAGAACTTGTCTTGAAAATTTATACACTTCTATTGTTGAGGAGAACATTTATTTTAACTGCAATTTAATATATGTGAAAATAGTTGGCACAGTGTTGGATTAAATTCTGAAAATAGGGTTAAACACCCTAATGATTATGAGCTTGATGCTTCAGAATGAAGTTCTGTTGTGACAATCAGCAATCTACATATTGATTCCATCACTTGCTTATAATCCACATTGAGCAGGCAAAAACCAACAATAAAATTATTTTTTGAGTCTGCCCTTTTATTTATTACAATTTTTTTTTTTTTTAATTAAACAAGCCAGTCATTATTTTAAATAACATTACCATATTCTTTAAATAAATAAACAGCATGTTTAGGGATTACAACTAGTTATCATAGTCCCAAAAATAGGTTGAATTAACATTGTAAAACATTTCCAAATATGAAACAAAGCTTAAAAGAAATCAGTTTTCCAAGAATTTCAATTAATAATAAGATAAGCTATTTGATCAAAAAAAAAATAATTAAACTTTTTTTAAAAATAAATTTAATTAGTCGAAATAAATTAAGTTTTTTTCTTTCTTTTTAAAACTGATTAAATTTTATTTTAAGCATAAACCTTAATCATTTGTCAGTATGCCTATAATAGAAACTTAAATTTGATAGAAAAATATAAATTTAATTTATGAAATCTGAATTTTAAATTTGCAATTGCCAACTACTTTTGTTTTTTAAATATAAATTGAGATAGACAACAATCTATCTCAGTATATATTACTATATACTGGAAACACAAAATCTGAAATCATTAAAATTTATTTACATCTATATTTTCGAAAAAATATCTTAGATTGGGTTTAATTAAAATGCTACTACCATAATATTTTTTGTATGACTTAACAAAGGCACATAAGTATTTACATGTACATATAACCACAATTATTAATATAATGTGATTTAATGACCATCAAGATTCCAGATTTATTACTCTCTTAGAAATAGCATGTGATAAAGATAGCACTGTATAAACACTGGAACAAACCAACATATAAGTATTCTCTAGCCACATATCTTGACTTTTATTATTAAAATTATTTTTTATTGTCATTGAATCTTGAGTCTATCAAATCATAAACTTTTGTTGTGACCAAATATTCATATGCAATGAAGTTTTTGTTATAGATGAATCAATTGACTTATTTAATAACAGCAATTAATATGAAATGCCAATTGATCTTTCAACTTTTCATCATTTAATACAATTTCAAATAGTGCTGCACTTTCCTTCTCTTAAAATATACAGAAATTACATTAATATTGAGAAAAGTTTTGCATCAACATCTTTGATAATGATTACATATAGCCATTAACAACTACAATATCTTAACATTCAATTTTCCTTCATGCAGAACATCACTTTAAATTTGGAATTAGTCATGCATTGATATTTAAATAAATAGTAAATCATGAAAACCAACAAAAACAAAGACTATCTAATTATGTATAGTAAATATTTTATCCAAAGGCAAAACTCTCCATACACTAGCATAAAGAATGGTGATCATGTAATGTTTAGTGGTTAAATATTTTATCATTTGTCATGAATTTTATAATCTTTTTATCCAATATTTCTATCATGCTGCATAAATTTGAAGATTAAAAGCCTTCAAATTTGTTATTATTTTACTATCATTTATTTCATCTTTTTTTTTTTTTTTTTGCAATCACAATATCTTTTTTAAAATGAATTATTAGAAGGCTGGTCTTTATTTTAATAAGTTTACATCCTCTTAAAAGGAAAAATGTTATTTTATTTTTGTTTTATTTACAAATATAATAGATAATAGTACATATTTAGTACTAATAAAGAAGTATCAATATATATATGTGTGTGTGTTGCTGACATGAATATTTTTCATGAGAAAAAAGAGGTCAAATGTCTTCTCATTCATAAGCAGAAGCATGAAACCATATATACAGTAAAAGATCTATAGATGGTTGGCCTGTGTTTACTGTGACTGTACATAATGTCCAATATCACTTGTCAATATTTCAATACTATCACAATTATTTTTTTTAGACAGCAATGACTGGATTCCAAAATAGTGATCTGGGTGTAACTTTATATGATTATTCAGAATTTTTAATTTCAAATTAATCAATAAAAAGACAGATAACAATTGAAGCAAAATTATAATATATTGGTGAAAATCATGACATAATTCTATAAGAAAATTGTGGCTTCTCAATATTAAATAAGTTTAAAATGTCAATCTTTTTATTTAAACAGGTGGAAAGCCATTTTTATATATCTATAATTTTTCTGAACAAACTATCTTCTAATTTAATTTATTTAAAAAAGAATTTTAATTTCATTGAAATTTATTGATCAAATAGTTGCTTTTTTGTTGTTATTTTTTATTTAAAGAATCTATTTAGGAATCTCCAGCTCCCAAATTCATTACTAATGCTATTAAGTTAAATTGTTCATAGCAACATTATTTGATGAACTCTTAATCTTTTTTATAAATAAAAGATTATATTTTATTTAAATATAACAAATATATTGTTATACGCCTTTATTTTAAAAAATATTTAACATTATTTACAATACAGATGGCTACAAATATGTTTCAAAGTTAAATTTGTTCAATAATAATCAGAATTATAATAATGTACCATATTTTCGAATAAAATATTTTTCATAACCAATAGTCAGATAACTATTAATGAAAAATTATTTAATTATAATGAAGTTTTTATATTTTTAATAAAATCATAAAAACCAAACCTCATTTTCTTTGAAAAACCAGCTTAAAGGTCTGTGGTTGATTTCTGTTAAAACCCAGGAACATGTACCACTTCCATCCATAGTTTTTGGCTTTGAATTTAAACCATGGCGAGCTGCCAAACTATTAGCTTCAATAAATTTAATCTGTAAAATATAAAGAAAAGTATATAAAAATATTTCATCTGTATTCTTGTGAAATGCTGGACAGTAATTAGAATACACTTTATACATATATAGAAAAAGAAAAATATTTATGTTAGTGTATTAATATATATGGAATACATAAAGTATTTAATAAAGGCTAAGTTGATATAATCACAATGAATTAAGTCGAAACATTTAAATCTCTTCCACAAATCTCATAAAAATATTCTAAACAAATGATATTAAGCTGAAAACTTTTTCAAATGAAAAAATTGGTAAAATCTCTTTTATAAGGATTGCATTACTTCCACGTATAGACCGAAAAGATATAAAATTAACATTTATGAAAAAGATGATGGCTTGTTTAGAACAAATCAAGAAAATGTATTTAATTAAAGGCTGATATTAATATTATTTTAATTTATTACATTTTAGTGATGGAATTATTATAGTTATTCAAAACATATAGTCAGTGTTACTTATAATTCTGTATTCTCTATATTAAAGCAATGTTAGGAGAAACATTAAAAATGTGTTGTTTTTTCCTGTTCCATAAGAATTAACCATTCAACTAAATTAAAATTGGATA
This sequence comes from Epiperipatus broadwayi, assembly GCA_028023455.1. Taxonomy (NCBI): domain Eukaryota; kingdom Metazoa; phylum Onychophora; class Udeonychophora; order Euonychophora; family Peripatidae; genus Epiperipatus; species Epiperipatus broadwayi. Next base: position 8,091,685 of record JAQFVV010012404.1, read on the forward strand.
AAGAAAAAATTGTTTTTAACAAAATTCAAAATGTTTAGATCATTTCAGTATTAATACTTACTTGTCTTTCCATTAGAAATTTTTAGGAAAAAACTATCAACTTCAATAAAAAAAAATACATTCACCTCATTGAGATATCTATTTATATTTCAAGAAAATAAAAAACTGAAGTCTATAAAAAATATATTAATTTGCAATATTAATTCATATGAGATACATTAGAAAGTTTGCTTACCAAAGATCATTATCACAGTTTACATTATCAAAAACAAGAGATATAAGAAATGTAATTATGACTCCATTCTTAGCACCAATTCTATTCTTTATTCTTCTAAGCATGGTATTAAGAAAACTAATTATTTCTATGCCCTATCTATTTTATCACAATGTTACAGTGATGGATTCAAGAGGTAAAGGCTTCTAAATAGAAACTCAATTTGCCATTTTTGATGCTCAAATGTCACATGATATCCCAAGCAACTAATCATTTAATTATTTTTTTTATATTATTTTTACAAGATAAAAATTCTTTAGTAAATAATTTCCTTTACTCATTTCCATTTATTCCAATTTTTATTAGTAAACATATTACAAGCGATTTATGCAATAGCTAATAACAATTACTCCAAATTACTGTCTCCATTCCCATTTTTTTGTTCTATTCTCAAATATTTACAGTTATTTCTTTCAGTATGTTATGTTTTTGGCCGTTATATTTAAATAAATAATTACTCACAGTTAACATAACTGACAAACTTTATTAAACTACTGCGTTCTCAAACATAAGAGCGATGTCGCGCGCTCGCAAATCTCAGTTGTCACCACTAGGCGTCAATCCGTAATTATAGAACTAGCCATAACATGACAACTCTCTTTTTTTTTATTTACATAGTCTTTTAAATGTACTGAAGGTCTTCTTCTTCGGTTTGATTTTTCTCTCTTCCCGGAACGTTCAACTGGTATTCTCCTTATTGCTGTGCCATTATCACTTGATGTTGATGGTGGTGATTTCTCTCTCTCAGGTACAGGCAACTGTGCCTCCTCATCCGGTTCTAGTGACTGTGGAGTTGTTGTGAATCTTTCAGCTGTGTTCATTTTGATAAAATCAGCTTTGACAACTTTCAGTTCATTTATTAATAAATCAATAGAAGATTTTAATTTGCTGTTTTATAATTGCAAGTCCTGATGAACAACTGATAAACTGTGAAGATTGTCTTTAATCTATTGATATAATTCAGAATTCAAACTTTTTTCTTTCTCAAATTCTTCCTTTTCAAGTAATTCTTTATTGTGAATTTCTAGCCTGGCATTATCTTCAGTTTTTTTAACATCTACTTGCTTTTGATTACTTTCATCAATTTTGTATCTTTCCAATTCTTGAATTTTATTTTCTAATTCTAACATTTCAGATTCTATATTAGTGAGTTTATGCCATTCCTCTTCCTTTGCTAATTGAAATTTTCGCTGTATTTCTCTTTTCTTTTCAATTAATTGATGGGATTGTTCTTCACCCAATTTCTTTAATATTTCATGTTGTAAACGAATATCTTCCAATTTTTTTAATTCCTCGTGTAATTTTTCATATATACTTAGTGAAATTAATGTTGGATCTACTCCTTCATAACAACCCACACCTTGAAAAACATCTTTGTTTGTCTCATATATAGGCTTAAAGTTTTCATTTTCTTTTACTTCCTGTGTTTTAATACTTTTATTATCTTTTTTACTTTTTGTTATTTTATCTTTATTGTTAGATATATTTTGATCATTTTTACTTTTATTTTTCATAGTTACTTTTTGAACTGTAATTTTGTTGCGTTTAATTAAACCTAATAACTCACAATCACTGCCACTAAGAAGTGTTGGTTCATCTTCTTTTATTATTATAAAATGTAAATTACACAGGTCTTTGTTTATTTTGCATTGTAGTTTTGCTTTTCCTATTGGGGTAAGAAATGATCCTCCAAAAGCGCGTAATTTCTCCTTTGTTTTGTATATTATTGGTTGTGGATGAATAGTATTCAGCACTTTTTTAGACATAATGTTTACATCAGCTCCTGTGTCTATTTTTATTTTTACTTTATTGTTGTCTAATAAAATCTGTTCATACCAACCATTAAATGAATGAGTTGAGTCTACACGTCTGACGTATCCAATTGTGTTTTCAACATCACTGGTATATGACGAATCCGATGTAGTATCATATACTTCGTTCACATAACGTCCATTTCTATTAATATTTTTATGATACCTTGTGTTTGAGCGTTTTTGTGTTAAAATTTTATGGTCGTAGCTTCTCGTATGGCAATTATTGGCAAAATGATTTAACTTTCCACAATTATAGCATTTTTTACCAAATGCGGGACACTCACGTTTAGGATGATTACGATTGCACTTTTGACAATTGCGTATGTTTGTTGTATTTTTCGCTATTACGTTAATACATAGTTCAGATCTTCCCGGTAATTCATTTTTGAGTTTTCTAGTTTCATGTCCACGTATTATTTCCAGTGCTTTTTATAACGTAATATTCCCTTTTTCAAATAATCTGTCTTTTAGTCCTTCTTCTTTTTGTACCATTATAATTCTATCGCGGAGAATATTTTGTTTTTGATCGCCAAAGTCAGCTTTTTCAACTACTACTTTCAAGCGAGTAAGAAAATGATCAATCGATTCTCCCTCGTGTGGCTCCATTGTATATGCTTTTATTCTGTCATATAATGTTGTTTTCATGGTGTTAAAATATTTATCCATTTGGTTTAAGACGGATAAAAATTTTGTTTTATCTTCTGGATTCGCGTGATCTAATGTTTTTATTACATCTCTCCCTTCTTTTCCAATGAGATGATGTAATATTCCTAATTTTACTTTATCTGATTTCATATCGTTTTCTGTAGCTTCTAGGAAATTTAGGAATAATTCTTTCCAATCAGTCCATTTGACTGACATATTTCCTTCCATAGATAGCGGTTCGATATTATAAAAACGATCGAATTGTGACGCCATTTTGTATTTCGGCAAAAATGATATGAAAAAAAAAAATTGCTATTAAAAACTATTTTTATCACTCTTTAAATACTCACTGTTTTATATTTTAGAAATATTTTTTTTACTAATATTTCATTGATTCACTCCTGACACCATGTTATGTTCTTGGCCGTTATATTTAAATAAATAATTACACACAGTTAACATAACTGACAAACTTGCATTCTCAAACATAAGAGTGATGTCGTGCGCTCGCAAATCTCAGTTGTCACCACTAGGCGTCAATCCGTAATTATGGAACTAGCCATAACATGACACAGTAAATACAATATTCCAAATGTATTTTATAGCTACTGCATAAAAATAGACTGTACTATGTTCCATTCCATTAATCATCTGCAAAATCAAGCTAATTAGAATTTAACCTATTTATGACTTTTGTAAAGTAACATTGAAGTAACAGATAAAATTTGTAGAAATAATTATTTGTAATAAATTTCTGAAAAGCAAGTTTACAAATTAAAAAAAAAAATTATTTAATTCTAAAGTCTTGAACAATAACTTTTATGATTAGTTATCCCAGGATATGATTAAATTGAAATTGGTAAGCTTTGTACAATAAAATTTAATCATTATTTAGAAATTCAGTATAGCAATGGAAAGTAAAGTGTGAGGTATAAAATTGATATTATTTGCACATGATTTTCAAACTTCTTTATTTTGATTGATTTGATGTCAAAAACTTTAACTAGCTTTCTTGTACTAAATAGATAAATCATTTGATTGCATTAATTGGTAAACTAAATTTTCTCTAATCATCTTAGAATATTTTCAGTGTGCTCTGTAATAATCAAAAGCAGATTGTGGTAATTACAAATGTATTTCCAGTTGAATTAAAACAGAAATAGTGTGCGTTATCAAAATAAAATAATAACAATGCTTTGTTTAAATTGTTAATAATTTACTGGAGTTATTTATTTTAATTTACTGCTGCATTAATGTTCCTAGATATAACAGTTAAAAAAGAAATCAGTAACTATAATTAAAATCAAATCCATTTCTGAATGACATTTTCCTTGAATAAACATAATAAAAGTTGTTTACATTTTACAGATTATGTCACCATAATATTAAAAAAAAAAACATTTAGTTCATATTTCACAAGTATATGCTTTATAGAAAACAAAAACTGGGTTAAGATTTAATACAACTTTATTAATTAAACTTAAATTATATTAGAGAAGATATAAAACAAAAATGATTGTACATTTGAAATTATTACCTTAGCTGTGTTGCCTTCTCTTACAATTCCTAAGTCCTGTCCATCATAATCTCTTTTAATTGAAAATACTTTACCATGAGGAACTCTTCGGACAATAAATTCAATCTTAAAAAATATATATATATATATATGTAATAAATAGGAATCTATGTAAAATGTTAAGAAAGTTATATACCCATGCATACAATATATATTGATATAGGTAAAAATACATCCGCCCTATCCCTCCTTTGAGAAATAGTGAAGGGGAAGGTATTATCATCAACTAGATATCCATTTAACAAGATTGGATAAGTTAATTATTTGAAACTTTTTTTTACCCAACTGGGATTCAAACCCCTATTCTGGTATGACAGAAAAATGGGCTAATCATTTTGCCTTAACACATGATTGTGCAATATAATGCCTGCACGGCATCTTCACCAGAAATGTTAATAAGTAGTAAATGTATTTTTTTCAAAAATAAAAAAATTTAAATTACTACACTTTTATTATTTTTCAATGTGGTGGACTAATTTATTTGATATTGTCCAGTATGATTCACATGAAAATGATCAATAATGAGCAGTTCATAATTCAGCAGTTTTATAGGCTTTCCAACAGTATGAATAAATTGTTGATTCCTCTTCCACATTTTGTTTGATGGCTTCCATCAGAGTTGCTGCTGTTCTACCGTGAATTCTCATAATGAAACACTTGTCAGTTCCTGTTCCAAAAGAATTTGTCCGGCTTGGTTTTTTTCTTTTTGTGCAAAAGGCTCTTGTCAATTTCAATGATTTTGTTGGGGCCTCTAATTTTATGTTTTTCTCTGCTAAACCAAGTTCTGTTTTCCCCTATTCTATGGATGTTAATTTGTGAGCTGGATCGCCATCAAAAATGGAACTCTGGAACCCTCCAACCATGTTCCCTTATGAAGGCCTATTTTATTATTACATCCTCAAATGTTACAACACTATTGCTTGTTCGAAGTGTGGATGTACTCGATCACATTGATCTCGGTAGCGGGTAAGCTCCAAATGTTCAACATTTTGTACTGTGTAAAAAAGAAAAAAATTGTAGTATTAATCAGAAAATTGAAAAAAATGAATGAGTAAAAAACACTTTGGAAGAACTTGTCCAAACAAAATCTGAACAATAAATGAAAGTATAAATTTATCATGTTACTGGGTGAGATTGCAGGGTTTATTTGATGAGATCGCAAGGTTAGACATTTATCATGAATGTGAAAAGGCGCACCATCTCTCTTACATTGCAAGACTAATATGTAAATACCCATTCTTTATATATATATAATCATTTTTGAGTGACAATTTACTTAATAATACATGTGTTCTCTGCCTGAAATCAGGTAAACTAGCTAAGCAATATAATATTACAAACATCACTTGATAATAATTTTATCAAACAATTTATATTTAAAAAAAAATTACAAATACTACTTTCTCATATAGTTTTTGATTAATTACAAATTGATGTAGTTTGATTCTTTATAGGCTTCACTTTTCTCTCTCTGACAAACTATGTATGCAATAAATGGAAGACATAGTTAAACTTTGATGTCATTCTCAATATTATAATTATTTAAAATAACCCCAAAAAAACAATTCCAACTTTCAAGCTTTCAATCTATTAAAAAAGGCTGTTTCAATGTACATATTAAATCTAGATACAAATATAAGTGACACAATTAACACCACACCTAACATGGAAAGAAATAAATTAAAAATAGAGAAAAAATATTCTATAATAAATATAAAGAAATAATGACTAAAACAGTTTAAACACTTACTAATAATTTCTTTTTAATAAGTTATATTTTTTTTAACTGATATACAAATGAAAAAATAACTAATGCAAGAAGGAATTATAGGCTTATTAAAGAGAAACTGTAAAAAATGTACAATACATTTAAAAAATAAAAGCTTCACTAGATACCTTTAGATTAATAATTATGCATCCTATAAATAGGTACCAAAAGTATTAATTAATTATTATAATTCTATATATCTGCATAAATGACAGAATAATTCTTGACTATCGATAAATCATATATAAGCAATCTTGAAATCCAAATTTCATATGTTAGACTTCATACTTTAGCTATTCTAACAAGCTGCTGGTATCAAAAACTAAAGCAATCCTTATAATTTTTAAACTTCTACAAACATAACAATTATTATATGACTAAGCTTAAACTTTTTTGTGTGAAAACAGTATTCTTAGCACTTTTTCAGAAAACTAATATAAGGGCAGCTTGTACAATTAAAATAATATTTGCTGATCATATGTGTTAAAATTAATTTTTGCTTGCACTGTACTACTTAGAGTAGTGATAAGTTGGCTGACTCATGGGAGACTAATTGGTAAATGATTGACAGATGAAAGTCATGTAGGTAAATTTGTTTATGGTGATAAAACGTTTATGGGCTGCTTGACTGTGCATTACAAATACATTTTACATTTACATGTATTAATTTCTGAATTAACTTTTTAGTATAAGACAGATAAAAGAAATGCTAAATAAAGTAATTACTAATTTTCTTTGTAAAAAAAAAATCTATCGTTTTTTTTTTTAATAAAAGAAAATGACTTTTAGAATATTTTTTCCCTAAAGCAGTGAACTTATTAAATAGAATTTTATTTTCTTATTTGAGAGGGTATTTCATTTTATTTTTGTAAGGCAAAAAAAACATGGAGGAAAAAAAACCCAAGAAAAAGAGAAAAGACTGAAGGAAAAAGAGAATAATAGATAAACAAAACAAAAAGGAATGATGTAGAAAGATAAGTGATGGAATGAAGCAAAAAATTAGAAAATATGGTAATAAAAAAAAAAAATGATCAAAAAAAAATTCAGATTGAGAGGTATTTTTTTGTTTTTTTTGACTGATCAATAATATAATAAATATATTAATAGAGGCTATAATGAACTAATGTTTTTAAGAAATAATAGAAACCTATAATTTCCCACTGAATTGTCTCTGAAAGAAAATTTATACATGTATGAAACTGTGTGATTAGATTTTGGTAAGAAGGCATCTTTATTTATTATTTAATAATACTTATTAATCATTTTATTCTAACTTACAGATTTATTATAAAATATTTTGATAGTTTCTCAAATGCATTTCAAACTAAGGTTTCCAATTCATACACTATGCATCATTTGTCACACATTAATGCAATAATTCAATTTTTAATAAATACTCTATAAACATGATCATATCAATGATGTTAATCTACATTTTCAAACCACACCATAAAAAGAAAAAAAACTCAATATTTGACATAGCCTCACAAGAAATCTTGTGAGTGAAAAGATTATTAGAAAATGTGCTACACTATGCTTCCAATAATATGTTCTATCCAATGTTATGCAAATTAAATACACAATTACTAGCACATTTCATGATAGAAATATGGTGGATATAGTGAGCTTAAGTAAATTTCATTCTTAATATATTACATAATTTTTATATTCCAAGTTCATGCTATCATTATTATTAGATAGTAAATCACCAAATTAAATCAATAAGAATAATGACATTACTACGTTAGTTAATAGTTTGTTCAATGCGTTGGTAGATCTTGATTGTGGAACGCATTTAAATCTTATGAGTAATCCTGTAAATTTAATCTTAAATTAATATAAGTGATTATCCACTTACCATACTAGTTGTATCCATTTTAATCAATTTAATTACATCCTGAGCACTAGTGACTTTATAGTTATTTACAGACAAAATTTTGTCTCCCAAATGAAAAGCATTATGAAGATGAGGAAACTCTTTTTGCTTCCAACCAGCAATCCTATTATATAAATAATAAAATTTTTGTAAAAACCATTATAATTATTATTAAATAAAAATAATAGACAAAAAAACTAATTAATTGTAGCTATAATAATTAAGTAAATTATCATAATTAGGTTATCTAGAGATTAAACAAAGGTATGATAAATCTGAGATACTGTAATTGGATAAAATCATTTTTATCTTTTAATTATATAATCTTAATTTATATTGAAATCTATAATGAGATTTACCTTCCTCTTCTAACAATTCTTCATAAGAATAACTGTGTCTTTTCTAAATTTTATCATCTTCCAATTTGATCTCTTTTTATTAATTTTATTAAAATCTTATTAATAATGTCTAATCTATCATGTCAACACAAAATATTACAAGTTGTGTAAAAATAAGAAACCATAAGTTATAGCATATTATGTTGAAATTTTTAAGAGAAGCATAATATACTATTTATATGATGTTCAATAGGAGGAATTAACTTGATGACAATAATAATAATTAACTTAAAAAAATATCTCTGATTTCTCAATATAACAAAAATATATTTTACATCACCACAAAACTAAACGCCAGCTAATTTCATAAAACTTTGGAAGTTATCAAAAAGATATAACAATTTTCAGTTGAATGCTATTTTTGTGTATGACCAAAATTGAAAAAAGAATATAAAACATTTTGATAGAAAATAACACTGTGACAAAATAATTCTAAAAGTGAAAATGAACAATAACTCAAAGATCTTTATATAACTTGATTTTAAAAAAAACACTTGAGAAAATATAATAGTATAGTTTTTGATTTAAATGAAAAATTTTAAAAGAAAAAATAATTTGTTTTGTGTGTGTGTGAAGGTATATGAATGGTATACAATTTGGAAAATAAAAGATTAATTTACATGATAAATATACAACAAAGATTCTTAATTAAAAAAAAAAAAATGTATACAAAATTTTACATTATGGATATTTTGACAAAGATCAATTCTTATGAAAAATCTGTTTGTTTAAATTAATGTGAAGTTTTACAAATAAAAAAATCAAAACTTTTCTTGCATTAAAATAATTCTGGGCAAAAAGTTCATCAAAATTTTGGTGATATTTTTTATAGTGATTTAATAGGATAGTGGTAATTTGTTTTATGGAGAATAGTAAAATTTTAACCATTAAACTTCTAGTTTAATGTGAGATAACAGATGTTTGTCTTTGTAAAATATTTAAAAGAATCTTACTATTTAAACCCATTAATCTTTCATTATTATAAAATTAATTAGAGTATAACTATATGTGATGTAAGATAGATAACTAAACTTTCAGGTCAAATTATATCATCATCATCAACCATTATCAATCCACTGCAGGATGAAAATCTCTCCAAGTTCAATCTATCTTCTCCAATATTTAGCTTCTCTTCTCCACATCACCCCTGCACACTTTCTTATTTCATCCATCCATCTCACATGTAGTCTCTATCAGGGTTTTTTTACAATCTCTTGGAATCCAGTTTAAGATTTCAATTGTTCAACTATTATCATCTCTTCTAGCAATATGTCCAGCCCAACTCCACTTCAGTCTTTTAATTTTTTCAATGAGCTCAGTAACACCTGTTTGTTCTCTTACCCATATATTGCATTTTCGATCTCTTCTTGTTACTCCCAACATGCATCTCTCCATACTTCTTTGAGTTTTCTGAAGTCTCTGTATTGCTCTTTTATTAAATGTCTAAGTCTCAGATCCATAAGTAAGAACTGGTAAAACACATTTATTAAAAACCTTCCTTTTCAAATACATAAGCATATTTCCTTTTAGTATCAAGTTATTTCTACCAAAAGCACTCCAACCAAGTTTAATTCTATGATTAATTTCATCCATTATGTTTCCATCTGTATTAATAATCTGACCAAGATATTTGTAACTGTTAATTTCTTCTAACTCATCATAATCAATCTTTATTTTCATATTTTGAGAAAATCCATTAAACATTATTTGGACTTTTTAACATTTATCTTTAGTCCTACTTTCATCTGATAATTCCTGCAATATTACTTGCAACTCTAAAGCATTGTCTTGCATTGGTGTTCGAGAGGTCAGCACGATTGCCTTACAAGCAGTTGCCCGGGTTGCGGGTTCGCGTCCCGGTCGATGCTGTGACACTTGAAAAAAAAAAACCTCTAAAGCATTATTTGCAAAACTACATCATCTGCAAAATCTAAATGACTTAAATAATCTCCATTTACTTTCACTCCTTTAGCTTTCTATTTTAAACAACAAAATACTTCTTGCAGCACTGCTATAAAAAGTTTTGGAGATATGGAGTCACCTGTCATACACCCTTCTTAATGTTGACTTTTCCAATATTATTATGTAATCTAATTGTTGCTGTTGCATTTTTATAAATATTCTTTAAAATATGATAATATCCTGGATCTATACCTTGATGATCCAATGCTTTAATCACTGAAGAAATGTTTATAGAATCAAATGCCTTTTCATAATCTACAAATCCAAAGCATAATGGCAACTCATATTCATTTGTCCTTTCTATAACTTCTCTCAATACCTGGATATGATCTACTGTACTAAAACCACTTTTAAATCCAGCTTGTTCTCTAGATTGGTGGAAATCCAATGTTCTCTGTAGACAAGTTGTAATTATCTTGGTAAAAATTTTGTATAAAACTGATAAAAGGCTGATAGGTCTGTAATTTCTAATATCTTCTTTATAACCTTTTTTTCAATATTAATACTGCATTCTTCCAATCATCTGGTACATTTTTATCATTTAGATATTTGGTATATAACTTTGCTAAAAAAAATTCTATTTCTTCACCTGCTTCTTTTAATATATCAATTATAATTTCATCATTACCTGGAGCCTTTCCTTTCTTCATACATTTAATTGCATGTCTCACTTCTTCATTTAAAGGGCAATTCAGAAGATGTAATAGATATAGGAGATACTTGTTCTTTATTACTATATAATTCTTGATAAAAGTCTTCTACCCATTTCATGATGTCATCTCTCTTTTTAGTAATAATTCCATCTTTTTTTCTTATTACAGATATAAATTTCCTACCAATTCCAATACTCTTGAGACTTTTATTCTCTTCTACAGCTTTCCTTGCTAATTCACAGTTATACTTTCTTATATCATTTTCAACTCTTTTCCGCACCATTTTACAAAATTCGAGATAGTCAATCCTTTTTAATGCGTCATTTTTGTATAGGCATGTTTTATAAATGAGTTGGTTTTTTTTAAAATATATATTAATTGAATCTCACTAAAAATAATTATAGAACCAAATATTAAATAAAAATTATCTTATGGAAGTAAATGATAAAGTGAAATTGTTTTGGTAAAATGAAAAAATTCTTAATATACTTTCTAATGTGTTAACTTTGGTACATAAAGTTTCTATTAAATATATGCACATCTCAAGCCTAATATTTCCACATCGCAAACCCAATAACTCTATAAATAAACAACAGGTAAATCCACCCATTTGAATTATTTAAATTGCATTATTATTTTATAAGTTTGTACACACGTATATTTTTGCTTTCTCTACACTTGTAAATATTGTTTCTTTCTTTTTTTTTTTTTGATTCATTTAAGAATTTTTAATTTTATATATATGTGGATTAGCTAAATAAATGTTTTAAAGTTATGTTAAATTGATAAAGTCTCTTTGGTTTATTATACCGATCATTGCATTCACCAATAAAACCTTTGCCTTAAATATGTATATACACACATATTTACCACCAGTCTATAGTTAACTTAAGGAAATGTTAGATGAATGTAATATATTAGTAATGACTTTGGTAAAATGTAATTCAGATTATCAGTCCGTATATGTGCATCCCTGTTAATGAAGTCGAAGGCAAATTCTCCCTGAGTTCGAACTCTGTGGTATAACAGGACTGAGAGGGGGGTGAGATATGAATGAACCGATCAAATTGCATTTAGGTTTGATACATAAGTATTGAGAGGTTCTTGTGGAAGCAGGTGCAATCATAGGTCATATACTTTATCGCAGTGTCTCCAGCATCCTACCAGAAGACCCAAAGTCTGACCGTAGTAAGATGCAACTCCCTCTTATGATGTCATCACCCGGACCATTACAATATATATCAAAATATACACATATATTCCCTACATACATATATATAGATCCACATCACCCGTAGACATTTATATATAAATTCCATGTCTATATATACATATGCATATCCAAATATATACATATAATCTTTTAAACATACATATATATACACAGATACACATACACTCACAGACATATATATACAAATCCACATATACATTTATAAATACACATCCATATATATACTCAACTTACATATAAATTACATATATATAAAAATATACAAAACATATCCAATATACCATTTTTTTAAATTATCTTTTAAAACTATTTCATCTTTACTTTTTTTTATTAAAAAATCTTTTTAATATTACTTTTTTATTAATATTTTTTTACAATTTTCCTTTCATTGTTTCTTATTATCTATCTATCTTGTTTAATTATTATCTAATATATAATATCTCTTTTACTTTAATATCTATAATTTTAATTTTTTTAAATTTTTATCTTTATATTACTGATTTATATTTTTCTCTTTAATACATAATAATTAAACATGATGGATAATAAGAAACGATGAAAGGAAAATTTTAAAACAATATTAATAAAAAAATAATATTAAAAAGATTTTTTAATAAAAAAAAATGTTTTAAAAAAGTAAAAATGAAATAGTTTTAATTTAAAAAAATGGTGTAATGGATATGTTTTGTATATTTTTATATATATGTAATTTATATGTAAGTTGAGTATATATATGGATGTGTATTTATAAATGTATATGTGGATTTGTATATATATGACTGTGAGTGTATGTGTATCTGTGTATATATATGTATGTTTAAAAGATGTATGTGTATATATTTGGATATGCATATGTATATATAGATGTAGGTATGGAATTTATATATAAATGTCTAGGGATGATGTGGATCTATATATATATGTATGTAGGGAATATGTGTATATTTTGATATATATATGTGTGTGTGTATTTTTATATATATGTGAAAAGATGGTTATGCATTAATATTATTCAAATATTGTAGCTCTGATGAAGACTGCTGGACAGTCGAAACTGTAAAGAAAATAAAGAAGTTTTTTAAAAAAATTTGTTTGCATTGAAGTGTATATTAAAGAAGTATTATAAGCAATATATATATATATGTACATATACACAACATAACATATGACTATTTGTTAGTATTATAAGTTGTTTGTTTCCTAAGTAGCTGCTTTTTTACTATCGTATTCAAATGCCTTTACTTTTCCAGTGCTTTGTCTAGCTTGCCTCTAAAGATTGGATGCCATATGCTGTATTACATCCTCATATCTCTTCCTGCTATGAAATAATGGGTGGACTATAATCATGTGAAATGACTACACCATTACAATATGATATATTTTGATAAAATATAATCTATTTAAATATAGCTGCCAAATATTTAAAGCACTCATTAATAAGCATTTATAACTATCAAATTCTTTAATTTATTTATTTATATTATATGTGATACTGATCTGTCATATATATTTCTTTGGACTATAGCTCCAAATGTTAATCTGCTATTGGTAAATAAAATTATTGATTATAAGATCTGATTCATATCAATGTATTAAAGAATTTAGTTAATTAAATTTAGTATGATTTTATATTTATCATATAAATAGCAAATACATATATATATAACAATAATAAATATAATGGTAATTAACTGTTATGTTTATTATTTTTATTGTTACTATAATAGTTTTTAATTAATTGACATTTTATTTGTAGTAATATATATGTATATTATTATTATTTCATTTATTAGATTTGTTATATTATTCAATTTTGAGTTTACTTTCTTTACTGCTCCATACTTTCAAAATTATTTATTCTGTTTCAACCTTTAAGAAAAAAGAATAGTATTTAAAAATAAATGCCTCTTCTTCCTGAATAATCTAACTATTACTATAAATAATTGTATACACACACACCCATATATACATATATTTATAAAACAATGTAATCTGTTATTTATGTGACACTTCTCTTCCATTACAATATACATATTCATAAAAAAAGCCTTGGAAGATAATTCTAAAAAGTTGTCTTTTTGAAAATCATGTAACAATTAGTGTTTTATGAATCTTGCTTTTTTTAAATAATACACAGTATAGACTCAATATGTTGTTTGGTATAATCTATACTGTACAGTTTGTTATTGGCTTCCATGGAATATTTGTTATATTTAAATTAAAATTTTACATATTACAAAGTATTGTCATAGTTTTAATCAAAGTATTATATTTTTAAACAATGAAAGCTATATTTTCTTGACCATGGTAAAGTTTTTGGCATTAATGTTACATCACTTTTATATTTTATTTGCAATATTAGATTTAATGAAGGAGAAGTATTTAATTTTGAAATTATGGTATATACATAATAAAAATATATGATTGAATGAAAATTATTACAATCTTAATTCACTAATAATTATTAACATTTAATAACTAAATTAACAATTATTATTCTTTCTCTTGATTTCTCTTTCTCTCTTTTTTTCAGTCATCTGATCATTATGAGCCCTTCATGTCATCAGTAATCTCACTGCATTAAATGTGACAACAGAAATTCTATTCTTAATTACATGCCCAGCAATTCTTTTCTTTATTTTTCTTTCTTTGTTTTTTAGCTTTATTATTCTTAAACTTCTATATTTCTTTTTTATTTCTTTTGGAAATATAATAGCTGCAGATGATGATAATATATCAAATATATTTCTTTTTACATTTTTTTATGTAAAATCAAGTAAAATACCATTCATACAAAGAAAGATCAGAATTGATTTTACGAGAAAAATCCTAACTATTACTGTAAACTATATATTGTGCCAATACTGCTTGCCAATGTTTCACTAATATCAATTTATTTTTTTCAGGACAGTAGTCATTGAATTCCAAAGAATAAGTTCTGGTTGTATTTTATATTGACAATAGATTCCACTAAACATCACATGATCACCATTAAACCTGAGATTAACCAATGAATTTGAAATTCTATGGAATCTATTAACATTATAAAATTACACTCAGATCTCTCCTTTGGAATCCATTCATGGCTATCCTAAAAAATATAACTATTGTATTACCTTGGAAGCTATACCTAACCAAGATAACAATCATTACACTTTCCAGTATTATCCATTTTCTGATTTTTCTAGAAAAAAATATTCTGTATATTATTATCACTCATTAATTTTAAATATTAATATTAAATATAAATATTAAATAGAATAGCACATTAATCAAATTTTTATTACACTTTTTAACACAGAAATAATTATTTTTATTTTTTTAAAAAAAATGAAGATTTTTGTCTTACCAAACATATCCAAAACAGTCAACTAAAGCAATACTATCCCAACAATCTCGTCGGCTCAGCTGGATTCGAACTCCACTTCTATGAACAATTTCTTGTTTTAAACGTATAGTTTGCACTTCTTTTAAACTCAAAGGTCTACCAATATCACATTCCAATGTTCGCTGAGAATTTCTATTAACATTTTGAGAAGATGAAGTGCTTGCAATCACTTGAAGAGTGTTTTCTATATCAGATGTCCAAGATTCATAAGGTGGAGGTCCTTCTTCAATTGGTGGTCCTAAGTTTGTTTGTTGAAATTGTTCATCTGAAAGAGATACTTGGGCTGATAAAAAACGTCGTGGAGGAATGGGAGGAACTACTCTAATGCAATTTTCTGAATAGATGGATTTTTCATAATTTGGATTTTGAAAAGTAGGACTTAATGGTATTGTAGGATTTGGTCCAATAAAAATTGCTTCATATTGAAGATTGTCTGATATATTTTCTTGACCATTAGCCACCAATATTGTATCTCTTTGATTGCTTGGCGTGGCTGCATGAGTCCATATTTCAGTTCGATCCCACTCTTCTCCAAAACTATCAATGTTCAAAACTTGATCATTTTCTAGTAATGTACTACTGTGACGAGAATAGTTTTTTGGAGGAATAGGAGGTGGCAAATCACCATCTTTATTTTTGCAGTTATTGCCAATTTCACCTGTTTCAGATAAAGAGCATTCTATATCTTCTAATGGTAATGGTGGAAGAGGTTTAGCACATTTTTTTATTGATTTCCTTTTCTCAACTAGGGGAGGAGGATTAGAAGGCTCTTGATCTGGCTTGTTATTTTCTGTAAAAAAAGAGTCTTGTGAAACAGATGCAGTAACTCCTTGACTATTTGAGGAGTGGGGATCAACAGAAAGTTGTTTAGATGGCAAAATAATAGTTTTTATTTGACTAGTAGAATCTCGAGGAGGTGGGAGAGGAGGAGGAATGCTATCCTCACATCTTAATGAAAAATCAAGGCTAAGAGATGTAGAAAGTTGTCTTGGATATTTATCCCTTGGAGGGGGAGGGGGAGGAGGTAGTAAAGGAGGAATAGTTTGATCAGAAGTACTTAACAAAACTGGATCTAAAGGATTTGTGAGAAATGAATTAAGAGAAAGATGTCTTTCATAAGAACGAGGAGGAAGTGGAGGTGATTGGTCCCCTAAATCTTCATCTGATATGGCCCTTGAGACAGGAGATTTGCTATATGGATTTTCTTTAGGCTAAAAATAAAGAAATTTCCATTTTATTATTGTACATATTGAAAAAAAAATTAATGAGAATTTTAAGTTATCTAAATAATAGGGCAATTTTAAATGTAAGAATATCTAATGATAATAAAACATGTCACCATTTAACTGATAATTTAGACATAACTTTATTAAAAGTGATGTTTTTTTTTTATGACTTTGCCTTTTTTTGTTGTTGTTGTTGCATCATATTTAAAATGCAAAAATTGCTTATATAAGATTTAAAATTTGTAAAGACCAATTTAATAACATTTTAAAATCATATCTATCTGTTTATCATGGAAATACATATTTTAGATAAATTTCAAGCTGTGAAATCAAAACAAATTTAGCATTATCACTACATATATTTTTACCAACTCTTATTTGGATATATATGTCATTTGCCTTTTTTCTTTTTATAAGCAGCCATTCTTTTCCTCTTTTTGGATTTACTGAGTTAGTCTACATTCTATCACTGAGAGCCAATATTTCTATAGTATTATAAAATGAAAGCAATAGGCTTTTATATATCGATATATTTATAAATATATTAATAACTAAATATATACAAAAAAATAATAAAATATAGAAAAAAATTTTAATTACTTTAATATTTCAACCAAAGGACTGTTTTCATCATTTACTTGTATATAAAATTACTTTAATATTTCAACCAGAGGACTGATTTTCATCAGAATGATGAAAATCAGTCCTCTGGTTGAAATATTAAAGTAATTTTATATACAAGTAAATTTTTTTTCTATATTTTATTATTTTTGTATATATAAACATTGAAAGAATGATATGAATTCCATGTATTTACCTAAACAAACTTCACCTATGCTATAATTAGGCAACCAACCATAATTGCAAACTGAGTCATATCATCTACTAATAGCATTTTTGGCTGACTTGTCTTAAACTAAAATGAAATTGCTTTTAGCTTATTATTATAAATATTAAAGTCAGACAAATATATTTTATATGTATCAAAAGTGAAAATCACAAACTTCTTAGAGTTCATGTACTATATTAATTAGAAGATTACCATGGTCTTTACAGATGTAATCAGTGAAAGTATAATGGGAATTTTCATACATTTACCTAGATCAATTTCAGCTACAGATGTAACAAACAACCAATTTAAATTGGCAAATGCAAACCAAAAGATAAGTCAAACAAAAATACTATTACTAAATGGTAAGATTTCAGTTTGCAATTATCAGTTTCCTAATTACATCATAGCTAAAGTTTATCTAGATAAATACACAGAAATTCACATTGTATTTCAATGTTTACATGTAAAAAATCTGTGAAAATTTGTTATATCTTGGAAAAAATATTGCTTTAGTAACCATAATTTGTATATGTTATAAAGCTAGGATTTGTGACTCCAGAAAAAATAGAAAAGAATAAAAACTTAAATACAGAACGATATTGAAAGTTAAAAGTAATGAAAAAAAACTGCTGATAGATAAAAGAAATATGCATAATAATGCCAGAAAAGGCTAGCATTGTTTAATTAGAGCATTAAGTTATTTTAAACTAATTAAACAAAAGAATATAGAAGAAAGGTCCGTTTAATCAATATTTGAAAGACTAATTGCAGGTGAAAGAAATGTACACTGACGCAATTAAAAGCTTGATAATTTGTGTAATGACACAGTACTAGGGGGTGGATAGTTTAATATAAATAGCTATTACCTTTGATAATAATTAATACCGGATATTAAACTGTGAAAAAATATAAATAGGGTTGTGTGAAAGGGCGGAAGATTTTTCTTACTCTTCGTGTGATGTTGCTGTTGTGTCGAGGGACGTCAGGAGAAAGGACCCAAAGAAAAAGCAGTTGGAAAAGTTGTAGCGACTTTTCTGCTATGAAGGACATCATCCCAGAGACCAAGCTTCTGTAGATGCAAACAACCGAATAGGAAACTTAAACAGACTGCACTAGTCTTATTTTTATTTGTATACGCCTGATAAGGCTCATGAGAACTATGCAAAGTCAGACTGTGAGTATAAAGAAATTTTAATTATTTAATCAGTAAGCATAATGAAGACAGTGGTTAGTGTTTAACCATGGGAAGTATTAGCATTTTGTGAGAAATAGTCATACAATTCAAGGACTGATTTGATCACATTAGTAAATGCAGAACTTTAGGTAGACATATGTGCAGGAATAACTGCCGGGTGATCAGTTATTAGTAGTCATTGGAATTACTGAAGGCGCAATTGTGTATAATGTGTTATGTATATAAATAAATATATTTTCATCTTTTATTTGATGTTATTTTTTTAAACTTATAGTCTACAATTTTTGTTATTTTGTTGGCATTTAGCCTTGTGGTTGAATAAACAACAAAATTTAATTAGTATACATAATAAATAGAATAATTGTAAAAGAGATTTTAATTCACAAAAAAAGTAAATATATATTTTTGAGATCATTAATTAGTATCCAAAATAAAAATAATGACTAGTTTCCTCATACTATACAATTATTTCAGTTAGATATAATCTCTTCAGATATGCTAAAGATTTAAATACCTTCTAGCCATGCTAAATAACATCTGCTGTGAATATGCACATTTTAGTCATATAAGAACGCATTAAAGTTTATCATGCAGCTATAAAATTATTATGCTAGAATAAAATATATCAAGAATGACAAGCATGCATGATGATCAAGTGATATTATTTGGTCATAGTTATTTTATACTATGTCACTTGCTTTCATGTATTTATATTGAATACCTATCTAGTCTTGAGCATTATTACTTTTATTATCTAAGTAATACATGGCTGGAGTACAATTTGAAAGTTATAATTGACTATTTGTTAGTCTTCTTTCAGAACGGGTTATATTTACACAAGCTGTTAAAGCAGTAACAAACACTCCATACAGTAGTGCCAACCAGTGCAAGCCATAGTAATCAATTGATGCAAGAAGGTTTGTGCATAAATTTCTTATCTAGTGCCTGCTGATATAATATCCCCAAACTAGTTTCTATCTTATGGTTTTCATTAGTGAGGAGCCTTGGATCTGAGAGCACTGCACCTACATCTTAGGATCTAATAAAAATCCTCCAGCAGCCACAAACTATAAACTAGTCTGGGGATATTAATGAGTAGGCACTAAATAGGGTTTTTATGCACAAATCTTCTTGCAATCATTGATTACTAAAGTTTGCACTAGGTAGTACTACCATATGGAGAGTTTGCAACTGTTATTAACAGCTTATGTAAGCATAGAAAATTGGTGATCATGTGATCTTTTGGTGGTTTTATACTAATCCTGCCCATGGAATAATTATGATACCAAAATGTATAGATGCTGAACAAGGTTCAGATCTATATGACTATACAAGTGAATGAGGTTGGATTTGGAAAACATTATTATGTTTTCATCTTGGGCTCCTGACCTTACAATTAACTAAGTAGATAAAATGTGGCTGCTGGAGGGTTTCATATTGATCTCAGATCCAAGGCTTCTCATTGATAAAAGCCACAAGCTAGAAACCAGTGCTCAAATGTTACATAACCTCTTGAGCATTAATATTTTTATATGGCAGTATTATAATAATTATTGTAAGATTTTCTTGTAATTTTAGATTATAGTAACAACTTAAGAACCAAAAAAAAAAATTTTCAACTGTTTTCCTAAAAGACAAACCATGTTAATAAACATTATCAATGTTTATTTTTCAAATGAAGAAATCTTAAATATTTAGACATTAACATAATAGACAAGTTAAGTTGAGACAATTTACTTATTAACCATGGAATTCTTAAATTTTATACATTTTTGACAGAACTTTAAATTTATTCAATTGATGATTGCAAACTTAAGTTAATAGTATAATCATTATTAGTTTATAATTTATTAGCAGTATTATTTAAAAGCTAAAAGCAATAATGTCAATAATAAATTTACAAATAGTTCAAAATTAATATTAAAATAATAATAATTTTATTTAAACAAAAAAATATATTAACAATCTCAATGGAAAATTAACAGAAACTACACAGTTATAGACAAACATAATAAAAACAGGAAATTTCTTAAACAAATTTCATATGTGTTGTTTTTCTGTGAAAATATTACCCAAGAATAAAAAAATTCCATCTTCAAATAGTAAATCAGGAAGGTATAACAGATCTTATAGTAATCCCAGTATTAAAAAAATTCCATAAAAATATTTGGTTCTCTAATTCTTTGAAAAGCAAACTAAATCACTGCTTTAATAATATATACCTCATAATGAATTAATATGATAATGAAGAGAAAGCAGTTATGTGTGAAGAAAAAATATTTGGAAAATAAAACAAAAATAATAGTAAGAGGGTATGGTGAGATTGAAGTACAACAATTAATTAAAATAATAGAAATAAAAGTCTAATTTTATATAATAAACAAAACATGATAATAATAAATATTTAAGTGCTCCAAAAATACAATTCAAGAAAATTATACATTGACTAAAACTAGATTTAGTGACAAGACATTTAAATAGAGATCTAATTACCATTTAAAGTCAAATAAATAAAAAGAAAGAAAATAAAAATATAATGGATCACTGAATTAAAAATAGATATTAGAGAAAAATTTCCAAATCTATGATTTAAAAACAAATATAGATTAAAGATAGATACAGATAATAATAAAAAATTAAAGGCTTACTGGCACGGATATTATTATAAATAAAATATTATTTTGGCTGTGTAATTAGTGCCTGCAGTTGAAACAGTTTCCTGAAAATAATTTATTCTAGAAAGTGTATTAAAATTTTGTAGGAATATTTGTTATGCAAATGAGTTATAAAAAAACTCTCTCTCAAAAGATATGAAAGTCTGCACAGCAATGGCAGTCGAGAGTAACAGAGTGCTGCTGATAGTTAACGGCTTCTCTTGAAAAAGAGAAGAAAAGTGTATGCAGAAAATATTACTTAAACAGAATTAATAAAGTTGTGTTTAAATGCATTAGTGATAATTGTAACAAAGTACGTATCAAGGAATTCTGAATAGTAGTCATGAGTCAAGAAATGTGGTAGACATTCTATTTGTTACTATCCCCAAAATATTATGAGGAAAATAGTTATTATAATTTTCATTACATATATATATATATTATTATTGTTAATTCAGCTTAGAATAAATTCACTGAAATATAAAAGTGTCTATTTATTTCATTATTAACATTATGTTATCATGGCTGGGTAGAGACCCTCCTGTGAATACAGCAGTTAGCACAGTTGACAACAGATGATATAATTAGAAGCTGGATGGTAAGAGGTATAGTGATTAAAGAAAAAGAAGATAACATTACCCAGTCAAAGTTTAAGGAAATTTAATATAAGTAACCCCTTATTATGGAACATTTATGTATAACACATAGATCACTACATGAGAACTTTCAAAGATAGGTGAGGACAGGGAAAAAATTTCCACATTTTTTTGCTGGAGCGAATGTATTATTAATAGTGAAACAATTGTGCAACCTTAGGATTCCAGAAAAGGTACATTATAGTGAACTACTGGAAAATCTAAACAATTATTTTCAACCTGCAGTAACAAAGGAAGTGGCACATTTGTGCTTTCAAATGAAGAAATGATTAACCTGAAAGAGCTATCAGGATTATAATTTAGCTTTAAGAATTTTTGTATAACAGTGTGAATTCACATCACATCTTGAAGACATACTCCTAGACCAACTCTTTACAAGATGTGGGATGATAATCTTCAGAAAATCTTGCTTAGTGAAGCTGATTTAATGTTTAAAGCAGCTATCTGAAAATGTATAATGCATGATATCATGGTGGAAAATGCCTCAGAATTTAAAACAATTCCAGAAGGGAAAGAAATCTGATAAGTGTAAATAAAGCTGTAATGGAAAAGCCACCTAAGAATTCTGAAGTAATAGGCCTACATGCTATTGTTGTGGTAGGGTTGGTTACATGAAGAAGTTATGTAGATTTAAGAATGAAAAATGTAAAATATGTGGTATTAAAGTCACTTAGCTCAGGTGTTATGCAAAAATAGGATGTGAGGATTAAACCACACTTGGATTTGATTTTAAATCAAGGGGAGGAGGTGAATATAGTAGGATAGAATTAAAGACATTGAAAAATTCGATCAATGGCTAAATTACATTGGAGATTGTTATTTGTGGATTTATTATGATGTAAGATGATTGTGAAGCTGGATTATCCATTATGTCATTAGAGAAGTGGAACAGAATTAGATTTGAATCTAAAGAGAAGTTAGAATTGAAGAAGACAAATGTAGTGGCCACAAATGTTAATGGTAATAGAATACACATCTGTTGAAAAGACTGTGTTCCAGTGGTTGTAAATAATAGGAAGAAAAGATTACTGTTGATTGTGGTAAACAGAAATATGATCCCTCAGATGAATATTATTTAAAAATAATTAATAAAGTTGGAAATGGAAGTAAGAGATAAATTTTCCAAATTATTTAACCAGGAAGTACAGAGTTAAGAGTGCATCCAGTTAATATTGAACTGACAAGAGCACAGCCAATGGTATTTAAACCACATAAAGTCCCCTATGTGCTTAAGCCGAAAATTGAAGAAATAATAGTAGAACTGAAAAAGGAGTACTGACACTAGTCAAAGACTCATTATGGGCTATCCCTGTTGTTGTTTAGTAAAACTGAATGAAATGATTTGTTTATGCAGAGATTATCAGGTCATGGTTAACAAATGGATTAATAAAGGTGTGTACCCTGTTCCAAATGTGCATAATGTGCTGGCATCATTACAGAGAGCCTCATTCTTTTCAAAAATTGATTTAAAATCAGAATTCCACCAAATTCTGGTTACTAAGACTATCGCTGAGTTGTTGACACTTAGTACATATGTTGGATTGTTCAGGTATAACAAATTACCTTATGGAATCATGGTGGTTCCACATATCTTCCAAGCAAAAATGGATATGCTACTTCAGAACATTGAGAAAGTTATTCCATACTTGGATAACATTTTCATTACAGCCCAGCTTGAAATAGAGCTGAAAAAATAGGTTATAGAGGTATGCTCTAAGTTAAATAACATAGGAGCGAGACTAAATGTTGATAAATGTATTTGGGCAATATCACAAATAACTTTTTTAGGGCACATGATAAATAAAGATGAGAAATATCTGAACCTGGAAAAAGTTAGGGTAGTAAAAGACTTACAAGCCTTTTTAAGACTGCTTCTTTTCTACAAAAGCTTTCTTAAAGGTAAATCACATTATTTAAGACCATTACATGATTTATTATGGAAAAGCCAATGATGGAAGTGGAATGATGAGCATGTAAGAGCCTTTAGAAAAGCTAAAGAATTACTGATATCAGATCAACTCTTAGTACATTGTCGTAATGATCTGAAAGTTACTGTCACTACCCAGTTTCTGAATTCAGAGTTGGGGCTGTTATTGCACATTGCTGTCCTGATGAAGAGTATCCAATTACCTAGACATCTAGAACATTATCATCAGCACAGAAAACTATAGTCAACTGGATAAGGAAGCTTTGGCAATAATATTTGTGGTAAAGAAGTTTCACTAGTATGTTTATAGGCTGAAATTTATAATCTACGCTGATCATTCATTGCTGGGAATTTTCAGAAAAGATAAAAAAAATGCCTAATTATGCAAGGCCATATCTTATATAATGGATAAACTTATTAGCAGCTTATGACTATGAACTGATTTATAAACCAGGAAAGGAGATAATGTATATGCGAATGCACTGTCGCATTTGCCTATTAAAGTAGGTGTTAAATAAGAATTTGTGGAAGTAAATTTGCTAGATATAGTAAATAGCATGGAGAATTTAAACAGTGAAAAAATCATGGTAGACTTCTAATGATCCTGAATATAGGAAGTTGATTAAGTAAATTCGAGAAGGATGGCTGGAAAAATGTCCAAGTTTTGTAGCTGTGGCAATTTGGAATGTGCATTCATAATATATGAATATGTAATGGGTGAATATTAAATAGTGACAGAATATTGATACTCATAAAGGTTCACAAGTGATTAACTTGCTAAATAAAGGACACTCTGGAATGGTAAGAATGAAGACTAGGCTCGTTCTTATGTGTGGTGACCAAAAGTAAATAATAATGTAGACAAAAGGTAAAGAAGTGTTCTGATTGTCGATCAAAGCAGATCTTCCAAAAGTATACAAGCTATGGCTAGAAGCAAAGAAATCATGGAACATGACTGATAAATGGATACCAAATTCTGGTAGTCGTGGATTCGTACTTAAATTGGGCTGAATATAAACTAATAAATATTGCGAACATAGAAAATACTTTAAAGGCATTACAGGAAATTTTTGCTACCCATTGTTATCCAGGGATGTTGGTATTGGATAATGGGGCAGTGTTTACTTCTGAAAGATTTAAAGACTATGTATGCATAGAGGGAAATGATATATTCTTATACCAGCATATCATCCTGCTTCAAATGGACTTGCTGAAAAAGCAGTACAGAGTTTGAAAGCAGCTTTGAAGAAAATTAATGTAACTGATTTAAAAGATTCCCTAGCAAAAATTATGTTTTTATCAACATTTGATACTTAGGTGCTTGGAAAAGCAAATCACCTGTGGAACTACTGTTTGGGAGAAAATGCAATAAGCATTTATCGAAACTTTTGCCGATAGAATAGATCAGAGAGATAATACTGGTGAAAAAATCTAATTTTAAAAAATTTGATACTGATGATGCTGTTTGAGTTTGAGATACTGTAAAAAAGACATGGTCTGCAGATATCACCACTGAAATTGTATCCAAAGTTACATGTTATTAAGCTTGAGAATGGATTGCGTATAAGAAGACCTACAAATCATTTACAGAAAAGATTTATTGATATGCCAATCATAGCCAAGAACAATCATATTACAACCAATACTAAATTACAAAAATTAATTAAGGACTCACTCAAGATAAAAGGCCAAAAAAGTATTGATGAATGTCCAGATAAGCAGTTGTTACTATCAGAAAAAGCAGATCGAAATGAGGGTCAAATTAATTCTATTCAGAGTAGTCAAAGGATTAGAAGGACACTGGACGGATTTAGGAATTATTTTCTAGAGGAGGGGAGGTATGCTGACTGGAACTGATATTGTAAACAAAGTATTATTTTGAGTGTAATTAGTGCCAGCAGTTGAGACAGTTTCCTTCCAGAAATAATTCACTCTATAAAAGTGTATTAAAAGTATGAATATTTATTATGCAAATGATTTATAAAAGAAGTTTCCCTCAAAGGATACAGAATCTATGCAGTAGTGGCAATCGAGAGAATCAGAGTGCTTCTGATAGGTAATGACTTCTCTCACAAAAGGCAGAAAAGTGTACACAAAAAATTTTGCTTAAATAAGACTTAATGAATTTGTGTTTAAATGCATTACTGATCAACTACTTGTCTGAAAGGTAATATATTTATTTTTCCAATTATCAGTGAGTCAGCATTCCATAAGTCAATTTGTCCATTTTTCACTAACAGTTGACTGCAATAAATGAGATTTCCTGAAAATAAATAATTAATTAATGATGGTTTCTGTTTTATTTGCTGTTACCCATCTTTCTCCTAGAATGATGAGAAGTCATTTGTCTAGCAAAGGCAATGGCCTAGCTGTTTAATCTAGCGACCATCATGTAGATGACAAACAAAATAGCTATTTAAAAATTTGAACCTGTTTAAATCCTGAATGCAATAAAAATTTGTAAAAACTATCTGGATTTTTCAAACTTCAGCTTTTATACCAGTTATCACATGATGACTGGATTATAGAATATTCTCCATCAAGCATTGGGTTTCTTCATTTGTCCATGAAATATTGGAAGAAATCATCATGGTTACTTCCAAGTAAAATATTAGAGTTAAGATTTTTGAATCAAGGTGGTAAAACTTTAGAAACACCGTTCAAAAAAAAATAATAATAATAATTCAGTCTTTTTCAATTACTTCATTTTTCATTTCCGGGTTTTAAACTAATCTTATTTAAAATAAATAAATCTTAATAGTTCTCAGATATTTATTTAATTAAATTTTAATTAATCTTTTAATGAATATCATTAAATAAATATTCTAGCAAACTAAATCAATCTTTGCTAAATAAAAAAATCTAAACATGTGGAGTTTCCACATATAAATTACACAACACAAAATATAAAATATAAGAGCTATTTGTTCTATCACTTATTAAAATATTTTAGTGTTGTAATGTTGGATTTATAATTCCATTCTATAATTCTAGTTTTGAATTATTTGTTTTATGTATGTGAGAACTTCTTTTGATTTATCCAATTCGATAACTTTATTTCTTAATAACAATAACAACAAAATATGAGCATTTGTATTTTCTTTACACAAATATAGAAGTCAGTCAAAAAAGTCTGTTTGGAAAACTATTCACAAATACTTTATAAAATTATATATTGAAACAGTAAGGTCTGCTTTGCAGATCTTCGTTTCACCTTTTCTCACCTATTTCCTACCCTCATATCTTAGTTTGAACCCCAATCTATCGTAGTGTGTCTGCAATACGCTTATATACCGAAAATCCCGCCTAATTTTAAACCACGAGCACAATGCTCGTATTATATATATAACTCATTCCCAAATAAAATAAAATATTATGGATTATGTATATGTTCACATAATTTTGATTTATTAAAAGTAGGTTATATAAGTCGTAATTGCGCACACACTATGATAATGCATTTTAAAACATATCAAAATTATAAATTGTTAAAGTTATTTTGTTTGAATCTATTTAAAAATATATTACCGTCGTAATATATTTTGATTTAAAATAAAATTCATTTAGTAAATATTCATTTACTAAATAGATTCAAATATTGCAATTTAAAAGTAAAATAATTTTCGTTTAATTTAATAAAAGTCATTCCAAATATTTCTGTTAAAATAAATGAGGGACAATAGTTTAATTAGTTAATGTTATATAAGTTTATCTAAAAACAGCAGATGTCCACTTAAGGTTTTCTTTAATTAGTAAAAGTAATTTTTAATTAAATCTAGTTTGTAATTTGAATGTCAAGGAAATTAACAAAATAAATTAATTAATGTTGAATTCCTTTAGACATTCAGATAGATTTAATTACAGCTGATAAGTCCGATATATTTTTGTAACGCTCCAGGGCAGTTCTATTGTTAATTTCTAATATAAAAAAAAGAGTTTTCTTTTGTTCTCCATTCTAATGTTTCTAAGAGAAATCATTCTGAGGTCTAATGTTTCTAACCAAAATTATTGTAGTAATTTGTAAATCTTGACATGACTGAGTGGAGCGCAAGAAGGCTATTTCTCTCCGGAATGGTCATATGCTGCCATAGACCATCGGAAGTTATCACACAAGGAACCCTGGAACTGCTGCTGCTGCCAAAAATATGAACATTTCCAGATTTTGCTGTTAAATTATATAAAAACCTGCCGACCATCAATCTACCTAAAAATGCTTCTCCAGAGGTAGCCCTAAATTAACGCAAGAGCTCTTGTGATAACTAACATGCTATAGCTATTTTAAATTGTTTTCTGATATTTCACATAACTTTATTACGTATTTCTTTTAAATATAATCAACATTTTGCTCTCTATCCTTGGGTTAATATTTTCTATTTATTAAGCTTTCTGTTATTTTATTATGATAATGTGTCAGAATCGTCTTTGACCGAGTGAATTATTCCCTTTGATGAAAATAAGACGCCGCTATGAAGACATATTTTAAATTTCTAAATAATTTTCCAATTTTATTATCTTGCAAATCACTCATTCGAGGGCAATTCTTTTCTTGAATATATAATATAATCACATAGTTTAAAATCTACATGTTATTGATTTTAATCTAATATGAGAGTATGTGCGAGGTCAATGATTAAATGTGTCCCCTAATGCAGGATTGCGTATATAAATCTATACTTACTTTTCAAACCCGCAAGCATGCATTTTCCTATTTTAATTACCGTGTTCTACTTTAATTACAAAGTTCATCATTGATGTCGAGAATGTGCAGACCCTTTTAAATAAATTTCTGGGAATTTGATTGGGCATTTCTCTTAATCCAAGTAAAACCCATTTAGTATGTTTTATATACACTAGTCTCGTATTGCTGGTACATGAATTGGTTGTTGAGACCGCTTTGTTTTACTTTTCCAAGGATTCTTTACACGGCTAAGTCCGTTCTCTTCGCTTGCAGTTTCCAGGCAGAGTGTGTCCCCAAATGAGACACCTGGGAATTAAACGCAATCGTCACACAGTCGCTAAGTTTTGGCTGTTCATAAAATACTTTCCTATGGGTTAGCGGCGAGATGCCCTCCGTAATCATTCCGGATATTCAATATTGTTTTATTTTTATATTTATTTTACAAAGCATCCGTGACTTAAACGTGTCACACCCTCCAACTTTAATAAATTCATTATCAGCAATACTGACCTCCCAATGTAACTTTATTATTATTATTATCGAATAAATGCTTTGATCACATTCCCATTTTGTTGCTTAGTAAGCTTTTGTCCGTGCTATTCTCGAAATCAATAAATATTTTAGAACACTTAATTTTCAAATATTTTCTTAGACTTGTATAATTGCTCAAAGCACCTCGCACATGTCCCTATCTCTTCAAGCACATTATCGTAATGCTATTAGCCCGAGGAATACAATATATCACTTTGCTTTAAAACCTTTTTGTCATTTATTGGAATATAATGCCCACAATTATTTAATACGCGTCCCTGTCTCATATAAGCAGACAGTGGCATTATATATATAATTTATATGAATAAATTTTGTGAAATTATTTAAAACTAAATTTGATCTCTTATTTTATTTGATTCCTATCACTGTCTCGGTCTATATATATATATTTTCTGCATTTGTTTTGTAAATCCATAGACGTTAATTAGCCACCCAAGCTTCTTTTAGTACAGAGTCTTTTGTTTCTCCCTGACCACCAGGCACCGGTCAAAGGTTATACTAGTAGTGGCATCAGATGCGTTGTCACGTAGAAGGCGCTGTGAAATTTGGACTTTAGATTCTAACTTAGTATATCTAGAGGGCAACCCCTCCTAGAATGTTCAGTTTCATGTCTGGGGTTTGAATTCTGCAGTGTGTTAGCGAGATAGACGATTCTGACTGTTACAATATATATATTTTAAACAAACAATTTTATTAGGCAAAAATTTTTTTTTTACAAACTTGAAGAAGGTGATATGAAATTCAATTGGACATTTTGTAGTTTATCATTACAAACAGGCAAATTCAATGATGTATAAATTACAAGTACATTTTGTAAATACATAACAATACTCTAAAATAAATAAATAAATAAAAGAAAAAAAAAATTATTTACTTATAATGGGATTGGAAGTGAGACCCAGGTGCCATGTCTGGAGAAGCAAAAGACCTGTCTCTGTTTTTAATTTTTGAAATTTAGTGTAAAACGGTGATTGTAATTTTTTAGATATAGAGTTGAAGCAAAAATGAAATCTTAGGAACCAAAGGGTAAACATAAAAAAAATTGTAATCCTAATTGAAAGGGAAAGATCTCATTCATGCTATCAATAAGAATAGAAATAAAAGAAGTATGCAATTTGGCAATTGACTCAATGATATTTCTATAAATAAGAAGAGCAGGACATTGGAACAGAAAATGATGTATTGTTTCTTCAGACTTATGACAACGAGATCAATATTAGCATGCACCATTCTCTATGATAAGAAATGACTGCTAGGGAGAAATACTTTGGTTCTAGATAACAGAATTTGAATTTTTTTATTATGTGTTTATTGATGATAGTAAGAAGAAATGGGGATGGTTGAGGTTGACTAGCACTATGGATCATGTTGTAAACCTTCCAAAAGAGTATTTTTCTAGAGAATGTAGTTTATTAAGATCAATATAAACAGCAATGGATTTGATTAAGGATTGAAAAAAATTTACTTTACTGGGTGGAGATTTATCAGTAGTAGTGACTAGAACAAGGTAATCAGAGACGATTTTAAAAATAATATTAAATGATCACTGAAAATAAAAGGTTAGGATCGAATGGAGAGAACATTCTCTTTGGTGTTTCTGTAAGGTTCTAATACTGATTACAACAACACTTTTATTCCAAATAAGTTTGGAACAAAGCAAATTAATCTTCTTTTTGAAAGCATTATTGTAGTTAATAATGGGCATATAGCAAGTCAGTTTTGGAAAAATAAGAGTATTGATAAGAGAGATTTTTGCATGAAGGGAAATGTGTGCTTGAGACAAGGATTAGTTACATTTTCAGCAGATCTGAGGACAGAGTTTTGAATAAATATTTTCATATCACTCATAGACTTATACATTGGAAATCCAAGAAAATTATGTGGGAGCAGTGAAGGGAGAAGAAACACTATTGCCAGAGAGTATGCTCTGTGTAGATGACTTTTTTAAGGTTGAATTGAAGTTTATAGTGTGCTTTAAAATTTTCCAAAATAGAAATAAGGAAGATACTTCTTAAAGAGAAAAAAAATTACAAGATCATCCATGAATGATATATGTTTGAATGCTTTATCAGATCATCCATGAATGATATGTTTAATTGCTTTATCAATCAGTGGAATATAAATATCAGGCAGTTTCCCCTCTATTTTCAGAAGCAACAAATTTATATAAGTAATAAAAAACAAAGCACTCAAAAGTGAACCCTACAGAATAGAGTTATGGGGTTTGAATCCTGGCATAACTTTGCCATTAAGAGTGATAAAGATTTCTCTTTTCATTAGAAAGTTAATTAAAATGTAGAGAATGGTAATGGGAATGTTATGCAATTGCAATACTTTAATGATGGTGTCAATAGGGACAGAATCAAAAGTTGACAAAATATCAAGTTGTACTACTATGGGTTCATGTTCTAGTGCTCTTAAATAACGAGTTTAAACAGAGTGATAGCATCAGAGATGGAAGCACTCTTTTTAGACAACTGATAGTTTGAAATGAAAGGCAGAATAATAGGTTGTATCTTATCCTTAATAATGGAGTCATGACTTTGATAAGTAAAAGTGGCATAGAGATAGAGTGAAGATTATTAAGAGGCAAGGGAAGAGTATTTTGCTTGAGAAAAAGAGCTAAGGAAATTGGATACAGCCTATCAATATGATAAATTTGTTTAGAAAGAAAATCAAACAAGTTCATAATGATTGGTATCATAGAAAAAAAAAAAATAATATACAGGAGAAAGTATTTGGAATTGCATAAGGACCAGGATAAATGCTATTGATTAAAGATTTCAGCTTAAGCATAATATCAGACTTTGTAATATCATGACCTTGATGACTTTCACCAAGAGCAAACACAGGGAGTTTAGGACAGTTGAAAGTTTGCAACTTAGATTTAAAATGCTAAAAAATACAAAGTTACATGTTAAGCTCTGTACAGAAATGTTTATCTACAATCAAGGAACAGACTTTTTACTTTAATAAGAAAGAGTCCTGCAAATGGATCCTTATGACCAATTATGAGGTTGAGTCAAGAAAATTTTGGCTTTTTTAGTAGAAAGATACTCAGTCAAAATAGATACATTGGTTGCTTAAGAGACATAATTGAGAAAACAGAAGCAGGATCATAAGAAGTGTCTTTCAATTTCAAATTTATAGCATCAAGTTCATTAACTAAAGCTGTAGGTGATTCGTTTTTACTGGTGTAATGTCTAATGATTGATTGGAAAATATTAATAAAAAAAGAACTATGCTATAACAGGTTGTACAGAAAGAATATCTTCCCTAAAATAAATGTAAATTTCTGAAAATTACTGTCTCTGGAGATGTAACCATACTCTTAATGGATCATTGTAATAAAGAATAGGTTATGTATAAAAATCAACATCAAATTGCATGGTTAGTGCCAAGTGATCAGAAAAACTACTGGTTCTAAAGACAGATTCACTATAAAATGCAGATCAGGTGGAAAAAATAAACGGCCAATGATAATTGAATGTTCAAAGTATAGAAGGAAAAGGCATTATTGGGGAAAATACCCTTCATTATTCATCAGTTTGCATTAATAAAGTGAACAAAACTAGTATAAGACATATTAAAGTCACCGAAAAGGAGAGTAGGAAAAGAGTTGGATGAGGGAATAAGATGTGACATATAAGTTGATGTATAAGAGTGTGTTGGTTATATAACTAAAGATAAATAACGTTCACTGTAAAGGCAGCACGCTGAAAGGTAATGATAATCATGTTTTGGTCAAAATAAAGGATGTTGAATCAAATGATGCTTTATGATGAATTAAAATTCCAACCCCTGCAGCAAGGTGGAAAACTGAAAATTCATCTACCCAGATATCTAGAAAGATTGATATTAGAATGTGTATAAAGTTTATTCTCTGAGAAGATAATATGAAGAGAAAATTGAGTGAACCAACTGCAGATAGGAAATATCCATTTGAGAGAGTGCATACCTCACATTGATATTGATAATATTCAGATGTTACAGAATTTAAATAGCAAAGGAATAAGCAGCTAAGATTCAGGGAAATTAAGAAACAAAGTCAACACAATCTGAGCAGCAAATGTACAGGCATCACAGAAGCACACAGAATACACTGCATAAAAATACGAATTTTTTTGATTGAGATTAACCTGGATTTTTTGATGCAGTTTGAGTTTAGTTGTATTAATCCATATATAATACAGAATATCAAATCTAGCATAATAAGAAAACTAAATTCTATTTTTGATAATCATTCAAATATCGATTATTTTATTTAGTAATAGGTGTATTATTATCAATAATAGCTTTTGTATGAGTTGAAATTTGTTTTTGTGTTATAGTGATTTCTTTAGCATTGTAAATTTTTTTTTTCTGGTTACTCTTTTATTAGTTTTCACTGCAGCCTTAAAAATATTTTCAGAAGTGGAAAATTGTCATTTTGTAATCTTGTTCACAATGTATGGATTTTGAATTGGT
Organism: Epiperipatus broadwayi; assembly: GCA_028023455.1. Taxonomy (NCBI): domain Eukaryota; kingdom Metazoa; phylum Onychophora; class Udeonychophora; order Euonychophora; family Peripatidae; genus Epiperipatus; species Epiperipatus broadwayi. The sequence goes on from JAQFVV010012404.1 coordinate 8,125,460, forward strand.
ACTTGAAATATTTTTTGTTAATGCATTAAAGAATTTGGTTTTTTTAGTTGAGGGTGCACATTCTAATGAATCAATTTTTTTTTTTTAATTTGGTGCTTGTTTGAGATTTAATTATCATCTGTGAATAATTTAAAATGTCATTATCAGATGCTATTCCTTATTTTATTTATTTTTCTTTCTAACAGTTTCAAAGTTATCTTCATTTTTTGATGATAATGAGTAATTTTTATTTGTAATGTGTTCCATTTCAGAGTGTTATCATCATTGAAGCCAGTATGAATAACAGATATGGATGTATCATCTTCTAGTTGAGAATTGATTGCCATGTCTTCAGGATTAATGGTCTGAGTCTTTGTAGAATCTGAATGTGCAGAATTTATCTTTAATTTTTTATAAGCAATTATGTGGTTGATTCTGATGTTTTACTACATTGGTGTAGTTTAGTTTTTTTAAACCACATTTTTCATAAAAACTTTTTTCACAGTCTTTTATAATATGATTCCTTGATTTAAAATAAATGTATTATGGTGATATTCTTTTAAATGTAATAATCAATGGTGAAGAATGTGTAACATGAAGTGTAGATATATCATATGGATGAATACTTTTATTTAAGGTCATGTTGAATATTGCTGTGTTTGCCAGAACTAGTACAGCAAATATCTGAAATTAATAATTTTTCCATATGTATTTAATATGTTTTTCAGGTCTTGGTTTGTGAATCCAACAGGACAATTTCTGATTTGACCTGCTAGGTTTAATCTTCTATTAATGTCTATATAACATATATATTTATTATTCAGAAATTGTATGTACTTTTGAAAGATTTACTTTTGAGCAGAATTATGTAATTCTAATACCAAATATCAATTATCAGAGTGGTTCAGAATCTTGGAAAATAGATGCCATAATTTTTTCTCAATTAAATATTGATAAAATTTATCAGTTAAAAATTGCATTATAGAAATCTTGTTATTTGTAATAGCTGTAATTTATTTTTTATCAGTATTAAATTTTTGAAATGATTTTTTAAAACTGTTAATGGGATTGTTTGAAAAAAAATTTCAATAATTTGATCATAACAGTTAATATTTATTTTTGATCAGTTATTTATAATATCAGTAGTTTGTTCAGATTGCTGGCAGTCAGTGATTAAAAAATCAGTAATATTTTCATTTGCGATTGTTGTAGAATCTTTGTCATTACTTTTAAAATGTTAGCATAAGTAGATTTTATTTTCAGTTGCAAATTATCATTATCTATGCTGGCAGACTTATTTGAGCCATTTAATGAATTATTTAATTCTTGTGAAATAAATTTCATTATTTTAATTTTTGAACTTGTGGAATCAGTTTGTTTTTTTTTTTGGGGGGGGGGGGGGAGGGGGGAGGGATTTCACCCATCGAAGCATTTTTAAATTGAAAGTAATTAATAACATTTGAACTAGAATTTTCTAGCATTTTGATAAGTAAAAATTAATTTTGTATATCTATTCAGATATTAATAATTATAGCTCTGAAGAGAGCTTATCTGATGTAGGTTTTACTGTTAATCTATATTATTAAAGTAACAACATTTAATAAGTAGGAAAAAATTTACTAGCAGTTTACCTGGGGAAGCACCCCCAACATAAAAAAATTATATATTTCTCACAAACATTAGTATGAGAGACTATTAAACATGATATTAACTATATTCTGTGCTTTATAACTAATGATAGTGATGAATATATTTGTTTAACTATAAAAATTAAAGCCAATAAAATTTTTAGTTTTAAATTTATAGTAGCCAATTTACAGTGATATTATAAGGTTACAATTTATATATATTGTTATACATTTATTTTCTAGTAATTTCCAAGTTATGTATGACATTATTGGCCGACATTATTGGCCAAGGTTAAATTAACAGTATTTGTTTTTATAATTTGTTTGTTTGTTTATGCTTTTTAGTTAATAAAGATATATATCAAAAGAAAATGCTATAAATATTTTAAAGCAGTACTTTTCTAGAATAATAAATAATAAAATTGCTAAATTTTTCGCACTCTGTTTCTTTTAAAAGACTGGACAAAGAGTAGATATTCATTATTGTTTAATATCAGTGCCAATTCTACCATTTCTAGTAATAAAAAAAAATGTTAATATATATATATATATTACAGAAAACATTAAGTTACAGGAAAAACATTTACTATTATATTAAATTCCCATTTTTCTCACATACATTTGAAAAGTTCCACTGTGATAAATTCAAAATACAATGGATTTTTTTTTTTTTATGAGGGAAGTTAAAACAATATAAAACCGAATTATGTGGATAAAACAGCAAACACACTTATGATGGGCTAGAAAGATTTTGATAGTGAAATGGCACGACTTTACATCACTTATACCTAAATGCGTAAATAAATATGTTTTATTGCAAATAAATTTTAAAAGATCCTAAAATTTAATAAAATATATATTTCCATGCCCAATAGACACCTATGTGAATTTTACTTTTGTAATATACCAAATAATTTTTTTTTTATGCCATTCTATAATGACACTTGGGTAAATGCTTAATTTGCCCTGCTCTAAATATGGTCCTGTCTGAGACAATAATGTTAGTGTAGATTGGAAAAGGGTCATAAGAGAGCAAAATAATAAATGGATTTATTATGTTATAAAAATGTTTTAGACAGAATGAAGGTTTAACTTGTTTAACAAAGTTTCTACACATTTCATATCACATTTAATACTGAAGAATAATTTTTTTATTTAAAAAAAAATATCAATGTAAAACTTAATATCTAGTATTATTAAGCTTTAATTAACTAACAATAAATTAATTATGAAACCAGAATCAAATCATTTATATTAACCATCTTTCACTAAGAATGTTCAGCATATCTACATATTAAAATTTAAAATCACAATTATTTGCTATTAATTTTAAATAATTCAAAATCAACTGCATATTTTTTAAAAAAAATTAATTTCATTACCTTTAGAATGCCAAGATCCTGAAGTTTAACCTTCATAATCCGAATCCAATCCATCATCTGCTCTCTGTAACAATAATACCATTCAATGATTCAAATCTTATTCTAGAAATGTTTAAAAAAAAAAAAAGCTGATTTATGAATAAAATTTATATTTCACAATTAAAATTTATAAAAAATTTCTTGCTATGGATTTATGCAGACCAGACATATATGATAATTAATATCATGTTTTGTTTCTATTTTATTCTTTAAATATGTGAAATGAAAGATGTTGAAATTTTAATACTTTCTAAAAATGCTATCATTTATAAATTTTCTCTATGGCTATTTAAAGCTTGCTAAAAGTATTTCTACTAGCAATATTACTCATGCTATTTGTGTTATTAAACATAATAAACTTAAGGAATCAAAGGTTATTAAATAATAATGCTAAACAAATTTTCATACTAGTTTATAGTGATTGGCCTTTCACAATAGGAATCATGTCTGTATTATTGCATCAGGCAGATATCTTTTACTTCTATTATGCTTTTCAAATTAATGCATTGACATTTCAAACATTCTAAAGTATTGAGCCCAAAAGCACCTTGGCTGTTGAGTTACTTAATTTTATCAGTAGTTATATATTTTAATGACTCCAAATATGAGTTAACCAAGCTATATTTCACTTTTGACAAAAGAACTGATTATGCCAAAATAAAATAATACATAAATTTCTCTAGTTTATGTTATATACATTAATCCACTTTATACTCATTATGCTTATGATATGAGATAATTATACTGTACTGCAAAATTTACATTGCTATAAAAATTATACCATTTAATTTTTAAAATAAACTCTTCTTTTAAAATAAGTCAATCAAGTAAGAATGTAAGTAAATATAGAATCTCAAAATTTTATGATAACAAATAACAACTCTAATCATAACAATAACATGTCTGAAATGAATCTATTTCTTATACCGAACAATTAATAGTAGTAATCCAATTTAACATTTAGATGCAACTCAGTTAATATTATGGTTATATTGATTTATTTGAGACATATAAACATTTTTTTAATATTTGTCCCGATTACCTGAAACTCAAAAATTAGATACTTTCCATATAACCTTGTATGAGATAATAAAAATAAATACCAGAAAGGACATTCATCCATAAAGTCTAGTTCATCATAAAAATAAATTATGCACAAATAACAATTATCATACATACCAGAATGAAAAAGAAGAAAAACAAAAAGCATTAAGATTGTGCCTTAAATAAATAATCACTCATTTAAAAAAAAAAAATTCTCTAAACCAGATAATAAGGTGGCAAAAGCAAAGATGACTACAAAGAAATATATTATTTCTTATAAAAAAAATTTGATTTTATTAGACAATCATCATTTTTTATTTTGAAAATTTTCAAATAGTTGTTAATAAATAAAAATAGAACAAAAAAAGTTTTATTCACTTAACAAGTTTATACTTAAGTTAACAAAAAATGAGAAAAAAATGAAATCTAAAATTAGAAAATGAATGTTATTAATGCACCACAAATGAAGTGGAAAATTATGAAAGATATACTTCTACAAAGAAATAAATACCAGTGAAAGAAATAATTAAAGTGAAATATATATATAATATACAAAGACGTGAATGTTTATAAGAGAAAAATTTTTTAAATATCAATTAATGCAATAAGGTTTTAAACTAAGCTTCATTTTTTATACCAAGTATTGAAGAAAAAAAAATCACAGGACTAAATAAATAAATAAACATTTGAAATTAACAAAAAAAAAAAAAACAGAGCAAGATAAATGATTATCAACAGGATAAAAAGTGATAATAATTCTGATAGGAAATTATAATCTGATTTTGTAATGAGCACAGTATCACATATAACATATAAGTTAAATTACAAATATAAAGCCGACAAAAGAACATTGCCTAGAGTAGAATAACAACACTGTAGAATAACGTAAATTAAATAACTTCAACTAATAATTAGAAAACCCAAACAGTATACAAATAAATTATAAGCCTGATTAGTGAGATATATATATATTGTAAAGGATAGCTTACAATGCACACATTCCTAAAAAGATCAAGCATATTTATTGAACCCAATCCATTTGGAAATTATATTAATAGTGGGAAGATTATTATTTGTTATTATTATTACCTATATACATATAATACACAATAAATTATTACTAAGTTATAATAAATAAAATACGATCAATATTTTAGAAAGTAATATTGTATATATATAAAACTATTTGATTAAATAAACTGTAATGTATATATTTTTTTTTTAATTTAAAATTGAATATTAATTAATAGTTAAATGAATGTGGGATGACCTGAAGTTAGGTGGGTACATATGTGTGAAAATAAAACTGATTTTATTATTTTTTTTTTTATTTATAATAAATCTAAATGTATTTAAACAATAGGCAGTTAAAAATATCAGCATTCCTGGAAATCTACGCGGGTGAAATGTATAAAAACAAAAGACAGTTTACAAATCGTTCTTCTTATTGTTATAGCACCTGTAACAAAAGACAAGGATTAAAAATAAAATTTAGAATGCTAAAATGGAGTTTTACTTTTTCTTTTAGTTAAATTATAAACATTTTAAAAGTCAAATGTTATAATTAAAAGTTTATTAAATTCAAAGGAAACAAAGTGAAATAAGAAGTAAGAATAACTGATTAATTCTTAAATAATTAAATCGTGTTTTAAAAGTTGTTGGAGTAAATTTGAATATTTTAAATCTTTTCAAAAACAATAACGAGAATTAAATTTGCTGGAAATTGGAAAAGGAAAAAAAAAAAAATGAAATAGTTTTCTTAATATATATATAAGCGCTTCAATATTATTCAATAAAAATATATGATTATAAATAATTATTAAATTGTACTTTAATATGAAAATGGGCTAGAGCAAAACATGCTATTGTGTGTCGTGGTATTTCCTGCCAGCTGCATTATATCTATATATATATATATATTTCTACTTTCTTGTAAACATACAAGAAGATGCCTACAGTCAAAAGTAAACAAGGATTGGAATACTTTATGTTGAATCAAATGAGGATCAAAGTGTTTACCATTAAATACAACTACAGGAGACACCATTGTACCTATCTATCCTTGCTAAGGAAAATGATTTACTAAGTGAAACTGCTTTGAAGAACAACTTGCCTAACTATCAACTACTACTATTTCTATTATGACGATTTTTATGAACTTTGTTCCAATTACAATTTTTAATCAAAGAATCAATATTTTAAATTTTTTTTTTATTTTTTTTTTTATTCATACTATCTGTTGTATTTTCATACTCTGATGCTGAAGCCTCATTTTTCAGAATTAGCAAAGAAGAAAAGGGGGGATTATTCATTTTGATATTTTTTATATTTTCATTATAAATAAAATTTAGGTTATACCACCTGCTTCACATCAGGTTATCCACATAAATATTGAGGTAAGATTCTCTAAATTTATATATTGGTTAAATTACAACACATACAGAATACATATTATGTTTTATTTTGTGATTAACCGTGTACGTATATTTTTCAGTATGTTTGACTAATCAACTGGTAGCTGTCACTATCATATATATAAATTGGGGAAACTTGTTAAATAGATTAACATCTGTAAATATATAATTTAGCTAGTCAGCATCTCAATTATATTAAATAACTAAAGTTGATTTTTCTATATAATTATGATTTGTAGAGAATGAGTGACATAGGTGGATTTCTACCATGGGGTATAAGGGTTGGATCTAGAGGATAATTAATTAGTAAGATGGTAGAGGTTCACTTGTGACACATGTACATATGATGATTATTATTTTTTTTTTTATCATTACTATTGTTGTTATACTTGATATTTATTATTGTTAATAAATGTTTGAGAGTTTGTATTATTCCGGTCTCTGGTTTATTGAGTTGTCCTAACATTCTACAGTTTAGAAATAATTATACATGCACACACATCTATTTTTCTTATTATATAAAAGCTTGAAAATAAAACAAATATAATAAATGCTAGTTGTAACCTATATATAGGTACAGGAGTTGCTATGTATATCTGTTCATACCTGCTAAAGGAGTTAAAAGCAATATTCTCTCTGGGCTTGAATATTAGGGTATAACGGAATTAAAAAGGGGAAAATGGATGAACTAACCTAAATTGCAGTTATTATTATTAAACAGGGATAGAGTTAGTCAATTAAAGTGTATGCAATCATTGGTTAAGCATTTCATCAGGTTCTCATTAGCATTTTATCAGATGACCCACAGACTGAACATAGTTGGATGCAACTTTTTCCCCCTCTAAGCCTGGTAGGTCTCTGCAGATTGTTTCATTAGGGGTAATAAATTAGAGCATATTAACTTATCCCCTCACCATATTGCTACATTTGCATAGTAGTACAGTCTGCAAGTTAGTTGACCATCCATTACATCTGGTGTTTGCAATATTTGGGATTAGTTGTAATCTTTCCGTCCGTTATATCTGGCGTCATCAACTTTTGGGGCTAGTGGTCATCGTTCCGTCCATTATATCTGAAGCCAGCAACATTTGGGGCTTGATAGATGGGTGTATCATCACATAAATACTTTGTGTAAGTTGGTCATACATTGTGATCGAACCAGATGATTGTGGAATCTGATAGATATATCCAAGTGCTAATCGTTCCGTCCGTTATATCTGGCGACCAACGTGGATCCACGATGTGTAGTGGGACTACACACCGCTAAAGATCGAATTAGCGACTAACGTGTCAAAGTATATTTACTAATGGTTATATCTGGTGTGCAACGTGGTAGGCATGAAGATATTACAGTTTATAAATGTATCCAAAGGTATTTACCAATAGTTACATCTGGTATCCAGTATGTTAGGTATGAATATACTATAGTTGTAAAGGAAGTCCAGCCATTGGACTGGCGTTTAAATTTTTTTTTAAAAATGTTAAAGCACATTTCATTTGATATTTTTCTATCAACATAAACCCATATGAACTTATGCACATGGCAAACAACTAGTACTTTCATCCAAAATAATAGTAATAGTGGTAATAGATCACATAAACTTGAATCAATTTTCAATAAGAGATCTAAAGTATTGAGTGTAAATTGGAAATATAAAGGATTGGACAATAAACAGAGACCGATGATAAATAGTTAAGTGATTAATAAATGATAATAAAATAGTAGAGTTAGGCATGTAAAAGGACATAGGCTAAAATTAGATCTATTAAAAACTAGAAGAAAAAAAGGGTAAAAGATAAATGCAATGGTTGGGAGTGGCATGATGCACTGTGGCATGTGATTATTTATAGTTTTATAAATAAATATTTTATAAATAGTTTGCAAATAAATAAATATTTAATGATAACCAGAAGTGGTAAGCAATTAAGTAATATGGAATCAAAACTAGGGAAAGATAGTAGTGACGGTGAGATGGTAGATGATACTACCAGTAATAAGGTAGAATCTACGATGATTCAGATACCTGGGGGGTCTATTTTGGAAGTGGAACAATCCCCACAAATGCAGGAAGGAAGTCAAACGGTTTCTCAAATTCAGATAATTCCTTCCAGTGAGATTGTTCAAGTGCCTGAAGTGGGAATAACTCAGGCTATGCAAGACCCTATAACATTGGCACAACTAATTCAAGCAATCATGGAGATGAAGAGTGATATGAACAGTATGAAAGAGAATATGAAGAGTGATATGAATAGTATGAATAGCAATATGGAAAATATGAAAAGTGATATAAATAGCAATATGGAGAATATGAAAAGTGATATAAATAGTAAGTTGGAAAATATGGCAACCAAAGCTGATATAAATAAAATAAAGGAAGAATTGAAGAAGGATGTGAATAATATAAAAGAACAAATGGAAATAAAAATTGATAATGTTGAAATTAAGCAGTCTGAAGATATGGGACAACTTTCCTTTAAATTAGGAAATGTTCAAAAAGACAATATTGAATTGAAGCAAGGAATGTTAGAGTTGAGGAATGAAATTGATGAAAAGAATACAAAATGCCAACAGCGATTAGATGATTTTAAATCCAGTGTCATGGAACAATTAAATGCAAAATATGATGAGGTATGCAGGAATCAAGAAAATTTTAAGGAAGAAGTGTGTAAAAATCAACGGAGGCACCAAGATGAAGTTCAGATGGAAATACAGAGTTGGAGCAAAATTTTACCAAACAAAATATGGAGATAGAAACCTTAGGACAAAAACTAAAATGCTTAGATAAAAACATTACCCAGAGATTTGGAATCACTGAATCCCAACTGAGTAAGGGTACATTAGTTGTTGAAACACAACAAACTCAGACTAATTCAAGTACTCAATATACTGAATTTAAGTTGAGAGAAAAGCAATTGAATTATACTCTCAATATTGAAGTGATACAAAGATCACAAAGTTTCAAGATTGATTCCGAGTTAAATGATGAAGCCATAGGAGTCGATGACACATCATACTCTGAAGATGTCATGATACAGTATATAAAAGAAAGTTCAATGATAAATGATTTGGACTCATATTTGAGATCATTGCGGCACATTCGTGTTTACCATCGAAACAAGAATAAAATGCTTTCCAGACATGAAATTTGTGAGCATAATAGCAATAATAAGGATGAATGGTTACAAGTTCAAACAGCTTTCTTAGGAGAAAACTGTCACACTATAAATGCCATTTTTGAAGGCATTAAAGAAATTGGTGAATGCGATCATCTTAGCTGCGCGTTATGGAAGTTAGAGTCTTTCCATAATCGACAAGATGATCCAAACATAGAAAATTATATGATGAGAATAGAGATGACCCTGTTGCAGTTCATCAAACAGAAAGGTTTTCAGTTCCATAAGTTATGTAACACGTATGAAGGACCCTTCACATTTATGAGGCATATAAATGACAGTACTTAAAAGAAAAAGTACATAATAAGTGAAGGACTTCAAATGTTGCAACTTAGGAAACATAAAATGGACTTTTCACAATGAATGAATGCTCAAGAGATGTATATTTTTTTTTGAGAGAAGAAATAAATGAATGAATAAATCAAATGGTGTGTGTATACATATATATATATAATAATAACTTATGATAGTATAAGAAAATGATATGGTAAGACAGATAGACCAGATAGTTAATTATATCAACTGGAGTGTGAATGAAACCACTGGACTCACACCCATTGAACTACATTTTAATCAATCAATTCCCATGTTGTTCACTAGATATCAACCTATGACTAAATATAAACAAAGTAGTATGGAGGAAAATGTGCAGAAAGCATATCTTCGATTGGTAAGTAAGGCCAATAAAAAGAACAAAAATAAGACTGGAACTCCATATACTTTCAAAGTAGGAGATCAAGTTTTAATAAAAAAAAACCCTCATGTTAGTAAGCAAATTGAAAATAAATACAGTAAGTTTTACCATCTATATGAAGGACCTTACACAATAGTTAAACAATCAAGTCCTAATGCATTTGGTTGGATATGGAAGGACAAGTTAGGGGCACATATAATACCCGAATTATGAAACCATACTATGGACAATCTTAGTAATTGTAGAATTGTCATACTCAACTGATGTGTGTGGGGGGGGGGGGGTGAATGTTGATCAGAAAAAAAAAATTAGATATTATGAAGTTAGGTTAAAAATTATGATGAGAGTATTCCCTAATGGATGCCAAAGCAAATGGTAGGATACTTTGGAGCCACTTTATTTAAGAAAGTTAAACCACATTAAGTGATGGTTGCTCCAATCTTCTGTTAGTCCTCAAATGAAATCCAATAAGACTCAATAACAGCAGGATAGAGGATAACAAGAAAAAAAAATAAAAATATGTGCTATCTGAAACAGAAAAACATTTTTATTAGTGTGCTCAAAACATAACCATCATTAGTTTTTAAAAAAAAAAAAAAAATCTATGTTTGAACCCCACCTTGAAAAGTATTTCATGAGAGTGAGTAGAGAAGAATAGAAAGCAATTTGTGTAGTTGAGTGTAGAAAACAGTAAAATAAGGTTTCACTACCCTTCTTATATTTGTTGAAAAAAAAAAAAGTCAAACTTCAAATGCAAACCTTGTGTAAGTGGTAAAATTTTCATTACATATTAAAATTCTAACCCTGTAAGGAGAGGGGGTTGTAAAGGATAGCTTACAATGCACACATTCCTAAAAAGATCAAGCATATTTATTGAACCCAATCCATTTGGAATTTATATTAATAATGGGAAGATTATTATTTGTTATTATTATTACCTATATACATATAATACACAATAAATTATTACTAAATTATAATAAATAAATAAAATACGATCAATATTTTAGAAAGTAATATTGTATATATATAAAACTACTTGATTAAATAAACTGTAATGTATATATTTTTTTTAATTTAAAATTGAATATTAATTAATAGTTAAATGAATGTGGGATGACCTGAAGTTAATTAGGTGGGTACATATGTGTGAAAATAAAACTGATTTTATTATTTTATTATTTTTTTTTTATTTATAATAAATCTAAATGTATTTAAACAATAGGCAGTTAAAAATATCAGCATTCCTGGAAATCTACGCGGGTGAAATGTATAAAAACAAAAGACAGTTTACAAATCGTTCTTCTTATTGTTATAGCACCTGTAACAAAAGACAAGGATTAAAAATAAAATTTAGAATGCTAAAATGGAGTTTTACTTTTTCTTTTAGTTAAATTATAAACATTTTAAAAGTCAAATGCTATAATTAAAAGTTTATTAAATTCAAAGATAAGAAAGTGAAATAAGAAGTAAGAATAACTGATTAATTCTTAAATAATTAAATCGTGTTTTAAAAGTTGTTGGAGTAAATTTGAATATTTTAAATCTTTTCAAAAACAATAACGAAAATTAAATTTTCTGGAAATTGGAAAAGGAAAAAAAAAAGAATGAAATAGTTTTCTTAATATATATATAAGAGCTTCAATATTATTCAATAAAAATATATGGATTATAAATAATTATTAAATTGTACTTTAATATGAAAATGGGCTAGAGCAAAACATGCTATTGTGTGTCATGGTATTTCCTACCACCTGCATTAAACTTCATATATATATATTTTTCTACTTTATTGTAAACATACAAGAAGATGACTGCAGTCCAAAGTAAACAAGGATTGGAATACTTTATGGTGAATCAAATGAGGATCAAAGTGTTTACCATTAAACACAACTATAGGAGACACCATTGTACCTTATCCTCGCTAAGGAAAATGATTTACTATGTGAAACTGCTTTGAAGAACAACTTGCCTAACTATCAACTACTACTATTTCTATTATGATGATTTTTATGAACTTTGTTCCAATTACAATTTTTAATCAAAGAATCAATATTGTAAATTTTTGTTTATTTTTTTTTTTATTTATTCACACTATCTGTTGTATTTTCATACTCTGATGCTGAAGCCTCATTTTTCAGAATTAGCAAAGAAGAAAAGGGGGGAATATTCATTTTGATATTTTTTATATTTGCATTATAAATAAAATTTAGGTAATACCACCTGCTTCACATCAGGTTATCCACATAAATATTGAAGTAAGATTCTCTAAATTTATATATTGGTTAAATTACAACACATACAGAATACATATTATGTTTTATTTTGTGATTAACCGTGTACGTATATTTTCCAGTATGTTTGACTAATCAACTGGTAGCTGTCTCTATCATATATATAAATTGGGGAAACTTGTTAAATAGATTAACATTTATAAATATATAATTTAGCTAGCCATCATCTCAATTATATTAAATAACTAAAGTTGATTTTTCTATATAATTATGATTTGTAGAGAATGAGTGACATAGGTGGATTTCTACCATGGGGTATAAGGGTTGGATCTAGAGGATAATTAATTAGTAAGATGGTAGAGGTTCACTTGTGACACATGTACATATGATGATTATTATATTTTTTTTATATTTTTTTTTATCATTACTATTGTTGTTATACTTGATATTTATTATTCTACAGTTTAGAAATAATTATACATGCACACACATCTATTTTTCTTATTATATAAAAGCTTGAAAATAAAACAAATATAATAAATGCTAGTTGTAACCTATATATAGGTACAGAAGTTGCTGTGTATATCTGTTGATACCTGCTAAAGGAGTTAAAAGCAAAATTCTCTCTGGGCTTGAATATTAGGGTATAACAGAATTAAAAAGGGGAAAGTGGATGAACTAACCTAAATTGCAGTTATTACTATTAAATAGGGATAGAGTTAGTCAATTAAAGTGTATGCAATCATTGGTTAAGCATTTCATCAGGTTCTCATTAGCATTTTATCAGATGACCCACAGTCTGAACATAGTTGGATGCAACTTTTTCCCTCTAAGCCCGGTAGTTCTCTGTAGATTGTTTCATTAGGGGTAATAAATTAGAGCATATTAACTTATCCCCTCACCATATTGCTACATCTGCATAGTAGTACAGTCTGCAAGTTAGTTAACCATCCATTACATCTGGTGCACCATCATTGGGCTTGGTTAGTTTATGACTGTTGATGAAGAGTACTGCCCATTATATTGGTGTTAGCAATGTTTGGGATTAGTTGTAATCATTCCGTCCATTATAATATATATATATCATAATATAGATTTATATTATTTACTGAATTCATCTATATTAGAATTAGGAGCCTTGAAGCATGTAAACTTATAAAAGTTCTAGATCCCCATCAGAACCTTCAGTGGGATAAACTGGATAAAAACAATTAGTCCTCCTATTGTTCTATGATTCCACAGGCTAGTGAGTTACTTTTTTAGAGTCTCATTTTCTGAAGTGATTATTAATTCATGTGAAGGTTTTTCATTAGTATATTTTTTAATTTAATATGTGCTTATTTTATTTGTTCTTATCTATAAATCATGCAGTGCATTATCCCATTTCAATTTGGAAAACTTTGATTTTTCCTAATTGTTCCACTTGTAACTTTTTAAAATACATGAGAGGTTGACACACCTTTTGTTATTCTACTTCTGATAATTAGAGTCTATATCCTCTGCTGGTGACATAGCTTCTTCAGTTGCAAATATTTATTAGATTGGTATTGCTTATTTCCAGTGATTTACAATTTATTTGTTTCTTAGGAGGGTTTGTCCAGTTCCTCCAGATAATAATGAGTGTGTAGTCCAGGAGTGTTTTTGACTTCCTCTATTTGGTTTGTAATGATTTTGGTCACTCTTCTCTCTATCTACCTCTTCCAAAGATTGTCATGCATTTCAAACTTTTTCTCCAATTGAATAGATACTAATTTCTTCTGTAGATATTTAATTATCTTGTCCAAGTACCACAGCGGGCATTTCATTATGGAATTTCTGTCCTATTAGTAATTCTGAATGTTGTTTGTTTGTATATGCTAAAGTAAAGCCATATTTACAACTTTTTGCATATTGAGTATATTATTTTTAATTAGTATTTGTTTTAGCCATTGTACTACTTTTTTTGCTACTCTGGTTGATTCAAGGTAATATTGTGGAATTTGAACTTGTATTTTTGGTGATATTATACTCTACATATTTAAAGCTAGCATTGATCACTACTAAGATTACATGATCTTTAAATGGACCCACATAATAAAGTGCATGCAACTCTAAGGCTTTTCAATATTTGGCCTTGGGATAAATTTCTTCAGAAAGTACATTTGTCAATGACTGACATTCTCTCAATCTTTTAATGCAGAATTCAATATCTAAACCAATCCCAGACCACCATACATAACTGTGAGCAAGGGCTTTTGATCCCACTATGTTAGGATGACCATTGTGTAATACTTATATTACATCAGTATCCTTAAAACAGTATCAGTACTCTTTTGAAGCTAAGATTTAAACACATTTTTTGACAACTTATATAAATTTCATAGAGATTTGTGGAGATTTTCTGGCTGTTTCTGAACCAATCATTCTTCGTCCATTTCTGAAGTACCTGCTAGCAGCTTTCATCCATATTATCTATTTATTAACTTGGCTTCCAATTTCCAATATAATTTATTGTTATGACTTTTTACTTTTGTGAATGTGTTGGGCACACAAGAGAGGGCATCTGCTTGCTTTAGTTGATTCTCTGGTTTAAATACTAATTTATAATTGTATGCAGACAATCTATTATACCAGCATACCATTCATGGACAATTATTAATAGAGAATATTCCAAATAATGGATGGTGATCTGTTATTATTTTGAATGAATGACTGTAAAGATACCATGGAATTCTTTAGCAGCACAAATAATAGCCAATGCTTCTTTATCTTACTTATTGTAATTTTTTTCAGATTTGACATTGTTCTTGGTAAGAGTAATGACTAACTACAGCTCCAGTTCCATGCTCTGACATGTCAGTTTTTAAGATTCATTCAAATTAGTATCAAATTAAACCAATAGTCAGACCACGTTAACAAATTCTTGATCCTCCTAAGTACCTCTTCTTGTTATACGTTCCAAGTCCATGAAGAAACTCATATAGAGGTATAGCTACTTGAGCTTTTTGTCCAAAAAAACTTATTACGAGTCTAACAAATGCCTGAAATTCTTTAGTATTTCTTAAAACTATGTGTATTTTTGACTGCTTCTACTTTTTCTAGGTCAAGCTTTATTCTTTCTCTGGAAATGATATGCCCTAGGAATTTTATTTTTCTAGAGCACCATATACATTTATCAGAATTTAATGGAGTTCTAACATTAGAGATCTTGACTACATATTTTTTTAATTCATTTTCATAATATCTCTTCTGAGTTGTCAATTATTATTATTCTTAATAGTATGTCAATTTTCACATGGTAAATGTTCAAGGCTGTAGTTATTCGTTAAGTATAAAGGAATTATAATACTTAGGATTGTAACTGTTTCCTCAGATATTGGTACTTGATGAAAAGCTGTGTTACAATCTAGGTTTGCAAAGAATTTTCATCCTCTAACTGGATAGCATCTTTCTTACATTGAGAAGATAGAATAAAGAATTTTCAATAAAGGCTTATTCAATAATTCTGGCCAATAATAATGGGACTAGTCTATTCTGCATTTAATGTAGATGTTAATATTCCTTTTTTTAATGGACTCATCCAAAGCATTTTTAAATTGTGTTTTTCAATGCAAATGGTACTTGGTGTCCTTTACAGCATTGGGATTTTGCACCTTCAAGCAGTTCAACAATGACTGGCTGTTTTAGATTTTCGCTTATTCTATGTGAATAATTTTGGATTCATTTAGGTTTATCTTTCCATTGTATTTTATTTTTTTGACTAAAGGTTCAAACCATTCACAGTCTAGTTATGGTTTGTTTAATTGTAACTGACATTTTAATTATCTCTATTATTTTTGTAAGTTTGCCATTTTCATCTCCAATCTTCATATCTGTTTTGATTATTTTTGCACACCTTTTAATCTCTTTGGATAACTATTTCCAGATTCTCTGTGATATAAGAGATATCTGTCAAAGGCTGTTACTATTCACTTTGTTTATTCCAATATTGGTTTTATTTTTGATAGTTTACTTTTCTGGAAATTTTTTTTTTTTTTTATTTTTAATATGGAAATTTTCTGCTAGGGGGTATAGCCACAACTTTTGCATTTTTTCCTTTTCCAATGATAATCTTTAGCTAGGTGTTCTGAATTCCCACATCAATACCATTTTACTTCCTCTTTTTGACAAATTTCAAACTAAAATAAGCAGAGAATTGCTGTTTGTTATTAAAGTTACTTGAATAAGATTTGCGAAATTCTCTAGCATGTTTTAAAACTAGTTCCTATGTTATGCTTCTTTTGGTAGATTATAAATATGTAGGTCAAGGATTGCTAAGAGTTGCTGTTGCAAATTTATATCAGACATTCCCCATAAGAATCATTCTAATAAAACTTCTTCAAGATATTGATGTATTTATTTTTCCAATTCATTTAATTCTCCTCCTTCTCTTGTCATCTATTACACAAGTGACAAACAAGCTATAAATTTAAAAAATGCAGAATTAAAATGTTCAGAAAGGTTTTTTTTTTTTTCCGAATTTTTTGCATAAGAAATGCTTTCAGGCTCATCAGGGTTACAATGTCTAATTTTCTATTTCTATAATCTGGAACCTACAATAAAAATAAGATAGCAACTTTCATAATATTATCTTTTGTGGAATTGACAATAAAGTATTTGTTTAAATATTTTATATACTGAAATGAATAAAGTCTTATTCATTTCAGTGGTGGCTATGTGGTCCTCCACATGATTGAGAGATGATTTTCAGAGTTGTGAAGATGCTAATAAATATAGCATTCAAACATTAAAAAAAAAAATTATTATATAATGTTCTAATAATAGATAATATTCAAATGTATAAATTATTAATTGTCATATTAAAAAATAGATATGTAATAGGTTTATAAAAAAAAAAAAAGATTTTTATATAATTAAATTTTAAAAAAAATAAGCTGGTTTTGAAAAGAGATTCGAAAACAAAAAAAAAAAAAATTCAGGAAATTTAATAATTAAGCATTTTGCAAGTTCATTCAATTAAACAGTGAAAAGGTTTTTCAAACCTTTGTAATTAAAATAAAATCCATTAATAAAGGTATCAAAAATAAAATATTAAAGATGTGAAAAATAAGATTAACAAAGCTTGTAAAAAACAAGATCCAAAAGCAAGAAGTAAAACTTATACTAAGTCAATTTTTTTTTAAGCAGTCATTTCAAGCTACATTGAACTTCATTATGCTGATAGAGTAGAACCAGAGAGAACCACCAATTGCTAATCTACATTTGATATCTGGAATCTTGACATGTTATTTTTGAGAAAATTTCTAGTTAAAATGAAGAAAGAAAAATTGCCTCTGGAGGATATTAAGGCCACTTATGAATTAATCAATACTTGCCATCAAGAAGAAAACAAACTATGGCTACGTAACTTGTTTTGTAAATTTAAAAAAAAAACTATTTAGACTTTATCTTAACCATTTTAAGTTTATATTTAATACTATCAAGCTATAGTTTACATTATGAATTGTTTAAAAACAGGAAGCAAAAGTATAAAAAAAAAAAACAAGTTGCAGTTAAAAAAAAAAAATTGGCTCCAAATTGTATAGACAAGGCAAAACTCTCCATACAGTCGTGCCACATTGTGCCAACCAGAGTAATCAATGGATGCCAGAAGGCTTGTGCATAAAATCTCTATCTAATGCCTACTCATCCAATATCCCCAGACTAGTTTCTGGCTTGTGGTCTTCATCAGTGAGAGCTTTGGATCTGAGAGCACTGCACTAGGTGCAAGCTCGGGATCTGAGAGCACTGCACTAGCACCTAGTGCAATGCTCTCAGATCCAAAACTCCTCACTCATGAAGGCCACAAGCCAGAAACTAGCCTGGGGATATTGGATGAGTAGGCATTAGATAGGGATTTAATACACAAGCCTTCTGGAATCCATTGATTATTCTGGTTGGCACAGGGTGGCACTACTGTATAGAGAGTTTTGCCTTGTTTATAAACAATTATGTGCTAGTATAAAAGATGGTGATCATGTGATGCTTAATGGTTTAACAGCAATCCTGCCTAATAGGATAGTGGTGGCTATGGTTGTTAAAGAGCCAAAGACCCCAAAATGTATGGGTGCTGAACTGAGTTCAGACCCATATGACTATATATGCTATTGAGCTTGGATTGAAAATATTTTTGTGTTTTCAATTTTATTCTCATAGTTTTATAGTTAAGAAGAGATAAAAGATGGTTGCTGGAGGGTTGCATTAGATCCTAAGATCTAGGTGCAGTGCTCTCAGATCTAAAGCTCCTAACTGATGAAGGCCACAAGCCAGAAACTAGTCTGGGGATATTGGATGAGTAGGCATTAGATAGGGATTTTATGCACAAGCCTTCTAGCATTCATTGATTACTCTGTTTGGCACAGGGTGGCACTACTGTATGGAGAGTTTTGCCTTGTTTATAAACAATTATGTGCTAGTATAAGAGATGGTGATCATGTGATGCTTAATGTTTTATATTTATATAGGTTATGATTTATTAGCATTTTTAAAAATGGGAACTTTTCTTTGAAATATGTTAACCAAATGTTTTGTTTTGTTTTGTTTTTTTGGTAAAAAAAAGTTCTTTTCTATTGTAGAAACTATCAGAAAATAATCAAAGATGTAATATTTATTTTAAATGTAAAGTATCCATGCTGGTAAAATATATATATATATATAAAATAAAGTATCCAAGTGTATATAATTTAATTCTTCTTTTATTGCTGTGAATTAGATTGTGTATAAGTGGGTTTATACATATATGCAGTTGTTTCTTCACTGTCAAATAGTTAAATATTTCTAGGTTATGTGGGACACATATAGAAGAAATTTAAAAAAATTTGGCAAAATTATATACTAAATTTCTAAATGTATCAGATGATTGGAAGAATGCAGTATTAATATAAATATTTTAAAAAGATGATAAAGAAAATCTTAAAAATTATAGACCTATCAGTCTTTTAATAAGTTCGATACAACATTTTTAATAAAATAATTACAACTCATCTGCAGCAAACTTTGGATTACAATCAAACAAAAGAACAAGCTGGATTTAAAAGTGGTTTTCCTACAATGGATTATATTCAAGTATTGACAGAAATTATAGAAGAGACCAATAAATATGAGTTGCCATTATATTTTAGATTTGTAGACTATGAAAAGACATTTGATTCTATAAGCATGTCTTCAGTGATTAAAGCATTGGATCATCAAGACATAGACCCAGGATATTGCCATATTTTGAATAATTTTTTTATAAAAATACAACAGCAACAATTAGGTTACATAATGATACTAAAAAGATTAACATTGAGAAGAATCTATGACAGGGAGACTCCATATCTCTAAAACATTTTTTATAGCAGTTTTGCAAGAAGTATTTTGTGGAATAAAATGAGAAGCTAAGGGAATAAAAGTAAATAGAATTATTTAAGTCATCTAGATTTTACAGATGATGTAGTTGTTTTTGCAAAAAATGTTTTAGTTTCAGGAAATGTTGCAAGAATAATCAGATGAAAGTAAGAAAGTAGTATGAAAGGTAAATGTTAAAAATGAGTTAGAAGAAGTTAACAACTACAAATATCTTGGTCAAATTATTTCTACAGATGGAAACATAATGGATGAAATTAATCATAGAATTAAACTTGATTGGAGTGCTTTTGGTAAAAATAATTTAATATTAAAAGGAAATATATCTGTCTTTGAAAAGGAAGATTTTTAATAGATGGGTGTTACCCGTTCTTATTTACACATCTGAGACTTGGATGCTTATCAGAAGAGCAATACAGAGACTTCAGATCACGCAACGAAGTATGGAGAAATGTATATTAGGAATAACAAGAAGAGATCGACAATGAAATAGATAGGTGAAAAACCAACAGGTGCTACTGACATCAGTGAAAGAATTAAGAGGCTGAAGTGGAGTTGGGCTGGACACAATGTTAGAAAATATGATAATAGATGGACAGTTGAAGTCTTAAACTGGATTCCAAGAAATTGTAAATGTGAGATAGATGGATGAAATAAGAAAGTGTATTGAGGTGATAGGGAGAAGAGAGGCTAGAGATCAGAGAAGATAGCTTGAACATGAAGAGACCTTCATCCTGCAGTGGATCAATAAAGATTAATGATGGTAATAGGTCTCATCCAAGATTTTGTTATATTAAATTAGGAATAGGTCTAAATAAATCCATCTCTGTAGTTAAGTTGTAGTTTTGTTAAATAGAGATTCAGATCTGAAGTGACCACTCCCTAGAGTTATCATTGAAAGAAAGATGTAATAGTTATAATCATTCCATGTTAGAGAAATGCATGTGTCTAAGCTAGAAAAATTATGAGTTAAATAAATGTCTTATATTTATAAATTCGTCTATAAGTTGAGTTGTGGAGTTTGTTATATGGAAAATATATTCAATCATAAAACTGTATTAATGTTATAAAGTGCAAAGGAAGATTAATGTTTAAATTAGTCAAAGAAATCTTGGACACTTTATGAATAATCAGTTTTCCTCCATGTGTGCGAATTAAAACAATAATATATAACAACGTTTCTCAACCTTTGGGTCACGACCCAATTTTAATGGGTCACTAATATGCTCCAAGAAATAAAACCATAAATATATGATAACAAAAATCTTTACATTTTAACAAAATGTGTTAAGCTTTTAAATTAAAAATATGTAGTTTAACTTTAACTCAACTTTTAACTTACAAATTATTTGTTTATTATAAATATTATCAAATTGATCTGAATATATACATACAGTACCATGCTAATGTAATATCTCTTTTATTTTATATTATAATTTATGTAATAAACATTTGGGTCGCATAACTATTTCAATGAAGTCTATTGGGTTGTGCAGCAAAAAGGTTGAGAAACGTTAATATATATAACAGATTGGAGAGATGGTTTTATTTTTAAAAAAAGTTATATTTTGATTGATTATTACATTTTGTAAACTGTGTGTTAACATCTTTATTTGTAATATTGTCTGATCTACATATTTATTCCATATCCATTCATCAGGAGTAACTCATGTTCTTCATGATCTAACCAGGTGTTGTAAATAGGGGCTGTATAGTAATTATCATCATCATCATATTAAAGCAAATATTGTTTAAATATATAAATGGGTCTATTTCCTGATGTTTAATGTCAAGTATTTGCCCATACAAATTATATTAAATTGAAATACTTTCATCATATGTAAGCTAGCCACTACAATATATTTACTACTCAGTAATATCATTATATAGTAATAAAGAACAAGTACCTCCTATATCTATTACATCTTTCGAATTGCCCAGAATTTTAAATGAAGAAGTGAGACATGCAATTAAGTGCATGAAGAAAGGAAAGACTCCAGGAAATGATGGAATTATAATTGATATATTAAAAGAAGCAGGTGAAGAAATAGAAACAATTTTAGCAAAGTTATATACCAAATGTCTAAATGATAAAGATGTACCGGAAGATTGGAAGAATGCAGTAATAATATTAATATTTAAAAAAGGTGATAAAGAAGATATTAGAAATTATAGACCTATCAGCCTTTTATCAGTTTTATATAAAACTTTTACCAAGATAATTACAACTCGTCTACAGAGAACTTTGGATTTTCACCAACCAAGAGAACAAGCTGGATTTAAAAGTGGTTTTAGTACAATAGATCATATCCAGGTATTGAGAGAAGTCATAGAAAGGACAAACGAATATGAGTTGTCATTATGTTTTGGATTTGTAGATTATGAAAAGGCATTTGATTCTATACACATTTCTTCAGTGATTAAAGCATTGGATCATCAAGGTATAGATCCAGGATATTGTCATATTTTAAAGAATATTTATAAAAATGCAACAGCAACAATTAGATTACATAATGATACTGGAAAAATCAACATTGAGAAAGGTGTAAGACAAAGTGACTCCATATCTCCAAAACTCTTTACAGCAGTGCTGCAAGAAGTATTTTGTGGATTAAAATGGGAAACTAAAGGAGTGAAAGTAAATGGAGAGTATTTAAGTCATTTAGATTTCGCAGATGATGTAGTTGTTTTTGCAAATAATGCTTCAGAGCTGCAGGAAATGTTGCAGGAATTAGCAGATGAAAGTAGAAAAGTAGGACTAAAGATAAATGTTAAAAAGACTAAAGTAATGTTTAATCGATTTGCTCAAAATATGAAAATAAAGATTGATTATGAAGAATTAGAAGAAGTTAACAGTTACAAATACCTTGGTCAGATTATTAATACAGATGGAAACATAATGAAGAAAATTAATCATAGAATTAAACTTGGTTGGAGTGCTTTTGGTAGAAATAACTTGATACTAAAAGGAAATATGCCTATGTGTTTGAAAAGGATGGTTTTTAACAAATGTGTTTTACCAGTTCTTACTTATGGATCTGAGACTTGGACACTTAATAGAAGAGCAATACAGAGACTTCAGACCACTCAAAGGAGTATGGAAAGATGTATGTTGGGAGTAACAAGAAGAGATCGAAAACGCAATGTATGGGTAAGACAACAAACAGGTGTTAGTGACCTTATTCAAAAAATTAAAAGATTGAAATGGAGTTGGGCTGGACATATTGCTAGAAGAGATGATAATAGATGGACAATTGAAATTTTAAACTGGATTCCAAGAGATTGTAAAAGACCCAGAAAGAGACCACATGTGAGATGGATGGATGAAATAAGAAAATGTGCAGGGGTGTTGTGGAAAAGAGAAGCTAAAGATCGGAGAAGATGGATTAAACTTGGAGAGACCTTCATCCTGCAGTGGATTGATAATGGTTGATGATGATGATGATGAATATTATTAACAGGAAATTCCCATATGTTGTACTGTGTTGTTGCCATTTTTTAAGCTCTATAACCTATTTGTCTATTTTATTTTCAGATTATTATTACTGGTTAAGTTAGGAATACTGGAAACACAGGTTCTTTGACTGTGTCAATTTTATGTTTAGTTAAAAATCCTATAATTAATGCTGTGGCTAAATATGAAAGGATTTAAATGCCACATACAACAAAATAACAACAAATAAATTAAATAACTTTTACTTCAACTAATATTTAGAAAACTCAAAACAGTATACTAACAATAATAAGCCTTATCAGTGAAAAATACATATATTTACATAGCATCATATGGCTGAATGATGATTATTATTTTTGAATTTTTTTCAATATTAACATATAATCCAATAACAGAGAATGGATAGAACTATTAACAGAGTTCTACATCCCTTTTCTACTTTCAGCAAGGATAAGTTAGATAAAGTCATTTGTTTTGTTAGTCAGGTAGCTAGAGGGTTACTTTTTAGAGTCTCATTTTCTGAAGTGATTATAAGTTCATGTGGAGATCTTACATTATTACATTGTTTTTAAATTGTGTGCTTAACATATTTGTTGTTATTATAAAGTGCACACTGAAATTTTCAAAAAAATATGATGGATATTTAAGATTGCAATCAAATACAAAAAGAAACTTCTAACAATTGCAATAAATTATACTTAATCCAAAATTATTTATGCCGTAATGAAATAAAATCATTACTAATAAATTTAAGATAACATAAAGAGCACATTAAAAGATCAAACTGAATAATCACTTAACAGAAAATCAGATTTTCATGCCAATGAAAGCCGATCTGATAATTACATAAATAAAAAAAAGATAATTATTGTCACTTTTCTTCTACTAACTTTTTGGCATCAATTATATTACTCTGGTTGGCACAGGGTGGCACTACTGTATGGAGAGTTTTGCCTTGTTTAATATCAATTATATTAGTATTAAATTTAAAAAATGTCAACATGTTACATGCTCCTCTATGTACACAATACAAAGCAATAAGATATATTATTTAATCTTCCAAACTAAATGATAGTTTTAATAAATAATATTTCTGTAATATAACTCATTAAATGGATAACCTCTAATCTAATAAATGACTAATAAAAATTATTAATAGCTGACAGTTTTGATGGTTTAACAATTTTCGTTGGAGATGCAAATATGCAATTCATATAAGTATCATTATTATATATATAAGTGAATATATTTCTAAAAATATACAAGAAAATAATTATTTTGAGATTAAAATCATTGCAATTGTTTAAGTATAATTGACTAGCCCTCTAGTGTCAGAAAATGACACAATACATTTTTAAAGTTAAATAAATATTTAAACAGTTGCAATGAGTTACTCTCAAAACATTACATATGTATATTTAGCGCTATAAATGATAACTTATTGCATAATAAAATAATTATTTATAAAAAATTAAATTAATCTAATCCAAATTTGATGTTTATATTAATTTAAAAATTAAATTATATTTTACTTGTGCCTAAACATTCGATTTTAAACAATTAAAATTGAGTGTTTAAAGTAAAATAATATAAATATTAAAATTAACATAAAAATCAAATTTGAACTAAATAGTTATTTTGTGTATTTTGATATGTAGAGATAATTTGTTTTATATATATAATAATGTTTTATAATAATGGTATTTAAATGATTTGGGCATTTACAATTCTGAAGAAGATTGTTGAAAGATTAAACAAAATAAAATTTTCTATTGCTTTCTTTGCATTATGTGCATAGAGGAGTATACTGATATTACTTTTTTATAAATATATATATAAAGAGCAACCTGGCATTCAATTTATTTGAGAATAAGAGAGGTTTAAAAAGATCAATAATGTGGTAAATGATGCAAAATAAAATTAACATTAGTGATTTCATTAATCTAGTGCAAAATAGATTTTAAAAAGAAATAACAAAAGTTGACAATTACAGAAAAATTTTTCAATATAAAATATTTTGCATTGTGATTTTTAGTTATAATCTAATTGTCATTAGAATTCATGAATGCTGAAGAATGAATTCCCAGATGATTTTATGCTAATAGATGAATATTAAAAGAAGTTAAACATCGGATTTGAAATGATAGTAGTAGAAAAATATATTAAAAATAAATAAATAGAAATTTAAATTAATTCATTTTCGTAAAAGAAAATTGAAAAAAAAAGACCGTTTAAAAAAAAAATTAAATGGTAATATAAAATAAATAGTGATGATGCACTAATCTAGAAAGATTATAATTTATTAGAAAAATTCACATCTTAGCACTGCTTTCGACCAGGTCAGCCATATTCATAGAACTAATATAAGTTTATATAAATAGAGTTTATAATTTAAATATACCATTTACATGATAATGCAATGCATGAGACTTTCTTATTTGTTGCATTGATGTTATTTGCTATAAACGACGTCTCTTTATATTTTCTTTTTTGATCATTGCGTTCAACGCAAATTAATATTATATAACAATAGCTTATAACTCTGTCATACCATCCTATGCAGTCTATACTACCAATTAGAGCCATGGAAAATATTTGTTTAACCAATAAATTGCTTAGCAATTTATTGGTATTATTTTTTTTTAAACGCACATATATACAATAAGTTTTTTTTTTAAAAAAAAGTTAAAACACTAAATCCCACAACAACTTAATTTTTTTTTTTTTACCGTGATAAAAGGAGATATAAAAATCATTAAACAATTAAGTTAATCAATCTACAAAAAAATCAGACAAACATATATGTATGTTAACACCAAAGTTAAAGATATGTGTTGTATGTCATTAATTAGACTAAAACAATAACTAAGACGTTTAGACAAGATGCAGAAAATAATGATTTAATCTAAAAGCAATTACCTAGATACCAATTGCGGAAACAAAATTAAAACTTTAATAAATCCCAAATACTGTAAATAATGTCTGCAAAACATTAGGAAATCACATCATACATAAGAAAATGAGCTAATCTCGTTTTCAAACTGAATGTTATATAAAAGCAATTTGAACCTTCATCTTTTCTCTTTCAAAATAATGCTCTTGCTAAATAAGAACCAACTTCATTGTGCTTAAAATTCAAATACTATAAAGATGGGCTTGCATATTCTAAATGCCATTGATTTTTAAATGACATTCATGCAAATAGAAACAAAATTAACTATTGAATCAACAGTCAATAAATAGCCAAATCAATTCGGAGAAATGGGTAGATTTTTTTTTAAAGAAGCAAGAAAAGTAAATTGTTATTAACAACTGGGAAAGAAAACAAATATGTATATAGTATATATCGTTACATAATGCAATCTAACTAAAGAAACGAATACCACAGGGTGACCATCACCATCACCGCATGCCATGAAAACATAGTGACTTCATCTGTTGTTGCCGTGAAGACTGAAGAACATCTTTTATCTTTCATAAAATGCCTATACATAACTCAAGAGAAATCATCTGGAGAGGATTGCTATACTATTGTTCCAAGCGTGAAAATGCCAGGGGAACAGCATTCTACCTCTATCCAGGGAGGTCTATTTTGAAAATAATGGACTAATAATGTGAAGGAGATTTCCAGCAGACTCGTCAAACTTTAACTAATATGATTGATTGAAAATTTGTGATTTTTTTTTTTTAATTTCTATTATTGTCATTTTTTTTTATCTTTATTTTCATTTCCTTACTTGGGAGCAGAAATGTTTAAGGTTCTGGAGATTCATTTTAAAAGTATAAAAAAGAAGGGGAAGTGAATAGGTTAATTAAATATTCTATTATGTTATCGAATAAAATTTAGGTTGACTTACCCTCAACTTGACAGTGACATATTAATGTGGGATAGAACAAAAGGTAAGATTTTGACTATATGCTATATTAATTACACACACTAGATACAGTACAGAGTTCACGTTAATTATATATCATTAATTAATATTTGTTATCTATAAATAGAAAGGGACTCCCAAGAAGATTTATCACTGCCAGCATGAACTGGACAATGAGAATTACTTAAATGAGACTGTCAATAAGAATGATTTAGCCAGTTAGGTTCGCAGTCATGTAAATATTATTTTATATTAATTCATAATATGGTAGAAGCTCATTCTTGACATGCTTAAATATATAATTTAGAATTGGTGAACCATTATGTTTATTTTATTTTTCCTGATTTAATAAATGGTTAAAGAATTTGTTACTCTATCTGGTCTCTTGCTCGTCATTATTATCTCACTTATCATCATTATTCTTATTATTAAAATCACAAATATATTGATTCATGCCCATTGATGTGATAATTTTAACTATATACATGTATGCACACACACACACACCTTATTCTATGTGCAATGATACAGGAGTATATTAAATGAGTTTAAATAATTAACCATCATCTATAGAGAGATATAACAGTTGCTAATTAGTGTAATTTCATTCCCTGTTAAGAAAGTCAAATGCAATTACTCCCTGAGTTTGAATACTTTGGTATAACATAGCCAGAAAGGGGTGAGAACTGGATGAACTAGCCCAAATTGTGTCTAAGTTAATAAAAATATACAGAGCTAGTTTATTGAAAATAGATACAATCATAGGTTATGTATTTCATCACGTAATCATTTGCATCCTATCCGAAGACCCAAAATCCGACCACAGTAAGTTACCCCTCCCTCTCTCCTGAGCAATCCCCCAGCCTGTTACCATTAACTAGATCAAAATTGTGATCTAATTCAATTTCATATTCTAAAATATAGATTTAATATTTGAATCTGTTTTAGCATGTTTGTATATATATTTGTGTTGTGCTAATCTTGTAGTGCAAGTGGCATGAGACTTGCCATAGTAAATTGCATTACATGTTGTTTCATTACATTTAATTTTATAAAATATTTGAAGATGCTGATCTGGAGATAATTTATTTTTAGTGATGTTTAACATTTGATTAAGATTGAACATAAAATTATATATATATTGTAACAGGACCCCCGTACAACCCCTTTATATAAATACCTCGGTTGTAACAATTTCCTGATGAGCATATTGTAGGAAGGAACCATCGATCGGCTTTCCCCAATACAGACATCACCTCCCCCACAACAATATTTCCTGCTCATCAGCGGATGTAGAACCATAGAGGCTGGAAGCATCTAGAAATTTCTGTGTTTGGTTTCCCAAACAGCGCCACTAGAGTTCCATCTCACTACAACCTGACTTACCTAGGTCTAGTTATGCCAGACATAGCTCAAGAGGCATGAGATTCTCGTGTACAAGTGCAATAAATAACAAGTGATGCAACATGAACAACTGGATAACAAAAATTAATTTCAAGTAACAATAATTTTATTTAACAACAATTCATTTGCAAGTCCTTCTAATAAAGTTTCTTCATATTCATGTGAAGATTCATTTTCAGTTCAATTATGAGAAGTTTAGAAGCACTTTCTTTATCAATAATTCATTTGCAAGTCCTTCTAATAAAGTTCATTCATATCCATGTGAAGATTTATTTTCAGTTCAATTATGAGAAGTTTTTATTCATACACAATCAATATGCATGTAAGCATTTGTAATTCATCTAGTACTTCATTAACTTTAAATTTATCACAAGTAAGTAAACAGGTAATGTAAGCAATTCCAGGTTTGTGGACTATTCATAATCCAGTCAAGTATAAATGTGCATTTATGTGCATAAGTTTCATTATTTTATTCATTTACGGTCCATTGTGTCTCTTGGTATACATCCAATAATAGTACAATATGAATTAAAGAATGCAAGTTCTTTAACAATTTACATCTTTAGTTATTTAGTTAATTCACAGAGAGGAGTGCAATATATGAAGACAACAGAGATTATAATGAAGATAACTTGATAGCATTCTATTTAATTCAGTTTCACTTAATTCAAACAAATATTTCATTTATGGTCCATTGTGTTTCTTTGGTATACTTCCAATAATAGCACTTAAAGAATGTAATTTGTTGTATAAATAAAGTCCTTCTTTCAATAGTTCTTTAACAATTTACATCTTTAATTATTTAGTTAATTCAGAGGAGTACAATATATGAAGACAACAGAGATAATAATGAAGATAACCGATAGCATTTTATTTAATTAAGAGTTTCACTTAATTCTGATTTGTAGTCTTTTAGGTAGTTGTCACATGTAATGTGGCTTAAATTAACTCATGTATGAAGATATTCTTTACAGACAAGAGCATTTCTATTATTCCAGTTAATTTTAAGTTAGTCAAAGCATAATAAATATATATTTCTATTCATGGTTATCCAAATCCAGGTTTGAATCCATAATTCAAGCACATTTATCCTAGGTTCATTGGTTATCCATTTCAGGGTTTGAATTGGTCGATATAAGCACATTTTATATCCATTGGTTATTCAGGTAAAATATAAGTGTATGTATTTCCATCTGTCCAGATATCAATTCATCTTGCAAATGCATTTATTTGGTATTCACATATTCTTATCCAGATTTGTCATTAATTCACATTTATATCCATTGGTTATTCAGGTAATATATAAGTGTATGTATTTCCATTTGTTTAGATATCAATTCATCTTGCTAATGTATTTATTTGGTATTTCCAATTTCATAAGACATATATATAACCTATACGCATCAATAATTCTAGGTATATCATTGTACTTTTTACCGTGACACATTGTTTTTGGTATTCTTACTTCTCGACTCGTATATATAACATGTTTTAATTCCGTGTTTATATTCCTTTTCTCAGAGTTTTCAAATAATAAATAAAAATTTTAAAAATAAATGATTTTCTTAATCTTTCAATGCATATAACCATTAACTTTTATTGACATACTAATTCATATTTAAATGTTTGAATTTATTCATAATATAGTACAAATTTACTAAATACATTCATTTTGTATAAATACATTCATTTTGTATATTTTCCAATTTTATCTGGGTTATAAACACATTATAATTTAGTTAGTTATAGTTATATGTAATAGCTCAGCATTTCTAATTCTTCCAGGTATATTTATTTGTATATCAGTAATATAAATAGTTATAAGTATTCGTTTTTTATTTTATTTTAATTCAGATGTATCTGCATATAAGAAGTTAATCATTTATGATTTACTTTATTAAAAATGCCTTTTGATTATAGATATTTAAGACATTTACGTATTTATAATTTATCACTAATAAAACGTATTTTCACATAGCTATAATTATTCATAATTTAATTTAAGAAAGACGTTTTTTTTATAAACACATATAAATATTGAATATTTCATGAAAATTGTTACCTTCATTTTATCCAGTTTGTTCCTTCACTTCAGATTCCTACTGCATTTCAAAAGGAGGTCGGTTTATTTGAGTTGAATGGCATTATTTACTTTCTATGATGTTCACTCAGGCGAATCTTGGAGTTCATGGCTGTGGACAAAGAGAGAAAACTATTACGATTAGCCTTCCATTCTTATGATTTCCTTATTAATACTTTCTTTTTTCATCATTAGCAATGTGGTTGTAAATATTATATTCCAAGGTTACTAAAATCACTGGTCAACTAAACAGTTAAGCAACACTTAGATAAAAAAAATTTAACTTTTTAACTCTCATTTTTCTTACTTTTTAACTGCTCTTAAAATCTTTTTAAAAAAATCTGCTCTGAACTTCAAACTCAATTATTTATATCCTGATCTCTGGATTAATTCAACTGCATTCCCACTATATATCTGATTTGTTACACAGCTTTCATTTAAGCCCGAGTGCTTTTCTCTTCTTAAGAATTGGGCCATTACTTTTGAGCGGGATAAATAAGGAATCATGAGGATTAAGCCATGTTTTTCAATTTTATAACTTTGCCTTAAGCGAATATTATATTTAGTACAACAACATCATTTCAAAAATTAAAATGTACTATTTTTAATAAATGCCAGCTCTAAAATTATAAAATCAATAATGAAGGTTTATCTTTTTTTTCTCAGTTATAGAAAATAATGATTTCTTTTAAATTTATAAACTTTTTGCTTTATTTTTTTTTAAAAAAAATATAAGATCAACTTCTTTCATATACATCTGCCTTTTTTTTAGGTAGGAGGATAAAATAGCTCTTAGAATACATACACACATGAAACAGAGTTTCTGTTTCAATATTTACAATTTACTATGGTAAGTCTCATGCCAAGTGAGCTACAAGATTAGTGCTACACAAATATATATACAAATGTGGTAAAACAGATCCCAATATTAAATCTATATTTTTAGAACATAAAATCAAGTCTGATCATAATTTTGATCCACTTAATATTAAAGTTGTTTGTACTGAGTGCAATGATCAAAAAAGAAAATATAAAGAGGCATGGTTTATTGCAAATAAAGCCAATGCAATAAACGAGAAAGACTCATGCATTTCATTATCGGTAAATGGTATATTTAAATTATAAATTCTATTTATATAAACTTATATTAGTTCTATAAATATGATTGACCTGATCAAAAGCAGTGCTAAGCTATAAATTTTTCTAATTATAATCTTTCCAGATCAGTATCCCTTCACTATTTATTTTATATTCAAATTAAGGAAAGAAGTAATCTAATTGAGTTAATTGGAGATGTGTTAAACAAAATTTATAAAAACAAAAAAATAAAGAAATAAAAGCAAAAACTGTTTTAAAAAGAATAAAAGTGAGGTTTAAAAACAAAATCATTCTATCTGACTGAAACTTTATGATAACTCAAGATTAAAGATATATGTAAAATGAAATGCAGACAATTACTATAAAAAGACTAATATAGTTTGATCATGGGAATGATTTTTGCAAAGATATGGTATTAAAGCAAAATTGTTAATAGAAAAAATTTTACCAAATGATGTTACCCAAGTCAAAAATTAAAGTAATTATGAATCACACAAATCCTTGCTCTTAAGAGATTTGAAATTGTGTCTTATGTATGAAAATTAATGTTTTTATTTTTTTTTAAAAAAAAAAACTGATTGGTATAAATAATTAAATAATACCTTTATTTTATACTAAAACAAAATACCCATCCTATACCTTCAAAAAAAAATTTTATTATGATTTAAAAATATTGCCATCATAACAACATTATAAATTTTTACCTTGTAGTAGCAGCCAACTGCACACTCTTGTCATTGAGGATGATAGTAAAAGCAAAATCAGGGAAGTTAAGGACAATACTTGGAGAAATGTGTTGACAATGGATGAGAGGAAGAATGCTGAGTGGTTTGTGATCCTTGGCACTCTTGCGATTGTCATATGTTTCTAGAAAAGCTTCAGTCTGATTGTGAATACAAAAGCAGTACCACTGCTGTTCAACTTTCTGAAATAATTGAAAGATAGTAATGACATTTATTTTTCAATAATCTTCTGATAATCCTACTCTTGCAAAGTTTCATTACTATTCTTTATTATTGTGACAAAATATTTTTTTCTTAACTTAGCAAAATTCATAATACACCAAAACATAATTACGATGTGTATCTAACTTACTAATGCATAATATTTTATTTATAGCAAAATGTGTTTACAAATAATATATACATTATATACAAAACTGTTAAGTTTTACTACTATTTTACATAAATGTATAATTTACATAAATTACACAACAATCAAAAATACTTTATAAATATAATGTCAATACATTTTGCCTTATAATTTATCAGTTGCTAGGTATTTGTATCAGTTTAATTATTTATCAGTAAATCATAAAATCTTATGTTCTTCCTTTAACATTTACTATCTTTTTAATATATCAAATCAATAGATGAACTTCTAAGAAAATGAGGAGTTTTAAACACTTATAAGTATTAGAAATAAATTGGTTGATTACAAAAAAAAAAGTCTTATAATTAGTGTCTAACAGCAGTTTATTTGTTCAATTTAAATTTCAAATTACAGTATGTAAAATATTAAGACTTTGACATTGCTAAGCATTATATATATAATACAAATAAAATGTCCGTTAATCAAAAACTGTTATAATAACAATAAAAATAATAAATATAATGATAATTAACTATTATATACATTCTTTCAATCCACCGAAGTACTTTCAGTTAATTCCTTAACCCTCCTCAGCTGCTGTTAAACTCAAAAAACATAACAGAAGCAACTTAAATCCCATGAATCCTGAATTTTAACACTAGCAGCTTGTCTACTAATTATATTCATTTTATTTCTATTTATTAAAATTGCCTCCTTAATTTTTCTTTTATTATGGTTTCTCACTTCCTGAAGAATCTTAACACTTTCAATATCTACTTAAATTTATATTTACATGTCTTTTCATGATCCAAGAAAACAGAAGCAGTCATTAAATCATTATTATTTTTACTTTTCACATGCTTGTATAACAATTCATGCTCTTTTAATCTTTTTTCAATTCTGCACTTCAATTCATCTATATATGAAAACATACATCCACAAAAAATTTGATACACACCATTATTTTTCTGCTTGACAGGTATGATGTTTTTAGAACTATTCCCTAACTTATTAACATTATTTATAGCACAAAATGAAACATTAAACCATCCTTATATATATCGGATAAAAAAATTTCATTTGAGCATTTGAAATATATATAGAATAGATATCCATTTTTATTATCAATCTTTAACTTCTTTAAATCATTAGAACTCTTTTAAAATCGACATAAAATATTGTTAATTTGTTCAATCTTATAACCAACTTCAAGCAATTTCTTGGTAAATATGTCAATATTTTTTATTCATCACATTGGTAATAACATATTTTTTCATTATGAAACAAAAAAGATCTAAAACTTGCCATCTTATGCATAATCTGTACTTTTGATTTACAATTTATATATCCCTTTTTTGCAATAGTTTGATTATTAATTTATAACTTAACATACTATTACCTCTTGTAATAATTAAATCCAAATACTTAACACTTTTGTCCTCTTCCTTTTCAATAGTCCATTTCAAGCCATTCAAATTATTTAACTCCTCTACAAGCAAATTTATAGTATTGATATTTCCACAAACAAAAACATCATCCATCTGTCTTTTGCAAATGTTAATATCTTTACAAACACTTATATGTAAAATACTACTCTCATATATAGACAAAATAAAATTGCAAACTTGTGTAACAACAGATCCATAGGCCAATCTTTAGACGTTTTGTAATATTAACCTTCAAAAAAAGCAACAATGTTATCATCAAAAAATTTTAAAGAATCAATAATAAGTGTGTGAAAAGTAAAAATAATAATGATTTAATGACTGCTTCAATTTTTTTGGATCATGAAAGGACATGCAAATATAAATTTAATTTTGATATTGAAAGTGTTAAGATTCTTCATGAAGAGAGAAACTATAATAAATGAAAAATTAAGGAGGCAATTTTAATAAATAGAAATAAAATGAATATAATTAATAGATAAGCTGCTAATATTAAAATTTGGGATTTATGGGATTTGATATTTGCTTCAGTTATGTTTTTGGAATTTAATGGCAGTTAGGAGAGTTAAGGAATTAACTAAAAATATTTCTGCGGATTGAAAGATTGTATATAATAGTTAATTACCATTATATTTATTATTTTTGTTTTATATATATATAGTAAATGCTTTTATGGATAAATAACATTTGTTTTCCAATTGGAAACTCCATGTTTAGTACTGCCGCATTCAAATTACCTTAAAAAAGATAGTCTATTATTTAGTTATCCCATATATTTTGAAATAGATTTACAATTATTTATTTATCCCATATATTTTGAAATAGATTTACAACTAATCTATGTGGCTTACGAAAATTCTAAAGGGATTCCCCTATTTACATAAAGAACCCTAGCCAAAGAAAATAATAATAAATGCATAACATTTGCTATCTTCACAAGTACTTTCTTTAAGTCATATTAAGTAAAAGCTGGGAACTATCTTCATTTTCTGAGACAGTAAAAATAAGATTTACATTTTTGTTTTCTTTTCTAAATTATTTTGGCTGAAAGTTTGTTTGTTTTTGTTTTGTTTTTTTTTTTGGGGGGGGGGGGGATTAAAGAAAAAAAGACCTTTTCATAACTTTCTGGCAATAACTGCAAACAATACAAATTTTAAAACACTATAAGAAAACTTACTATCATGAAAAATGAAATAAGCTTTAATATGCCTTTAATATTATTTGCCTACTAGTATTGTCATATACTAGTGCAAGTTATGTAATTAAGAAAGCCTTTTCAAAACATGTATATAACAGGTATATATGAGATAGATAACTATATTTTTTTAATTTGAGTGCAAATAACATTCTTGAGCAGAGTAGTTTATGACCATTTACATGGAGTTTATCCAGAAAACAAATACAAACATACATATCATATTTTTACACTTCTAAAATGGAATCAATAATCATACCTTAAAATATTTAACTTTATCAGGAAGTTTTTTCAACCAACCATTTTTGTGGACTGCACGTGAAAATGGTCTTGTGCAACCCCGGATTGAATTTGGACCACCTAAAAAAAAGGATAAATATTTAATCATCATTTTGATTGAAATTGGTAAACAACATTGCTTTCAATAGGATAAATTATATATGATTATTATATAAAATCATATCCAAACGCAATGAAATCTATAAACAAAGTATTATATCACAGAAAATGTGTCCCCCTTTTCTCCATATATAAAATTATTTTTATAATTATATGCAAAATGCTTGATAAATTTTATAAATTTTCATTACTTTTTAAAAAATCAGATATATCTATAAATTTCATAATTAACAAAAACATTATTGTTAATTACAACATGATAACACTATAATACTGGTAAAATGATTCTTTTGAGTTAATAAAAATACTTTTCAGAAAAGATATTTAAAAAAGATGATTTTAATGCAAAATGACATTATAAATTTGGAAGTTCAATGCTTAGTATTGTTAAATGGATTCTTATAAACTTTAATAATTTTATCTTGAAAATTAGAAGTGTTTTTGCATGATATTATAGTTTAGAATATATATACAATTTAACAATGCGTTCTTTTCCAATTTTAAAAAATTGACATTAAAAACTTTTTCTAAAGTTGTATATCAAAAAAAAAACTAAATAGGTTTCAAGACATCTATCATGTTAATTTATTTCAATGTTTTCAGAAGTGCTCAAATCTTCTTCCTTCATGACTATCTGTCAAAGCAAAATTAAGCAATTGTTTTTTCAAAATAAAACAACTACATACATATTCACCATAAAATACATTTTGTCCTTACTATCTGTCTATAAATTATTATAAATGGTTAATATAAAGATGATAAAAATAATCAAAGATAAAAAACAAGTTGTAGATTATCTGAAGATTTCATTCAGTAGATTCAAATTTTATGTATACTTTTATTGTAGTAATAAACTAATCTATCTAATGATATACCAAATTATCATCATTTGCAGGTACTCATAAATGAATGTAATCATTTTAACTACAAAAGAAAAAAAGTCAAGAACAAAAAGTTAAAACTTTATGATAATTAAAAAAATTGATGTACCACATACACCTTCATATCATATATATCATAAAAAGATTCCTTAGAATCTTAATTTGACATTTATGTTATGCTGTTTTTTGCAGTAAACATTTCTTTCTGAAAGACTTCAACATCTTGCTTAATCGTAACTCTCTAAATGCTGTCTCCAGCTATATATATATATATGTTTTCAATATAAGTAACTCAATATTGCATTCTTTTTTCCAAATCGCACTCAGGTTTTCGAGTTAGATTTACACACAGGAAAACTTGTGGGAATGTGTAGGAGTATCAAAAAATGAGTGTTTTAAGTTCTAAATATCATAAAAAATT
Organism: Epiperipatus broadwayi; assembly: GCA_028023455.1. Classification (NCBI taxonomy): domain Eukaryota; kingdom Metazoa; phylum Onychophora; class Udeonychophora; order Euonychophora; family Peripatidae; genus Epiperipatus; species Epiperipatus broadwayi. The sequence continues at coordinate 8,162,757 of JAQFVV010012404.1, forward strand.
ATTTATTCTTGAAATAAAACATTGCTGAAATCAGTTTGATTATTTTCCATCCACTATGTGATATTACATTACAAGTCATGGAGAATAGAATGACAGATGTGGATTTGTATAGAGAAATAGGAAGATTAAAGAAAATAATAATAGGATTTTATGATATAGCAGTTAAAATAATAATAATTATAACAAGTTTTGCAAAAGTTAATATAAAATAATTTTAATAAAATTATAGATGATAATAAGAACCCATATGATTAAAAAGTGTGAGAATCTAATTATAATATAAAGAAAAAGGAGAAAAATTTTAGGCTCTTAATTAGTTATTATAAAATATTTATTTATATATTAATAAATAAGGTATCCATTTAGATAGAAAAGAGTAAAAACCTTTTGGAGTTTTAGACTTTTGTTTAAAAAGGCAGAACAGAAATAATTTATTCAATGATATTTAGTTGACTGAAATATCTTATGAAAAAAAAGAAAAAATGACTTAAGAGAGAGAAATCTTGAAAATATAAAATCAAACAAGAGATTGTTAAGATTGACTGTGTCTTTTTTAGGATAATTTTTATAAATACTAATTTGGGGATATAGAATCATAGGAAGTTAAATGTAAAATTGAGTTGAAATAGGGAATATTGTTGGTTTTTTTTTATTTTATTTCTAAGAGATTGAAATAGAAAGATTAAGAAATGAGATGAGAATTCCTATAATCAGAACAATATATAGTATGATAATCTCTTTTTTATGATGATATAGTATTTTTTGCAAATAGTGTACTAGAAAGGTGGAGAGATAGGTATAAAGAAATATAAATTAAACTCTGTGAGAAAAAAATATATCTTGCAAAAATGGAAAAATATAGCTATTCAGTTACTTTGTTAAAAAAAAAAAAAGAATTATAATGATAATGGAAATCAGAACTAAGAAGAAAAACAAAAATCGAATGAGAATGATTAAAAATGTGATTTATTTCTTTTATAATAAATGTGGGTAATATAGAATTATTTGGAAAAGAGTAATAGTATCTGCTTTAACATTTAGGAAATAATGCACTTAGGCCAAGAATCACATAAACTTTTAGATAGAACTACAAAAAAAAAAAAAATAGGTAAATATACATCAGTTGAAGATTTGTGAATAGTGATAAGGTCATTGAAAGAAAAATTGATTGGACTTTTATAATGACAAAAATTAAAAACAAATTGAAAGTGTTTCGACAATTATAATATATGAATGAAAATAGATTAATAAAAATAGTGTTTAATTGGAATGGATGGAGAGATAACAAATACATTGAGAGAGAAAGATTTTACGATATATAATGTTAATAAATAGACAGACAATTTATTTCCATGTATTAATATTATAAGTGAGATAATTATATGCATATAATTAGGATAAGAAGGTGAATAGATAAGTTATTTAGAGGGAGTAAAATGCATAAAACAAATATGAATTAAAAAATAGAATCATAGGAAATTAAACATAAAATTTAATTAAACATTTATTTTATAACGTCTTGCGTGCGATTATAATTACAATAGAATGACAGCCTGTTAAGCTAATTGCGCAGACGCTGTGAGAATGTTATTAATAAATGAATACCTTCGAACAACCACATGATATAGTATTTGTATAAGAGTAAAAAGGAATCCTCTTACTCTTACGACTCAAATGTTTATAAATGAGCAAATCTGAAGTAGTTGTAACGAAGGCGTGACTACATAATAGTCACTTTAAATTACTATATATAATGACTGTATGAATGACGCCAATGAAATTTTCTAGAATTTACTAAACGCCACTCTAAACGAAACTAAATCATATACATGAATAAACATTTATTTTATAACGTCTTGCGTGCGATTATAATTACAATAGAATGACAGCCTGTTAAGCTAATTGCGCAGACGCTGTGAGAATGTTATTAATAAATGAATACATTCGAACAACCACATGATATAGTATTTGTATAAGAGTAAAAAGGAATCCTCTTACTCTTACAACTCAAATGTTTATAAATGAGCAAATCTGAAGTAGTTGTAACGAAGGCGTGACTACATAATAGTCACTTTAAATTACTATATATAATGTCTGTATGAATGACGCCAATGAAATTTTCTAGAATTTACTAAACGCCACTCTAAACGAAACTAAATCATATACATGAATAAACATTTATTTTATAACGTCTTGCGTGCGATTATAATTACAATAGAATGACAGCCTGTTAAGCTAATTGCGCAGACGCTGTGAGAATGTTATTAATAAATGAATACCTTCGAACAACCACATGATATAGTATTTGTATAAGAGTAAAAAGGAATCCTCTTACTCTTACGACTCAAATGTTTATAAATGAGCAAATCTGAAGTAGTTGTAACGAAGGCGTGACTACATAATAGTCACTTTAAATTACTATATATAATGTCTGTATGAATGACGCCAATGAAATTTTCTAGAATTTACTAAACGCCACTCTAAACGAAACTAAATCATATACATGAATAAACATTTATTTTATAACATCTTGCGTGCGATTATAATTACAATAGAATGACAGCCTGTTAAGCTAATTGCGCAGACGCTGTGAGAATGTTATTAATAAATGAATACCTTCGAACAACCACATGATATAGTATTTGTTCGAAGGTATTCATTTATTAATAACATTCTCACAGCGTCTGCGCAATTAGCTTAACAGGCTGTCATTCTATTGTAATTATAATCGCACGCAAGACGTTATAAAATAAATGTTTATTCATGTATATGATTTAGTTTCGTTTAGAGTGGCGTTTAGTAAATTCTAGAAAATTTCATTGGCGTCATTCATACAGACATTATATATAGTAATTTAAAGTGACTATTATGTAGTCACGCCTTCGTTACAACTACTTCAGATTTGTTCATTTATTAACATTTGAGTCGTAAGAGTAAGAGGATTCCTTTTTACTCTTATACAAATAATATATCATGTGGTTGTTCGAAGGTATTCATTTATTAATAACATTCTCACAGCGTCTGCGCAATTAGCTTAACAGGCTGTCATTCTATTGTAATTATAATCGCACGCAAGACGTTATAAAATAAATGTTTATTCATGTATATGATTTAGTTTCGTTTAGAGTGGCGTTTAGTAAATTCTAGAAAATTTCATTGGCGTCATTCATACAGACATTATATATAGTAATTTAAAGTGACTATTATGTAGTCATGCCTTCGTTACAACTACTTCAGATTTGCTCATTTATAAACATTTGAGTCGTAAGAGTAAGAGGATTCCTTTTTACTCTTATACAAATACTATATCATGTGGTTGTTCGAAGGTATTCATTTATTAATAACATTCTCACAGCGTCTGCGCAATTAGCTTAACAGGCTGTCATTCTATTGTAATTATAATCGCACGCAAGACGTTATAAAATAAATGTTTATTCATGTATATGATTTAGTTTCGTTTAGAGTGGCATTTAGTAAATTCTAGAAAATTTCATTGGCGTCATTCATACAGACATTATATATAGTAATTTAAAGTGACTATTATGTAGTCACGCCTTCGTTACAACTACTTCAGATTTGCTCATTTATAAACATTTGAGTCGTAAGAGTAAGAGGATTCCTTTTTACTCTTATACAAATACTATATCATGTGGTTGTTCGAAGGTATTCATTTATTAATAACATTCTCACAGCGTCTGCGCAATTAGCTTAACAGGCTGTCATTCTATTGTAATTATAATCGCACGCAAGACGTTATAAAATAAATGTTTATTCATGTATATGATTTAGTTTCGTTTAGAGTGGCGTTTAGTAAATTCTAGAAAATTTCATTGGCGTCATTCATACAGACATTATATATAGTAATTTAAAGTGACTATTATGTAGTCACGCCTTCGTTACAACTACTTCAGATTTGCTCATTTATAAACATTTGAGTCGTAAGAGTAAGAGGATTCCTTTTTACTCTTATACAAATACTATATCATGTGGTTGTTCGAAGGTATTCATTTATTAATAACATTCTCACAGCGTCTGCGCAATTAGCTTAACAGGCTGTCATTCTATTGTAATTATAATCGCACGCAAGACGTTATAAAATAAATGTTTATTCATGTATATGATTTAGTTTCGTTTAGAGTGGCGTTTAGTAAATTCTAGAAAATTTCATTGGCATCATTCATACAGACATTATATATAGTAATTTAAAGTGACTATTATGTAGTCATGCCTTCGTTACAACTACTTCAGATTTGCTCATTTATAAACATTTGAGTCGTAAGAGTAAGAGGATTCCTTTTTACTCTTATACAAATACTATATCATGTGGTTGTTCGAAGGTATTCATTTATTAATAACATTCTCACAGCGTCTGCGCAATTAGCTTAACAGGCTGTCATTCTATTGTAATAAAATTTAATTGAAACAGGGATTTATTGCCTTTCTTATTTATTTTATTTCTAAGAAATTTGGAGATTGAGATAAAAAGATTAAGAATAGAGATATTATAAAATATTTTTTTATAAAAATAAAATATATGAAAGGATGTGTAAGACCAGAGGAAACTTGCTATTAATTGATGCAAAGGCAAGAGCTTTGGATTTTGAAAACCAGGGGAAAAAGAAAAAGGAATAAGGATTTGTAATATAGATGTGATTTATGTGGAAATGGAAAGGTACAGAACTTTTATTTTTTGAATGAAAAACATTGAAAGTGGATGCTGATAGACTGTATAGAAAATGGCATAAATTTAAAGGTTTTATTTCTATCTCTTTCATTCTCTTTAAATAATGAAAAAATATATAAAAAATTATATTTTTGTTTGAGATATGAGGATACAATGAGGATCCAATAATGAAACAAATGAAATAATGGGATGAGTCAAAAAAGAAATGAATCAAGGTTAGAATTTTGTATATTAAGGGGAATATTTAATTTGGTTAACTAGATATTCACACAATATTATCTAATTGAATCTAACTTTACATTTGCCATTAATATCAGTGGTGTAATAAAAATTTTATTGGGGGGGGGGGGGCAAGATTCAAATTGTAATTTTATATAAGTTTTTGAATTATAAATAAATTTATATAATTTGTACTACTATAAATACATCTATTCATACTTCTTCTTTTCCCATTCACTATTTAACAGTGCCTTATAATCCATTTCATGTTAAACACAAATTAAGATTGACTATATTATGAATAATAAGTTTTCTAAATAAAGGTGGGTTGGGTAACTATGCAAAAGAGGAATGAAAGCAAATCGCAAACTTGATCAGTGTTAGGGGCAGTTCACTATTACTAATCATAATTTTAATTTATTTGAGCAAATCAAATGTACAGATACTTTATAAAATAATGGAATTATTACTCAAAATATTTTGAAAAGCATTTAGCTTCAAATAATTCTATATCTCAAAACATATATTATTTTTTGTGTGCTAATTTATATATATAAAAGCCATCATATATTCATTTTTTCAATATTTTAACATTGTGGCACATCTTTATCATAGTCTATCAAAAAATACCAGATAAGGAGTCATAAATACTTATCTATAATTTTTTTAAAATTGACCAAATGTTTTTGTTTTTTTAAATAAAATGATGTTATCATTATGAGTCACTGAAATTATGTAAATTTCCATTGCTGAAGTAACATGAATAAAAAATGATCTAACTCCAAATTCATATCCTTCAATCATACACGTAACCCAAATCATGATTTTTTTTTTCCAACTAAAAGTTTTATTATAACAAAATATACAAGTAAAAAAATTTAAGGGATTCCAACAATAAAAATGTACACTACATTTTGAACATAAATTTTTATGCAAACAAAGAAATTAATAGACATAAACTTAATTTCTTGTTTGTGTTTATATTTTTTAAATAGGTATATTGGGATAACATTCTTCGAAATAAAATAACAATAAAAATAGGAAATTAGCACATTCATAGAAGTATATCACTTCTGACAGTCATGAGGATTACAACATATCACAGTAATGCTTTTTTAATCTTACAGTTAGCACATTGGCCAACATAAATTAACATATAACCATACTATTAAATAGCTAGCTAGGTTAGCTATGGATTAGCTATCTTAAAAAAAAAGTTATACCTTTTTATAAAATGAAAAAATATCAAAGTTTACCTGGCCCAGAATCAAATCCCAGATCAAGTGTCTGGCTAACAGATATCCTAATCATTATACCACAAATTTCTTCATTCTTTTGAGGCATGTCTTCCAGCAAAAAAAAAATAGAGAGCCTATTCTAAAATGGGCATTATTTTTATTGTGAATAAGCCTGTATTTGAAATAATATTCATAATTTTTCAACACTGTCAGACGTTAGAAAGTAAGTATAAAATTCTACAATAACATACTGACAGTATATAACTGTTTGATGCAAGTAATAGACAATTTTTCTCAAAATGAAGTTATTGCATTTAATGAAAACTATGAAAAACAATAAACACATTCTTTTTTAATTAGAGAAGACATTCTCCCTAAGAAATTGTTAAATTGCATATATCTTTTAGAGTCAAATTTTAAATAAAGTACCATCTCTAATTTTGTTTCCATCAGTCTTTTTTCTATTTATATAAATACTGAAGTTCACCAATAAAAATGATTATCCGTATTTCACTGAAAATCAATAATAAATGTCAAATTACTTTTTTTTCTATTTCAGAATTTTTTCAAAAAGTTTTCTATATGTAAAAATTCATACTTTCTTAAGTCTTGACAGGTGGTAAAAAACTACAAAATAAGATAAATATAAATAAACAAAAATCATTGAGAATCAGTTCCTAGTTTCAGTAGTCTTTATTACATTAGGCAACCTTGACCTTAAAAACATTCTAAAACTATACACCATCAAAATATTCTAACTGCATAAAAATATTTTCCTTACATTAATAAGCTTCATTCAAAATAATTTCATACAGATAAAGAATGCATGTATATTTTATACATTAATCTAAATATTAAATCTGTTTGTGTGGAATCTTAATTTAATGTAATTAACTAAATCCTACCTTTACAGAATAGTTTAAACTGCTTCTCCTATAAATTAATCACCATTTTGAAAGTATAAGGAACAAGATAAAAGCTGGTTTTTTTTTTTAAATAATCAACCCTCTCATTGAATGACCTAAAGAAGTAACTGGTTTTCAGAGGGTCAACAACTATACTTTATAAAGTATTTTCAAGGACAATACAATGTTTCTTTTTTCCTACCAACTGAAATAATTTACATACAAAAAACATATTTAAATACAAATATATTATATATACTTTTTAGCTAGATGTAATTAGAGAGAATTTGAATCCACACTTTCAAGTTCCCTTCAGTCATCCATTTCATCTTATATAACCAATACACACCACCACGTCCATGTGGAAAACCTAAATAATCTCCAATATACACATTTCATGCTGAACCAGCAATCATTAGTTGGTCCATATCATTACCTCCCACACACATATGTGTAATCAGTGCTCAGTTTATATTAAGATAGCAAATCTTCAAACTTTAATGGCTTCTCCACTCTCCAACTATTCAGCTGTCCATAACATTGAAAATCTGATGATGACATATTCAGAGTTCTTGTTTGTCAATTATGTTGTCATATCCATGTTGGCTGTAAGTCAATTTGACACCTCGCATGCAGGACCTCAAGCCCATTTAAATACACAGAAGAGGGATGGTTAGAATACAGGCTGAATAGGAAATATTTAAATACAAGGGCTTTGAACATGCATCATCAGATTTTCAATGATATGGATTGCTGAACAGTTGGAGAGTGAAGAAGAATGAAGCCTGTCCATTTGAAGATTTGCTATCATAATATAAACCGAGAATTGATTATATATATGTGTGGGAGATGATGATCTGGACCAACTGATGACAGGTGGTTCAGCATGAAATATGTATATTAGAGATCATTTATCTTTTTTACATATATGTGGTCATGTGTGTCAGTTGGATGAGATAGAGTGGATGACTAAAGAGAGCTTGAAAGTCTGGGTTCAAATTCTCTCTAATTACTCTAGCTTAAAAGTATATATATATATAATATACTTGTATTTAAATATTACATATTCAGTCTATATTCTACCCATCCCTTTTCTGTTTATTTAAATGGGCAATATGAGGAAATAGAATGACTTACGAACAACATGAGTACGACAACATAATTGGCAAACAAGGGCTTTGAACATGCCATTATCAGATTTTCAATGATATGGACAGCTGAAGAATTGGAGAGTAGAGAAGATTAAAGTTTTTCCATTAAAGTTTGAAGATTTTCTATCTCAACATAAACCAAGCACTTATTATACATACGTGGGGGAGATGATGATTTGAACCAATTGATGAGTGCTGGTTCAACAAGAAATATGCATATTGGAGATCATTTGTCTTTTCTGCATATATGTGGACATGTGTGTCAGTTGTATAAGATGAAGATGACTGAAAAGAGCCTGAGAGTCTGGATTCAAATCCTCTGTAATTACATCTAGCTTAAAAGTACATATATTATACTTGTATTTAAATATTACATACCCATTTCTTTGGTATATTTAAATGGGCTTGAGGTCCTGTAGATGAGGTGTCAGAAATTAGTTATGGTCAACATGGATATGACAACATAATTGGCAAACAAGAACTTTGATCTTTGTCATCATCAGATTTTCAATGATGTGAACAGCTGAAGAGTTTGAGAGTAGAGATTGAAGCCTGTCATTAAAGTTAGAAGATTTGCTATCATAATATAAACAGAGCACTGATTATATATATATTATAACCTAATGAAATAGAGAGAGAGGGTGTGAGAAAGAGAGAGAGATAATGGTAAAAATAAATAAATTATGGAAAAGAAAAGAATTGAGGAAGAAAAGAAATGGGTAAAAGTAATAGAAATGATATATGTAATGGAGAGAGAGAAGAAATGAGATGATGGGAAAGATATGAAAGAGAGATATAAGAAGATGGAATAAAGGAGAAAGAGAAATGAAATGAGATGATAGAAAGATATGAGGAAGAAGTATAAGAAGAAACCCTTAACTTATGTTTTAAAAGGGCTGAAATGATAGAAAGATGTGAGAAATGACATGAAAAGAAATGGGATAAAATTGAAATGAAATGAAATAAAATATAAATTAGAGACTCTAAATGACTCAGCTTAGTGGGGTTACAATAAATTTAAAGAAAAGAGATGATGATCCAGAGATGTATAATCAAATAAAGATCAAATCCAATACTGATGAACTATAATTACTGTAGCATATTGATCTTTTAATAAACCATACAAAAGATTATCTATATCACTATTCAATGCTTACTATATTAGTCTTACCAATAAATCATACACTCTCTGAATAAAACCTATGATGCTTTACTTTATAAGATTATCTTATAGAATTATATTTACTAAAACAACAAGAGTAAATAACCTCAGGGATTTTAAAACTAAAACTCTTGAGCAAAAATAAAGTTTAAGTTAAGTTGCCTAACAAAGAATTACTATGATTAATAAATAAATAAGTGACATCTTAGCTGACCATAAAATAATTGTAAGATGTTCAATCTTAAAATAATAAACAAAACATATATTAATTCACCAAAATTTAATGAATCAATTTAAATTTAAACTAATAATGGCTTATTATCTAAGATATTACTTGAGCAGAGAAAAGAGCAAGGGTACTTTTAATGCCTTTCCATACTCACAGACAACCTCTAAAGACGTCAAATGCAAATGGATTAGAATTCTTTAAATATATAAGATTTAAGATGATGATAGATGATGTGCAGTGAATATAAGATAATGTGCAGCTTTTAAAATAATATTAATTAAAATATTCTTCTGAAGTACTAATATTGTTAATCTGATATTGCATAATCTTTAGTCTGAAAGATATACTGATAATTTAAAAAAATAAACTTTTAACTAAGTATTTAATTATGTATCTGCTATAATGCAATTATCTGTATTTGTGATTCAATATGAGAATCATTTACTTTAACATAGCTTGTTAATTTTCAAGACAATATCAACTATATTTAATTAAATTAGAATATACTTGTAAATTTCTGAATTGAAGATTCATTAACTTTAAAATTTAAGACTTTGTGAACTTGGATTCCAAGACAAGAATATATTTTCATATAAAAGTAAAACAAACAAACAAAACTTTTGAAATAATAATAATTTGGTTTATTAATAATGAGAAGAAATGTTTATAAATGTAGTAGAATACAAACAGTGCCAATACCGCACTAAGATTTCATATAATTATTTGGACTAATTAATAACATTATTGTGTTATCTACTAATAAGAATAACACACAGAACTATGTTTATATTGAAAACCCTAAGCTTAATTTTATACTCCTCAACTTAACAAACGCTAAGTTGGAGTAAGCATATTCAACAATACTTTTGAAAATATCATCACTAGTTTCACAGATATAACTAATATCACAGCTAGATATATCTTTAAATCAGATTAAGCTAATACTAAAATTAAACTAACTTAAGTGTATGGGACAATCATTCATCAGAGATCAGTTATATTTTTTTTTTAAAAAATAATTTTAGTCCACATAAAATTATTCCCTCAATGTTTTAAAGATAATGATATAACAGACTTACAAATCCAGCAGCGAAATTCTGGATGAAAATATTAAATTATTATGTGTGAATTGCCACTTATACCATATGCATATTTAACATACTTTAAAATAAATATAACTTATTGTTGGTTAGCTTGTGCGATAAAATTATCATAGCAGCACAATTCAAACATTGATATACCTATGAGCCTTAAATTAGCTACAACTACCTGAAAAAATACGTTTCTTCAAACAAGCATATCTTGTCATCACAAATCTAAAACAAATGCAACATCACCTACTGTGGTGGAATTAGCATTAAGTCATCATGAATGATAGGCAAAAATATAAAGATACTAGACTCCTCAGAGCTGGAAAAAAATATGGTGGCTTCCAAATAATACCTAACTTCGAGGCAAAATGACGATGTCTGGAATTCATCTTCAGTACATCTGGGAACAGGAACACCCACCAGAAAAGCACAATCCTCTCATGGGATTTCCAATGCTTATAAATGTGATCATCATCACTGAAAAATACAATACAATACCCTCTTTTTGGGGACAAGCACTGTCAAATCATGGAAATACATTACAATAAGGATAGAGGATTTTCTCTACTCCATAAGGCATATTTAAAAATTATAAACTAAGCCTAACTCTTGGTGCTAACAAATTCTAACTAATAGCAAGATATATACTTCACTTAAACTAACTAAGTTATTTCTAAGAAATTTATAAAAATACAAAACGTATGTCCAATATTCGAACCAACAAAGCAAACTATGTGTCAACTGACTACTGTAGAAAATACTTTAAATTTAAATGCATATAAAATTCTAGGCAAGGCACAATGCATACATAACAAAATATTAAATGCTAAAATATAGTGACTAGTGGACTTTTAAAATTGTAAATTAAATGCAAGAATATTTACTTCTCGATGAATATAAAATATTTGTAATTATTATTAATATAACATTCATAAAACAAATGACTGGATATTCTCTGAAAATTTAAAATAAAAATTGAGTAAAACATCCCATTTATATGAAAATAAGACTGTGGTATTTAAAACTCTATAATAAAATTATTAAATAGAAACTAGCTAGTGTAATGCTTGATAAATAAACTAAATCTACTTAAGAATGGCAAGAAACATTTGCTCATTCAAATAAACCTATTTCGTTTTAAAGTTATAACCCTAGTTTACCTGTATATTTATGCCAAAAAGTGTTACATAAAAATTTAATAGCATAAATATTTTTATGGTTTCTTTTTTTTTTAAACCAATAAAGCAGACCATAAAAAAAAAAAAAATAATACATTAATTCAAGTTCATATTTCGGCTCCGTGATGATTTTTCCAATTCATAATGTGTAGACAATTTATCCAGGTTAAGATATCTATTTGAATTCGAAGCTTCAACTAATACATTTATATACATGGCAATCATTTCCAAACGAAAATGTTCAATAGTTCATTAATAATATTTTTTTTAAAACAATTTTTAAAAAAAAACAAAAAACTTAAATAATAAGATTAAGCCGGCATGAAATAAAATAAATTCTTCAGCTGAACACACTTTATATTTATAATCCTAGGTTCAAACGCGGAATAATTATAATATATATTTTTAATTAATTTTCACTGTTCTTCCTTAGATAAACACATTTTTTAAAATAGAGCTTTTTTTTTTAAACGTTTCTTAATATTTAAAAATGTATTTCTTTTTCAAACAAATTTCCTTTTATTTATTTTTTTAAACATAAGAGTAGATTTTTTTTATAATTAAGACATTCCTCCGTTTATGAGCAAAGATCAACGGTCATAAAGTTACTTATAAGTACTGGCAACTATATCCAAACATTATGCATTTGATAGAGACAAGTTCATTCATAATATTTTTTAAATTCTTTTAAAGTTTTGCCTTCAAACAAATTCCTTTCATACTACTGGCATAAACGAGAATTAGTATTTTAAACTACATATTATCCACAGAAACATTATTCTGTTAAGAGCATATTTAAATGTATATATCATCTATTAAGTAATAAAGTATTAAATTTAATGTCACTTCTAATTTATAAAGACGCTAACGCATTTCCATTTTAATATTTTAAAATGTTTGAATGTCTTTTTTTTTTAATTTCTTCTTCACGTGTATTTTTAATTTGATAGGAGATATACTATAGCTTAGTGCAATAAAGTCTTTAGCCATAACAATACTTAATAATTTAAGTTTTACTTCTAAATAAAGAAAAATGAATAGATCAAAAGTAAATGAAATATGGGATGCTGTATTTTTTTCTTCAAACATTTTACTGTAAATTTTAATGTCTCAATTGTAATGAAAAACTTGTCAGAAAAATGGATTACCTTTTTTTAGCTTCAGCAATTCATGTTACAAAATGATTTAAAATAATGGTTTTAAAAACATACTTTTATTTTTTTTAGAAAATATAGTTTTTTAAAAATTACTTTTTATTAAGGAACTTTTAAGATTCAGCCACACATATATTTAAAAACAGATCAGCAACTGAATGACTCCTAAATCTCCGTTTTATCTCACAATTTTTCATCCACCTACAATTCATTTAAAAACCAATAAAAACTATTTTTTATTAAATTTTAATATTCTGACAAACCAGCTGTGAAATCTATCTGCTGACGTAATCAATATAATTTTCCCTTACCACGTGACCTTCAGCTGGAAAGTCAAAATTTTATTATTAACAAATATTGTGCAATAATTTTTTTTAAATGATATTTTATCCAACCCATAGTAATAAATATAAAATTTAAAGTTATACTCTTTATTAAACCCATAAATTTTTCATTGAAATAATTTTATCCACACATTTGTTTTATTTTAAACAATATTGAAATTAAATTACTTTTTTTTATGTTTCCACGTCAATGCATGCACATTCTCACATACAAATGCAAGCTAATTGTTTAAAAGTTATTTTTAAAACTACAACAATAAAATGTTAATAAATATTTAATTTAAAATAATGTTTTATACGTGGAATGCCACGCTAAATTGTATCAAAGAAATATTACTACTGTTTTAATGAAAATTTACAAATTATTTTTAAACTTTATTACTTAATATTATTTATTCCTATTTATTTATAATATCTAATTATTATAATTTAGACATTAAAATGAATTACACAATATTACATTTAATATTACTTACAAACTGACAACTATTTCTGATATCTTTCTTTTTTTTTTAATTCAAATTATTATTTAGCATCTCTTACCAACCTAACTCATATATCTTTTTTTCAAATACTTAGACATAATTCCATAATATACAATAATGATTACAATTAATACAAGATTATCCTATTTTAGTCATTAACTAATTTAATTTTCATTTTTATCATTATTATTTTTTTAAAAAATCAGACAATTTCAAACCAAAAGATTAAGCTAAGATAACCTTTGGCTCCTTTTGGAACTAAGTGAAACTTCAGTTAGGTACAAAATATATATATGTATGGGAGATGATCTGGAACAACTAATGAGTGCAGTTTCAGCATGAAATATATATATTGGAGATCATTTATCTTTTTTGCATGAATATGGTCGTATAAGATGGAGGATATGACTGAACGGATCTTGAAAGTCTGGATTCAAATCCTCTCTAATTAAACAGAAAACATGTAATTGATTATAATATAATAAAAAATTTCACATACATACATGTGTGAAGTAATACATGACATCCTTCATCATGATATACCATTGATCATCAGTTTTATCATCTACTCCAAAGCAGATTATTTGTAGGTGAATTAACTACTACAATATTATTATAAAAGACAATATATTTGAAAAAAATATATATACATACAAACAAATTCTGATTTTAAAAGGCAAGCACTTGAGGGTCATAATATAAATAAATTAGAATGACTTTTTTTATTTTGGCAATAAATTATAAATTGATATACATATTATGATAGCAACTAAACTGATTTTTCATTTTATCTTTTTATTTTCTTTTGTCTTATTACCTTAAGTCACTTAGTTTATTATAAGGCTCAGTTATCATGACTTTTTCATGCCATTGGTCATCATATTATATCAATGGAATTGTGTGTTGGGCAACTACATAACCATACTTTAATTACACATAATATTTTATTTCTTTGTTTTATGTAAGTTTTAATTCTTCACCTTTTTTTGTTGTTTCTTCTGAAATTAAAATGGCCATTCTCATCTACAAGTGGTGACTAGTGATAATGAAGTTTGCAACACTCATTATTACATTCTGCTTAGTAACAAGGTAAAATTCCTTTTCACATAATTGCATGTATAATAATATAATTTAAATTTACTAAAAAAAATAATAACATGGTTCATAAAATAAAAAATGTTATTTTAGAATCAATTATAAAATTGGTGTGTGGTTTTCTCACTGGATTCACATCATGTGTGTGAAAGCTAATTAATAATTAAATGTGCAATATCTAATACATTTATATAAAAATAATAATATGTGAGTATTCTTTTAATAGATGCTTGGGAAAATGTGAAACTAGTTATTAACAATTTACTGCAATCAGAAATCAGCAATTTCACTTTGAAATAGATTAAACAATTCCTTTACATTAAGGATATGTTATAATATTGCTAGTTTAATGATATGGGTATATTAAAATAATGTGATAATCTACTTACTGATATCACTATGTGGAAGGAAAAATATGAAGCTGCAAGGAAATAACAGCTGAAACTTTAACATGGCAAGTATAAACTAAGTAAAGCTTCATGTGATAAGATGCAATAAATCATGTATAGATTGAGATCTTAGAAGTTAGAGATCCAGCCCATCTTAAGTAATGTGGACTAGATGAAAAAAATTTAGATCGAGAGAACATACTGTCTAATATTAAAACAATAGAAAATAAAAAAAGAAATAATGTGACTTATATCATCAAGAAGGTTACTGCAAAACATCACATGATCACTATCTCATACTAGCACAATAATTGTTATTAAACAATCCAAAACAAAGCAAAACTCTCCATATAGTAGTGCCATCTTGTGCTAACAAGAGCAATCAATGGATGCCAGAAGGCTTGTGCATAAAATCCCTATCTAGTGCCTACTCATCCAATATCCCCAGACTAGTTTCTGGCTTGTGGCCTTCATCAGTGAGGAGCCTTGGATCTGAGAGCACTGCACCTAGATCTTAGGATCTAATGCAACCCTCCAGCACCCACCTTTTAACTCTATTTAACTACAAAACTATGAGAATGAAATTGAAAACACTATTAATATTTTCAATCCAAGCTCAATAGCTTATATAGTCATATGGATCTGAACTCAATTCAGTACCCATACATTTTGGTACCCATACATTCAGTACCCATACATTTTATTCAGTACCCATACATTTTATGCACAAGCCTTCTGGCATCCATTGATTGCTCTTGTTAGCACAAGATGGCACTACTATATGGAGAGTTTTGCTTTGTTTTGGATTGTTTAATAACAATTATTGTGCTAGTATGAGATAGTGACCATGTGATGTTTAGTGGTTTAACACCAATCCTGCCTAATAGGATAGTGGTGGCTATGGTTGTTAAAGAGCCAAAGACACCAAAATGTATGGGTACTGAATTGAGTTCAGATCCATATAACTATATAAGCTATTGAGCTTGGATTGAAAATATTAATAGTGTTTTCAATTTCATTCTCATAGTTTTGTAGTTAAATAGAGTTAAAAGGTGGGTGCTGGAGGGTTGCATTAGATCCTAAGATCTAGGTGCAGTGCTCTCAGATCCAAGGCTCCTCACTGATGAAGGTCACAAGCCAGAAACTAGTCTGGTAATATTGGATGAGTAGGCACTAGATAGGGATTTTATGCACAAGCCTTCTGGCATCCATTGATTGCTCTTGTTAGCACAAGATGGCACTACTATATGGAGAGTTTTGCTTTGTTTTGGATTGTTTAATAAGGTTACTGCAAGTGATATTATTGGGTATAAGCTTGTAATCAATGATAAATTATATCAATTTGATTTTGAGACTGTGATATAAGTTTATGTTGTAACAATTCAAACATGTGGAAGAAGTTCAGCAAAAACAGAAAAAAAAAATTGTATGCAATATAATATTTTTTCCTACTAATACATTTTCAAGCAGCTATAGTACTAGTACATATAAGCATTGGTAGATGGAGTTCACAAAAATCTATGGACTATATTCTTATCCCTGGAGATGGAAAACTTCCGGTTTTAATAGTAAAATCACGACTTTAAATGGATTGTGTAAACTTTAAATAAACCTGGAAAAAAATCACACACATAAACTTGTCTAATATTTTAGATAGAAGCTAGAAAACATTATTTTAAAAATAGCATTTAAATACCACTCAGTGCTTTAGATATAATTGGCAATTAATTAAGTGAAGTGTAAATAGAAGAAATAATTGATTTGAAAAAAGTTTAACTAAGATGAGTCAAATAGGAAAATCTAAATTGATGTCATAAAATACAATAGTAATTAAAAATAAAGATAAAAAAAAATGAAAATTAAAAATGCTGCAAACAGCAAATTCCAAAGAGCAATGAAGAAAAAACAACAAAACAATACTTTTGCAAAAAATACTGAGGATAAAAACAAGTTTAGAAAAATAATGCAATAGAGGATTTGTGAAATCAAAAAAAAGTTTCAGCTTCATTTAAATTGTCTGAAACAAATCAGTTAACAAATTGCAACTGAAGATAACAAAGATCAAATCATGATGAAAAACATGTATAACCTAAAACATATTATCAGGATATATACTGATTAGATGAGTTATGTATAGAAATTAGTGAAATAAATCAGATCAGCCTTCTTTGTCAAAAAAAATAAGATCACAGGAACTGATGGCACTGCATCAAACAATTTTACAAAAGATGGAAGAATTAATAAAAAGTGCTGGCCAAATTAAATCAATTAATCTGAAAAATTGTTCATTTTACATGTTAGAAAAAAATCCATTTATATTTTACAGCAAAGAAAAGATTTTTTGATAGAAAGTGCAAACTATATCTTATACACCAGATATGCAAATACAATTACCATAAAAATCATTTAATAAGAGCATTGCATTTTAAAAGAATGTTTCAAATGTACTAATTAGTTTTAGAAGATGTTAATTATCATAAATGCTGAAATATACTAAATAACAAACCAGAAAAAAAGTCTTTAAATGCTTTATTCATTATAACAAGATCTAGAAGGTGGTCATGTTAAATTACAAAATGTTCCTTATTCTTATGAGTAATATTTATGTGGAACTAAAAGCAATAATAAAATTAGGTTACAGTAAAAGTGATTGATTTCATAATGGCAAAAGAGATGATAAGAAATGCGTAGATACCATAAATCTATCCAGTTTATATAATAAATATTCAATGGAATCAATTGATCCAGGATTGGTAGAAGAAACATCAATATAAAAAAATATAGAAACCTGAATACAATGATCAGAAAACTTTTGTTTGAAAAACAAGCAAAAAGCTTAAAATGTAATATTTTGATTATATTATGAGAATATTTTTAATTCATTAAAAACATATAAAATGTTTGGAAAGAATAAAAAAAAAAAAAGGATAATCAACAATGAAATGGTCAGTCTCCATCATCTCACTAACTCTTGAGTTATTAAACATGAAGATCGAGATTATGACAAGTATGATATTATGACAATTACGATAACAACTAATTTTAAACCTAATAAAGATAACAATTTCCTCATTACTGAAAGATATGTCAGTCAAGAAATTCAACATAATCTAACACTAAAAAGAATAGCAATAAAAAGACCAATAATAGGAACTTATCTTTAAAAGATAACATTACTATTAATTCATTATATTTTCTGTGATTTAGTATAACAATGAAAATTAGTCAATGAAATATAAAGCATCGATTCTTTGAAATGAGAACACCAGGTCTGCAAGGAAAATGACCATGTGAATATTTGATAAGATTGGACCTGAACTTTTGTTTGAAAAACAAGCAACAAGCTTAAATTGTATTATTTTGGTCATATTATGAGAATATTTTTAATTCATTAAAAAAGTATAAAATATTTGAAAAGAATTAAAAAAAAAATAGGATAAATAACAATGAAATGGTTAGTCTCCATTATCTTAATATATTAACTCTTGAGTCATTATGTATTCTTAAAAACCAAACATATGATAAGTCACTCTTGTAAAGGATAGCTTACAATGCACACATTCCTAAAAAGATCAAGCATATTTATTGAATCCAATCCATTTGGAATTTATAGTAATAGTGGGAAGAATATTATTTGTTATTATTATTACCTATATACATATAATACACAATAAATTATTATATTTATAAAATAAAATACGATCAATATTTTAGAAAGTCTATTGTATATATATAACTATTTGATTAAATAAACTGTAATGTATATATATTTTTTTTAAATTTAAAATTGAATATTAATATATATATAATGTGGGATGACTTGAAGTTAATTAGGTGGGTACATATGTATGAAAATAAAACTGATTTTATTATTTTAATATTTTTTTTAATTTATAATAAATCTAAATGTATTTAATCAATAGGCAGTAAAAGATATCGGCGTTCCTGAAAATCTACGCGCGTGAAATATATAAAAACAAAAGACAGTTTACAAATCGTTCTTCTTATTGTTATAATAACTGTAACAAAAGACATGAATTAAAACTAAAAATTTCGAACGCTAAAATGGAATTTTATTTTTTCTTTTAGTTAAATTATAAACATTTTAAAAATCGAATACTGTAACTAAAAGTTTATCAAATTCAAGGGACAGAAAGTGAAAAGAAGTAAGAATAACTGATTAATTCTTAAATAATAAAATCGTGTTTAAAAAGTTGTTGGAATAAATTAGAATTTTTTTTAAAAATCTTTTCAAAAACAATAACGAGAATTAAATTTGCTAAAAATTGGAGAAGAAAGAAAAATGAAATAATTTTCTTAATATATATATAAGCGCTTCAATATTATTAATAAAAAAAATATATGATTATAAATAATTATTAAAATGTACTTTAATATGAAAATGGGCTAGAGCAAAACATGCTATTGTGTGTCATGGAATTTTCCTGCCAGCTGCATTATATCTATATATATATTTCTACTTTATTGTAAACACACAAGAAGATGCCTTCAGTCCAAAGTAAACAAGGATTGGAATACATTATGGTGAATCAAATGAGGATCAAGATGTTTGCCATTAAACACAACTACAGGAGACACCATTGTACCTATCTATCCTTGCTAAGGAGAATGATTTACTAAGTGAAACTGCTTTGAAGAACAACTTGCCTAACTATCAGCTACTACTGCTTTTATTATGATGATTGTTATAAACTTTATTCCAATTACAATTTATTTTTTTTATCAAAGAATCAATATTGTAAATTTTTGTTTATTTTTTTTATTTATTTATATTATCTGTTGTATTTTCACACTCTGATCCTGAAGCCACATCTTTCAGAATTGGCAAAGTAGAAAAGGGGGGATTATTCATTTTGATATTTTTTATATTTTCATTATAAATAAAATTTAGGTATAGCCACCTGCTTCACATCAGGTCATCCACATAAATATTGAGGTAAGATTCTTTAAATTTATATATAGGTTAAATTACAACAGATACAGAATACATATTATATGTTTTATTTTGTGATTAACCGTGTACGTATATTTTCTAGTATGTTTGACTAATCAACTGGGATCTGTCTCTATCATATACATAAATTGGGGAAACTTGTTAAATAGATTAACATTTGTAAATATATAATTTAGCTAGCCAGCATCTCAATTATATTAAATAACTAAAGTTGATTTTTCTACATAATTATGATTTGCAGAGAATGAGTGACATATGTGGATTTCTACCATGGGGTATAAGGGTTGGATCTAGAGAATAATTAATTAGTAAGATGGTAGAGGTTCATTTGTGACACATATACATATGATGATTATTATATTTTTTATTTTATTTTTATTTTTTTATCATTACTATTGTTGTTATACTTGATATTTATTATTGTTAATAAATGTTTGAGAGTTTATATTATTCCGGTCTCTGGTTTATTGAGTTGTCCTGACATTCCACAGTTTATAAATAATTATACATGCACACACATCTATTTTTCTTATTATACAAAAGCTTGAAAATAAAACAAATATTATAAATGCTAGTTGTAACCTATATATAGGTGCAGGAGTTGCTGTGTATATCTGTTCATACCTGCTAAAGGAGTTAAAAGCAATATTCTCTCTGGGCTTGAATATTAGGGAATAACGGAATTAAAAAGGGGGAAAGTGGATGAACTAACCTAAATTGCATTTAATATTATTAAATAGGGATAGAGTTAGTCAATTAAAGGGTATGCAATCATTGGTTAAGCATTTCATCGGGTTCTCATTAGCACTTTATCAGATGACCCATAGCTGAACATAGTTGGATGCAACTTTCTTCCCTTCTAAGCCTGGTAGGTCTTTGCAGATTATTTCATTAGGGGTAATAATTTAGAGTATATTAACTTATCCCCTCACCATATTGATACATCTGCATAGTAGTATAGTCTGCAAGTTAGTTGACCATCCATTACATCTGGTGTTTGCAATGTTTGGGGATTGGTTGTAATCATTCCGTCCATTATATCTGGCGTCATCAACTTTTGGGGCAAGTGCTAATTGTTCCGTCCATTATATCTGTCGACCAACGTGGATGCACGATGTGTAGTGGGACTACACACCGCTAAAGATCGAATTAGCGACTGGCGTGACTAGTGTGATAGGTATTAGGGGGGGTGTATGAAGAGAATCTTTTATAACTGTTATATCTAATGATGAAAATTGTTCGTTCTGTTATACTCTAAAATGTCAATAAAATTACCAAAATAACCTGTGGTAAATTATATTTTTAAAAAAATTCAGAAGTAATTATTTTAAATCTAAAATTGATGGATTAAGATATTCTTCCTGAAAAGTGTTAATAGAATATTGTCTATTATTCAAAAATTATTTCAAGCTTCTTATATTTATGTTAGAACCATACCTTGGTAACTATGATTTGACAATAATTAATATTTCCTCAAAAATCAAAAGATTTTCAAAGAAAACAGTATTATTTGCATATTAATTCCACTAGGTATAATTCAATCATTGCTTGAAAAAAGCAAAGCTATTTTACTAATGAAATCCAGATTTTAAAAGCATGTTTCCTTATCTCAAAAATGCTAATTATAACTTCAGATATTTATAACCAAGATAAGATAAAAATAAAAACAATGAATATATACTTCTACCTAAAATCTAATCATTATCTTAATCAAATTTTTAAGTTTCTTCCATTCAATAATCTATAATATATAACTTGTCTGAAGATCAAGTTTAATGTTCAAAAATTTTTATTACTTTAAAAGTAAACATTTTCTGGCACCCTGCAGTTTATTATCAAACTGAAATATTTCCATGCACAGCAAAAAAAATGTAATATGTAATGTTTTAAGTCATGATTGGATTACACCACACTAGTCATTTCAAAAACGGCCCTATAATAGAATCTTCACAATATATGTAATCATCTCTGCTAATGAAAATGATTCAAGACACTGCAGAAATTTTATAAACTATAAAAATTATATATCATTTTGAAAATAAAAATAATTTAATAACAATTTCAAATGCAAAATTGCAAATAACAATAATTATAATAAGACAATACTAAGTTGCACATAATAATTCTATCATTCTTCACTGTCTAAAGAGATTTCTTCTAATTATCTACATTTAAAAAAATAAGCTCTAAAAAGTCTACTAACTTACAGGTTCACAGTGTATCTTAGTTCACATATTTTTCACTAGTGAATTTACAAGATACTACAAAAAGAAATTAGCTGGTACTATTGATGGCAAAATATTTGATAGTAAACTGATGTTTCCAGAAACAAAACTGACCTTCATAATAATTTTCATTGACTGCAAAGATATGTAGTAGTAGAACTACATCTTAATATTAATGTTAACATGTCATATTCAGCAGTGACATGATTTTTTAAACCTTGATAATGACTGACTCCACATATCGTAATGTGAATAATTCAGTTATTATCTATAGTTTGGCCATTTATCAAGAATCTTTGCATGTATTATGGTAATCCTGAAAAATATCTCATGGTTGCATCCTAACAACATCTCAGAAAAGTATTTACAAAGTTGAATTTTCCTTAACCAGATTTATCTCCATAAATGATGATTCTCATTGAACATCCTAAAAACAGATAAATTGTGGAAATAAGATAAACATTCAGTATTCACATATTCTCCATGACATCATTAAAGATATTTATGATCCCACAGCATGACAATCATGTAAATTACTAAATGCTATGACTCCTAATCAATCAAAGAAATATATTAATTTGAAAATTAAATGACAATGACAATCTGAGCATCAAATAGCTTGTTTATAGCTAAGCTAGCAAAACATTCAGATTTGTTGGTAAATGGATATCTACACACCATTAACTACAGAGGAATGAAGAAAATCTCAATACAATTATAAGGAAAGTTATATGTAACTTTTATCATTAGTATTTACCCCATTTTTTACCTTACTTATTAACACACAATTAATACTCTGGAGTAAATAAGTTAATTTAATTGGTAAATAAGTTATCAGTTTAATAACCCATTCACTATATTCTTTCATCCACAAATCAACTGCACATTTTGCCCAATCCAACAGATGTAATAGTTGAAATCCAATCCTAAAGTGATTGTTTTAATCAACATGAATGATATAGCTGCTAAAAATCACACTGAATTTAGAGTGTTCAATTACTATTTTTAAATAAACAATGAAGCAAAATATTTTAATTTTTGATAATTTTATTCAATTCTAAAATATAAAAAACTAATGCATAATTTATACACATTAAACAGCTTTAAAACAAAATATCACAATGACTCATGAATAAATTCATATGATCAGAAGTACTGTTGTTAACTATTCCAATTTATATTGAAACTTGTCAATAATCATTTACTGCTCACATTATTGAGTTTGGTATGTAATATTAATTATCAATTCCCAAAGTGTTAGTTGACAAATGGCAAATACATTCAAACAATCATTAAATAATATAAGTGAAACTATGCCCAAAAAATTATCAGGTTATAAAAGAAAACTATAACCTTGAGAACTTTACTAAAAACCGAAGATATATACTTTTAAACTGACTTTCCAATTAGCTAATATTCAAATTGCAAATAATACTCGTAACAATCAGAATTCATTATTGTAAAAAGAACTTTAGCAGACTTTCATTTAGTTAAATAGTTGTCTGTATCACATGTTTCAAGTTCCTACATATTCTCAACCAAAATATAAATGTTCATAGAATTCTTGAGAAAGTTTATTTATTTTTTTATTTATTTTTTTCCTCATGACCTATTATAATATTCATTAATAGGTATATGGACATTAGAAGATCATATATTATATAAATTAAAACCATTGTTAGCTTGATTTAAATCAGACGATTTCTTTTTCATTAAGAATTTAAAATAATTGTAGAATTTTACAATCTGGTCAAAACCAATGCTAAACTGTAAATCTGTAAAGTAGTTATAATTGTATAATCTTTCCTACATAGTGGACCTTCCCTATCTACTGAATTATAGAATTTATTAATTAAATATAATTGTGCTCATTTTATAATTAAAGATGACTGAAACATAAACAATAAAAAAATTTATGACATTTAAAAGATTTGCAGACTGTCTTTAATTTGAATATTTAAATTAACAAAAATTACCTATTTTTCTATTTTTGTTACCTTTAAAATAAAAAAAATCAACTCTGATTAAAATTAAAAGTCATAAATTATGAAAATCACAAGATTTTTTTCAAAAGATTACTGAATAATGTAACAGTAATACTAATCAAATCAACTTTATTAATAGTTTTCTTATTCTTACTTTTCTTTAATCAGTATTTATTCTTGTCTTAAACTGACTTATTTCAGAACATTCTTTTGAAGGCATCTACAGTAATTAATTGATTTCTGAATTTATTTTTATTATTCTAAATTGTCAAAAATCTATTTTCTGGTTCTTAAAAAAAAATCTATTTCTATTCTAAAAAATGCTCTTGAATTTTACCTCTAGAAAACTACCACATATGTGAATACAATGGGATACTTATGTTGCAATTCATTTCTTCACATTTGAGGATAAAGATATTACTGATTACTAACTGCACTCTTTAAAACTTAATTTACTACATCTTTGGGAATCATTTCATCTCAATAACAATGGCAACAAATTATAATTAAATCTTTAGGAATAATTTGCTTTATTCATCAAAAAAAAAATCTTTATGCTTCTGTAAAATTGCCAATGTCTCATCGGCAAAAGTACAAATACAATTGTCCTAGAAATGATTTTGATTTATTAAATATAGCTTGATATTTTTAAAATATTCTTTAAACATTGTGATAAATTTTAATTTCAACATAAAAATCATTTTTATATATCTTAAAACTCAAAATCAATATCTCTCATATAAATTATTAATATAGACATGGCTTTGTTTGAGACCTTTGTTGCTTCATGTGATTTGAAGATGCTTGTATTTTCTCGATTAATTGTAATAAACTATGTCAATAAAAATATCATTATCAGTTTATGGCATCATTATATTCAAATGTCTTTCATATATGACAGATATGCATTTTAAATTCTTAAATATAAAGAAATGCTAGAAATGAGTATTTTAAAAAGTTTTATCCATTGAAATTAATTCTATTAAGATGAATCTTTCTTCTTTTAACTGACTACTTTTTTAAAAAAATTCTAACGATTCATTTTTTATAACTGTAATTTGTTTTTAAATGATGTAAACTTTATAGGCCTTTAATAATACATTAACTAATATATTTTGCAAATAACATATTGGGTATATCTATTCTGTGTCCTTTTATGAAGATAAAACTATAATTAATAACTTTATCTTAATAATAATTTACTGAACATGTGTTCACAAATTTTGCTTTTTATTTTTTGTCCATGGTTCACTTGTAGTGTGAGATATTTTAAATTTTCATCACCTGACTATGAAAAATATTAGATAGTTTTTCTTTTTTGCTTATTTTAAAAATAATTAAAGTAATATACTTGGGAGGAAGGGATGATAAAAAAATAAACAAAGAAATACACAATAATTTTTTCAACTTTCATTATTTTACAAAAAGAAAGTATAAAAATTATTATTCTGAAAAAAAAAAGTATAAAAATTACATAACTATTATAATTTCAATAAAACAGCTTCTCAATAATATAAAAAAATTTGAAACTTTAAAAGATCATTCTATTTTACCTAACTAAACTGACAGTGAAGATATTCAACGAAATGCATCATAAACAAACATTTTGTTATAATCATGATTTTATTCTATAAAAGTGCAAACTTGGTCAATTACTGATTGACATATCAGTAATATATCTATTTGAGTATTCATATATGCATGCCAAACAACAAAATCAAGAAATTAATGAGAATGCCATTTGCAAAGTCTAATAATATTACTCTCTATAAAAAAAACATTTTTATAAATCAAATTTAGATATTTTATTTCCTATCATATATATAAACAACATAAAATCTATGCCAATTTTTTAAAACATTAATAACAATGATTTGAGAAATGTTTCTCCAAAGAATAGTTTAAGCTTCCAAATCTTTAGACATTTATGGGGAATGCTCTTGTCAAAAAGACTGAAATGGAATTTTAATTAATATTATTCAAAATAATTATAGCAAACAGCTCAAGAAACAAATTGTCAAGATGTAATAAACATACAGTATTTAAATGAGAGGATTTATGATCTTTATCATAAACAATAATTGTTGATTAAAATTTGGTATACACAATACTATACAAAAACTTTGTATAATATACAGAGCGGAAACAATCCAAAAGCCTTACAATTCATACAATGTTTTAATCTATTAATCAAATATAATAAAAATAGAAAATCCAGATTTTTTTTTAAAAAAACAAAGACAAATACTTTATGTTCACCATTCAATATGAATAACATTTGCCTTAACAATTAATTATTCATAATATAATGCATGCAGTTTTGACCTTCTAATTCCAAAAGAAGAAGAAACTAAGATAGAAAGATAAAAAATAAAAAAGTTTTAGAAAGCAAATGGGGGTAA
This sequence comes from Epiperipatus broadwayi, assembly GCA_028023455.1. Classification (NCBI taxonomy): domain Eukaryota; kingdom Metazoa; phylum Onychophora; class Udeonychophora; order Euonychophora; family Peripatidae; genus Epiperipatus; species Epiperipatus broadwayi. The sequence continues at coordinate 8,189,668 of JAQFVV010012404.1, forward strand.
AAAACAAAAAGATTGGAGTCAGAATTGCAATGCATATTATTAAAGATTGGAAATGGGATTACCCACATCCATGCATGAATGAATTTAAAGAAAAAATTATTGCAATCCATAAATTAAAGCATACATTTTATAAAATATACATCATTGATTATTTTATGATTTTCAATATAACAATAATCTACAAATAAATAATATAACAAAATATCTTTATATAATAGCTAACCATATGTTTATAATATTAATACATTGAGGAAGACAAAAAATATTTGCCAAAAAAAACTTTTTACTATTATCAGCTTTTTATAAGTATCTAACAAATAAATAATTACCTAAAGTATTCTGTTAAACATTCACAAAAAGCTAATAATAGCATAAAATTCTATTGAAAATGAAAATACATAATAATACAATATGTGTCCAACATACAGAATTTATTTATAGAATAATAAAAAAACAATATCTATAATTGTTACAAATACACATAGAGTCAAAAACAAAATAAAACATAAAAATTGATTTTCCTATATAGATTATAAATAAATAAGAAATGTAATATATAATAGAAGCAGTAAACTAAAATAGCAAGAATATTATGCTCAAACAAACAATTATGTTATACAATAATAAAAATAATTAATATTAAAAAATAATTTATAAATAATAATTATTCTATACAATTCACTAACAAAAAAAAAAATCAATAAAATAAAATTTGAAATAAAAAATATTTTAAATAATCTGAAATGAAATGTATACACATTAATACCAATAATATAACAGTAAGTGAAAACACAAGATTTATTAGTAACATTAATTTGAAAAATATACACACAAAGTCAAATTGATAAACATGTTAGAAAACAAATGCATTAATTACTGTAATATAGACCAGTAAGTCAGCAATCAATTATTTAGTGACCTATCAACATATTTGGGATAACCCACTAATTGCTTTTTAGAAAAGTAATTTTTATTGAATATTACAAAAATAAAATAAATTGATCTTTCAATAGGCATTTATTTTATCAATGAATATTTAATAAAAATGTATTAATTTTATTCTACTGATATTTGCTTTAAAAAAAATTCAAATAATGAATACAAATGATTCCATATTTAGTTTTATCACTGATCTAGAAAATCTTGATAGAAATAAAATTACACAAATGAGCACTATTTTTATTTTCTGGGAAATAACCTGGAAATGGAATTAATTGATTTTAAAAGTTCTTTAATTTGTAATAATAAATTTTTAAAAATATAAAAAAAAATGAAAGAAGTTCTAAAGATATAAATAAAATTATATTGAATTATTTGGCATCTCTTCCTGAGTAATTTTAAATAATGAAAAAACAGTAATATCTACATTAACCATTTTAGTTCATCTTACTATTAACAAAGAATTTCCTCACATGAATTACATTTTAAATACATTAAAAAATTAATTAAAACATGGCAATTTGTAATTTTGTGTTTACATAGAAGTATAAGATTATAAATCACATTTAGAGACTGTGTAGAAAAAGCAACACCAAGGAAGTCATTGATTTAATTGTATAGTCTGTAGTTAAAATTTTATTTTATGTAAAAACATTACATTTGTATGTTTCTATTATTTTGTATTTTTTTAATTAATGTGACAAAAAAAAATATTTTCTTACAAAATGTTTTTATTACTTTTGCTGTGATTCAGTTTGCATTATATGAAGAAGGATATACTGTACCCTTTTAGTAGACAATCCAAAATATTTTTTGACAATACCTATTACTTTAGTAATATTTTTTTTGGGACAAAATATCAAACACAGTTTTTTGGTTTATTTCTATAAAATTTCTGAGTTATTGTTTTGTTTTTTTATGAAAATTTTTTTTATGTAGAATGGACATGTACAGTGCACACCAAACCAGTATATTAATGTTATAAACAGTGAGGATTGTCAATTCCTCTACAAGCTTTATGATAAATGCTTAGCCAGAGCCAGGACTTAAAATATCTCTGTCAGGAACCCCTCCCCAAACCCCTGACCATGGTTTCGTGCTTTGGCACTCCTCAGAGAGGTGTCAGGGTAGGTTCAGACACTAGATCTAAAAATACCAACCCAAAGCTAAGCACTTAGCTAAAAGTTATCTATTGAGTGGAAAATCTGAAATTTTCAGACATCTACATGTCTTCAAACCCAGCTATCCAACTCAAATAACTATATGGGGCTGATAGATCTTCAGCCATACCATATATTAGTAGTCATAGCAATATAAAATTGCATAAGACTTTTGGAAGAGACTATAAATAGTCAAAATAAGAGTCATAGATCAATTCATAGATCACATGACCCTATCTCTTAAGCTTGTAAGTTACAAACAGTGAGAATTGCCAATTCCTCTACAAGCTTTATGATGAAGACATGTAGATGTCTGAAAATTTCAGATTTTCCACTCAATAGATAACTTTTAGCTAAGTGCTTAGCTTTGGGTTGGTATTTTTAGATCTAGTGTCTGAACCTACCCTGACACCTCTCTGAGGAGTGCCAAAGCACGAAACCATGGTCAGGGGTTTGGGGAGGGGTTCCTGACAGAGATATTTTAAGTGCTGGCTCTGGCTAAGCATTTATCATAAAACTTGTAGAGGAATTGGCAATCCTCACTGTTTATAACTTACAAGCTTAAGAGATAGGGTCATGTGATCTATGAATTGATCTATGACTCTTATTTTGACTAGTATATTAATGTGTTTATCATTTTTCATATACATAAATTTTATTGATAATCATTACTTTATACTGTTGATTTATTCATTTGATTAGTGAATGATATACAAAAATACGTAATTTAAAAAAAATAACTCTGAGGAAAATAAACAAAAAAATCAATGGTATATATAAACTAAAAAGATTAAAAATATTTTTAATCAGTTTTGAAAGATCAAATGAACAAAAAAAAAATGATACAAACTAAATTATAATAATGCATGCTGACCCAAAAAAAATCGTTGCAAAAGAATGGAAAAAAAGCATTAGCGATTAGAAAAATACTTGATATCAATTGATTTATTACTATATTAATGACCATAAGCTACAACAATGAAGTTAAGCTAATAAGAGAGAACACCTGTAAAAACTAAAAATATTTTAGGATTTATGGGAGGGGGGAGTTAAGTTTCAAATAAGAATGCCAGGAAAAAATGCAAAAATGTTTAATATTATTAATATAGATCCCAGGAATGGTAGTGTTATTTTTAACATAAAGAATTATGATAACTATTAATATAAGTAAATTCTTAATTTATATTAAAAACATTAATAGAAATTAATGTGAACCCTATTATTTGGGAGCTTTATACTGAAAATATTGGACATTAAAATTACTATACATTAATTCACTCAACAAACAATAAATCAATCTTTTTGCAAATTCAATAAAAGTAATGATAGTATTAAACTGATCAAGATGAATGAATTATAATATTATTAAACTCATTATTCTTATGGCATATCTCAACTGCAATTGTGCAAACATGTCTGCTATTTTTTATTAATTTTCTGCGAATAAATTATATGTATCCCACCATTATTCCTTTTGAGTCTTTCCTATTTTCTTGTACTATAACAATACAATTAATATTTTCTTATTCTGAATGAATAATTACATTTTTTTTTTTTTTCATTTCAGTTAAACACTTTAATGATGCTAAAGACAATGTCATTATAAATATAATCCTATTATGTTATAAATTCTTTATCTGAAAAAAAATTTGCATCATTTATCTGGACACAAATCATTTTCTTCAATTTTAAATTATAGCAATAATAACATTTTATCATATAGAAAAATGATTCCTCCTACCTTTCTTTCTTAGTTGTAATTCTCAGTTTATTCTGCTTCTAAGTTCATGTTATTATTACCAAATAACTATATATAAATACTAATATCCCTATAAGACTTTTTTTTAGTTACAACCTTACTTATATTTATGCTTTTTCCTTGCTTAGCCTTTCTTGATTCACTTACATTTATTTCCATTATTAGAAATACACTCATTTTTTCTTTTGATTTACCTTTCTTCAAATTGTAGATTAAACTTAATACTCCTTATAAATTTCAGAAATCATGTCAAAAGTGATCACAAATAACAAAAATAAATAAATTGCAAATCTCAATGATATAATAGTACCATCAAATTGGGCAATTTTGTAGACATATCATTTTTAGATTTTTTCCTAAAGTTTACATAAAGAACAAGACCTGAGTTTAGGCAAAAAAAATGTATAAGAATGCCAAATGCTATATTTGACTAAAATTCATATGAATTTTCTCAGAATAAAAAAAAGACTCATTATAAAATAATATATTAGAATATGTTTTAAAAAATCTATTATAATTCATGATCATTAACTTTGTAATAATATTGAAAAAAATGGAATCTGGTTTTCATAATTACTACTATATAATGCAGGGGTCCCCAACCTTTTTGCACTTAAGAACACATTCTATAATACCGGCCAGGTGGCGGGCACCCTTTATTTTTTCAACCAGGTGGCGAGCACCATTTATGTTTTTAATGTAAATTTATAGTTGGATATTGTTAATAATACACATAATGTACAAAAAAATAATTATTTCAAAAATAAAATTTTAACATATAATTAACATTTATATTTTTACGCTGTAAAAGTATAGTATGTCCTACAATTTGATTACAATATAATACAATAATTTATAATTGTTCAATATATTATATTATTTTAAAGTTTTGATTTATATATATTTTGCTTTTGAATTATATAGTGTGTGCATGTTTAATATCAACACATATTAAAGTTTTACATATAAATAATTTATAAGAAATTTTAAAAATTAAATTTATTTGTATCAGATAAATAATTTTTTATCGTGTTCGGATAGTGGCGGGCACACATAAAGTGGCCTGCGGGCGCCATGGTGTCCGCGGACATAGGGTTGGGGACCCCTGATATAATGTATATTATGCTTATTTTTTCCTTTCCCTAATTATGAATAATTTATTATTATAATACTGTACATTTAAAATTATTAGATACCATTTTCTTCTGTGACCAAATATAAATAACTAAAAAAAAAAAAAGAATTTATATATATATAATTAAAATTGGGAAGGAGAAAGAAAGTTTCATGTTAATTTTATTCCTTATTCGGTGAATAAAATATTGTTGGATGGATTTTTTTTTAAAAATTATATATTTTGAGTTACAATACTGTAAAATATTATTAAAATCTATAATTTTTTTTTTCTAAGTTAATTAATAAAATCATATAAACAAAAAGATAAAACAGCTTCTAAATAAATCAAGACAAAATTAAAAACTTTAATAAAAAACATCATATGATGATCCTCTGAGAGATTTTTTTAAGCTGAGAGAAGCTTTCTGATTGCTGCTTTGTCACTGAATCATGAAAGAAATGTTTCTGCATAAAAATGGCTGATGTCCATTAGTGAAGTATGGCTTCAATTCTTCATCATTTGGTGACACTTTGAAAATAGTGGATTCAGAATTAAAAGTTCCCAGATTGATTCTCAGATAAGTAACATAAATAAAAAAGATTGAATAAACTCAGTTCAGATTAATTGAATGGAAATGTTAAATGCTCAAAATACTACTAGAGTGCTTAAATGTCACATGACTTCTCAAGCAATTATCTATATGATTATTATTATAATTCTTTATGAATCTTAAACTGATATAAATTTATTTCTTTAGCACATTTCTTATAATTCATATTACTAGCTATAAGATCATATTTCTTTTAGCATAGACATTCAGCCTGAAGACTAAAAAGCTAGATGCTAATCTGTTCTTTAGAAATGAAAAACAGAATAGAAACTACAAACTTTGGATTTAGAGATAACTAATAAGTCTTCAGACTTTTAACATATTTTATTGTTCTATTAATTTGTTTGTTATTTTGATCACTGATCTTCTTAAATGTTTCTTCTTAACTGTTTAGGATTAATTCTTTTATTTCTGATAGATGCTTTATTTTGATGCTGCTGTCATCTTACTCTGAAACTATCAATAATCATTACTTGTAAAAATCTAAAATTATAAAGAGCAATTAAAAAGAATAAATTAATGAATAATCCAAATGAATAATCCTAATTACTGAACGTGATAATCTAGATTAATTGATTAATTAACAGATATGATATTATTTCTCTTATCAGGTCATCTGCTCTTATGAGAAAGAGATTTTTAATACTCTCAACTAGCACAAGTGTTTTTGATTCATATACACACTAGATGATGATTTCAGTACCAAGAGGGCATTTTCATTATTCAATCTAGCATTAATTACATAGATGAATTATCTGTAAATATGGATGGTGTCATGTGCAATTTGTTGTAGCTTTAACTAAATACCTTATTTTATTTATTTTTAGAGATGATAATTAAAACAAACTGACTTCTTTGCTAGTCCATTGAATGTCTTATTAAAAAAAAACAATTATTCAGCATTAGAGGTAATCATTAAAATTATGTTTGTTGAAGTATCCATATTTCACCCAATCAATTAACATGTTTACTAATGTTAATGAGCTATCAGTCTTATATAATACAAAATAAGAAAGTTATGATTTGTATTTAGCTGAAAATCTGGATGCTTTCTTCATATTTTTATGCAATTTATTGTATAAAATTATACTTTTGTTCTAAATATAATAACTAGGTTGATGTAGCACCATTTTCCATTAGAACTTGCATTTCAGCTTTTCTATAATTGTAGATTTTCAGCCTTTCATGATTTTACTTTATTTATGTTTTATCATATTATTCTTTTTTTTTTTTAAATTTCATCCTGTAAGTTAAATGCTTGATCTTTAACTAAAGACCAATAAATAAAAGCAAAACAATTTAAACAAAAAAAAAGAAGAGACAAAAAAATAATCTCACTACAACTACATATATATATTGAAACGATAACTTTCCAAGCCCCTATCGTTTCACCATCAAACTTAATGACACTCTCATCTGTGCTAAGTTCGAACCTATTTAAATGTTAATAAATTTAAAATTAGTTCATGTCTGTCTAAACAGCATTATATATTTACGTGCGAACCAACGCTATAATTAGATAGGATTAGTAAAATTATAGCGTACTAAAGTTATTTAATATTTCTAAAAATGGTTATTATATTATTTAAGTTAAGAGTAAATTATTAATTTTGTTGTTTAATATTGTAATTTCGTATGTGGATATATAATCTGTGCTATATAGAAGGACATGATTTAAAATATGTAAAAGCCATTATCTAAAAATAATATTGAATATGTTTAAAAATTGTTAAAAGATTTCTTGTTTTAAATATATTTCAGGGAAAAGTTTCTCGAAAATATATTTAAAAGCTATATCAAAATATGTTTGTAAATTATTTTTAATAAATATGTTAAAAGTGTTTTCGTTTAAAAAAATGTTAAAAGGTTGTTTTTAAATAGAGTTTCTATTATATGTAAGATTAAAAATAAAAGCTGGTCAAGTAATTAAAAGATTTTTGATTGTAAACAAGTGTCATTAACGACCACACCTGGAATTCGTAAAAAGTAAAACTAGTTCAAAATTTACTAATTAAAATCCCCTTAGATAAGATTAAGTTATTTTAAAATCTAAATTGGACAATTGTTTGCAACGAAAAATCTTAATTATAATAATAGCTTATGGAATGTTTCTAACATAAGTTATCTAAGATCTGGATTATAAATTGAAAAATATTTAATTAAATTCCTGAGTTTAGTGAGTCTTGAGGCGGGAGATTCCGATAAGGAAAACAGATAAATACTCTGTATTTTTAATGAGAGAGCCATATTGTTAGAGAGAGAGAGCCATATTGTTAGAGATAGACAGCCATATTGTTAGTGAGAATTGCAGCCAGTCTTCACAATTGTTAATGTTTAACATGTCCGGCTAAAAGCGGGCATCTTGTTGCTGTTACTCCACGGGAGAACGGGGTTTCTCTCGTCGAAATGCCTAAACCACCATCATGCCGATAGAAGAGACGAGCCTAACATAATGGGAAAGATGATGCCGCCCAGTCAAACTAAACCAAACCTACAGCAAGAATTTGCAGTCCAGATAAAATACCGGTACCGTTTTATTTTTCAAACCGCAGAGCTCTGTGTAATTCTTTATGTAAATATATCTATATAAGTTAGCTAACTTTCTTTTAAAATAATGATAAAGTTAAAATGTAATCAAAACTTAAAATCCATTTAATATTTTAAATATGTCAGTTGCTATCAAAATTTAATGTGTTAAAGTTTAAATAATCTGACTTATTTATATTTTCCTTTCATTTAAAGTACATTATAAGCGTCTAATTTAAAGTTATATCACTGCGGTGGTGTCTATATTTCTTTGCTTATTTTAAATGCTTATTATATTTTATATGCCAAAATTTCGAAACAGTGAGCACTTAATTTCATGTATGTTTTAAGAAGATATTATTTGAAAATCTTCGCGTAATTTATTTATAGCATCAACTTTCTACGCTGTTTCGAAATCCTATTTTTTTTTATTATTTAAATGATTTAATATGTGAAATGTGGCTCTTTTATAATCAACCATTTAAAAAAAAACTTAACTTGATAAGTTTATTTAGAATTAAATTTAGCCTTGATCATATAAGTATATTTGACATTTAAATTCTTAAGTCCATAGAAATATACTTTCCCTCCTTAAATATTTATTATCTATAAGTAACTTAATAGATCGAGCATGTCAAAGTACAGATATATTAATATTCCCTTTAGTAGCATAGACATTTATTATCAGGTTACACAAGAGTTGGTCCCAATTTGATAGAGCTAATATGCTATTAACTCGTATTTCATAGTATGAAATATACCATTCTTTGCTTGGCGGATGTGATCTTATTTTATAAAAATATTCTCCTTTTGCTGCTATACGTAATATACGTATCTTAAGATGGAGCCACGGCGTTGCCAGCACATCTTCTCTTATAGGGTAGAGCAGTAGCAAAGCCTGAGCCAAGGCCAGGTTAGCACATAAGACCCCCGCCATTCCTGAACACAATGTTCCTTTTCACGCAGCATTGCGATCGGTTACAGGGTACCGGCGTTTGTCGCAAGAACCCTGAAGTTATTTCATCCATCCACAGAGCGACTTTTCCTATTATTGTTTACCTGTGCCATAGCGCATTGGTAAAATCTTATGCAGCCAACTCTCCCACCTTTATATAACGCTTTCAGCATTCTGAAATTTTCTCTCGAAATCCATGTTCGATCGATCATTACTTGAGCTGGTTTATGCGCTCATTATTAAATTATATATGGGTATTTTAGTAAATAAATTCATGATCAAAGTTCGATATAATTATGTATCTTCCAGCCACAAATGTAATAGGATTTGGCTTATCGAGATTTATAGACATAACGTAGTGATTAATTATGTATCAATTGTAAACAATTCCTAGGATGGGCACATGTTAAACTCATCTATGAAATTTAATGATTACTTATGTAAAGTGATTTTGAATTATCAAATGTTTGTACATTCGACGCTGAAATGTGTAAAACTGATCAATTTCATGCCAATTGTAAATAAATATATAATTAATTTAATGTATTTCATTCTCTGTTTCGTTATTGATCTAATTCAATCCAATTCTAATTATTATTTATAGCCTATATATGTGAAAACTATGCATTAAGTTAAATTAAATTTAGTGATATTTTAGTCAATTAAGAACCTTTCTTTTATTCATCAGAGTCTTATTGCTTCTCCGTGACCTATGTCGGCCGTGTGGAAAGAGGTATACTACGTGTAATTTCAAGGTGGTCATTCGTAAGGTCTTGAGTCTTGGAATCCTGGCTTACGAGTTGAAGTGTGGTCGGACTCGGGATGTCACAGTCCTAGTCTGGTCAGCTTCGGTCTCTTTTGCTTGGATTCTGAATTCTGTTACGCGAATGTACAAACTTGACTGTTACAATATATAACTTATGGATCATTCCATGCTAAATGATATCCTATAAATTATCTTTCTACTTTACTTTTTGATGAAACTTTATATACATTTGATACAATATAAGATTATGACAAGTATAAAATTTTAGAGTTTTTACTGATACTATACAGATTTTTGAATTTCCCAAAAAATGAGCTTTTTTTAATTAGCAGACCTACACAAAAATAATCAAAATAAACCTTCATTTTATTTCGTTTTTAATAAGTTTCTTAATTAAGTTAAAAGAATCTAAAATTTTTCAAAAAAAAAAAAAGGTTTTTAAATTTTTTGGAAAAAAAAAAATTCTATGCAATCTTCACTATACATACAAGTCATGATTTAAATGAAATTCTACCTTCCCATACATTTTTTTTTTTTTTTGGTTTTATAATGTTAATAAAAAATGCAAGACTGTGACACCATGTATATAAATTCATTAAATAATGCCATGATATTACTGTAAATAAAAAAAATGAATTGTTGATATTTACAGAAGTCTTAGATAATTTTTTTCTACTTTGTTTAATAAAATTAATTTTTTTATTTAGAAATAAACTTGAGAAATTTTATAATATATTGTGTTGAACTTCATAAAACGGTGCTAAGTAGACATAAAAATACTTATTACATCATGCAGGAGGCTCTTGCAAGTAGACTCATTAATCCAGATATTTCTGTGTATTGCAGATGCAACATTTCAGTAATCTGATATAAGTAAAGAATGACATGTACAAAAAAGAATTCAATACATTTGATTAAAACAGTATAATAAATCAATCATTTTTAATCAATATTTGCTTATTTATCAAATAATAAAGAGTCAAAAAATTTGTATCAATGTACAGTGGTGAAATCTTTTGTATAAAGAATAATATAGATCTAAAAAAATAATCTTAGGCTATCACAAAATTATTTATAAATGGCTAACATAAAACCCGCAATTGCAGGAAACAGTTAATTAAGTATTGCTCAACAATAGCAAACTCAAGCTTTCATAATCAATGGATGCAAGAAGGTTTGTGCATAAAATCCTTATTGAATGCCTATTCATCCAATATTCCCAGATTAGTTTCTAGCTTGTGGTTTTCATCAGTGAGGAGTTTTGGATTTGACAGCACTGCATCTAGATCTTACACCTTCTTATATCCATGATTATGAAGGCTTGCACTTGGTAGCAATACTGTATGGACAGTTTGCTAGTGCTATTAACAGCCTGTGTAAGCATATGAAATCATGATCACATGATGTTTAAATTGCTCAAGAAAGTAAATTATATTCTAGTGTAATATTTTCCTTTTCTTCAGAATTTAACCATAGAATATGTAAATAAATTTCATTCTTCTATTGATGATTCACCACTTATAAAAAATTACATACAACATTGCATAATAAACCAAAAAAAAAAAATAGAAATCTAATAGCAAAAAAAAAAAAAAGAGGGAGGTAGTAAAGAAACATCAGCAATTATGAAACAAGATAACAATACAAATTCATAAATAATTTATCAACTGAAAAAAAACTTGATCTGATCACCTAATAAAATTGGAAAAAGTAAATAGTATGATGGCTAAAAAAACTGATGCTCCAATAAAATATATATATATATTGTAATGATGGCCACCAGTATATAATCATCATCAGCCCTCAGTTGGGTAGCCATTTTATAATGGGATAATAATTTATCTTTTACCCCATTATCCCTCTACATTACTTTGGTCAGTATTTGTCATGAAACAAAATAAATTGCCCTATAAATTTTTACACAACCATTTATTACCAACACAAAATTAAATAAAAACTAATGAAAAATTGCCCTTATGATTTAAATATTATTTATAACACAGCAAATCAGGTAACAATAAATAATAACTCTGTTATAACCTGTATAAAATTATGTAAGTCAGTCATTAATTACTCTATGCAATAACAATGTTTTCAATAAATAACTATTTAGATTATCCACTACACTAAATTAAAATACTGATAACAATCTTTATAAAACCTAATTTATTCAGATAGCACTCAAAACAAAAGAGAACAAACAAGATTATCACCTCAAACATCATACATCAATTCATTATCCCAAAATAAACTACAATAAGCAGTAAAATCATATATCATTGTCCTAAACAATAATATATGCCTAAGATATCAATTTAATTTGTAATTGAATAAAACCAAATTCAAATCAATAAATAACTAACTTCTGATATACTTTACTAATCAAATATTACTATAGTAATATAAGAAAGTAAAATGGAGGATAGAGAAGGTTAAAAGAAGATAATAAGATCTGATGAAGACTGCATGGCACAGTCGAAACTGTAATCAATAATAAAAAAAATTTTTGCTGAAAAGTGTAAATTTTTTGAAATTCAATATAAATTTGTGTTAAAATTAAATGATATTCTCTATCTAAACTAGTTCCTAAACATTTTGAGAATGATTTACAAACCTACAATATCTCTAATGTTTAAATAAAAATAAACCATTAATTAGTTTTATATTAAGTTCAATAAAATGTTAAATAATATTAAAACTATCTATACTCTACTTTATTTCAATGTATTACTCCTACTTAAGTGATATACTGAAATGAAATGATTAACAAGAACACATTATCAATAAACCTATTATTAGATAATATTGTATTTTTATTATCCAATCATATCATTATATCAAACATACAGTAGGTTTCTATTGGATAATTATCTAATCATAATCAATTAATCCTATCCATCTATTTTAAATTTCCAGTCAATCAATTATTAAGTTAAAAACACAATGTTATGTGATAAATTCAATTTTCTTTAACCTCCTTTTTTTTGTGTGTTTTTGAAATATAAAAATCTTTCGAAATTTTATTTTAATAATTTTAATAACTTTGTTTACATTTGCTATATTTCATTTTGTTAATGATGTGGAGCTTACTCTCAATAATAAACTTGTCCAAACTAATACAATTCTTTAAATTGGATTCAGAACAACAATAATGTAAACAAATAACCAATGATATAAACAACCAATCATATAACTAAGTCAGTAAATCTGGTTATTTACAGTAAAGTAGAAGAATTGACTGCAAACTGAGATCCATTTTAAAGAAACAAGATTGTTATTAAATCATGTTCACAACATTAGTTCACCAGACTAAAATAATTGACAATAACATCTTATTATCCAATATTTACAAAATCAAATTAGGTACTTTCAAGTTCAGAGTCGAAAGTTACTAGTAGCAAATAGTATTGGATTTTTCAAGAGATAAGATAAAGAATTGGAAGTACTAGATTTATTAGAACAAATCATAGCATTCTTCCCATCTGCTGGTTGCTATTGGAAACAATGTGTTTGTAATCTCATTAACTGCAAGGGGCAGTTTATTATTACTGTAAATATATTCAATAAATGTTTGACATTATTTTAGTTGTATCTCAATTATTTATTGACCAGAAATTATTTTCAGGCAGCAAAACATATATACACAACAATAATTAAAGATAAAATAATTAGGCCACTACTATTGAAACATTAATTTAAAATAAGATTTTAAAATTAAGTCATAAAAAATGCTATGACTTTTTTGTCATTTGCTGCAAGTATATTTCTTTTTTATATCACTGTATTTGTAAATTTTAGTACCGATATAGTAGATGTAGTACATAATAGATTGAAGTTTTATATACAAGGTAGAACCATCAAAGCCATGATGAACATGCTAATTGATAAACAGAAAAATTCAAGCAAGCAATTTTCACTATTCCAATTGGTATTTAAAACTCAAATCTGTTATGTAGTGTGCCTATTATGTCAATATCAAGAACTCTTACAAAAAATAATGTTATTTTTTGATTAGTTTGTTGAAATTAACAAACTTTATTACAGGTGATCCATTGCATGAATATTCTTCAAAATCACTAGAAAGAGGCTGGGATTATTGCTGTTTTTGCCATATTTTCCAGCATATATGATCACAATGAGACTGTAATAATTTTGGAAATGTGCCTCTCATCTTTGTCAGAATTTTGTATTTGGCCTCAGCATGTTCAGCAGATTATGTTGCCACAAAAATGCCAAAGCAGTGTTTTCACTATCAATTACTTGGCTATAGACTTATTTAAGAAGCATATTGAAGTGCAAGTATCTTACAAAATAGCAGAGAAAATTTATTCAAAAAGATAAATGAAATTTTCTTCGACAAGCACATGCAAATAGCAAGTGATAGAAATTGAACCATTTTAACTCACCCAAAAGAAATAAATTCTTTGATAATACATAGTAAAATTTGTAATATTGAAATTTATAAATTGTAAATAACGGAAAATGTTTGCTTGAATTTTGCTATTTAAATCCATCATCGTGTGACATCATGAAGACTTTTTTTTTTGACAAGTCACATACAGAGTTCAATTGCGAAAATACGACATCCACATATTAGTTGTAAGCATTCATTTTAATTAGAAACAGTCAATTTTAATTCATAAATTGTTTGTTTCAAAAATAATAATAAATTGTAGTACTTGTAAGCATTCGTTTTGAATAGTAATTGTAAGCATTTATTTTGAATAGATATATTATCAAAAAATTTTATTCTTCCTTTTTAAATAAATTGTTTGTTTCGAAAGTGATAATAAGTAGTCACAATTGTTTTTTTTTTCAATTGCAAAATGTAATAAATAATTAAAATTGTTTAATTAAATTTTTTTTATTATTGACTAGTCTCTTCAGTACAGTTCTGATGAAACCTATTCAGTTACACAATATTTTCAAAATAATGAACTAAATAGAAATGCCTGGAATAAAATTTAAAACAACATGATGATCAAAGCAGTTAATTGCAAATAGTATATGCCTGCTATTTTGTTTCAAATGTGTGAATATACTATGTTTATCATTTTTAATGAGTATGTATTTTAATAAAAAATATTATTTAAAATATATTATAACTCATGCTTAGATAATAAAGTCTAAAGGATCTGGAAAAATGAAAAAGATCATCTTGATAATTTAGTCCAGATAATAGAAGTTTCTAAATTGTAAATATTTGGATTAATGACAAATCATAAATTTGAAACCTGTGTAATCTTATAAAAATCAAATGAAAAATTGATATAAAAAATGTCTTGTAACATTCAATGGTTGATTATATACTATATATGTCGTCATTTAATTATTACTTGTAACAACTTTTATTATGGAATCTTTACTAAAATTTAAATAACTCTTTTAGACTCACTTTTTAACAGATAATGACTAATAATATAACATTAAGATTCATTTTAATCTGTTTCTTAAACTACTATTCAATCTATGAAATCAGGCATAAAAACTCACATAACATTCAAGTATTGAAACAAAAATAAAAATTTTAAATAATGTTTGATAACATATCATATCACAATGTATAAAATTAAGTAAAATATACAAACTTTTTCCATCACTTCAATATCTTACATTAAAGTATAATTCATGAAATTTATTTTAAAAACTAAACTAAAATTAAGAATAATTACAGGATTATTCTGTTGACACATGGCTCTGATCACCATTTATTAAGAGAAAAAATGGAAAATTATATATATATATAATCAGAGAACTAATTAAGATGTTTCTAAAATGCACTTATTTTTTGATTTCAAAAAGCAGCAAGTACTAGTATTATTGAAAACAGATTTAAAATATAGTGTCTTAATTAACATTATAATTAAAAAAGTTTGTCTAACACCTGTTTAATGTTAACCTAAATATTTTGCAAGTTTTTATTACATTTAATAAATTATTGTAATATATAAACGTTCACCCATGTGTTAGAAAATATATATTTGTAAAACTCTAGTATTTGTGTTACTATCAAAATACACACGCATGTATAATTTAGCTATATATAAATATATCAAATGAATGACAAACTTTTATCGATTAAAAATTAATAAATTTCTTCTAGCGCTTTCAAAGGTATAACCTTCATTTTCAAGAAGTACAATATTCCTTCATTTTCAAGAAGTGCAGTATGCAAAATAGGGCAGATTAAATATGCAAATAAGGTAGGAAAAAATCTAAATCTGCCACTTCTTAGATATGGCGTAAAATTCTTTTTTTTTATTCATCGCATACACATCCGATATAATATAGCATGCCTCCTTCACTTTTCTATGCAATTCGTGCCGCTCTCTACACCCAACACGAGGCTTGTCTGGCCTGCACTGGTGGCCCCTAGCAACAGGGTGCTGCACAAAAATAGAGGGGTGGCATGGGTCGACCAAGGCCTTATTATATATGCATATACATGCTGGGCCAGTCTTGTGTGGATAGATGCCCTCGTTTCCCCATAATATGCCGCTGGGCAATTATTATTGCTACACGCGATCTTATAAACCGCTTGCTGGGTGTGTATTGGGGGGATATAGTCCTTAGTATTATTTATGCTCCTGTTGAGTTTAGGAGGACAGCAGTAACACATGCTAAAATCCATGCTAAAGATTGTGTGTAAGTCTTTATGAATATTTTTAATGTATGGCAGCAAAATAAGGGAGTTATTCTGTTTCAGTTCATGAATGGGACCGCATTTAAATTTTCTGATAATGTTATCAATCACTCTTTTATTGTATTTTGCATTTATTAGCTCATTTCTGAACATTTCAATGTTTTTCCTTTTGTCAGCCTTAAAGCTGCACAGATTATTGTTTCTGTATAAGAAAGATTTGAGGCCAGCCATTGTATATGTATATGGAGTGCTAGATAAGTGGTATATGTGGCTTTTAACAATGATAGGTCTGATGTCCATTCTGTAACAGAAGCGATGGCCTCAATCATCACTTGAAGGTCTACATATTTAATGTTATTAGGAGCTTCATTTTGATTTGCGTTTATGTTCAGACCTGATGCTGTTGTGAGGTCTGTCTTAATGTCTTCTATAGTTTCTTTAGGCACAGCTACAAAAATGTCGTCAAAATATCTGGTATATAGCACTAATGCACATATCTCGGAATGATAATTTGCTCGTATGCGTTCATCATGATGCTGCCACAATTCCACTCATCGGAAGACCCATTGCCCACCCGATGAGCATATGGAACCATTCGTGGTTAAACACTGTGTACATGTTTTTGTTCATTCAGTTCAACAAGGCTACCACAAACTGGACACCCTACTGACGCAGTCCATGTCTGATGAGTGCTTCTTTTACAATTATTATAGACTTAGGTCTGTCAATAGATCTGTATAATTCTGCAACATCAAGTGCAGTCATCTGTGTATTTTGTTCAGGGACCACATTCTTCAGTCTGTTTACAAAGTAAAAAGATGACTTGATAGCATAATCCCCATATCCTGTGGCTTGTGTGATCCATGTGTTTATGGTCTTAGCTGCCTTATAATAGTGAACCCCACCAAAATCAATCATCAATCTCAGTAGTACATTCTCCTTATGAGTTTTGGCATTTGAAAACATTCTTGGGGGAGTAGTTGCCGACAGGTACATTTGAAGGTATTCAGCCTTAGAGAAGGCTTTAAATGTGTGAGACCTGAGCACAGTTGAGACAAATTTGTCTTTATTCAATTTAAAGTTGATCTCTGGGACTTTTCTAAATTTTAGTTTGTCAATTTGTTGCTGAATTTCCCTGTATCCATAATCATACAAAAAATGTATTCAAGATTGATATTTTCAACCTTCAAAAATATTCCAGTAAATTTAAATTAGTAAATTTTAATAGTTTTAAAATAGCAGATTTTAAAGAAGGATCAAATTTGAATGAAATCAATAGAATAAAATAGTGTTTTTAAGTAAAAAATCATTTTATCCAATTAATAATGAAGTTTAAAAAATAACTATTTAATTCTTACCGGACATATTGGAAAATACTTCAGAACCAGCCATCAAGCTGGAAAGCCAAGGTCACATAATAGTTATTTCCATAATTTTGTTATGCATCAATCCTAAAATATAATAAATATATCATAAATTGTTATAAGTTAAATTCAAAGATTGATTTATTTTTTTTTAAAAAAAAAGTTAATGAAAAATTGCATAATTCTCCAAGCTGTTAACAAAAGTTAATTCAATTTCAAGAACAATTAATCCACTATTAATTTGTAATAATTTCCTATCAGTACTTCAACTTAGGTACTTTAGCTATCAGTCAATATCTTTTTAAAATAACGTTGTAGGTATTGCAAAAAAATTCATTAATAACATTTAAACTAACTACAAGCATTCATAAAAAACAAAAAGTATAATTTCATATTAATATATGCATTTAACTTATAAATTTATATTAACATTACTCAGTTGCTTGGTTATGGCAGGCTGAGCACAACCTTCAAATCAGGTACCCAAATTGAGAATTATTTTTGAATTTCATTAGCTGAGAATCTATTCAAGAACTCTTACTTCTGAATCTATCACAGTGCTAATCTGCACAGAATATAGCATTGTTTTTTTTTAATTGAATAAAAAAAGTTTATATATATTAAATGCTAACAAATAAGCTACAAATAATATTTATAATAAAATTTAATAATGATATATATAATATTAAATTTACAGAAGTAATGATAACAATATTATATTAAAACATTTCATTAAGGAAGATAAATTAAGAAAAATAATTTCTATAGATTTATAACAAGCATGGATACAAAAATGGAAGTTATTAAAAAGTTTAAACCTAAAAATGATAAATATAATACAGATAAAAATATAGCTATTTTTCAAAACAAACAGTTTATTGAATTATACAAAATTCATGTATATTATCTTAAGAGTATTAAAAATATTCTTACTTAATTTAAATAATAATATTTCTATTACAACTTATAATAATAATAGCTCTAATAAAAAATGGATAGAACTTTAATTTTTCCCTAAAATTTATAATATTAATAAAAAAATAAAAAATTATATAGATAAAAACATAAACATAGGATGGTCAAATAATAAAAATCTAGATAAATTAATAGGTAATTATAAAATAAGAGATATTATGAAATACAAAAAAGGAATTGTATATCAAATTAATTGTGGAAATTGCAATATGATTTATTAAACAATTAAATGAAAGAGCAAAAGAATATAATAATGCAATTAATAGAGGAGATAATAAATTTCCATTACATTTTCATTATTTAAAATACAGACATAAAATAGATTGTGCAAAAAATATAAAACCTTTACACTACATTAAAGAATGTAATAGAAGAAAAATATATGAAATGAACTACAACAAACTTAATTGTACGAATATATATAAAAAAAAAAACAAATAATTTAACTAATAATTGCCTAATGAAAAATTATACAGTATACATTTATACAGGGTTTTTTGTTTGTTTGTTTTTGTACAAAATGTATTATTGTTATAATTGGTTCTAGTTAATTTTATATATACAAAAGATAGATATTAATATGCATGCAATATAAATTGAAGCTTTAAAATAATTCCATCACATTAATATTTGCTCAAAAAAGCTTTTATTATTATTATATGTTTACAATTATTGCTGTTATATAAAAATATTTTATATTGTATTGTTTGATTTGTTTAAATATATTAAAAGTAATGAGTGAGAATAGTAATAAATCAAGTAGAAAATAAATTCATTTTTTTATTTTTACATAAATCAATAACATATTTTCTTTCTTTTAATCAAAAGTATGTCTTTAAAATAAAGATTTAGCATGAATAAATAAGAAAGGTTTATATATTATCTATATTAATATAACTATCATAGCACTCACAAATTTTGAATCTAAATCTTTTAAACAATAGTATGTTAAAATTTAAAAAATACTGAAACAATAACACAAAGTGATGCTTCAATATAATGTTAAATATCAACAATATTAAATTAATAAAAAAATTAAACTGTATACATAAATTCTATCTCTAAAAGGAGATGGATGTAACTTAGCAATGAAATATTACAATCAAACAATAAAACATTGTTATCAGTGGTAATTTGTTATTGGTTCTCATCCTCTTAAAACAATTGATTTTTCCATTTCAATATTTAAAACAACTTCATAAACTTTAATGAACCCTTTACACCACTAAGGTAATAAAATTTATAGACATTCAATCATCATCCAATTAATATTTCAATTAGTTCATAAAGATTTTTTTAAAAAAAGAATAAATTCAATTACATGGTAATATTGTTTGATTGAAGTTCCATGATGGTAGTTGTTATATATTGGAGACTATTCTACCATCTAGTTGAAATGTTAAATGTTTAAAAAAAAAATTCAAATAATGATTTTTTCTGAAAATATCTATCAATTCAACCAGATATTGGAAATAATCTAAACTAAAAATTGCTTAATGGTAGTTTTTTGTGTGGTCTAGAGCAGCATTTCCCTATCTTTTTCTTTCATGGACTGGCAAGTTTATGAAATAAGGTGTTCCACAAAAAATTTATTTTTTTATTGCGTAAATTACAAACAAATAAAAAATCAAATAAAAGAAATGTATAAAAAATTAACATATAATTAGAAAGACAAATAACACATTAATATGAAATAGAATATCACACAATACAAAAGAGTGGGGCATTTTTTCAGTTCCAAGTGTCATGATAAATCTGAATTTTAAATATTCTTTATCATAATATTGAATAAAATCACCTTTTTTCTTTTTATATTTCCCTGAAATTTCATCATCTGTTTGTTTTTTGTCAACTAGGGCAAAAGTACTGATAGAATGGTTGATGTTTTTATTTTGTTTTCTTTGTCAGTATGGTCGTCATTAAAGTGATTCTTTTTAAAAAATTTAAAAATAGATTGTTGTGTCATTTTAAAGAAATTATACCAAAAAAAAAGTTTTAAATAAAAATCATGAAATATTTATTTTAAAATTTTATCATATTCAATGATGGATTTAATAAGACAACACTTTTGCTATTTTTATCTAAAAGAACTGATCAAAACAATTCAATACATTTTGTACACATGTACTAATTGACATACAAATTTGATTAATACGATTCATTTTATTTTTGCATGAATGCCACAAACTGGGGAAAAAAATTTATGGAGCGGTGCTGGTCCATGGAATAATAGTTGGGAAACGCTGATCTAGAAAATAAAATAATTTGGAAACCCACATATACATGAGCAAACTCAGTTTATACATACAATGTAATTACACAAAATTATTACTATTATATTTTGAAAATAATTGATTTAGGAAACAATAATCTACTTGACAGATATTAGAAAATCCAAATGCATAATGCTAACTGGAAAAATGTACAAAGAACTACACACCTACTTATCATTAAAACAATCCAGTAAAACTGTGATATGTATTTATAATTGCTTAGCAATATTAAAAATAAGGTGAAACTATTCTTATTATGGCCTTTACTAAGCAATTATAAATAAGTAATTTTGATTGGAAGGTTTTATATAATTCTTTATATATTTTTCCAATTAACATTATGCTGTTGGATTTTCTATATATCTTTAAATGTGTGTAATTACAAAAATTTAAAAGAATAATTATTTATTCAGCCTTTAGAGTTTGGAGTATTATAAATATCTCAGTGAATTTAAATTTCATTCTTATTTGTAATAATATTTAAATAAACTGTCTGTGTATATTTTAATAAATAAGATGGAATCATTCTTTGTTTGGCTATTACTATGCAATTGTAAACAAATAGTTTTACTGAATTATTTTAACAATAAATAGGTGGATAGTTCTATGTTTATATCTCGAAGTAACATTATGCAGTTGGATTTTCTATATATGCAAAATTATTTTGTAGATATGTGCTTAAAAGGTGTTAAAGGGACACTGTGTTTAAAAATATACACATATGATTATAATACAAACTTCACTACTGGTGATTAAAATATCTCCTAACAGCACTGCAATGTGGTTTAATGTTTTATTATGTAACTAAAAAAATTAAAAAAAAAAAATGAAAAGTTATTGCTATGAAAGTCATGTGATTTCTGAACACAAAACAAAAGATGAAGCTGGAGCTTCAACTCAGAAACTTTTTGTTCTTGAGACTATCAAAATATACAGTGCTTTACATTATAAAATTTTATAATTAGTAAATCATTGCAATATTGAAATCTTATTAATAAATTTATTAAGATTGTTAAATAAGCTTCTACAAACACTTAAACCAATATGTATATATATATACACATTGTATCATTAATAAAATATTACATAATTTTATATTTTATATAAATTCAACTTTATTATATTTATATATACATTATATTTTATATAATACTCATCAATATTCAGCAATCTAATTATATTCTATATATATACTTTAATTATAACATTTTAAATATATATGTATAAAACATATTGTGTCATTTTAATTTAAATCAATAAATTATATTAAAATTATTATTATATTGTATACATAACAATATAAATACCTACATATATATATATATAAATACCTACATATACATATTTATAAAAATGCAACAGCAACAATTAGATTACATAATGATACTGGGAAAGTCAACATTGAGAAAGGTGTTTAGACAAGGTGACTCCATATCTCCAAAACTTTTTACAGTAATGATGCAAGAAGTATTTTGTGGATTAAAATGGGAAACTAAAGGAGTGAAAGTAAATGGAGATTATTTAAGTCATTTAGATTTCGCAGATAATGTAGTTGTTTTTGCAAATAATACTTCAGAGCTGCAGAAAATGTTGCAGGAGTTATCAGATGAAAGTAGGATTAAAGATAAATGTTAAAAAGACTAAAGTAATGTTTAATCGATTTGCTCAAAATATGAAAATAAAGATTGATTATGATGAATTAGAAAAAGTTAACAGTTACAAATACCTTGGTCAGATTATTAATACAGGTGGAAACATAATGGAGGAAATTAATCGTAGAATTAAACTTGGTTGGAGTGCTTTTGATAGAAATAACTTGATACTAAAAGAAAATATGCCTATGTGTTTGAAAAGGAAGGTTTTTAACAAATGTGTTTTACCAGTTCTCATTTACGGACAGTTAATAGAAGAGCAATACAGAGACTTCAGACCACTCAAAGAAGTATGGAGAGATGTATGTTGGGAGTAACAAGAAGAGATCGAAAATGCAATATATGGGTAAGAGAACAAACAGGTGTTACTGACCTCATTGGAAAAATTAAAAGATTGAAGTAGAGTTGGGCTGGACATATTGCTAGAAGAGATGATAATAGATGGACAATTGAAATTTTAAACTAGATCCCAATAGATTGTAAAAGACCGAGAAAGAGACCACATGTGAGATGGATGGATGAAATAAGAAAATGTGCAGGGGTGATGTGGAGAAGAGAAGCTAAAGATCGGAGAAGATGGATTAAACTTGGAGAGACCTTCATCCTGCAGTGGATTGATAATGGTTGATGATGATGATGACAATGATATATATATATACAAATATAACCTTACATACAGTACAAATATATACACATTATCCATATCTTATATGTCTATATAAGCAAATATTTCTTTACACTTTTTATACACTTTTATTTAAGTTTTTCTGTTTTTGTTTTTTGCCATATGTTTGGATCAAACTCAGCCATTTCTTAATTTCTGATTTAATTGAAACTTTTCATGCTTAAATATTTCTAATGATAACACATTTTTGTTTAGAGTTTATAAATAATTTAATAAAAAATTCGAGAAAAATTTAATTTTTAATTTAATATGTAACATTAATACTAAAGATATTTAGAGGCACTTATAATTGAAATCTGAATGATTTGTTGAAAATTGATTTCAATAATTCAGTGTTACATATATAAAACTAAAAAATATATTTAAAAAAAATCAAGAAATGTTTTTATTCATATAAATGCACTAAACAGTAAAAAATAAATTTTCTTCAAAAGTAAGATTCCCAAAACATCATTTAATTAGACTTGCAACTAATCTTTATTTTCTTGTATCAATGCTAATCTATTCAACAGATTAAATAACTCATTTTTATCTGAAGAATATATTGGCAATAATGCAAAAAAGTTGCAAGCTTATTTAAATGATTCTTTTGAGAATCTGACTAGTGAATTATCATAGTATCATTTTCAGATAGCTCCATACTTTTAATTGTTTATTATATATTTATTTTATTTTAGTTACCTATTTATCATTATATCATAGCTCTGAAATACTACATTGTGTGTGTATATAAATAATATTTTTTTTTGCTATAAAGTATTTGAAGTAAGATGTACAAATTGTATGTATGTAAAATATTACAGCAAAATAAAGGAAGATATATTTAATGACATTTTTAAAAATAAAAAACAAACAGAATTTTAAAAAAATAAAACAAACTATATTATAAATATTATTTTAAAAAAAGAATAATAAAATAATTTAACATGCTTTATATGTGAATATATACTGTAATGGTCAGATAACATATATCTAAATTATTTTAATTTTTATGGGTGCCACTTGATATCAAACATCAGAAAATAGACCAGCACCTACATATATATTTAAACAATATTTTCTTTAATAGGATGATAAGATCACTACACATGCCCCATTTGCAATACCTAGCTAGATCATGTAAAAGATAAGTTGCTCCTGATAAAATGGACATGGAATAAATATGAAGACCAGACAATATTATACATAGAAAGTTAACACATATTTAAACAAATAACAATATTTACAAAATATAATTGTTAGATAAAATATTGAAACAGTCAGATCTGTCTATCCTACTGTTTTACCTACTATATGCTATAGTAGTACTTTTATTTACATACCCATATACTCAAATCTTCATACATCAGACTAATTTTTAAAAGTAATAATCATAGTTATGTATGTGCGTGTATATTATAGCATACAATATAGAAAGCGTATGTATATGTATAATAAATCAACTTATATGCGCACATATATATTACTGTTTGCTAAATAAATGTAAATCTTGATGTATATGTAACCAAGACCAATATATATGCAGAGAAGAAATAGTGTGATAAGTGTAAACATTGCAAGCTTTCTTTATTTAAATAATTTTATAAATGTAATATTTGAAATTATAAATATTTCTGCATATGTAGTCAAATTCTGTTTAAACGTGTGACATATATATAATAAGGGTTTTCCAGATTTCAGATTTGTTTTTCATAAAGAAATAATTTAATAAAATTGATTCCTCTCGCTATATTTTGACCTACTTATAAAGTTAAAAATAAAAACAGATTTTAAAATAAGGTGGAAGAAATTAACTTGACCAAAGCCTGCAAAAAAAAAATCAATAACGCAGCAGGAGTCACTGGGTTTGTCAAGAGTATAGCGAACTAATTAGAAAGGCAGATCTGAAATTAAGAACTAATTAAGAACTATAAAAAAAACATGTGGTTTTAGCTTTCACATTATTACATGTGGTTAATGAAGAAAAACACATGTGGTTAAAGTAAAAGATAGGGAGGAAAAGTCAGTATAAAGGCTTATTGCAGCCATTTTGCGATTATTAAGTTTAAGTTTAGGTTTAAGCTATAATCTTATTGCTAAAGTTGTTAATACTGAAGATGATTGGCTAGTATGGCAAAAGGACTGGCTTTCCAAGCTTCCGAAGGTGGTCTACAAGATGCGGAAACAGGATGACCAACGGCCCGATACCAGCAACGGATGATCAAGATCAACATTGAATAACCATGCCTGAGAAAAGAACTTAAAGCGGTAACACTTCTGAAAATTTAAAATGAACATTTAAACTAAATCTCGTAACTTATCAAAGCTAGCTAAAATTACTATAAATGGCCAATATAATTTAAACTTTAAACTTTCAAATATTAATTATTAAACTAAAATGTACATTTTATGTTATTATTTGATATCATAAATCTTGCCTGATTTAATCTGATTTAAGCCGACTTAAACTAATTTATCCTGATTTGATTTGATATTTAATCTATCTTAATTTCTATTTCTTTTCAATAAGTAAAGTAAAGCCAAATCTTAGATTTCACTTGTGTGAAATCTTATTTATAATTTTATGTGCCTTCTTTCAGTTAAGTCTATGCCAATATTATTTTCAACTATTTGTTTATATGTTTATGCTGTGTTGATTTAGAATGGGGTTTACTTGCATTTAAGTTAATTGATGAGAAATGATTAGAGGTTCTCACACGTAGATAATTTTGTGTTTATTAGCACACAAACGAAATTCCCTTCTGAAATGAGTAAAATAAAGCTTGATTTAGATATATAATTAAGCAATTATAAAATGATTAAAAATAGGTTTGCGTTAAATGAAAAATGTGGTTAATATTTAGCTGAAGTGACTAAATGCAGTATAGAGCTAATCTTATAATTATCCCAAAATATGCTGTAGCCCCCCCCCCTTATATATATAAATGCCTATATAGATAACTTAATAAATTAGATTCATTATATTTCTTTAATAGCATAATTATAAATGCTAATTTATGAATTGATTTACAGTGGTTCTACAGAGGAAACTAATGTTTTGCGTCTCAATTTTATTATATAATGATGTAGTCAGTGGGGCGAATGTATTCTTAGGAAGCGCATATACTTATTGCTGTATGCTATCTCTTGAATGGGCTTCTGGTTTTAATGGCCACCCCATCTATTTAGTTCGGACAGCGCTCTTTTCACAATGGGCTTTTGGTTTTAAGGGCCATCCCATTACCTCTGCTTAAGACTGGATCAGAAGCATCCAGATATCTTGATAAGCTGTTCGATCACCCGGACTAAAAAGATCTCTTTCACAGCAATGGGTATAGTAGAAAAGGAACCTGTTACCTGGTAACGAATCCTGTGAGCAAGAACGCATTCGAGACGTAGACTCAGATTGTATGTTTTATATATGCCTTAGTATATGAGGTCTTACTACCCACCATCAGTTCATCCCTCCATAATAATTTATATTTCAGCTTTGATCTGAAACAGAATCTAGTTTTGTAAGCTTATAATCTATATAGAGAATTGTGTACCGATCAAATAAAATATTAATTATGATTAATGATGATCACTTCTGCAGATTAACTAAAGCAAATCTAAGCCACAAAACATAGCATAAATAGGGCATAGATAATCATGAGTTAAACTTGAAATAAATCTGTAGTGCTGTAATAATAGAGCTCATAAAGATGTAACTTGGTAAATTATAAATCATTATCACCTGCGAGTGAGATAAAATCTTAAATCTGTAAATTTAAACAAAATGTAACTTGATAAATCATCATCACCTGCGAGTGAGATAAAATCTGAAATATGTAAATTTAAACAAAATGTAACTTGTTAAATCATCATCACCTGCGAGTGAGACCAAATACTAAATCTGTAAATTAAACAGCCTGTAACTTATTCAATCATCATCACCTGCAAGTGAAACAAATTTGTGTCATTCAATTGTCCTGTAACTTATTCAATCATCATCACCTGCGAGTGAAACAAATATGTGTCATACAATTGTTTTATTTTATTTTTCTTTATTACTTAAATTTAATATAACTCTGCTTAGTGTCTAAATTTTGCTCACTATTCATTAGTTAATTATTAACTAATTATTGTTTGAATATTTATGAATCACAGTCTAAATTTAATGATGTCTGTTAGTTGAGCCATATCTATATAGCTATACTTTAGTTATGCCAATTTACATCATAGTCTCATGTTTCACCGATGTGCTACTGCCGGCACGCGAATTAAAGAAATACTGGTGTAGCCTCATATATGTCATCCATAAGGTAGTAAATCTTTGAGTGTTGGTAAAGTAACTGAGGTGAGATTGGATTCGGGGTCTCAACAACCTCATTTCAATCAGCCTTGGGATGATTTTCTAAAACTGGATTTTGTTGCGCAAATGTACAAATATGACCGTTACAATATAATTCTCTTTTTTCCTAAACATGATTACATTACAGAATTTATGACAATTGAAATAATCTTATTTATTTGATTGTTGCTTTCCTAAGCCATTTCTTCCCTATTTTTAATTGTTTTAGTTCACACACTCAGTAAAACAATATAAATATTTATAAAATGTCCAATGTTTATTTCTAATTTTAAAATATTAATCTTTGATTTACATATTATAATATTAATATAGTTTTATAATGGAATCACATTTACTGTAACCTCCTGGCATTAAATTACACTCTGGATAAAATTCTAATATGGCCGATCTTTACAAATATAATACATTTATTTAACTCATATATATCCTAGTATAATCACATGCA
This sequence comes from Epiperipatus broadwayi, assembly GCA_028023455.1. Classification (NCBI taxonomy): domain Eukaryota; kingdom Metazoa; phylum Onychophora; class Udeonychophora; order Euonychophora; family Peripatidae; genus Epiperipatus; species Epiperipatus broadwayi. Next base: position 8,217,870 of record JAQFVV010012404.1, read on the forward strand.
TATATCTAATATGGGATAATTATAATCACTATATCTTTTTTACGATAATTCTGGGGAAAGGCCACTTCAGGTCTGAATCTCAATGTAATAATACCACAACTTCACTACAGAGATGGTTCCTTTGATTCTGATCCCTAATTTAATAGAATAAAATCTCGAATGAATCTACCATATAAATACAGAATATTTTAACTATTTGACATGACCAAACAACTGCATACGTATTATGAGTTCTACATATATAAAATCCAATTAAATAGCAATCAAAATGAGAGCTAAATTATGTACAAATGAATTTGATCAGAATTGTTTAACACTTGGATGCTTTATTTTCCATCTTTTATTACTGCAGATACTTTGCATTTAAAAAGAATATTATTCCTTTGATTATTTTTTGACAATTTCTACAATTTTTGATTAACATGTATATACTAAGGAAAAAAAAGTGGATTTCAATCTTAAAACATAACTAGACTATATGTAAATGCTTAACCACAAAAGCTATCTTTTCTTTAAAACAAAACATTTGCTTTAATGAATTAATTAATAACATAAAGATTGTTATAATTAAGTATACTAAAAAAATAATTAATACATAGGATAAGGTCTAATTTGTTTTTTTTTAAACTTACACAGCAAAAGTTCTATAGCCATAGTTCAATTTCTTCATGATGGCAAGTATTAATCAATTCCATTTGTAAATTGCCATAATATCCTTTAACAATCTCCTGTTTTGAAGTAAGCATTGTATCTTCATTTTAAATAGATATTTGTTTGAAAATAGCATGTCAGGTTCCACATAGTGATCCAGTGTAGATTTTGGCAGTTGGAAATAATTCCACTTATCTATTCATGATAATGATATTCCTTGCAGGTTGATTAAAATAAGTAAAAAAAAAAAACACCCTATATAAATTTTAATTCTTATTTTGAACACTCTGATCTTGTTTTTAATGCCTTTGATCTAGTTTTTTACAAGCTTTAATAATCACATGATCACTATTTTTTATGCTGGCACATTACTGTTATTAAAACAGGCAAAACTCTCCATACAGTAGTGCCACTCAGTACCAACCAGAGTAATCAATGGATGACAGAAGGCTTGTGCATAAAATCCCTATCTATTGCCTACTCATCCAATATCCCCAGACTAGTTTCTGGTTTGTGGCCTTAGTCAGTGAGAAGCTTTGGATCTGAGAGCACTGCACCCAGATCTTAGAATCTAATGCAACCCTCCAGCAGCCACCTTTTATCTCTACTTAACTACAAAACTATGAGAATAAAATTGAAAACAAAATAATATTTTCAATCTAAGCTCAATAGCTTATACAGTCATATACAGTTATATATATATAGTTATATAGTCAAAGATACCAAAAAATATATATGGGTACTGAACTGGGTTCAGACCATATGACTATCTAAGCTATTGAGCTTAGATTGAAAATATTATTGTGTTTCAATTTTATTCTCATAGTTTTGTAATTAAGTAGAGATAAAAAGTGGCTGCTGGAGGGCTGCATTAGATCCTAAGATCTAGGTGCAGTGCTGTCAGATCCAAAGCTCCTCACTGACAAAGGCCACAAGCCAGAAACTTGTCTGGGGATATTGTATGAGTAGGCACTAGATAGGGATTTTATGCACAAGCCTTCAGGAATACATTGATTACTCTGGTTGGCACCGAGTGGCACTACTGTATGGAAAGCTTTAATAATCTTGTTTTTACACTTTTAATATTTTATTTTTGATACCTTTATGATCAGATTTTATTTTAATTACAACAATTTCAAAAACACTTTCATTATTTTCCTGAAGATTTGTGATGATGTTGTTCTAGTTGTGTTTTTATATTGGACTATTTCCATCGTCTAATATGCATATTGAATGTCTTTACAGAAATGTAACTTTATTTAAATATTCCAAATACATTCAACTATTAGTAACAGCAGGATGGCTCAGTTGGTTAGAATGTTACCTTAAAATTTAATAATCAAGAATCTAAGGAGGCACATTCAAATCCCATGCTAGTACTGTCACTAGTCAGGTCAGCAACACCTGAAGAAGAGAATAATACCTCTCAAAACGCTGTGCATATACTAACCTGTTTGATGTGCTATTACTAACAGTTGAATGTATTTGGAATATTTAAATAAAGTTAAATTTTTCTAAAGACATTCAATATGCATATTAGATGATGGAAATAGTTCAATATAAAATTACAACTTTCATTATTTGAGTGAATTTGCAAAACACTGAAATTATTAAATGGCCTGATTTTTTTTTTTGTTATTGTTGTTGTCGTCATTGAATCTCTTATTAAAACTGTTTTTTTTTTTTTAATTATTTAAAATTATTTTTAACTGAGTTGTTTTGCAATACATTCTTTGATAAGAGAAGGTTTTAACATAATTTATATAATTTACCAGTTTCTTTTAAATTTAAACATTTTTTTAATAAAAACTTATTACATTATTTAATATTGTTTTATAATATATTTAATAATTTTAACATTTGAATATACATATTATTTAATTTTAATACTTTTTTTTACTTTTAAATTGCTATATTTAGCAATCCTTACAACTTTGAACTAACTCACAATCATGCAGATGATTCTCAAACTTTTAAATTAAAGAAAAATGATTGATTTTATTTTAACTTCTTAGTGGTCATTCATGTAATCTTTCTTTATAGTGATTTGAGGTTGACCTTTATCTTGAGGTTTTTTCTCCTGTGTTAACTTTGGGGAAGTTTTAACTGTTGTGTGAGGGTAATAGTTCTCATTTCTTCTCATTACTAAATTAAAGTTTAACAGTATTCTTCTTCTGATCAACTTTGTCTAAATCCTGCACATTCATATGCATATTAGACATATCAGTAAAAAGATTGTTATGGCCAAATTTAATGTTTAATTCAGGTCGTTGGATTTCTTTATCCAATATATTGATCAGCTTGGATGGCAAATCCTTATTCCATTTTTGTATTACCTGTAACTTTGTTTGGTTTTGATAATATACAAACTTTTATTCCACTTGTCTTTGTCCTTTTATTGTCTTTTTATCCCATTCTTTTGATCCATCAGATCTTTGTTCTAAGACTTCAAGCTTATCTTCTGATATCTATTAATAGTTTTAGTTCACTATCATCCTATTTTAATTAAACAGGTTCATTTTCTGCTATTTGGTCTTTTATCTGAACTTGTTCAATTTTTACATTTTCACATAATTGCAGTTCATCATCTTCATCTTGTTTTAATATATCTAGTTTATCTTCAACCATTTGGTCTTTTATTTCTAAGAACGTTCTTTTAACTTATTTTCAATGTTCATTTCTGGGGTTTTAATGCAATTAATATGGTTAATAGTACTCTCAGTATCCTCATTAAACTCTATTTCTCCATCTTTATATCTCAATTTATTTTCTTTATGGTCTAATTGTGCATTGATATTAAGATGAAAAGTCACATCCCAGAATAGTTTCATATATAATCAAATATACATGTTCTATAGATAAATTATCAATTTCTAGACTTAACCGTATTTGTTTGGTTTCCAGCTTAGCACATTTTCCATTTACTAAACTAATATGTATATGGCCTAATGGTAGAATAAGGATTTTTACCCCAACTTCTTCAAGATTTCTCAATGTCATCTCTTGACATAATAAACATCTGGCTTCCAGTATCAATTAATACTTGCAAATTTATTTATTCTATCTTCATTGTCAACATTGAATAGGCTTGCTTCAATTGAAATAGAAAATCATTATCATCATCAAATATTATAGTGGATAAATAATATTTCTGCACTCCCTTATTGTATTCAATGTTCCTACTTTTTTCTGGAAAACTCTGAAGGTATGAACATTCCATACAAGTTCTCAATAGTTTTCCTAAACACTAGATTGACCACTGGTGATGTTGCTTCACACCACTGTTTGGAACTGATATTTACCTAATGTTTCTTTTCTCCATGGCATCTGAAAATAAGGTTATCTTAAATGCAGTATTTTTCTTTACACTTCCTCTAGATGTTGCATATTTTCTGCATTTTAGATATGTAACCAAATCTCTGCTAATCATGTCTGTTGAAATTTATTGTACAGATGTTTATACACTGAAACCCATTCCATATGGAGAGATGCATGTTAGGAGTAACAAGAAGAGATCGAAAATGCAATGTATGAGTAAGAGAACAAACAGGTGTTACTGACCTCGTTGAAAAAATTAAAAGATTAAAATTAAGTTGGGCTGGACATATTGTTAGAAGAGATGTTAATAGATGGACAATTGAAATCTTAAACTGGATTCCAAGAGATTATAAAAGACCCAGAAAAAGACCACATGTTAAATGGATGGATAAAATAAGAAAGTGTGCAGGGTGATGTGGAAAAGAGAGGCTAAAGATCGGAGATGGATTGAACTTGGAGAGACTTTCATCCTGCAATGGATTGATAATGGTTGATGATGATGATGATTTACATACTTATCAATATAATTTTTGTTTTTTATTAATGTATTATAAACTTCAGTATAATAAGAGGGTTTGATCCATTTCTTATTTGAACTATTGTTACTATCAACATTATAATCATTTTGTATAGAAATTTTATTATTTAAAATAGAATTTTTATAATTAAAAAATATGTTTTTAGTCATTTTAGTGTTATGTTCATAATCTTCATATAATTTAATAAATTTAAGATAAATCAGCTACATTTTTATCTGTATTATATTTAGCATTTGTTATGCTTAAAATTTTTAATGTTTGCCATCTTTTATACCCATGCTTGTTGAGAATTTATAGGAATAATTAAGATTTGTTACAATATCAACCGATATATCCCAAGTCTTCAACAAAATGTTAGAGAAAAAGATGAAAATTATTATTTTAAATACAATGAAGTTTACTTAATATTTATTAACTCGTATAAAATCCCAAACAATCCAATTAATATATACTTATTTTACATATAACAATATTCTTAATATATTGTACCACTAGTGAGCAGCGCTACATGTTTTGTAATATTGGTACGGAAAATATAATTAGTTTAAAGATTTAAAAACAAAATTTTAAAGAAATAACAACACTGTGGAATCAGTTATCAATAAATGATTGAAATAAATTTTGTTAAAAGAAATATAATTTAGAAAAAGTTGTAAGAAAGAGAAGTATAATTTAGAAAGTTTGAAGAGTTTATTTTTTTTAGAAATGCAAATCGCCAAAAGACAAAGTGCTGCACCATCTTGTTATAATAAAGTTTTGCTAATTAAAGAGCGAGTAGAGCAGAGAGAAATTTAACTAAGTAAAAGGTTAAAAAAATAGAATTCTCTCTCAACTTAAAGAATAAAAAAATGTGTATAATGTACTGGTCAAAATATGTTGATCCATCTAACATGAGCTGGAACTCACAAAAGGTACATCAAACCCAGTTAAGTCTGAGATTTAGGTCAGGGACCAACCTGAATTCAAACCCACTGAATAAGCCTCAGATCAAACACCTAATGAATAACAAATAATGATGGCACACGAGAATTAATTCTTAAGTCCGACCTATTAGCAGAGCAGAGAAGACAATGAGACTCAATATTAACTAAATTATAATATGCATATATGTAGTTGTATGTGTGGAAGTGGAGGAACAGGAATTCGAACAACTTTCATAAGTTTAGACAATAAAAATAGTTTAATATAATAACAAATTATTATATACATTATGAATTAATCGCATACATTTGTATATGCATGAATGAGCAAGGGGTCTACCAAACGGTATATAATTACATAGTGAAATTCATACTAAGGGTTCTCATATGCTCTTTTATTAACTAAATGGTATATATGCATTATCACACATCTTTGGTGGGTACAGTATTAAGATGCCAATCTTTTATTAAAAGGATTACATAATATTGTCATTAATGCTTTGATTTACAGTTCTGAAACATGGTGACTAACATATGATTTCAGGGAACATTCTGGGATTCATTACAGATAAAATATAAACTATTTCCATGCCATTACTGTCGTGAAAATAAATAAAACACATTTGAAAATTACATTTAATTTTATGACAAAATATTTATTGAAAAAAAAAAAACATTTAAAAGACAGAACGCTTTATTTTTCCCAAGGCAGATAGATACTCTTAAATATAGAAATAAATTACGACGGTGGGATTATATAACCAAAGTGAAATAACATTATTAATAAAAGTAATGATATTTGGCATTTTATATATATATTTAAGCAGAGCGCAATTTTAATATTAGAGCATTAAAACTGGGTCATGAAGCAAAAAAGATAATAATATGAAGAAGTTTGCGGTACTGACATCAGCAAAAAAATAAGAGGAAAAGGTCATGCTTCTGGACGAAAACAAAGTCTAAGACGCTCTTCTTGGGCAGTGCTTAGAGAAATGTGAATAAGACATGTCATGGACGTCACCGATATGCAGAGGCCTTTTATACGAAGAAAGTGGTCTTGGGAACGTCAACTATCCACAGGACAAGGCTTGAGAAGAAATCTATGGGTTCGATCTTGACGCAACCCCCAGATTAGAAGCACATATATATATAATCATGAAGATAAGGCCAAATGTCAGTAACATAGAATGGATGTCACTAATGACATTGAATATGATTTACTGCTTTAAAATAAATGATCCTTTGTTTGAATGCCATAATTTAGACAAATAATACGCTATGCCACTGTAATATATATGTGTATACAAGATTTTACTTAATAACTAAAATAGTAAAATATACATGAAAATTTACCTCCTTCCCCTTCTGCTAAAAAATGATTCAATTCCACCTTCACGTATTTTATAACTGAGAATATTTAAGCATATGATATTTTAAGAGTATGGAAAAATAAAATAAAAACTAGCAGTTATATAGAAAACAAATAATAAGTCACTCTTTCAGAATTGAATAAATAATATTTTAAGATTTCAGACTGTTAATTAGCCTAAGTTCTGGATTCACCCCAGGTAGAATCCAGAGTTAAAGAAATAATAAATTTTATACTAAAACATAGACTGTTGACTCATTAAAAAAAAAAACAATCTGGCAAACGTATTGATTAATAATGCATTATATTTTAAGGGGATGTTAATACCCTTAATTCATGGAGGTTTAGTTAAAAAAAAAAAAAATTTGTTTAGAAATTAAACTTGCCCGGTTGCTTGAGATTGGCATAAAAGCATACATATAAAATCAAGTAATAAATAACTATAAATAAATGACCGCTCCAAAGTTAAAGAAAGTTACGGCATATGAGAGAGAGAATAAGATTCATAAAATTCTTTGAAACAATTTACATTTACATTTTAGTAAGATACAAAGTTAATAAATAATACATTAGGAGAAATCTTAATAGAGTTTGAGACTAGTTAGGCAAGCTAGATTTAGTTTCAATGGTGGCGGTTTGAAATAATTTACCTTGCACCATTTAAGAGTCCATTTTTCAAAGTACAACAAATAATAGATCCATGTGAATTCTTATTGGTGACAGCCAGCTTCTGATCAGCATTCCAAAGTTCTTTTTTAGGCTTTTTTTCATTTCAGGGCAGGAGTATGGTACGGCAGCGGAAGAAGATCCACACAGCGACTTGTAGTATGGTAACAATACAGTTCCTGCTATTCCTTTTGCTATTCAAAATTAGCCCATTTTATACTCCAGCCCAGATATTTGAAGAATGCTTTCAATTTCTTATCTCTAGCTTAAATGTAATCTTTAATCCAACAGAAATTTTCTTTGTTGATTGTTTTTAAAAAATGCCATCATAAGTAATGTCCAAAAATAAATTCAAATCTATTTCCAGATTAGAAATAGATTTGACAAAAATGTTTATAACAAAAGTGCAATCATTAATCTTAATCCCCATTTTATTTTAAGTAAAAACTTTAATTAAAAGTTCCTTCCCAAGATTAAAACAATATTATATTTCCAACCCTTTAATTATTTTTGGACAATTAACAGTTGCATCTTCCATCTTGGATTTTATAAAAATATACAGTTTAATAGAAAAAACAATTTAAAAAGGAAAAGTTTTATAAATGACATATGATAAAAATGTTTATAAAGTTAATATTTTGTTAGTATATTTGCTCCTATAATATATATATATTTGAGCTGCACCTATGTACTTTAATAAAAAAGAATTAATAATAATTAAAATTAATAATAATAAATATTGGAACATTAAACTTTATAAATTTTAGGCGCATATGTCAAATATATACATAAAATATATATACACGACTAAAGGAGCAGGATGGGATATAGGGTTTGAATATAGGTTAGTAGATAGAATCATGAAGCACAATCTTGGGCTAAGATTGATTGATTGCTTCAATATGTAAAAATAAAAATAGAATAAAAATACGAAAGGAAAGTGTATAAAACTTAAATCCACTTAAAGATTGCTCGACCAATAAAAAAAAGAAAGGGAATAATAACTATATATTGCAGTAAATGGAAACAATGGAAAATAATTCAAGATGATATCTTATCCAAAAGTCAGATTAATCTATGCAAGTATGCAGATTAAAACCCAATGGGAATTTAATTGATAAAATTTATAAATTAATTAAACTAGATCAGAATGACAAGTAGAGAGACAGTAGAGAGGGATCACATAAAAGGGTTGAAAATCCACTCAACATTATTCTTGACTCTTCTTGATTTTTGATTCGTGATTATTCTTTATTCTTCATGCATATTAACCACTATAACCATATAGTGCTGGCATATTCATATTGCAACCATGGAAGAGCTTTAGAAAAGAGAAGATGGGAAAAGCCATTAGCGTCCCCAGAATGCAATTAGGTGTTTTCATATTTACTGAAGAACCATCTAATACCATGCACAGTATTACAGTCCACAGAGTTTGCAGCTAGTCTCCAGTCCCAGTCCTCCAGAACATCAGAAATCCTCCATCTAGAAGTCATGCCCATGTAATAATCTGAATAGTCAAAAGAATGTCTATCTCAGAAATACAGAAAGTCATCCAGGAGCCAAAACCATTAATGAAGTCCAAAAATCCAATTGGTTGGTGACCAATACAATAGAAGAAAGAGAGGAGTCATATTCCCAGAAGTATAAAGTACAAAAATCCTAGGTAATTATAAACTTCCTTATTCCCATTCATGAACTGATCTTGTTCAAATAAAAGAATTTGTTAGACGTTGATAGCCATAGCAATCTTTAAGTGCTTCCCATAATTATCATATAAATAAACTCTAATATGTGCATGCTTATTTAATTTTATCATATATTTTAATTAATATATGCAAAGCTTTCCTTTGAGTAGTGAATTTATATTTCAAGATATGTGTGTGTATGCAGATCTATAATGTTTAATTGTATTATTCTTTATTATGTATTTTACTAAAAGTGTGCTTAAACGAATTTATAATTTTCTTTCTTATATTATTCTTTAATATCATGTTTTAATTAGAAATGCTTTAAAATAAATTATTTGTTTGCTAGTTATTGTTTGGTCAGTTCTCTTTAACAATTATGTCACTAATAGACAGTCTTTAGTTAAGTGTAAGTATTAAACTGTCTACTATAATTTGTCTTCCTACAAATAAATAAGAGCTAGTTAGAGATTAATCAAGCAATAAATTGTTTACCTGTCATCCAGGCATGCTAATTATAACTTATGATTAGCTGGCGCCCGAGGTTTTACCTCGAAACAAATAAAAATGCTTTGGATGGCAGGGGTTTGAATTTAGCAGCCAAGAAGTTCTATAGCCCGGAAATGTGGCTGCAGGTTATACTCTATATAGCCTCAATATGGTTATAGATGTCATTGGTCTTATCCACTGTGTATTTGACTTCTCCGCTGGAAGGGCCGGTATGCTGCGATAATAAAAATGCAGTTGGAGTAGATCGAGATTTAATAAGAATTTTTTTTTAAATTGTAAATTTATATAATCAGAGCGATCATCTCCCACCTGGTGCGATATGTATACTATTATTTCTTCATATAAACATTTCTGTGAAATCAAACTGATAAGTTCTGCATCCGAATCCTAAACTGCTTAAACCATAGAATAATCATTCTCTAATCATGACTTTATATTGTGTCATCTAAAATTCACTCATATAAATTCATAGTTCAAAGATTAATTTTTAAAAAATCATATACATATTGTAATGCTATGGGGAAATAAGGGGGTCATACCTGAGATGATGGCCACCAGTATGTGAACATCAACAACCCAAAGTTTGGTAGCCATTTCTAACTCTATGGAAAATTGGTATTTAAATAATCAGAGATCCTGAGGAATTGGTTGTTTATCCTCAAGTATATATATAAAATATAAAAGGGAGAGCATGATATATCACATCAGCCCAGTTAACTCCTTAGTCACTATACATCACCAGCATATTAAATACATAATAATCATCCACGATCCATGAATGATCAACAATCAAAATACATCAATAGTGAATCTTGTGACTGGATTTGAAATGGGTCTACTATAGACCAGGCTAACTATTGAGCCAAAGCCAACTTGGGGCAATTATTTAAATTTTAATTTGGATGCACCAACTAAGTGCTCATCTATCATAATACATAAAAATAATAATGCTGGGTTATTAAAACATGCTGATCATCAATAACGCTCTGATTACCAATTATAACCTTATTTCTAATACAGACTAAACTAAAATGTGGATACACTTAGTGCCAAACCAGGACAATGTCAACTGGATACCCCTGAACTATATATATATATTCCTTATTCTATACAGCTGTTATGCGTGAATCTAGTTCAAGAAGCAAGAACTCTATAACTTAATACTATGAGCAAAAGGGAAATAAATAGATTAGCTTTTATAAATGACCTTAAGCAAATCATAGGCTTCCCCTACTTATAAATAACTAGTTTTATTAGGATCATCAAAAAAAAACTAAATCCTATAATATGAACTATCATGATATAAGGTCACACACACTGCAATTCATGAAACAGGAATTAGACAGAATAAAACAATTAAGATTAGAAAAAATATTTTTTAAAACATTTACTATCTAATTAATAACAACAATTTCAAACACCCATTTCATCTAAAAAATATATTAACCAACCAATTAAATTTAATTCATGGATTAACTTTAAATTCATTAAATTCTTTCTTTAAAAATAACTAAGAGTTTGTCAAATATTTTCAAAAAATCAAAGATAACAATTTTTGATTCTATTCAGAGGCAAATTGAGAGAGAAAAAAATTAGATTTATAGCATTATACAGATTTTTTTTTAAACGCTATTTTACCATTTATAAGAGAAATTTCATTGGATTTTTTTTTTTTTAAATGTTTCACAATTTGAAATATCTTAAATTAATGGAATTATTTAACATTGTCAATTCTTATACAAAAAAAACTTATTATATTTATGAAATAAGAAACAAATTTTCTATTAATAGAAATGTAGTGAGCATACATAATAAAAAATAATACCTCTAAGGATAGCTTTAGTATTTATGGTGTCCTTTCCCATTACAATTTCCAGTTACTTTTCAATTGAGCTTCTCACTGAAGGCTTGTTAGACCTGTGCATAGTTAAAATATCCTTTTCCTGGTCTATAGCAATTCCAGGTAAACAAAAATAGCAAATTTTGTCCATTGGGTTTTCTTGATTTTCCAGGTGAGACTAATACAATCAGAATATGATTTTGGTTGAAGGCAAAATTGCAATTACTTTAGAAGGTACCTTCTCTACATTTTTATTCTAGTAAAGGTAGATTACATGGAGGGGGGTAATGCCTAGCTTTTAACTAAATCTAGCACATAGTTTTCATTTACAAACCACTTTTAGTGCTAAACTCATAGTATGCTAAAAACTTAATTACAACAAAACTGCTATTTTATTCCATAGCTAGGTATTGACTGGATTAGGCTTGGGCTGCTCTCTCTTCAACAGCTAAGTTAGGAATAATTTCTTCTATATTTTTCAGCAGTTAGATTAAGATTCCATTGCTCACTCTTCAACAGTTACGTTAGGAGTACCTTCTCCAGACACGTGAAGATAATCACCGATTCATACCCCCACATATTTTTATCTAAAACAATCTTGCCTGCAAGCCAATTACAATTTGTCTCTTATATGATCATTTTCATGACAACCAATCAGATAAAATTTTATAAATACAATTGTTCAATTTCCTCCTTAATCATAGATATTAAAAACAAGTCAAAAACTTAAATTAATACTACAAAATTCTTGCCATTCCATTATAATTAAAAACAAAATCTTCTAGTAATAAAAAACAATAAGATGATCAGTTAATTGCGCTGACTTAATTTTCATTTTTCATTAAAGAGATATCAAAAACAACTCTGATTAATTAAAAATAAAATGTATAAATGTATCATAATCTTATTTTTGTTCTCCCTTTCTTTTTTTAAATATTCTTAAATACATTTAATGTTTGAGAATTCAAATATTTTTTTTTTAAAAAAATCTATTAAATATATTTAATGTTTGAGAATTCAAATATTATCATATGGAGATTTTACAAATATTGAGTTAAAAAATAGGTCTAAGAAAACTTAAATATTATTTTCCCCCATTAATAAAATATTTTTTATTCTCAAACTTGAGGAAAACTTTTTGCCAACTATCTAATTATTTATTTTTTTCTAGTGCAGCTATGTAACCAACTGGTTACATTACTCTGGTCTTATATGGAAAATGAAATTAAATTGAACCTCTTTCTTGATATTTTAGTTTGATTCAGACAATTTCATTTCACTACAACAAAAATTTATGTTAGTCATGCTTAGCTGTGTATTAACAATTCCACAGACTTACAAGCTGGAACACAATTTACTAAGCCTTGTTGGGCTATTTGGTCAAAAGCAATTGTCTCATTTCTTGGATCTATTGTTAGTCACACTTTGCTGTACCTTAACATTTACAGACTTACAAGCTGGGATATATTTTTTTAATTAAGCTATGTTAGGCTATTTGGTTATTAGTAACAGTATCATTTATTTGATCTATTTTTATTTTGGGAGATGGGTTGACTACTGGCCTAATATATGCATGCCTGCCTCTGGTACCATAAACAAACAATCTCATCACAGAACACAAATTTGCAGCATGAGCACCATCAAAGCTATCTCAGTTTAAGCACAAATAATTTACTATCCAGAGGGACCTTAGGGAAAAAATTGACCAAAGAAATGTTTAGCCACATGGAATATCTTGCTCATTTACTTTACGAGCCTTCTAGGCTCCGGACCCATAACACAGTTCTGTGCCTGGTAGACAATTTCAGTATTCTATTGATAGATTGCCCAGCTCCTCTGAGGGGCTTATTCAGAAAAAGTTTAAACCTTAGGTAGGTGCAGTGCAGAAATAAAACTTTGGAGCATCGAGAACACACTGCATTCCTATCTAAGAATATCACCATCTACCATCACTGAAGGCAATGCTACAGTACTTTCTAATATTTACCCCCAATTTCTTCAAAATATCTTATTTTCTCAATTTCAGTTTCATTGTTTTGCTTTTTTTGTTTTCTTGGTCATAAGTATAACTGCACCCTGATTTGGGAGACTAAGGATCATGATCAGTTCTCTGATAATAGTTCTCTGTGTTGTGAGATGATCCACTCCTGGTTTGTCCAATTATTTGTATTTGTCATGAGATAAAACATATTCCTGGCGAATATTTCCTTGGTAAATGTTTGATCCACTTCTGGATCTTCTAATTATTTGTATATTGGTAGAACTATGTACATTACCAGTTGATCTCGGTTTCCTCTTCCATGGTGGCAGGTTCATTTCTTCAATCCTGATACCATGGTGGTGTCTTTATATTCCATTTCGCATATTGGATAGCATTCATATGTGGATTATTATCTCCTCTATAGGTCGATTTAGTTGGAGGTTCAAGTCCAACTTCTTTTCCAGCAGATGCAGATTTGTTGCTGTCAAATGTGTTTAACAATTCAACCACTTGCTCAATTGTATGCCTGTCAGTGCCAATTAACATCCTTTCAATATGGCTTGGGAAACTGCCTCAATATTCTTATTATTTGTAATTAGGAGGATACTTCTCTTGGAATATCTTATGTTTAACTCCTTCCTGGTAATCCTCATTCCAGTAGCACTTTATGATTGCTTGCTTAAACTTGATAAAATTGTGATGATAAATAGTGAATCCTACCATGCCTGGGATGCACCTTGAAGATGACTACAAGCTACTGCTAGCATTGCCTCTTCAATCATAGCACTAAGACTAAACTATCTTTTTAACCAGTTGACAAATTCAATGGGTGCATCACCAGCATTTCCTAAAAAAAGTTCTTATTTTAAAGAACTGGTTTATAATACCAGGTATTTGGGTTTGTATATTGACTATTTATCTTTATTTCCCCTATCTTTGTCCTTTCAATTTCTTCTTTTTTAATGTAGACATATTTGTTTTTTCCTCAGTTTGACCATCCATTTTAGTGCTAAACTAATAGTATGCTAAAAGCTTAATTACAAAAAAACTTCTGCTATTTTATTCAATATCTGGGTATCAGCTGGATCAATCTTGAGCTGCTCTCTCTTTAACAGCTAACTTAGGAATAATTCTATAGTTTTCAGCAGCTGGATCAAGATTTGGCTGCTCTCTCTTCAACAGCCAAGTTAGGAATACCTTCTTTGACACACGGTATAGTCACTAATTCACACCCCACATATATTTTTTTTCTAAAACAATCTTTCCCATGAGCCAATTACAATTTGTCTTTTACACAATAATTTTCATGAAAACCAATCAGAAAAAATTTTATAAAAACAATTATTCAATTTCCTCCTTGATCATAGATATTGAAAACAAGTCAAGACCTTAAATTAATATTATAAAATTCTTGACATTCCTTTATAATTAAAAACCAAATCTTCTTCCAATAAAAAAAAACAACAAGACAATCAGTTAATTACATTGATTTGATCTTTCTTTTTCATTAAAAAAAAGAGAAAAAAACTCTGATTAAATAAAAATAAAATTTACAAATGCATTTTAATCAAATTGTTGTTCTTTCCTTTCTTTTTTTTTTTTAAAAATACTCTTAAATATATTTATGTTTGAGAATTCTCATACAAATATTGAGTTAAACAATGACTCTTTTAAAATCAGGTCTAAGAAAATTTAAATATTATTTTTCCCCATTAATAAAATAATTTATTCTCAAACCTGAAGAACATGCTGCCAACTATCAAATTATTTATCTTCTTCTAGTGGGGAGCTATGTAACCAACTGGTTACAATATATTATCTATTTTGGACTTTTTCCACTATGATTTATTTATTTTCTTATGGGCCTATTGCTAATATCTCCACTTGGTAGCAATGACAGTTTATCATATTTGTGTCAATAGCAATTATCTTTTTCACAGTCAAAAATGACTGTGCAGAAGAAAGCAATCACCAACATTTCACATACTATGTTAAATATTTGATGAACCCATAATAATAATAATGTATATTGTAACAGGAACCAGGTTTGAACCTGTTACAAGTTGAAGAGAGCCACATATAGGCAGATGTGGTAATCAAATGTATATATTTGATAAAGTCAAAATGACAATAAAGTAGCTAAAACTGGCTTAAAGTGGGTGGTGCTCATTTGTTTTAATGAAGTATGTGTATATATATGCTATTATATTCAAATATACAAAAAGAATCTTCTGGAAAAAATGTATAATGATTTTTTTATTTCTTATTGTGTCTATAGTTTTATTTTATTTAATAAAAATCAAATATGTAAATGATGAGAAATGAAACAAATGTTATCTATGGAATGCTTACCACAGGTATTGTTTAAATTTATTTTTAAAAAGTTTCTAATGAAACTTTTTAAGATTAAAAAAAAAAGCCTAATAAAAGGTTTTCTTTATAAAAAAAAAAAAAAAATGAAGATAAAAGAAGCCGGACGTGAGATCACACTGGATAAGATTTAAAATACCGAACATTTTGAGGAGTTGTGGGAAGAAGTAGACCAGATGAAGTTTGACCTATATATTAATTGATATTCGAGATTTTTGATATTGGAAAAATATATATGCCAGCTAACATGAGTATGTTGGGGTAAAGTCCTAAACATGCTGAGCTTTTATCCCACTGCTCCATGAAGGAAACAAAAAGATGCTATATGATTCTGTAAGTCCACATCCATCTACCTGTGTCTCAGCAAGTATTCTGATTCATCATCATTCAATCAGAAATGTTTAAAAAAGTAAAGACATTCTCTCTGGACAATTTCTGTGGCTATAGTGTTTCTTAAGTAAACTTACTTTCTTCGTGAATATGAACAATCTAATTTCCCTGGGGACCAAAAGGGTATAATCGTGCCCATTCTCAATCTTATATTTATAATCTATAATTTCTTTATATTAAGTCATACAAATAACATTAAACATAAAATATTTAATCTTTGTAGTAAATACAATATTTTATCTATCAAAGATATATATATGTGCTTTATTTTCATTAAACAATTAAGCACTATTATTTCTATTTCTTATTTTATAGTTATTTATTTAGTTAGAATGTATGTATGCCTTTATTTTGCCTTTATTTGTTAAATAATTTAATGTGAACTACCTCAAATCAACATATCTCTGTCAGTCTAAGTATTACCTATCCTGAGTGAGCTAGTTAGTGGCTGGGCATTCGTTAATATGCTATTATTACTCTCCTTAACCCTTTTAGTATAATTCTTATGTAAGCATAAGATTGGCATTTGGAGTCTGAAATGGCCAATGTCCATAAATATATTGTTAGGGAAATATTAATCGGTAATTAAGAGAAACTAAGGCCGAGTATCTATCTATATACATCATTATGTTTCTATTTTGTTTTTTGTTGTTTGTTTGTTTCTTTTTGGGAGAAGTTTTAAAATAACTTGCCTCCAGGTTTATAGCTACTATAAGTCCATCTCGGTCAATTAAAGGTTTCATTCATGAATAAATCTCATTAGTAATAAATATATAAAAAATACTTTATAAAGATAATGTAAATACAACCCAGTACAGATGGAAAAGGGGTTACCTGGCACAATATATATATATTCAAAGATATATTTTAACATAGATCATTTCTAAATATATTCTAGTAATATATATTTGAGTTCAAAGAAATTCATTAATACATTACATTTAAAAATGGCTACAAGCTACATAACTATTGTCATCAAAATGAGATTTACTATCAAAAAATCAGTATATATCATATGTAATTACATGATCCTTGCATGGTTTAGTGCAGTGAAGTGACAAACTCTAGGACTCAAGGTCTAGGAAATGCAAACCAGTTCTGTTGCTTGTGGTGTTCAAACTTATTATGAATTCCTGGAATAAAACATTTCTTTCTTTTTTTTTTTTATGGAAATATGTGTTGCTTGGAAAATCAAATAGACATCAATTTAATAATTTGACTGGTAATATCTGTATTTCTATTTAGGATTTTTCAGCAAATAATATCTGAGCACTTACAGATATTGTTATGTAAATGGGTTCATTTGAAAGCAAAAAAAAAAAAGTAATTATAAAAAAAATATTTGTGCATCAAAAGAAATGAGTTTTATAAAATTTAATAATATTGTTCTTAAATACACTGATAATTGTGATAAAAAAAATTTTTAAAACCATTAAATTAAAACTGTATTCTTTTTTCTTTTTTAATCTTATTGTCAATATTTAAGATTGATAAAATGGCTATAAGTTTTTTTTTTTGTTTGGTAAAACAGATAAATTCAAGACTACGGAATTTTTTAGGAATATATAAATCTGCAAAAATGTATTATTAACCTTAATGATGCTTCTATTGTACTAATTTATAAAAATAAAGGCCATAAGAAAAAGCTGCAATAATTATCATAGTTATATAATACAACTTCATTAAGCAGACACTGATTAATTTATGATAAAGATTTAATGGTTATTTGTCTGAAAATTCGTAATGATGGTACATAAGATGTGATAATATGTTGGATTATTTCCATCATCTATCAGTAAATGTTCAATGTCTAGAAAATTTTAGACTTTATTTAAACTTTACTAATATAAACAATTTGTTAGTAATAATCCACAAATAGGCAACAAAGGTTAGTAATGACACAATGTTTTGAGTAGTATTATTCTCCATTCTTCTATTGGTGTTGCTGGTTTGACCAGTGACAATATTAGCATAGGAATTGAACTTATACCTTTAGATTCTCGAATATCAACATTTAAAACAAACACTCTGTCAAAAACAACAGTAGTACAAATTTCATATATTTATATACCAGGATTGGTTCAAATCCTCCTGAGTCTTTCAATATTTTTTTTCTATTAATTTTTTCTAAGAGCAAATTTAATTAGAGGCTTCTATACATTGTGTATTGCCACACTGGGTTGACTTATAGGATTATTTGCTATTGTCATATGAACAGCTTCCTTGAATTTTCTTCTTTGCACCTTTTCCTTTCTATACAATATTATTCCAATTAAATATATGGTCTTCTACTTTTTTCTCTTTTAATCATTAGTTGAGTTCTTTCAATCGCTGTTCAATAGAGTGACAGGTCTTACCAATATACTTCATTCCACATTCACATGGTATTTCATAGATGCAGTTTTTGTTCTTCAACATTCCCAGTTTACGCTTGGTAGAAGTAAAAACTCCTCGGTGCTATAGCTTTGGAAAGCTGTTCTAATGTTAAACTGACAGCAGATTTTCTTTGTCTGCCAAGATACCAAGCCTAAACTGCAAATGCTGAAGAACAAAAACTGCATCTATGAAATACCATGTGAATGTCGAAGGAAATATATTGATGAGACCTGTCACCCTGTTGAACAGCGATTAAAAGAACACAACTAATGACTAAAGGAAAAAAAACAGATATGTCTACAGTAGAAGACCATGTATTTACTAATGACCATATGTTTAATTGGGAAAATATTGGATAGAGAAGAAAAAGTGCAACAAAAAAATTCAAGGAAGCTGCTCATATGAGAATGGCAAATAATCCTGTCAATCCAGTGTGGCAATATAATGGAAGCCTCTAATTAATTTTGCTCTTAGAAAAAATTAATAGAAAAAATTGGGAGAATTTGAACCAACCCTCATATATGAATATAAGAAATTTCTACTATCTGTTGGCTTTGATAGAATAGCTCAGTTGCTTAGAGTGTTTGCCTTAAATTCAATATTCGAGAATCTAAAGGTGCGAGATCAACTTCTATGCTATTACTGTCACTGATCAAGCCATCAACACCTGAAGAAAAGTGGAAAATACTACTAATCAAAATCATGTGTCATTACCAATCTGTGTTGTCTATTTGTGTGTTTTACTAACAAGTTGTGTGTAAAACAAGCAAAACTCTATATGGTGATCATGTGATGTTTATTGGCTTAAGTTGTTTGTATTTGAAAAGTTTAAATAAAGTTTAAAATTTTCTATAACATTCAACATTTACTGATAGATAATGGAAATAGTCCAAGATATTACATTTAATGGTGAAATTTTTAATTTGAATTGAATAAAAACACAAATCAAAATTTCCTCTTGTTTTCTTCTGGATCTGAAAAATATTGATGATTGTCCTATTCTTGCCAGTTCAAAAGATAATATTTAGAATATTTTTAATGTTTTGAATCAACATATGAAAATTTTGATTTACTAATAATGTTCAAAAAAATCTAATTCTTTATTAGCTGGTAATGAAAAAAAAAACAAATCTTCAACTTTTTGCTTCTTAAAAATATGAATTAATTTAAATATTTTGATAGCTCTTTAGATAGAAAGACAGATTTGGATGTTGAGATGCAATAAAAATTCTAAGATGAAGCTAAGATTGCATTTAGCAAGTTAAAAGATGAAGTATTTCATTATAGTGATTACAATTATTGCTACTAAATTAGATGTATATATAGTTATTGTTTTATTTAATTATTGTATAGACGTGAAAATTGAACATTTTGTCAACACAACATAAATATTCTAGAAAAATTTTATTTAAAGTTTCTCTGTAAAATTCTAAAAGTATGACGGCATAATTGTAAAACCGATTTATAAGTTCTTCAATTTTCTGGGTATAACAATATAGAATCTATCTTCGTTAAGGAAATATCTTCAATGAATTTGACATGTAAAGTAAATGAATAGTAACACATTTCCTGGTAAACTATTTTATAATTAACTTGAGAATGTTTTTCATAGTAAAGACAAAAAAAATATTATCTCAAAGATAAAAAGTGCAATAGTATTTACATTCACTAAAAAAATATAGCTATGGATAAATTATAATGGAGACTACATTTGAAGTCATTCAAAAAAATAATAAAGTTTGCTGCAGAAGTGAAAAGATAGCATTACAAAATGTTAAATAAACAGAAATAAATGGCCAGCATGAGATATGGGTAAATATATTTGTCAATCATGAATTATTTATAAAATCTTAAAAAATAGCTTCTTTTTTTTTATATCTAAATTGTTTTAAAAAAAATTTTAAAATACTATTTCATCAAGTATAAATTATTTTCCATGACTTTTATTTTAAGCTATATCATGAAAATAAGTTTTAAAATGTGTACAATGTTAGGACCATGAACTAGTCAAAAAAAATTTATTGCCCAAATAGAAGGGCGGGGGATTATATATATATGCTATACACGTCTATGAAACAAAATACAGTAAATGAGGTGAAATATTTATTATTTTATGATAAACAAAAATATAATGAGATAGGTATTTTTTAGAACCAAAAAAATGTTTCATATTATAGTAATCTTGCAAATAATAAATTAATGGTTAGATTGAAAGTATTCATGTGTACATAATGTTTAATGAATGATTATAATGAAGAGAAAAAAATCATATATGAGAACATTGAAAGAGTAATTTTAAAAAATATAAAAACAATTGTACTATGATAATAAAGATTTGGACAGCTGAGATAGATTGCAAAGAATATTATGTATTAAGATTAAGAAATGAGCAAGATTAAATAGTGAAGTTTTTATAGAGAATAGAATAATAATAATTAATACAAGTTTTAAAATGATAAGAAGCATTTGCACATGGAAATCTCTAAGTGATAAGACAAATTTCAACTGAATTATGTATTAATTCAAAACAAATTTAATGAAGAATATTAAAAGTGCAAACTTACTTTCCTACTCCAGTTCTGCTACCTTATATAAGATTGATTCATTAATATATGCTAGATGGTAGTGCTTAATTGGCCAGGATTGTTATAATACCAATAAAATATTATATGACATCTGCCTATATATTGCTTTTAAGTAGCAAATCTATTTTACTTATTTCAGTTCCTATATCCCTGTCTAGTGGTGTCATAACTATAAATCTAAATTATTTTACAGCTTCTACTATTAAACAACCGGCCTGAAATTAAATTACAAAATTATGTTATAATCTAACCTAACTTGCTTGCATAATTATATAGATCTGTTGTCTTCAGAATTTTTATTAATTGTAGAAACCTATATTCATTGGCCAGGATTGTTATAACATCAATAAAATATATACATGACTTCTGCCTACTCATTACTTTTAAGTGGTAAATCTATTTCTTCTACTCTAGTTGTGCCACTTGTGTAAATATAAGTAATCAAGAGATGCCAGATGGTAGTGCTTAATAAATCCCTATCCAATGTTGTTGAATCCACATCCCTATCTGAAAGATTAAGATATTTTTAAATTTCTGGCTAAAAGCTTAATAGTAAAAAAGAAGCAAATGATGACTGCTGGAAATCTAGGTACAGTAAACTCGGATCCAAAACTACCTGCTGATAAAACCATAAGCTAGAAACTAACTTAAGGATATAAATAGGACAGCATTGGATAGAACTTATTAAGCACCACTAACTGACCTCTATTGATTATTCAAGCTTATACAAGGTGGCAGAACTGAAGTATGAGAAATAGATTAATTAACTTAAAAAGTAATGTGTAGGCAGAGATCATGTCATATTTTGTTGGAATTAATATTAAAATTCTAAAGTTAACATAGATTCCAATCCTAATTTAAAAGAGATAAACTATGGATATCTTTTAAAAGTAAAAAAGATTAAATGGAAAAAGAAATGATTGAAAAATGAAAGAGATATTACAGAAAAAATTTGAAAAGTTTTAACATAAATAACAACAAAAAATATATAACACAAAGATAGTAGAAAATAACTGGTAACTTTAAATAATGGAAAAATAATTAAAAAATTTTAAAGAATGCTAAAGTTACATTATGAAAATTGTTTTGGATTAACAATAAAATGATTAACAAAATAAAAAATATATAAATTCTGAAATAAGCAAAAATACATACAAGGTACACAGTTTTGAATAACTCAAACAAAAGTCTAGGTATACTTCTCTTCAGTAGAGCAGTGATGAAAACAATGTTCATTAGATTAGACAATTCTTACTTTCTCATTAGCTAGATGCATCTTTGCAGACTATTAAATGAATGGCTATTTCAATTATCTATGAGGCAACTATATAAAAAAAAAAAAATTCTAAGTTTATTTTAAAGTCTTCAACTAATGAAAAATTTCCATTTTATCAGATTGTGATCATAATAGATATATGGAATAACTATTATACTATGAGAATCCTAAAAGTAAAATAAAGATACAAAAAAATGGTTAGAAGAATAGAGAGAGGACTTACTAAAAATAAATAAGGTTGATAAAGTATATTATAGCCAAAAGTAGCCTGGATACAAAAAATAGCATTATAGAGCTTAAGCAGTAAAGACAGAATTAGATAATTGGAAAACAAAATGGTTTTACTAAATATGTAGGACAAATATATATCAAATTTAAGATTTTACTAATTTTTTTTTTATTTAATTAACAATGTATACTAAAATCTTATAGGGATATATATAAACAAAGTACCAAAAGATTACATTCAAATAGGACTGGTAAAATAAAAATAATATAATAAGTTTTTAATATTAGTGAAGTAAATCACAATACCTGAGATTTTCAGGATATGGATAATATTTTCCAATATGTCACTGATGTACATATCTATAAAATATAGTGATTCAATAATTCTATGACAATGTGACAAAAAAGCAATAAATTTATCCCTAGGTTAATCTACTATCATGCATACTATGTTAAGCTCAAATAACTGCAACAATTTAGAAATCTTTCTTCTAACTACTTGATAAATATCACATGATCACCATTTATAGTGAGTTTTACTTGATAAATACTGATTATAAATCTCCTCTTTAAATTGTATATATATTTGCAATGATAAAACGAAATATTTGATACTTTAATATATTTTTTTTTCCAGTTTCATATTACTGATGTGAAAGAAATAACTATTAAAATTCCTCAAAAAAAAAAAAAAAACTTTGCAAAATGTTAAATCTTATTAAAATTTTTAGAATGTTTGTAAAGAGATTATATATATATAATCAGCTGTTTCCTTCACAATTAAACTTTCATTCCTTAAATGCATACAGAAATATAAATTATAATTACTTAATATTTCCTTTTGAAGATAAGAATTTTGATTTCCTAGAAAGTTAACAGAAACACTATTATTGTTCTAAGCCAGTAAAGACTGGATATTATTCACACTTATAAATTTTAAAGCAATAAATGAATATTAAAATAATGTCACATATTCAAATCAACATTTTCTAGAATATCAGAAATGAGAAAGCAATACTTAAAAAATATTTCATTTTTTTAAGGTGTAACTCAAAATTTACAATGCCATTCCTTCCATTAACTATAACAATTGCTCCATGTCAAGAACATTAAATTCATCTGCCAGTCAAACATGAACTTTTCCTTTTTCTCTCTGTCTTAACATTTTATTCATCAATTAATTTATCCATCTATATTAAAGAATAAAATTATTTACAATGCTTTATTAATGAATCAAAGGAATTTGAGAATATGGTCTTGCTCTCTCAAATTAAAAAATTTAATCTTTTTAACTAAATCTTATTATTAAAGGTTAAGTTTGTAATAAATTTTTTCTTTTGCTTTCTAAAGTATGACTGAAGCTTTTCGCTTAGGAATTATCAGACATCACTCTGTGAAATTTAATACAATCAGTAGATTAACGATTCTAGAATTAAAAATCCTTGGAATGATACCCCTATGAGGAAAATTTTAAAAAATTTCAGTGTGTTCAATCTGCCAACTGACTTTACAATTATTCTTTCTTTTTTTTTAATTGACAATTTTAATGATTGATTAACATCTTACTATTGAGAATTATATTATAAATACTATTCATTTCTTTATACCACTAAGATATGTCAGTGTAGCTTCAACAATAACTTACTATTTGAATATTTTGATATATTCATTAACACACAAAAAAAAAATAATTAAATAAAATGATAAAGAAGTGATGAGTAAAAAAAAAAATATTAAAAATTATTTTCAAACTATTACTGATACAAACAAACTGTTGTTGATTGCCCAAACAAAAAATACTGATCATCTTCTCATAAGAAAAATGGTTCTCGATATTTAATCAACTACACTTACTCAGTATTGATTAATGTTGAAAGAATCTAATGTGATGATTGGATGAACACTTTCAAAATAATGTTCAATGAACCTACACGAAAATATTTATTTAATAATCTTTTCAAGATTATCAGCAGATAAGGAAGATTGATGCACCAAAAATTGAAAGCAAAACAATTAACTGAAACAGTCAGAATAAAGAGAAAATACTTTTTAAAAAAAAAATTAAGATAAAAGAATACCAAAGACTATACTGTAAAAAATAAATATTGAAGCAAAATGTTCAAGAAATAATATGGTTCTGTAATGTACATCTAAAAACAATTATCTATTAAGCAGTCTTTATTCTTATTTTGGATATCAAAAAATAAAACAAAAGTTATAGTATATGTATTTTAATAAATAAATGATGATGATTTGCTTGTTGTATGTACAGTCCTTGCCTTAAATCAAAAAAGAAAAGTTTTTGATGTATGAAAAAATGTTATTTTCATTTAAGCCCTAATGGATAGTTTTCTATGCATTCTTATAATAATGTAAAGCAAGTTTATTATGCAAAATAAAAATATAGCATATAAAATTAATGTATTTGTTAAGTTTTTTTTTTAATTATTCAAAACTGCTTCCCAAAATTACTATGACACAATTAGATCAAATAGAATCTTTGGCTTGTAATGATTTCAAATAAGCCAAACTATCTATTATTCTTGTTTTATTTTATTGTTTTTGTACACCTGTTTTATAAATTATTTTTTGAGAGAGAGAGGATCTATTGTTTTAATCTTTTCATTAATTCAGAATACAAAACAAGTATTTTCTGTAATTTTACTAAATAAATAATTGAATAGTGTTATTGCTTGATAATTTAAAGACGTTTGAGCACCAGAAGTACAAAAAGTGGAATCAGTCAGAGGATTTTACACTTCAGATTCTGATACTCTATCACTGCACCAAATTACACAGGGCAAAAAAAAAAAAAATGGGTATTTAGAGTTCCCAGCAGTCATCCATCCAAGTATGAACTGAGCCTAAGATAGCTTAATTTATGTGATCAAACAAGAACTAGTGTATCCAACATAGTATGGTCATAGTCAAAATAATTCAATGGTTTTATTGTTAGGAGTTCATTAGAAATTTGCATGCTGGATGTTCCAGAATTAGGATTAATCAGAGGACTTTTATGCTCCAGAGTTTAACAATCTGCCACTGTATTAAATTACACAGAACAAAAATAATTGGATAGCTTTATTCCTTAGGAGTTCATAAGAAATAGAACTGGAATTGATCTGAAGACTTTACACTCTATAGTCTGATACTCTACTACTGCACTAAATCGCAGGGTTTTTAATTACAAATACTTTGTGAATGTTTTCCTAACACACCTTCTTGTAATAGTTTGCTGCACATAATTTCTAACATGAGTGAAATCCAACAAATGAAGTAAAAGAAAGCTCAAGAGTAAGTATTGTTAATAAATATTTTCAGAAAATCAAATGACTTATTAAAATAAATGTATTTGGACTAGTTACCATTCCATGACTATTATTAGCCGGTTAATCAGTCATAATTGGCTAAATTTCAACCACTTATAAGTTTAAAAACCTTGTGTTGTAAAGTTTGAAAGAGTCACAGTCTGAATTTTCTACAGAATAAAAATAATTTATTTAAAAGCTTATTACGTAAATTTGGAAAAGCAACTATGAAACAAAGAGTTACCAAGATAAAAAAAATAATACTTTAGCAACCCAAAACTAACCAGAAAATAAGAAACACTTAATCAAGAGTAATATAAGTAGTAATTCATGTAAGCAGGATTAAAAAGATATCTTATAAAACTCATCAAAAAAACTGGTAAATGCTCAAAAAAAAAAAAACTAATTGATAAATAAGGAATTGTAAGATCAGGTCATTTCTGACACTCAATCAATCATTCCCAATCAAATGAAAGCAACTTAAAAACCACATATAACCATTATCATATGGATGCAATATGATAAAATATCTTCCATAAAAGCAAAGCTATACTCTCAAAATCCCAAGATCTAATAGTAAGCAAAATAAACTTAAGAATTTAGCCACTGCTTCATATTTCAAAAAGTATAAATTAATTAAAAATAAATGCCAATTTGACTTATTTATTTCAATATCATTTTTATTATATCTCAGTTGAAGATCAAACCAGTTCTCAACTTACAACAAAGGCTTTTGTCAAAGATATTTTGTTGTCTGAACAAGTAAATAAAATAATTATTAAGGAAATCTTCACATTTTTATTCAATCAACACTAAATAAAACTGAGTATCATAAAACAATCTAGTTCAATAATAGAATAAATACTAGTTAATCAAAATCCATACAATTTAGAACAAAGTATTTAGCAAATCAGTTCTAATTAATCTCAAACTAGTCAGAATAAAAAAAGGAAGATCTTAAGAAATAAATTCAAAAAAAAAAAAAAAAGAAGAAGACTGAAATCAACATGATGGAAACTAAGATGTAACATTCAGACGGCAAATATTACTTTGTTATAATATGTGCAATCAAAAAGTGGATCAAGCAAATTCATTAATCCAAAAGTGAGAATTTACTAAGCTATCATTAATTCTGCCATCAAAAGTACTAGTCAATAAGATATTCCCAACTCAATCTTCCAAAAGCAATCAAATAAGCTGTTTTTGCACTATCTGCTAATTTAAAATATATGCTTCTCTTAACATTTAACATTGCATTAATAAAAACAATCCATTTATTCTAAAGATAATTCTGTAAATCAGAATAATCAATGAATACTAAATGATAATGACATTTTACAGTCAACTATTTAATACAAAATCATCAATGGTTATCAACAGGGAAAATTAATGGAGTGAATTCAAAAGTGATCTATACTTCCACGTTGCTATTGAAATTAATGGTTTTAAAGTTTCAAAACCCAAAGATTTTAAACTAACATGAAGGCCATTACTAAGAAAAACTAGTCTTAAACAAGGCAAAAATTTCTCCATACACCCTGTGCCAACCAGAGTAATTAATGGATGCCAGAAGGCTTGTGCATAAAATCCCTATCTAGTGCCTACTCATCCAATATCCCCAGACTAATTTCTGGCTTGTTAATTACTCGTGCTTACTTAGTTGGATCTAGAATACAGTTTAGAGTACAGCTGGTTGATGTTAAATGCAAGTTTTGAGTCATTTGTTTTGATAAATAATATATTTTATTGAAAATATTAAAATACCCATAATATACAATTAATGTTTATATAGTTAATTTATTGTTAGATCTATCTGGGTTAGCTTTAATGCCATTGCCCATTGCTTAAGCAGCTAAATTAGAATAGGTGCTAAATAAATGTATGCAATCCAGTGTGTTCAACTGAAAATGATCCTAAACAAATCTGAATATCTGCTAGTTTGTACTAATATTTGTTAACAATTTTTTTTCATGGTTATATAATATCCCAAAAATGATGTAGATTAGATTACTACTGTTAATCTATTGAGCTGTTTTGTCTTTTATCAGTCTTTCAATCATCTCTTTCTATTATCAACAATATTCAATAATCAGCATCCGTAATATTACTCCATTTTAGAGCACTAATTATAAGCTGTTGTAATCAATAGATTCCAAATTGAAGTGCTTTATATATACATATGCAGACCAGTTTCAGTTTATTGACTATTTTCAGTAGAAATAAATATTTGAATTCCTAAACTACTTTTTATTATACAAGTTTAAGAGTTTTAATCCAAACCAAAGTTGATTGTATAGTTATATAAATCTGATCTAAATATTATGGTAATGGTAGACATTTTTCAATCTTTGATAAGAATGGTACATACCAAACAAAGCATGACTTTCTCTGCCAATTCAATAAATTATTTTTATAAAAAGTACTCAATTTTATTCTATTTGAAATAAATCTACTGGCCACTGTGTTCTGTAACTATTTAATCCAAGATTTATTTAAAGCAAAAAAAAAAAATTTTTTGCACACTTATTTTGTTTTTGATGTATTTCATTTCAGATGTTTTCTAAATCAAATCATAATGCCATGATACCAATCATATACTGAATGCCTTATATATTATAAAGTAGTTTTTTAATTGGCTCACTAATTATGACTAGTTTATCAGTAAGAATATTGCATATTTAAGAATTCAATCTTTCCAAAGATAATTTAGGATGTTTAGGCACCATAAGAAAATTACCAAGAATTAAGAGTATATAGACTTGAACATAATTAATAGTTTTTATAAAATTGGTGGTTCCTTATTGCCAAAAAATTAAATACATAATTATTGTCAAATAATTCTAATAAAACTATAATATCACATGACAGTAGATGACTTTACAACAGTGTGAAGAAAATTTTAATAAAAATTATTATGCATCTAAATGTGAAATTATATTCTTGATCTATTGCTCTATTTTCCAAAATGTTGCCTAACTCAACAGAAAGCAGAACCAACAATTATTTCCACACATAAGAATATTCAGAATGATTAAATACTTGATGCGGTCAGTTCATAAGAATCCTAATTGCCATTTTCGGATTATTATTTTATTACAAATATAATCTTCCAACTGATTGATTTGATTAAGCATTACCTAAAAAACATTTTTCTTACTATGGCAAAATATTGTAATGTTCCTAATTTATTAGACACTGAATTATACCAATATCCCAAACTTTGTACTATTTCATTTACATATAAAAGATTACCAAGATATACAGCTCATAGGGAAGCTAAATGCCATTTTCTAGTCTAGTTATTTTATTCACAAAGATTATTTCAGTTTTATTTATACTTGTATGATTAAGCATTATTCATAAAAATATTTTGTATTTATTGCAAAAATTCTATATTTCTAATTTGGTAAATATTGAAATCCTTGCATAGGACTCTTATTTTCCACTTTATTCATTTTCCATTCATTGTCTCTAAGTAAGAACCAAGAATTACTATTAAAATAAATAAACTGAAAACCTTTATTTAAAATTACGATTTTAAAAAAATAAAACTGAAATCTTACATCTAAAATCTAGCAACAATAAACTTAAGTGTAGCTTTCTAAAAACATAATACTGTAAGCTCGCAATTGTTTCCATAATAGGCTAGATTACGATAAATACACTTAATACTATAAGTTTTAATATTTGGAAGACTCATTAAAGTTTATGATACGGCTATGGATATATAAGATGAAAAAATAAATTGAATTAAAAGATTATTACCGACGATGATTAAGTGCTACCGCTTTATCTAGTACTTTATTGTCTAGTTACTCAAACTGCTTATGGGCAGAGAACTAAACATGCACACGTATTAATGTAGTGGAATATATCCAGACTGAGGACACAACACACCCAACTTTACTAATTACAATGAAACCAAGTGGCAAAATATGTAGTGTGAACGAAATGACATTTCACTTAATCTATCAGCCACTAATAACTATTTTATTAAAATGGTTACATTGAACATAAAATAAAGACATCAAAAGTTTAAGAGGAAACGTTACCTTTTAAATTAGATTCGACAGAAAAATGTATAAAGTCGAAGTAAAAGTATTTCTTCTATAATATTACAACGTGATCAATTTGAAAATCACAACTTTCTTTCAATATGTTAATATAATTACTTGTAAAAAATTAATGAAAATCTTTCTTAAAAAATAAAAATAAAAAGTAAAATAAAAAATAAACACTTGCAATTTCTCTCACATAACTTCCGTACTTTGATTACGATTCGTGTTTCACATGTTGATTATAGGTGGCAGTAGCACTAGTGACGTATTAGCTTAGTATCAACTCTGTCTAAAATTTTCCATTGCTGCCTGTTTAAATAAAAAGCGACAGCTGCTTAAATTTATTTGTCTTTTTTTAAATTTGCTTTTTTTTTTTTAAGAAGGTGATAAAATCTTTTTACGGTTTGTGTGACTTTTTTTTTTTTTTTGGAATTAATAAATTATCGATTAAAATACTGGTAAGTTATTAGCACGTGTTAATATTTTTTAAACTCTATTATTTATTAAAAGTAAGCGTGTTTAATATTTATAAAAAAAATGTTTTTTAAATCTGAATTTAGAATCTCATTATCGTTTGAATATTTTTTAATATAGAATATTTAATATTTTGCTCTAGTTTAAATTTCAATGCCTAATTTTTTTTATCCCTTAATTCATGTTTTCAATCGCATAAATGCAAAAAAAAATGTATTGTGAAATACTTTTGCCAGGAAAAATATGACGTCATTGTCACACCTCCAGCTCAGCCTTCTTTTCCAAATGACGAAATATATAACTTTTTTTTTTAGCTATTTATATTCAAGTCTAATTTATATAAAAATATTTTTTTGAACACTTTTTAAATTGAAATATAATGGCGTATCTTCACCTTTCAGACAATGAAAACAGAATACTATATGTATTAATTGTTCTAAAATTAATATATATTTAATTCTAGTCATTTTATTTTCAAAGTCCGATATCCCGGAGGCAAATTACTCATGTTCAAATATGCACTGTATAAAGTTTTTAAAGCTAACTAAGGTGTGAATGTTTTGAAGTAATCAAAATTCTATGGTAAAAATTGGTTAAGATTCTTTAATAAAATAATTCGTTTAAGAAACTTTAATGTTTAAAAAAATTTAAACACCGTATTATATTTTAACTTTTAGGGATGTTATGCTTGAGTAAACCATGGGAAATACTGTTAAGCAACTTCTTTTTCTCACGTCGATAAACTCCTTTTTCGCCCAATCTCTCTTTTTTTTTTTTTGCAGCCTAATTTCTTTTCATATACATATCCTACCTTTCATTATTCCAGGTTGACTATTAAAGTTGCATTCTTGGAGAACTTTTTTTTTTTTTTGCCTGCACAATCATTTGATAATCTGTTATTCATACCATTTTACTATGTTGTGCATTTTAGTTGATTATATCATTTTATATTCATCGTCCTATGACAAATCTTAATGCATATATAAGTATTGGATGATTTCCGTCATTTTAAAATTCTTGAGTAGTTCAAACCTTTGAGTGACAAATGATTTTATTATATTCAATTCACATTTTCACACGTTAATATATACACTCTGACTTAAGCCTCTTCTATTCTTATTTTGTTTCTTTATTTAACTTTTTATCCATATGATTACATTAACATTTGCAAATGGCTGTTAATGATAGTGAAAGTTATAAATGCTGATGCTGTAAATTTTGCAATGTTTATATCATTAATCATTAATTCCATATTATTTAAAATCATTTCTCCATTATCTATCTTTAGTTTCATATCATAACTATATTAATTTTGAAATATATAGTTATCATATTCCTCTGTCTTAGTTAGGATATTTATCTTACCCATTTAAGTTATTTCATGACAATAGAATAGATCTTGTGAACTAATGATGTGTATTTGCCATCAAATTATTTCTGCCTATGAATCTATTTTCTATAAATATATGATAATACATCCGCTTCTCGAGATTGATAACTATTTATTTGGAAATGCTAGTGGATATTGTATTGTTTTAAAAAATGCCTTTTTTTTTTTTTTTTGTAGGAACTTCAAAGAGGCAATGTGAAAAAATATATATATTAAAGATTTCTTTTGATAGTAATAAGATTATTTGTTGAATATTTTTTTGAAACCTAGATTTTTAAAAAAAAAAAAACAGTTTACAATATTTGTTTTAATAATTAAATTTGTTAATACTCATTTGTTTTTGAATAATTTAGCACACAAAATATCCTGCTCAAATTTATTAAAGATAATCATCCAATTAATAATGAGTAAATGGACATTTAATTATTCTTAGCTAGAGAATAAAACATTAAATACCATCTAACAATCACTTATTCTTGTGAGTATGCCGTTACTCGTTTTCGTTGGGAAGGTCTTGAAAAGGGATTTCTCTTGCATTAAAGTTTTTACGTGTGTGTGTGTGTGTATTTATAATTCTCCTGCATTAAGGTTTTTAAGTGTGTGTGTTTGTATTTATAATTAAATAATAATAAAAAACATAAATTTACTGAGATCAAATTTCGATTATCAATTTTTATTTTAATCTTAACGAAAACATTGGCGACGTATTGTAAATTTTATTTCTATTGCGACCCACTTTATTACTTATCTTATTTAAACAGTAAATGTGCGATAACAATTAACAAAGGATTTGATCAGCAGCAGTAATCAATCTTATCGACTTTAGATAATTTATGCAAACCATGAGATTAGTTATTTATAAGAATGTTGTGCTAAAAAGAATTTCACATTTTGAAAAGGTGCTAGTAAAGAAATTAATATAATAAAATAAAAAAAGGTAAGTGACTCTATTTAGAGAATTGTTGTAATTAATCGTTTTTACAATAGCCATTCGTATTAATATGGCTAATTTACTTTTTTGTAGTCAATTTAAAATTGTTCAAATATTTTATAAAGTTTAGATTCTCTCCCCCCCCCCCCAATAGTTATATCCCGCCAACTTAACTGCCTATTTTTGTTCGATAAATAAGTAATTAGCATTTCTTAGCTTCATCACATTGCTATTAGTAATCTTGTTGAATAATGCATTTTCTTGAGTTGTTTCCCTATGAGAGATTGCTGAAGGGCACTTTATTCTAAATATAATTTATTTCAAATATACTTTTGTGATCATAAGATCTACTTTTTATTTTTAAAATGTGTTGCGATCGACTTGTCGTAGGCATAGTCTAAGTGGGGGAAGGTGTGAAATACGTACTATTTTTATATATCTCCTTAGTAAAAAAAACATTTAACGGGCAAAAAAACTCATGTCCGGGGGAATTAGGGCAACATGAGTAAATATTAATAATATTTATTAATTTAAATTAGCTACATTAAATCAAGATTAAAAATATTATTTTCAATAATGATACGGCTTAGTGGACTTCACCTATCTAGAATTGGAAAAAAATTTAGAACAAAAATAACAAAACTTGAAAATCTTGACTTGTTTCACTCATAACCCGCCAGCTCTTGCCAGATTGACCTCGCGATCGACTTGTTGGACACTCCTTCTTTATAGGGACTCTGGTTGCGACAATAATGCTTCTGCCAGATCTTATTTGCGTTTAAGTTAATGAGAGATAGTCTCAATTTTTTTTATATTTAGATGGGTGTTATTTTTGTTTCAATTAGACAACTATCTAACATTTGCTAATAAGTAGATATGTAGCTATTTTTAATTAAAAAATAAAACAAGGATGAAAACTGCACAAATTACAATTTCTGGTACAATTGGCAAGTTTGCCTTTTTCATTGTTCCTGAATGAGGTGTTCAGCAGATGAATTTAACACGTTTTGCTGATTGTTATTGATATTGGGATTGTATAAGTGAATAAAATTATATACACAACTTTTCATTTCTTCATTTTCTTTTCAAATTATAGCTCCAACATATAAAATATATATGCATTCTTCCTTTTTCTTTTTAAAATTTGTTTATTCAATATTTTACTATAATTTTATTTTTTCATCATAACAATAGTCATTATCAAGTTTACTTAAATAAAACATAAAATAAAATAATGCCTACAGAATGTAGTTGAAACGTTGTTATGATGGAAAAATAAAATTATAGTAAAATATTTTTAAAAAGAAAAAGGAAGAATGTATGTATATTTTATATATTTATTGTATAAGTGTTGACTGATTTTAATTATACATTTAAATATCAATGGTCCTGATTTAGTTTACTCAAGGCTATTTTCAAATCTAAAAACCGCTGCTGACAAATCCAACTGATAAATGACATAAATATTGAATAAAAGTACATTAAATTCATATTTTAGAAATTATAAGCTAGTAAAAATAATATATTTTATTTTATTAGGCTTTATGTTTTTTTTAATTTACCTTCATAAATAGGGGAGGGGGGGGATGGTTTGGCCGATCGTTCAAAAGGTGCAGAAGTCTGATCAAACCAAGTTTTTATTTCCAAATACTATAAGATTATACTATATTTCTAAAATATGAATTTAAAGTACTTTTATTCAATATTTATGTCATTCATCCTGTCTTTAGATTTCAAAATGGCCTTGAGCATGAACTAAATCGACACCTGAATTTCTTAATGTTGCTGTATGGAGAATTTGCTGCTATTTATTCTTTAAGGCTTGAACAGGATCGTTAACAACAATGGAATATGTACATAAATGGAGAAGTTTGGGTGATTTAGTCTGCAATTTATGTAAGGAAGCCATGGAAAATATTAGGCATCTGTTAATTGAATGTAAATCCTTACAAGCAGAAAGGGTACAAGTAATGAAGTTGTGAGAGAATAGAAAATATGTTCTTGGTTATGCTGGGTTTGGAAAAAGATAAGGGGAATCTAGATATAAAGGCTACAGAGTGGACGAGGATGATGATGTGGAAATGGGATGGAACAGAATAGAGAAGAATATGGGAAAAACTTGAAAAAGGAAAGTAAATTGGCTAACAGGTTTCTCTAGGCACAGTGGCTGAGAGATTCCTGACTCCAATAAAGAATTCATAGTGCATCGCATGGAGGTAATTTGACATTTGGATATTTATTTCACTACTAAACATCACATGAGCATCATTTTTTATTCTTACACAAGCAGTTTACACAAAGGCAAAACTCTCCATACTGTAGTGCTGCTCATTGCAAGCCAGAGTAATCAGTGGATTCAGGAAAGTTTGTGTACAAAATTCCTATCTATTGCCTACTCATCCAATATCTCCAAACTAGTTTCTAGCTTGTTGCTTTCATCAATAGGGAGCCTTGGATATGAGAGCACTGCACCAAAAAGAATGGATGCTGAACTGAGTTCAGATCTGTACAATTATACATTATAATGAGCTTGAATTGAAAACATCGTGTTTTCATTTTGGACTCAAAGCTTTATAGTTAGTTAATAAGGCAAAAGGTGGCTGCTGGAGGATTGCATTAGATCCTGAGATCTAGGTGCAATGCTCTCAGATCTATGGCTCATCACTGTTGAAAGCCACAAGTTAGAAACTAGTCTGGGAATATTGGATAAGTAGGCAATAGATAGGAATTTTATGCACAAACCTTCCTGCATCCATTGATTACTCTGGCTTGAACTGAGTGATGCTACTGTATGGAGAGTTTTGCCTCTGTGATATTTATTTCACTAGTGTTATACATTAAAATTATTTTCATATATATTGTAACCAGTTGGATTACATAGCACACTCTAATTTAGTGTGTGTGCATAAATATATATATATATAAAGTAGAAAGAAAAAGTAGAAATAAACACGGTAAATTTTTATAGATATTTTTCTATATTTCCTAAAATAAAATAATAATAAGTAACGGGTTAAATAACTCTGGGTTTAAAGTAAAATTTCATTGTGAAATAAGTATTTTAAAAAGGTCTGATAAATAATATTTGTAATTCTGATTTTGAAATTAACAAAAAAAAAAAAGCATAATTTATTTTTTTTAAATCTTTTAATTAAAACTTGTACAAAATATTTTTTTAAATTAATGCTTGTTTGCATTTCTACTATGT
The DNA here is from genome assembly GCA_028023455.1 of Epiperipatus broadwayi. Lineage (NCBI taxonomy): Eukaryota > Metazoa > Onychophora > Udeonychophora > Euonychophora > Peripatidae > Epiperipatus > Epiperipatus broadwayi. The sequence continues at coordinate 8,253,946 of JAQFVV010012404.1, forward strand.
AGTTAAAAATTTTTGTAGATGAAAAATTCTAAAGGATTATCACACCTTTGGTCAAATTCCAAAGATTAAAGTAAAAACATGAATGTCAATCACACTTTGATAGAAATTTCCAGCTTGTTTACAAATGGATTAGACAGATTGAAAACAGCCACTGTGTTTTTGTCACCTGATCTAACCAAGGTTATAAAAGACTGATAAAAAAATATCAGTTAGTTTTTGCTTGCAGTTTTGTAAGAGTTGACAAAAGGAGTCTGGTTGTAATATTCTAAGCAGTGGCCAACTGCAAAGTTTTTGCTGGCAGTTTTGTAAGAGCTAGCTGCAAAGTTGTCTAAAATATTTTGTGAAGAGTGGGTAACTGTAGCAGAAAATGGCCACAGCAAAGCTAGCAGCAAAGATGGCTAGAATAATTATCAAGAGAACTGCCATAAGGATGTAAGAATGCAAGGAAATGCTGCTATTCAGTTCAATAATGGAGTTTGAATTTACATGGATGAAAAGGGTCAAGATTCTTTGTAATTCATAGCCTTAGAAGTGTTCTGGAAAAACAGCTTTCTGACCTGAAGCTTACAAAATCCAAGTATAAGTGGAACTGACTACAGACAGGAAAAAGCCAACCATACCTGAATTATGTACTTTACCTGATGATGATAATTTCCTGGAATGACCAAAAAATAGCTTGCCCAAGAGAGCAGCTGAATAAAGTAGTTATATGTATGCTACTGTTTATCTATAAATGCAGGGAACCACAGATAAACACACATCACGTGTACATACAGCGAATTATTTTATTTTAATATTCCTTAAAATGACTTATAAAATTATAAATTAATAACTTAAAACAAAATTTGCTTGAGTCAAATGCCTAAAAGAAAGACGATTTGATATATATTTTTGAAGAAATTGTTTTGGTAATTTTTTTAAAAAAATGACATTAAAAGAATATACAAATGCAAGCATAATTTTGTTGGTGCTTGTCTTATAGCTAAAGATGCTGTTGGATGGCGCCGTTTTCATGCTAAAACTATAAAATATGAACATTCACGGGCATTGATTTTAATAATTTTTCTGTGCTTTTTTGTAATGCGAAAATAAAAACAAAACAAAATCGGCTTTTTTAAATATTATTTTTTATTAACGTATACAATTTAAATGATAATAATAAATGTAAAATAAAACCAACAAATTACAATTTGATTCGTGTTTTTTATATCGTATACTTTTTAAATTGTGTTACGGCTTTTTTTTATCAATTTTCTATCGGATATTTTTTTACTTGTGTTACGGCTTTTTTTTTATTAATTTTCTATCGGATATTTTTTTACTTGTGTTACGACTTTTTTTGTTGTTGTTTAACTAAAAAATAATAATTGTAATAAAAGTAAAAGTTGTTATGGTTAGTTTTAGGGTTAGCGTTCTGTTGTTTGTAATGCTAAAATAAAAAAATTCAAAATCGTAAATGTACTCGGACAAAAGAAAGAAACTGAAACTTTTTTAAACAACAACAAACACTTACAAATGTCTTCTTTACTTATTAAACATGTTTATAATATTTGCTTTTTATGAAATTTACAAAAAAAAACCTGTATATTTGGACTTTTCGTACTGGATATTTTTTTCGTACGGCTCTTTTTTACTTCAAAAATATACAAAAGGTAGAATCTTCTTTGTCTCGTGGAATGTTACTAACAGTATGTTACTTGACACATTACCTAATTGCAACTCAATAAAAACATAGATATTTAACATTTTCCCAAATAAAAGTTCAATACAGTACGTTGTAAAAAGTCTTATAATTATTGCTTTAAAAAATCTGAACATTTCAATAGTTTAAAATAAAAAAAATCCAATGAAAACAACATTTCAATACAATTCAAATACAAACTCTCTCATCAAGCTGTAATTATTTTATAAATTGTGCGAATTCAGAAAATGTATTTGCTGCTATGCGACATACATGCTGTACTGTGACGCGACATAGCGGCCTGTATTCTGTAGCACAACAAAAAAGTTGTATTATAGAAAACGCGGGTTCGAACGTGTCGGCCACGGAAACAGCATTTTTATGTGTTTGGGCACAAAAACCACGCCATAGAGCGGCATCTTTAGCTAAACGATGAGTACCATTTTGTTTGAATTAAAATCGTAAAAGCAAATCTTTTAAATTGGTCTAAGAATGCTGATAATTAATCAACAAGTGCCTGTCAAATAAAAGTTGACTTTATTTAGTTTGATAAAAAAAAAAAAAAAAGAACTATAAACAAATTAAATTTTAAATTATATATTTTGTTTATACACATGTATATGTGTGAAATTTATGTGTTTTCCAAATGAATTAATTATGAAAAAATATAATATTATTGTAACAAGTTGAAATAGATAAAAGTCAGGGTGCGTATATACACGCACACTCATATATGTAAAATTTTAATATTTTTTTGATTAAATGTCAATTCATTTTTTTAAATATTAATTGTATATTATAAATCGCGTGTTTGTGCGCATATATACGTAAATCAATGTAACAATTTAAATGTTGAATAGTAATTATTTAAATCTCAATGTGATCATTTGAAATTTTGTATTGTAATCAAAATCAGAAAGCTTATATGTGTGTAATTTTATTTTTATAAGACAGTAAATTCATTTTATTTTTTTTTGTTATTAATAAACTTGTATTTAATTGTTAAAAATGGTTTCCATCATCTCTTGGTCACTACAGTAATAGAGCTTGTGTTCTCTGAGCTAGATTCGTGCACGGGATGAATATATGAATGGGAGTGTATATTTAGTACTTTGGGGCATGCAGAGATGATCAATCATCATCCTGGTTGGCGCAGAAGAGGATACTCTTTAAAGCCCATGCACTATATTTTATTTTTAATTTAGTCTTATTAGAAGTTCAGTTTATAGTTGGCCAGTACAAGTGTCCTGAGCATTGATGATGATCAGCATGTTTTAATGTCCCAGCATTATTATTCAGATTTTCTGCTTATGTATTCTAATGGATTAGCACTTAGGTTGTGCCCCCAAATTAATGTCTAAATAATTGCCCAAGGTGGCAAAGGCTCAATAGTTAGCCTGGTCTACAGAAGACCCATTTTCAATCCAGTCACAAGGTTGACTGTTGATTCATGTTTTTTATTATTCAAATCCAGCCACAAGATGGTCTGTTGATTTTCTTCTGCTGTAGTTGATGTTATTGATCATTCACGATGATGAATGGTTATTTCTCTCGAGTATTTACTTGTAGTTATTTTTTAAATTATAATTCTGGTGGATTTATAGTTGCTCTGCTGGTCTCTCAATGATCTCACACAGATTTTTGGATCTCATGTTCCCTTAAATATACTGATGTATAAATTCTTAAATTATTGATTTTGTATTGTCTTGGGAGTGATGATGATTTTCCATCACTTCAGATTCCTCTTACTCCACCAATTCCCGATACCCCCCCCCCAATCCCATTACAATATATATCATCTTTTTTGTATTTTTATATTGGACTACTTTCTTCGTCTGATATATGTATTGAATATCTTTAGAAAAATTTAATTTTATTTAAATATTCCAAATACATTCAACTATTAGTAATAGCACATCAAACAGGTTAGTATATGCAGAATGTTTCGAGAGGTATTAGTCTCCCCTTTTCTTCAGGTATTGCTGGCCTGTCTAGTGACAGTACTAGCATGGGATTCGAACCTGGGTCCTTAGATTCTTGAGTTTTGAATTTTAAGGTAACACTCTAACCGAGCCATTCTGCCAATGGCAACAGTCTGTAGTAATTTCATATACTTATCTATGGGTTCAAAGGTCATAATGTACCAACTTCATCTGCTAAAAATCTCAGTTTTAAACATATAACAGATACTGAAATTTCTGTTTTTGAAAGAAGATTAAACTTTGCCATAACACCATCTAATATCCCTTTATTAGATATAATGGCAGCCACTGAGGAAGTCACTCAAAAATTGCCTTTAGAAGAAGCAGCAGAATTATGCTGGAGAATTATAAGAACACTTGGCAAGCAACAAAAATTGAAGTCAAACATATCTTATGGTGAGGAAATTAATTAAATCTCTCAAAGTAGATAAATCTATAATTATTCTCCTTGCTGACAAAGGCAATACAACAGTTGTAATGGATACAACTGATTATGACAGCAAAACACAAGAACTCCTCACAACAGGCCAATATAGAAAAGTGGCAAAAAAATCCAATACCAAGTACAGAAACAAAGTTACAAACATTAATCAGAAAGCATTGCAAGTACATCACTGATTCAGAAAAAAGTAAAATATCATATTTTAGGAAAATTCCTCATCTTTATAGTCTACCTAAAATCCATAAGGATCATGTTCCATTAAAATCTATTGTTAGTTTTAGAGATTCACCTTGCCAAAATTTGGCAAGATTTCTTCTCACAGTTTTTTGGCATACAAGACCCAGTCCTTTGTCAGGGATTCTAGACACTTTGTAGAATTAATCAAGAACATAAAAATTGAAAGAATTGACTTACTGGTAAGTTTTGACATCGAAAGTTTATTTATGAATGTACCATGTGAAGAAGCATTGTCTATTGTAAGGAAAAGATTAAATGGTGTTAATAGTTTACAAACCAGAACAGCTCTTCCTGTTGATAGTATAATGGAACTATTAACATTCTGCATAAAAACAAACTACTTTCAGTATAATGAGGAATTCTTCCAACAAAATCAAGGAATGGCTATGGGCTCACCATTGTCTTCCCTGATTAGCAATATTTATATGGAAGAACTTGAAACCTTAGCCATAAAAACTACTCTATATCCACCTAAAGTTTGGCATTGCTATGTGGATAATACATTTGTTATATGGCCACATTGTGAAGCACTGCTACAAACTTTCTGGAAACACATCAACAATATATCCCCTTCAATTAAATTCACAATAGAATCAGAAGAACAAAAATTGGCATTCTTAGATGTTCTTGTGACAAGACTCCCTCACGACTAAACTACAGTTTACCGAAAACCTATACATACAGGAAAATACCTAACCTATACATCCAATCACACCAGAAACACAAAACATGGAATTATACTATCACTATGGAACAGAGCAAAAGAAGTTTGTTCAGAAACCAGTGATTTGGAAAAAGAAAAGATCTATATAAAACAAACTTATGAAAAATGTTTATCCATCAGCTGTTATTAAGAAAACTTTAAATAGTCAAAAAGAACCATCAAGAGAAAAGACAATTATTGGTACTGTAGTGTACCCATACATTCCAAAAATAGAAAAAAAAATTGCAATCAGTGTAACATCAGAACAGCTTTCCAGCACGAATTCTAACATCTACAAAGCCTAAACTTTAAATGATGAAAAGAAAAAACTGCATCTATGAAATACCATGTGAATGTGGAAGAACATATATTGGGGAGACCAGTCGTCCCATTGAAAAGTGCTTGCAAGAACAAACTGTTGATTAGAAGAGAAAAAACAGATGTATCTAAGGTAGTAGAACATACAGAAATATTGGAGAGAGAAGAAAAGATAGAAGAAAATTTAAAGAAACTGCTCACATAATAATGGCAAAAAATCCCATAAGCCAACCCATTGTATGGAAACCACTAATCAACTTTGCTCTTAGGAAAAAGTGGAGAAGTCAGGAGGAACCTCATAGATAAGTATATGAAATGTACTACAGACTGTTGCCTTTGGCAGGATGGCTCAGTTGGTTAGAGCATTACCTTAAAATTCAAAACTCAAGAATCTAAGGACCCAGATTCGAATCTTATGCTAGTACTGTCACTGGTCAGGCCAGCAATACCTGAAGAAGAGGGAAGACTAATACCTCTCGAAACGTGCATATACTAACCTGTTTGATGTGCTATTACTAACAGTTGAATGTATTTGGAATATTTAAATAATGTTAAATTTTTGTAAAGGCATTCAATACATATATTAGATGATGGAAATAGTCCAATATAAAAAATACAACTAGAACACCATCATCACAAACCTTCAGGAAAACTCTTTATATATATATCATCTATCTTGGAACAAATATTGTGAATTATTCACAAATATAAATGGCTTTCTGCCTGCACTATGATAGATATTTTTAACAACTGTTTGCAGATGTGTACCCGCTGAATGACAACCCATGTATAATAAAATAGTTTAAATGAAAAGAAAGCATTTTCCCTCTAATCTTTCCTTGTATATTTGTCCAATATTTTAAATTGCCTATTTTTAAAAAAATATTAATATTGTCCTCAATAGTTATAAAAAAAAATTCTGCTATAATTTAATATTTATAACTAACCTCTTTTCATTAAATTATTTACAAAAAAAAAGTTGTTGTTTTTTTCACACTCTAAATTTTTATTTTAACTAGAACCCTGTGTGGTTTGGCACAGTGATATAATAACAGAATTAATAATTATGGGTCCCTGGATCAATTCTCAGCAGCAAAGGTAAAAAAAAAATAGTTAAATGGAACTTTGATACTCAAATTTAATTAAGCAAAAACTATATATTATATACTTATACTAGAAAAAACTGGAGATGAGATTTTTTGGGAAGTGTTATATTTATTTTCATCTGAATGCATCTCAGATTTTAGACATTCTAATCAATAAAATGGTGGAAGCAAAATATCAACATCTTGCATAAGAATTTGTCTTAATGCATTATATTATTAATCTTGTTTCTAAATAGTAATGACTTGTCTATAGATATCACTATGTATAATTTTCTGTCCAAAAGTCAGATTCAAAAAAACTAAACTTTGAAGTAGAATGTGTATTGTCAAAGTTTATAACAGCACTACAAAAGAATTTTTTTTTAATTAGAGAAAATGTTCAGCAAATAGTCTGAGTTGGCAAGCAAGATGGAGGATGCAGTTTATCTGTTATGATTGTTAAAAAGCATTTTATCCATGTAAACGAGAAAATTGACAACACACCATTGGTGTATTATGTACTGCTGATGCTGCAGTAATAACTCAGATTTCCAGATGAAATTTTTCTAATAGCTATGCCACTTATTCTATTCTCAATGTATATTTATTTCAGATGACAGACACTAAAGTTTTTCCATTTCCATCAAAATTAAACTGAGCATAGATTCCCAGACTTTTTCAGGTCACTGCCCCCTTTGCAAGACAAATTTTGTAATGCCTCCCCTCCCCTAAGTATAACAGTTTCTCAGCATTCAACCTGTTTGATATTTTGATGTAAATAGCAACTAATGATACTGTACCGGATGATGCCTACCCCATAAATCATACATTGCACATGTCAATGTCATTCATCGGAATAAGGCATCAACATAAACTCAATATCAATAACAAAGAAAAAAAAGCAAAATTTAAAGTTATTAAATTTAAGTTTAAATGAGTGAAATCAAGCAAAATCATTATATTTCCTGATTTCTCCCTATCCAAAACTAATCTTTGAAAGGCTGAACCTAGACCTCACCTTTATGTGCCACTTTCTAGAAGAAAAAAATACTTTCAAAAAGGAAATACCACTGCCAACAAAAAAAAAAAAAAAACAAATCACCATGTCAATAAATTTTCAATAATCACATACAGAGATTGTAAAAATAATAATTTTAAACAAAATAAGTTTCTCTTTTCTCAAATAGAACAGTGTGTTAAAAGCAAACAACAACAAACAAATATATATATAATCATAATAAAAATAATAAATTTAACAGTAATAAACCATTATAAACAGTTTTTAAATCTGCAGAAGTCCTTTCGGTTAATTTTTTAAACCTGCCTCAACTGCCATTAAATTAAAAAAACAAAACAAAGTGAAGCAAACGTCATCAATTCAAATCTCATAATTCCATATTTTAATGTTAGCAGCTTGTCTATTTATTAAATACATTTTATTCCTATTTGTAAAAATTGCCTCCTTAATTTTTCTTTTATTATGGTTTCTCTCTTCATGAAGAATTTCCACATTATTTATATTTACCTGCTTAAGCATGTAAAAAGTAAGAATAATGGTGGTTTAATGATTGCTTCAGTTTTCTTTAATCATGAAAAAACATGTAAATATAAATTTAAATTTGATTTTGAAAGTGTTAAAATTCTTCATAAAGAGAGAAACTATAATAAAAGAAAAATTAGGGAGACAATTTTTATAAATAAACAAGCTGCTAACATTAAAATACGGGATTCATGGGATTTGAATTGATGACATTTGCTTACACTTTTTTTTTAATTTAATGGCAATTGAGGCAGGTTTAAGAAATTAATCAAAAGTACTTCTGCAGATTTAAAGACTTTGTAATAGTTTATTACTGTTAAATTTATTATTTTTATTATGATTACAATTTTGTTTTAATTAACGGACATTTTATTTATATTGTATATATATACGCCTTGGCATACACATAAGCATTCCAGAAAATAATTTGGTAGAACTGTTTTAAAGTAGGAAAATCAAATAATAATTTACAGGGAAACAAAAAAAAAATACAATAAAATTTATAGCAACAAGACGTAATGATAATAAATAAAAATATAAAAAAATTATATCATCCGGCTTCCTTCTGGTTTCTTTTCATTAACCATCTCCAGACAAACTTTTAAGTGCACTATAAATCATAACAACAAGGTGGTGAGGGCTTCCTTTCTTAACAAATCGTAGGCATTAAGGTTCATCATCATTAGCTAGCATCTGTGGCTACATGACAGTAGTGTAGGAGTCTTTCTGGCTGGTGCACTAACATTGGAAGTTTACTTTATTAGCTTTTTAATGATGAAATTTAGGTATTTTTATATTTCTCAGCTTTCTCTAGAAGTCCTTTTAATAATTCTGGACAGATTATAATTTGAAACTAGGCTCAGCTCTGCCTTCTTTTATAAAGTTCTCCACTGCTTTACAACTAGAATAATTCTCTTAGTTCAGCAAACCCTTAACCACCCAGCAAACAAAACATAGCAAGGAAAACAATAAACTCAGAAGAGAGACCCCACCATCACCTGCTGAAAACCTTTTATAGCACACCTATAGCAATACAAATTAAGTAACCTTCTTTCACTATTACAGCCATTATCACTATTTTTTTGGATAATTGATCACAACGCAATTGATGTAGCTTTTTACATCTTTTTATTTTTTACTTCTTTCATTTTCCACTCAGACTCTTTTAACTCCTCAAGGAGTTCCATTTTACATATAGTTTCTAATTTTAATACAATGGAAATAGCTTTTTCCATCCTTACGAAAGATTCAACAACAAAAAAAAAGAAATATGAGATATGACAAATTTTTAGATTCTCTCAGCTGATATTGACCTTAAATTAATTTATTTTTTTAAACAAAAAATATAATACACAGGATGACCACTTTTATCTATTAGTAAAATGTAAAATTAGCCATACAATAATAACCTGCATTCCTTTTAACTTGTTAATAGAGGGGGGAAAAACCCAAAAATGTGCAAAACATTTACAATTACTCTATCCCCCTTTTTTTATAAATTCTTAGACATAAACAATTTATAAAATAACCATAAAATCGGCAAAATAACATAAAAATTAACGGTTTGAGAGTGAGTTAAAGCAGATGATGGGTGCATCTGAAGAAAAGGCTAAACCACCTGAACACCCCCCCCCCCAAATGCTTCTGAACTCACTATTGCCCCCTAAAAGTTTTCACTGCCCACTGGGGAGCAGTACTGCCCATTTTGGGAAACTGATCTAGACCAGAGTTTCCCAACCTGTGGTATGTGTACCACTGATGGTACGCGAGTTGCTGGTTGGTGGTACACGAAAAATAATAATGGTGGACATAAAAAAAAAAATTAAATCATATAATTCATAAAAATTATTTTAATTAATAATTTTATACAGTAAAGTTGTTAATATGTACAGTCGATGATCGAAAATCCAGCAATCGATATCATTTTTTTTGGAGTGCACTTTTAAATTTAGTAGTTAGCCATCAGTAACTTTAGATGTTGCCACCACTGTTGTGATGGTGCTGCACTCTCGTTCACTTCACCGCACGGCTTATAAATAACAGGTTATTATTTGTGATTGTATTGTCTTTGTTTATTAAAATTCATTGATCCCCGTATTGATTAACTCCGGTATGTGCCAAAATCTCAAGCAAAAGATGAACAGTTATGTATTGCTGAGTTATACAAATGACAGGTCTGAAAATTTGGTGCAAAACGTTGAAATCGTGCAATCTTCAGTTCTTCAAAGAGGCGTTGAGAAGATATTGTGATGAATATATAAAATATGGATTTTCGTATATTGGAGACGAAAACTGTCCTAAGCCCAAGTGTGTAGTGTGTAAGGTAGTGCTTTCAAATGGATGCATGAAGCCTTCATTTCTTTCGCGACATCTACATACAAAACATACGGATTACAAAAACAAAGATTGTGATTTTTTTAAATGTTTAAAAGAGCAAAATAATATGTCTATATTATCATCTTACATTCTATCTGCTAATAAGGATATCGCCAAATGTGGTTATAGTCATCAAATAGGAGAAAAATTAATTTTACCTTCTATAAAGGATGCTGTTGGCCTTATGATTGACCAAAAATATATTCAAAAAATTAATTATATTCCTCTTTCAAACAATACGGTATCGAGAAGAATTCACTATATGTCCGAGGATATCGAGGAAGCAGTGATAGAGAGAATTAAAAAAAAAGTAAATTTTTTTCAATTCAAGTAGACGAGAACACAGACGTAACAAACAATGCTGTATTGCTTGTTATTGCTAGGTACATTAAAGACAAAGAATTTGAAGAGAATCTTTTACTTTGTCATTTTCTCTCCACATGCACAATGGGTGAAGAAATATTTAAAGCTATTGATAATTATTTTATATTAAAAGATATTAGTTGGTCAAACTGTTGTGGATTCTGTACTGATGATGCCAAGTCAATATCAGGTTTATATATTGGTCTTCACGGCCATATCTTAAATGTAGCTCCTAATGTAATTTGGAGCCACTGCTGCATCCATAGGCAAAATCTAGTAACAAAGCGCCTTCCAGAAGAATTGAAACTTGTAATGATGCGATGAAGATTGTTAATTTTATAAAGAAAAGCTCCACAAACTCAATAATTTTTAAAGTTATGTGCGAAGACTTCTTGAGTCTTCATACTTCTCTACTCTTTCATACAGAAGTGAGATGGCTATCTCATGGTAAGATGCTAACCCGCTTATTCGAACTTAGACAAGAAGCACAGGTTTTTTTTAAGACGATCCTTTTGATCTTTCTTCGAAATTGTATGATTTTAATTGGCTTCAGGCGCTTGCATATTTATCTGATATTTTTTTGCAAATAACTTAAATTTGACACTTCAGAACAATTCTATAACGATATTTAATGTTAATGATAAAATTGAAAGTATGATTAAGAAATTAGATTTTTGGAAACAGTGTATCGAAAACAATCAACCGGAAGTATTCAAAACTCTACATATTTTTTTGTTCGAAAATAAGGTTAGTCTGTCTCAAGATGTACGAGAAAATATAATAGCACATTTAACAGGATTAAAATTGTCTTTCATGGAATATTTTCCAAAATCCGAAAATAAAAACGATAATTGGATTTCAAACCCTTTCTATGAAGAAAATTTAGAAAAAGCTATATCATTATCAATAAAAGATAAAGAAAATTTAATAGAATTATCATGTGTCAGAACTTTACAAGTAGAATTCAAACGACACAGTCTAATTAATTTTTGGTTAAACATTAAAGAATATGAACAACTTTCTGAGAAAGCTCTTAAATTATTATTACCATTTACTAGTATGGAATTAGTAGAAAGAGCTTTTTCTTCATATATTTTTTTAAAAAATAAGTATCGAAACAGATTGAATGCAGCTGTAAACTTAAGGGTATACCTCACATCTTTTGAACCAAATTTCAAAAAATTATATTCTTCGAAACAAGCACAAGGATCTCAGTAAATTTATTTTATAAAAATATTTGATTATGATAAGAAAATATATTAATTGTTTTTTTATAATTTTGTGTTTTTATTAAAACCATTTATTAATAAACGAAATATGACAAAATAGTAGATAAATATGAAACTTTGAACAAACACATTCATATATATATGTTACAGTGGGTTTATAATTTCAGTGAGTTTATAATCCGGCATGACGTTTAGGCATGTTTCAATGTAATTTGTCTCGTGATGTGAATACATGGTCACCCTATAATATTTATAATGCGAATAAAATAACACACTCACAATAACAAATTTCATGAAATACAATCATTTTTACGAAGTGGTACAATTTAGCGTGATGTACTACCAAGTGCTACGCGAGCCAAAAAAGATTGGGAAATGCTGATCTAGACCATTGAGTCAAATGCTAATGACCTAATAATAATACTTCATCATTATTCTTGCTTCTGCTTGCATCTGCAGTCTTCTTTTTTTTAGTTATAATTAAGGCTGTCATAAATTTTAATAAGTTTCTATGTAATAATTTTAATGATATTTATATCTAACTTTTACTAATTTCAAAGTAAATTGTACAGTATTCTAATATAAATATTTTATTAATCATTAATCACATGTAAGTGTAAAATTAATAGTGGAGAGCAAAACTATTTGCATTGTATTATATATATAGTGTTTAATGTTAGCTATTTAAGATCAAAAATTAAAACCTTTATCTTTTATGGTTTAAAAAATAAAATTATTAAAAAGTCTTTTCATTATATGCTTTTTTTTAATAGATATTGAAAAATATTTTGATATTTTAAAAAATTATTTTCACTCAAAATACAATCTTTTTTTTATAAATTTATATATATATAAGTATAAAGACAACATGTTTGTTTTATATATGTTTGACTGAAGATGGCAGATTAAGACATTGAAATATTTTTTTTTGTTTTTGTTTTTGGTTTTTTATTATTTTAAAAAATGTGATATGAAGAAATAGCTATAATAGATATTTATGAAATTACAGCTCATTGCTGTCACTTCTGATTCTCAGATGCCACATAGCATTTCATATATCAGTTTAAAAATATATTTTAAAAACATGTAATTGGATGTATTGTCTTTAGTACTAAGTTTTCTCAGCTTCAGCACTCTTGCTTCAAATCTATTAAGAAAATTGCCAAATATTTTCTAGCAATAATAATGTACAAAACCTACAGTTATTTCATTAAATGCTTACTCATCTTTTAGCTAAAGATGCCCTCTCTATGGCACGGTTTTCGCGCCAAAACACATAAAAATGCTGTTTCCGCGACTGATACGGTCGAACCCGCGTTTTCTATAATACAAGTTTTTTGTTGTGCTACAGAATGCAGGCCGCTATCTCGCGTCGCAGTACAGCATGTATGTCGCATAGCAGCATATACATTTTCTGAATTCGCACAATTTATAAAATAATTACGGCTTGATGAGAGAGTTTGTATTTGAATTGTATTGAAATGTTGTTTTCATTGGATTTTTTTTTTTTAAACTATTGAAATGTTCAGATTTTTTAAAGTAATAATTATAAGACTTTTTACAACGTACTGTATTGAACTTTTATTTGGGAAAATGTTAAATATTTATGTTTTTATTGAGTTGCAATTAGGTAACGTGTCAACGTACTGAAACGATAACTGTCCAAGCCCCTATCGTTTCACCATCAAACCTAATGACACACTCATCTGTGCTAAGTTCGAACCTATTTAAATGTTAATAAATTTAAAATTCGCTCATGTCTGTCTAAACAGTATTATATATTTACGTGCGAACCAACGCTATAATTAGATAGGATTAGGAAAATTATAGCGTACTAAATTTACTTAATATTTCTAAAAATGTTGGTTATATTATTTAAGTTAAGAGTAAATTATTAATTTTGTTGTTTAATATTGTAATTTCGTATGTGGATATATAATCTGTGCTATATAGAAGAAAGACATGATTTTAAAATATGTAAAAGCCGTTACCTAAAAATAATATTAAATGTTTCTTTAAAAATTGTTAAAAGATTTCTTGTTTTAAATATATTTCAGGGAAAAGTTCTCGAAAATATATTTAAAAGCTATATCAAAATATGTTTGTAAATTATTTTAAATAAATATGTAAAAAGGTTTGCGTTTTTAAAAAAATGTTAAAAGGTTGTTTTTAAATAAAGAGTTTCTATTATATGTAAGATTAAAAATAAAAGCTGGTCAAGTAATTAAAAAGATTTCTGGTTGTAAACAAGTGTCATTAACGATCACACCTGGAATTCGTAAAAAGTAAAACTAGTTCAAAATTTACTAATTAAAATCTCCTTAGATAAGATTAAGTTACTTTAAAATCTAAATTGGACATTGTTTGCAATGAAAAATCTTAATTATAATAATAGCTTATGGAATGTTTCTAACATAAGTTATCTAAGATTGTAAAAATCTGGATTATAAATTGAAAAATATTTAATTAAATTTTTGCGTTTAGTGAGTCTTGAGGCGATAGATTCCGATAAGGAAAAGATATAAATACTCTGTATTTTTAACAAGAGGACAGTGGGCATTTTGTTGATGTTACTCCACGGGGAGAACGGGGGTTTCTCTCATCGAAATGCCTGAACCACCATCATGCTGATAGAAGAGACAAGCTTCACAGAATGGGAAAGATGATGCCACTAGCCACCCAGTCAAACTCACCAAACCTACAGCCAAGAACTTGCAGTCCAGATAAATAATACCGGTACCGTTTTATTTTTCAAACTGCAGAGCTCTGTGTAAATATATCTATATAAGTTAGCTAACTCTCTTTTTAAAATAATTATAAAACTAAATGTAATCAAAACTTAAATCCATTTAATATTTTAAATATGTCAATTGCTATCAAAATTTAATGTTGTTGAAGTTTAAATAATCTGACTATTTTTATATTTTCCATTCACTTCAAAGTAAATTATTCAGTTTAAAGTTATATCACTGCGGTTGTGTCTATATTTCTTTGCTTATTTTAAATGCTTATTATATTTTATATGCCAATATTTCAAAACAGTGGGCACTTAATTTCATATTTTTAAGAAGATATTATTTGAAAATCTTCGTGTAATTTGTTTATAGCATCAACTTTCTGCGCTGTTCGAAATCCTATTTTTTTTATTATTTAAATGATTTAATATGTGAAATGTGGCTCTTTTAAAATCAACCATTTAAAAACTTAACTTTATAGTTTTATTAAGAATTAAATTTAGCCTTGACCGTATTTATAAGTATATTTGTCATTTAAGTTTTTAAGTCCATAGAAATATGCTTTCCCTCCTTAAAGTATTTTTTTATCTATAAATAACCTAATAGATCGAAAATGTCAAGGTACAGATGTATTAATATTCCCTTTAGTAGCATAGACATTTATTATCAGGCTACACAAGAGTTGGTCCCAATTTGATAGGGCTAATATGCTATTGTCTTGTATTTCATAGTATGAAATATACTATTCTTTGCTTGGCGGATGTGATATATTATTTTATAAAATTATTCTTGTTTTGCTGCTATACGTAATATACGTATATCAAGATGGAGCCACGGCGTTGCCAGCACATCTTCTCTTATAGGGTAGAACAGTAGCAAAGCCTGAGCCAAGGCCAGGTTAGCACGTAAGTCCCCTGCCATTCCTGAACACAATGTTCCTTTTTCACGCAGCATTGCGATCGGTTACAGGCTACCGGCATTTGTCGCCATTCCTGAACACAATGTTCCTTTTTCACGCAGCATTGCGATCGGTTACAGGCTACCGGCGTTTGTCGCAAGAACCCTGAAGTTATTTCATCCATCCGCAGAGCGACTTTTCCTATTATTGTTTACCTGTGCCATAGCGCATTGGTAAAATCTTATTTTAGCCAACTCTCCCACCTTAACATAACACTTTCAGCATTCTGAAATTTTCTCTCGAAAGCCATGTTCGGTCGATCGTTACTTGAGCTGGTTTATGCGCTCGTGATTAAGTCATATTGTTTTTAGTAAATGAATTCATGATCAAAGTTCAATATAATTATTTATATAACAGCCACAAATGTAATAGGATTTGGCTTAAACTAGATTTATAGACATAACGTAGTGATTGATTATGTATTAATTGTAAAGCAATTCATAAGATTGGCACATGTTAAACCCATCTATGAAAATTTAATGATTATTTATGTAAAGCTATTTTGAATTACCCAATGTTTGCGTACATTCTACGATGAATGCTATTGTAAATAAATGAAATATGGATAGAAGAATTGTAAATAAATGTATAATTAGTTTAATGTATTTCGTTCTCTATCTCGTTATTGATCTAATTCAATCCAATTCTAATTATTGTTTATAGTCTATATATGTGAAAACTATGCATTAAGTTAAATTGAGTGATATATTTTAGACAATTAACCTTTGTTTTAATTATCAGAGTCTTATTGCATCTCCTTGACCTATGTCGGCCGTGTGGAAAGAGGTATACTACGTGTAATTTCAAGGTGGTCATTCGTAGGGTCTTGAGTCTTGGAATCCTGGCTCATGAGCTGAAGTGTGGTCGGACTTGGGATGTCACAGTCCTAGTCTGGTCAGCTTCGGTCTCTTTTGCTTGGATTCTGAATTCTCTTACGCGAATGTACAAACTTGGCTGTTACAGTACTGTTAGTAACATTCCACGAGACAAAGAAGATTCTACTGTCTGTATATTTTTGAAGTAAAAAAGAGCGGAACGAAAAAAATATCCAGTAAGAAAAGTCCAAATATACAGGTTTTTTTGTAAATTTCATAAAAAGCAAATATTATAAACATGTTTAATAAGTAAAGAAGACATTTGTATGTGTTTGTTGTTGTTTAAAAAAGTGTGCGTTTTTTTCTTTTGTCCGAGTACGGTTACGATTTTGAATTTTTTTATTTTAGCATTACAGACAACAGAACACTAACCCTAAATCTAACCGTAACAACTTTTACTTTTATTACGATTATTATTTTTTAGTTAAACAACAACAAAAAAAGTCGTAACACAAGTAAAAAAAATATCCGATAGAAAATTGATAAAAAAAAAGCCGTAACACAAGCAAAAAAATATCCAATAGAAAATTGATAAAAAAAAGCCGTAACACAATTTAAAAAGTATACGATATAAAAACATGAATCAAATTGTAATTTGTTGATTTTATTTTTCATTTATTATTATCATTTAAATTGTATACGTTAATAAAAAATATTTAAAAAAGACGATTTTGTTTTGTTTTTATTTTCACATTACAAAAAAGCACAGAAAAATTATTAAAATCAACGGCCCATGAATGTTCATATTTTATAGTTTTAGTGTGAAAACGGCGCCATCCAACGGCATCTTTAGCTATAAGACAAGCACCCATTTCATAAAATCCATCCACTTTTAAATTTCTTCATTTTTATATACATGTATTTTTATAAACATTGTTTATTGCACATATAGAATTATTCTCAAAGTTCATCATTATATCATAGTCATCTAGTCTCAATCTTTCCTGCTCCATAATGATCCAGTAAATTAAATCGTTAGTTGTTGTTTTTGTGACTTTAATCCCCAAATATCTGATTGAAAATTTTTTTCAACCATCATTTAGTTTCTAATTTCTGCATTAAGTGCTGTACATTTTGCTTGTTTTTCCTTTTAATGATTCTAAGAATAGTATCATAAATATCAACTGTCTCTTATATTATTATTTCAAATAAAATGTTTGTTATAGATTGAATTCCAAACACCTTGAATCTATCACTTAATTATTCACACTGAGTATTCTGTCTCTTTAATAACATATTTTTTAAAATGTCCATGTTTTATAAGCAAATGCTAAAGAATAAAATACATTGATTTTTTTTTTAACATTTAAGTACAAAAGCATATTTTTTAAGTATGAGTATATTCCAACCCATTTTTAATTCTGTTTCTTTTTTCCATATATGAATTTTGCAGTATCAATTCAACATAACTGCTTCAGAACTATTTATGCAAACATGAGTAATCAGTTATTAAAACAGGCAAAACTCTTCATACTGTAGTGACACTCAGTGCAAGCCAGAGTAATGAATGGATGCCAGAAGGCTTGTGCATAAAATCCCTATCTAGTGCCTACTCATCCAATATCCACAGACTAGTTTCTAGATTGCACCTTGCACTGAGTAGCATTACTGATGGTAAGTTTTGCCTGTTTTAATAACAGTTATGAGCAAGCTTAAGAAATGGTGATCATGTGATATTTAGTGATTTAATACCAATCCTGCCTAATAGGATAGTGGTGGCTATGGTTATTAAAGAACCAAAGAAACCAAAATGTATTGGTACTGAACTGAGTTCAGATCTATGTGACTATATAAGCTAATGAGCTTGGATTGCAAATATTGTTTTCAATTTTGTAATCAAATAGAGATAAAAGGTGACTGCTAGAGGGTTGCATTAGCTCCTAAGATCTATGTGCAGTGCTCTCAGATCCAAGGCTTCTCACTGCTAAAAGCCACAAAGTAGAAACAAGTCTGGGGATGATGAGTAGGCACTAGATAGGGATTTTATGCACAAGTCTTCTGGCATCCATTGATTATTCTGGCTTGTACTGAGTGGCACTCCTGTATGGAGAGTTTTGCCTGTTTTAATAACAGTTATGAGCAGGCATAGGAAATTGTGATCATATTATAAGTAATCAGTGTTTCCCAGATGATAATGCTAACTAAATTATCAGCTAATTCCTGGCAACCAAGAAATATGAAATTACCCACTTCCTCAGCTCCAAGTCTACTCATTTTATAGACAAATATTAATTTTACCTGTCAAGCATTGGTGGTATAGAGGTCAGCGACAGCTGCTTTATAAGCAGTTGTCCCAGGTTAGCGGGTTCGCTTCCCGGCTGATGCTATGACACTTGAGAAAAAATATATATAAATTATAACGTTTTCCATATTTCTAGGCCTCTATACGCATTATAAATGTGCGAGTTGATCAAGTTATGCAAAAGAAAAATAAGTGTTCATTTATTTTATTTTAAAAAAAAGGTTTCATTATTATTCTAAAAACATAACTATCTTTCCTGATCAGCTAGGCCTAGAATTATTACCGAGTACAATTGTAAGCTGAATCAGTTTTTTAATTTCTACATGAGGGCGCCAGAGTCATTAGACCCACTGAGTCTGCGTCAAACATATTGTAACTCGTAAAGTGATAATTATACGATCTGGGTTAAAATTCCCGTTAAGTAGAAGATATTCCCCTTTGACTTAATTAAGAAAAATAAATCTATTTAGCAAAGGTAATTTGTATACTAATTTGAATTTTAATAAAACTTAAATATAACATTAATTTTATACACACACAATGAAAGTTAAGCTAATAATAAAGATTTATTCTAGCCCGTCAAACATTTAATATTTATGATTATGACAAAATTATAATATTGGAAAGTATTGTGCATATGAATTTAATAATTTGATTCAAATATTGAAGTAATAACTATTTGGTGTCTTATTTTTCCGTGGTAACAGTTTCATTCACTTCTCAGTTCGCAAATTTCAATCCAAAAAAAATATGGGATAACATTTCATTCAAATCTCTATTCATAAAGCTTTATGTAAACGTTATGGCCATTAACTTACCGGTAAGTTGATATTTAAGTAGGTCATTGATCCTCCGACGTCCAATTCAATCAGTGGGTAGTCTGCAGTAGTTGTTTTTTTAGTTTTACTTCTTCCAAATCTCCGATCAAATTTAGGTAGAGCCAGATGATGATCTAGGTGACTTTTCTCGAGAGAAAGTGTCGGCAAACGATAGAGTTCTACTCACTCATGGCGAGCGATTTCAGTTCGTATCTAAGTGGACACATTTTATTAATATTTTTTTTTGTATAAAAAAAAATATGAGGCACTTTAAATTGCTCAACACTCTCTGGAACAACAAGACAAAAGACACTTTTCAAACCTGTCGGCTCCTTTTATATCCCCAGATTTTTTTTTGAAGTTCTGCACATATTCCTTTTTACCTTTTGTTCTATTTTATAAACTTCTACATTATTTCTCATTTTTTTATTACAAAGTCTCTTTTCTCGTTATGAATTTCTGCCATTTTTAATTACTATCAGAAAGTTGTTTCTGATAGCAATCTTTTACATTTGAAATTTCCTTTCACTATTTGAATCAATTATTCAGTATGCACTTTCCAACATTGAATTTATTTTAGTTAACTTATATTAAAAAAAAGAAAAATTAAACTTTCACTGTACATTTTTCTTAAAACAACATTATATTACAAAAAAAAATTAAAGATCGGGCTCTCTCTTTTTTTATTTAAATGATACACAATATTAAATAGTAATTTATACCATATACATAAATAAATGGTACAATATATTAATTTTACTGATTGTATAATTTCATTTAATTGTCAATTTTTTGCCAGTTTTTAGATATAATTTATTTCAATCCAATTCATAAAAACTTGATTATGAAATTGAAAATAATTTGAATAAATTGTTCATCCTGGTGCACACATCCTTTTCTCACATGCATTGTTGCCAAAAATTTGCATCTTTATTTTTATATGAATATTAATCATAGATATCATGTGCATAGTATTTATTAATCATACAAATATAAATGTGAGTATAAATATATACCAACAAAAGTACAACTATATTGTAATTTATTTATCTTTGTGTCTATGTATATATATATATTTCATAAGAATGTTGTAGACAATTAGTAAATAATACAGCATTAAAATTTAAAAAAAAAAAAACTGCTAAGCTAATTTTGCGATTAGTATGGATGAATGACTACCTGGGAACCCTAAGTGCCATAGGCCTGTTTGTTTTTAAAATAGTCTGCCTAACAATTTTTTGAAATTTTAATGCCCTATTATTTATAAATTGATCACTTATTCTTGTGGAATATAATTTTATATTTCATTACAGTATATATATTTTATGGTATATAAATGTTTTGTTTTTCAACTTGTTTATAATTAAATATTATTTTATAAATTTTTCTATTATTCTTTTTATATCTTGCATTATTTCAATCAAATCAGGAAACAACAGAATCAATTTAGATGGAAATGTTGAAAAAAAAAAATAAAGTAGTCAGTAAAGTTTCTGATGTACTTCTTAATACTGAAATACTAGAATAAATAATATTAACAGAGCAGTGTAAACTACCACCAATAATAATGATCAAATGTTATCATTTGGTCACATTACCCTATTGCTTACTTTATCTGCTTTCAAGAATAGAATAATATGTATATATAAAGTTCAAAAGTGTTTTTAAAGTTTGTTTATTTGTAATCTGATAAATGTTTTAATCACTTTTATTAAATATGTTTATAATTAAAAAAATAATCACTTCATTTTGAACAATAGAGGGGGGAAAAAATGATGTAAGATTAGTAATATGTAATTTTCTGTAGAATATGATGTAAGCATAGCAAATATTATTGTTAATTAATCATTGTATATTTTTTCAAGTAGATATTTTTTTTGTTTAAATTTATGGGAAGGGGGGATCTTTGTAAATGTCTCTCCAGCTTAAAAATTACTCTTTTAATAAGTATATTTAAAATTTAGAGAGTA
This sequence comes from Epiperipatus broadwayi, assembly GCA_028023455.1. NCBI lineage: Eukaryota > Metazoa > Onychophora > Udeonychophora > Euonychophora > Peripatidae > Epiperipatus > Epiperipatus broadwayi. The sequence goes on from JAQFVV010012404.1 coordinate 8,275,500, forward strand.
GTAGTTGCAATTTTTCTTCAGTCAAGCCTTACAAAATATGTTACATGGATAATCTTGACAAATAATTTCATCTGATATCTAATAAATAATCAAATGGTTTGTTGCCCAGGAGTTTGTAATTTTCAAAATGACAAATTCATTCCTTCACCTGATATTCGCATTTTTACATCAGTTTTTTTTTTTTGTTCAATGGAATTAAAACTTCCCATTATTGAATTTTATTTTCGTTGAAATTTCCTCAATATAACGTGCTACTGCATCTGATGTAGGAATGGCAATAATATGAAATAGTTTTAGGACAAGAATGTATATTAATGTGTTCAATATTTAGATATTGTAATTCAAAATAAGGCTGGCAGATGTTACATATAATGATTAGTACTGCAAGGTAGTTCAATATGCAAAAGATTTGAATAAAGAATTTAAGTCAGTATACTTATACAAACGGTGGCAAGGAATGAGATAGAATAGATGCATTAATAAAGAATAGGGAGTTGAAGAGATGTAGAACTAGTATGGAAAGTAAAAAGAGTTTAAATGTATATAGAAGTAAACAGAATATTGGGTGTGAGTTAATTTATGATAATGGCGAGGAAAGTAGTTTACTGTTTAAGGCTCAAACAGGATCTTTAGTAACAAGAGAATATGCATATAAATAGAAAAATGAGTGATTTAGTCTGCAAGTTGTGTAAGGAAAGCATAGAAAATATTAGTCATCTGTTAATTGAATGTAAATGCCTGGAAACAGAAAGGGTACAAATAATGAAGTTTATATTGTGGGCACAGTAGTATGCCTTTTTATTTGGTAATAAAAGTATAATTTTTTATATTAAGAAAAAAAGTCAATATTGGTTTAATATATATCAACATAATCACCTCTTCTTTACACTTAAAATTTTAGCAGGCTTTAAATTCTAGTATTTAAAGTCATTTTGATTGTTCTTTTTCAACAACTTACATAGAAAAATTGGTAATGATTGTGTGTGAATCTGCTCTTCAGATGGAGTTATATATCAATAAAACTAATAGATAAGAAGTAAAATGTACATGTATCTAATGCTAGAAACTAGTTTAGTTACAAAAGAAATAAAATCCACCCGCAGTAAATAAAAACTTGAAAATAATATATTTAGTATCAATCAATACAGAGTGATAGATCTGATTTAATATTTTGTGTAATAAATAAAAACATACTCCATTTATGCCAAAATAAAATCATGACAATAGCTAAATCAATGCAGAATGAACATAAATAATGTGTAATCCATAAGAAAGTAAGTAATTTCAATAAGTATGTTAATATAAGCATTTCCTAAGAAATATAATATGAGAACTAGAGTTTTAATTATTATTTACTTATTGATTGAGAAAATAAGTTTTTACAAGAAATTGGAAAAGTATTGTTTGATATATTTTAACAATTTTATTTAAAAATCATGAAAGAATTTATAAAGTTATAAAAAAATGAGATGAATTCATAAACAACCCTATATTCTAAATATTATTTTTTTAAAAATGTATATAAATTACAAAAACAATTTGAACGTAAAACTAGATAACCATTGTTTATGGAGATGAGGATTGAAACTATATTTCCAACATCAACTTTATTCTCTTTTTTTTTTTTTTTGTACTTTTCTATAGTCAAAATAAATTTTTACCTAATGATAATTTGGTACTGTCTTATTTATTTATATGTATTGGCAAAAGAGGCAGGTTAAGCCTTTTTTCCCTGCCTGCACTCAATGCAATAATAAATTGGTTCAAAGGTAATTAATGATTTAATATTAGAAGTTTGTATGCAAAATATTTTTAAATGCATATTTCCAACATTACTTATAAATTTAACAACAATCAAAGCAAGTTTTTTATTCTAAAAATTGTTTATAGACAACATAGTATCAAGATCAGATAAGTAATCCAGCAATAATTTCTATAGAAAAAGCTATATCTAAGACAAATTAAAAGAAGTTATTTGCTGTAATTAAAGCCAACAGAATGATCTAATATGTTATGTTGTTTTTTTTTTTATATTGTTCTATGTTTTTAGTTTTATTATTGTGTGTGTGTTTTTTTATTTAATACATATTTTTTTCTATAATCATATCCTCAGTAGATCATTCTAAATAAGTATCTGCTTGCAGGAAGAAGCTTTATTGGCCAGGCTTGCTAATTTCAAATTGATGAGAATTTGAGTTGTTTTCTATTTTCATTTTACCTCTAATTAAAAATGACTAAATATTTATTTAATAATAACTAATGTTGAATAGTTTGACAGATTGACTATGAACCAGTTACATGGAACAAATTGCTAATTCTCAAGAAAATGATTTCATTTGCTCTCGATTTTAACTCCAGGTCTCAGACATGATAGACATTGTTGCTATCTCTGCAAAATGAAACATTCTAAATAAATTTAGACTAGCATAATTTATAAGGCTTACATCAGGTTTTAAAATTGTTTGGTCAATTATATAATTTAAATTATAATGAGAGAGAGTTTTTAAATGTACTTGTATTTAAAATCTAATAGGTAAAAAGTGTTCTTTATGTATTGAAAAAAAAATAAATAAATAAAAGATTTATGTCAGAATATATAATAAAATACATATATGTAAATATAATAAAAATTATAATTTTCTAGATAGATCATTAAAAAAAATTTGTTTTTAACTATCGAAATGGCTTTATATACTGAAATTTAACCATTTTGTTAATATTAATATATCCAACACACAGTTCTTCTTTTCAAAATAGTTCATATATATCTAACATAGAAATAAAACAAACTAACTCCTTCTTTTTAAATCTTGATTTTTTTATGACTATAATCATGAAAAAGAAATCCAACGTATATCCACTATTTTTTATAGTCTTTTTCAAGGCACACTAAAATAAAATATATATACAATAAATATCACATATTCCAAAAAAAATTAAATTAACTAAAAATTACAAAATATATTCATAACCAAAAAAAAAATTTATTTTTTTTTACCTTATCTCACTCCCCTTTCCTATTACAATCACAACTTAAACACAACTAATTTCTTTTTAAAAATCTATATATATCATTTAAAAACTTTTAATTAAAACCTATTATTTTCTTTTATCTTTAAAGATAAAAGAAAATAATAGGTTTTAATTAAAAGTTTTTAAATGATCATCATCATCAACCAGTATCAATTCACTGCAGGATGAAGGTCTCTCCGAGTTCAATCCATCTTTTCCTATCTTTAGCTTCTCTTCTCCACATCACCTCTGCACACTTTCTTATTTCATCCATCCATCTCACATGTGGTCTCTTTCTGGGTCTTTTACAATCTCTTGGAATCCAGTTGAAAATTTCAATTGTCTATCTATTATCATCTCTTCTAGCAATATGTCCAGCCCAACTCCACTTGTCTTTTAATTTAAATGATATATATATAGATTTTTAAAAAGAAATTAGTTGTGATTGTAATAGGAAAGGGGAGTGAGATAAGGTAAAAAAAAATTTTTTTTTTGGTTATGAATATATTTTGTAATTTTTAGTTAATTTAATTTTTTTTTTTTTTTGGAATATGTGATATTTATTGTATATATATTTTATTTTAGTGTGCCTTGAAAAAGACTATAAAAAATAGTCGAAACGTTGGATTTCTTTTTCATGATTATAGTCATAAAAAATCAAGTTTTAAAAAGAAAGAGTTAGTTTGTTTTATTTCTATATTATATTTAATATTAAGTGTAAAAATAAAGCAATTTATTTGATAGTGAATAAAATTTTCTTAAAATACCTATCACAAAAATCATAACTGAAATATTTTTACTAGTTTGTCAGTTTTGTATTTTGTATGTTTTTTATTTACTTAAGCTTCTATATTTTCAGATTTACTTCTACCTTACTTTGATTATGTTAATCACTTCAAAGAATCATTCTTCATAAGTTTTTGTAAATACATTATAGCTTCTTTTTTTTTTAATTTAAAAAAGAAAAAGACCACATAATGTAACAAGTTTTTCTACACACATACCACTTTTCTACTTATTCTAATTACATTCTCAATGAAAATGTTTGAAATGCTATCAAAACTTCATGTAATACATTGAACTTAATTTAATCTCACTGTGACTTGTTTAATTAATGAACATTATTTTGAAGTGATAATAAAAGTAGATAGTACATTATTATCAATCAAATGTTTTTTATAAGCATTTTATTATGATGATCTTATCATATACTTATCCTCGACATTACTTTAATAAATCTCTAATTAAAGTACTGTCAAAAATCTATTAGATTTTATAATATTTCATTATGTAGTATTTAATTTTTCCTTTTGGAAAAATATTTTTTTAAGTATATAAATACTATTTTTAGATTTCAAAATGTTATCTCGGCTATATTCTCCTATTAAGCAAACCCAACAGTTTGTAAAATCAGGAGTGGAATGTATTAGTCAACGGCTTAACAGTACCATGGTCAATCCAAAGACAGCTGTATCTGTATTTGAGCGAGAATCAAAATTTGGTGCCCATAATTACCATCCTATTCCAGTTGCTATATGCCAAGGAAAAGGTATGTATATCCAAAAATATTTGTAGATAGTTATGAAAAGATATGTTTGTCTTTCTTTATATATATACAAAAAAATTAACTGATAAAATTATTTTAATATTTCAATCAGAAGACTGCTTTTCATCAGAAAGAAAATATATATATAATAAAATGGTGATGTTCAAAAATAACATATTTAACAAAAAAAAAAACCTTATTGATTAAAAGATTATACAAAGAAAATTTAACCATTCACTGACAAATTTATTTCAATGGGCATTAAAAAAAAACTATTTTGTACTAATCAAACAGTACAAAGGACTGCAAACTTAAATTAAAAAATACAATATATATATATTGTAATGGTCATATTTGTACATTGATTCAACAAAATCCAGAGTTCTGGCAAATTATAACAAGGCTGATTTAGATGAGGGGTTGAGACCTCGAATCAGATTGCACCTCGGCTCCTCCACTAACACTCCATGACTTACTACCCTATGAATGACGTATATGATGCTACACTCGGAATTTCTTAGTTCGCATGTCAGCAGTAGCAAAGAGTGAAGCAAGAGACTCAGGGAATATTAACTAAATTACTAATACTTTAAATAAGCACACACATCTCTATGGCTGCTAGATAATGCATATATTAATAATTAACAAAAATATTAAGAATTTTACCTAAGATTTGGGATGGATTATGAATGATACACAACACGGTTATAATTTAATATATTTTAATTATTAAAGGTAGATTAAATAAACAGGAATGCACTGAACGACACACGCATATGTAATGATGAGCGAATTTGAGAACAAAATCTCATCTGTTGCACTGTATTACAAGAGTTTATTACAATTTTAATAATCTATGGTCTATTCATGCCCTAATTTTACTATGCCTCCCTATTAGGTTTGTGATAGTTAAGTCTGTGCAGGAATGATTATTTATCACCATACTATTTAATAAAAAGGTCATTTAATAATACTTAATGAACTGCAATAGGCTCTCTATGCAGATTATATATGTATAGAACCAGATCATACATTCAGATCAAAGCTGAAATCTTATTACATTATGGAGGGATGAACAGCTTGTAATATGACTTCAGATACTACAGTGTTATATATATTACTAGAGATGTGCATGTCACAAAAGTGTAGTTATTCATGGGATTCAGCACCAAGTACTCGGTTCCCATAGTTCGGTGATCGAAGCAGCTTATAAAACAATCTGGATCATCGTGTTCCAATTCTAAAGAAGAACTGTCCAAATTAAGTAGATGGGGTGTCCATTAAAACCAGAAGCCCATTCATATAAGAAACATACAGCAAGGCGTAAATGCACATATGTGCTTCCTAAAGACACATTCGCCATGCTAAATATAATATTATGTAATAACTTGGGGTACGCAAAATTCTAGTTTCGTTCCGCGAAACTACCATATGCCAGTTCATAATTAGCATTCTTAAAACATGCTAAAAGGGATACTTAAAGTAATCTAATTTATTAATAAATCTGCATAGTTTATAATATAACTCAAAAGAGGGCTAAAGCATATCTGTGACTTAAGGAATATGTATAATATGCTTTATAACTCATTCTTGCATTTATTAACTAATTATGAACTTGCATAGCCAATTCTAACAGCAACAGTAATAATAAGCTAAACATAATAGCTTAACGAGTATATTTAGGTTTTCAGAGCTGAGATTTATGTGTGTGTGCTAAAGAGCAGAATTAATGAATTATGAGAGTCTCTAATCATCTCCTCTTCAAACTTTATTCATAGAATCAATCTCCGTTCTAATCTGGGCATAGCATAAATTATAAAATAAAGATATATAAAACAAATAAGCAAGGCATGACCACAGATTAGCAAGTAACAGAATAATAACTGAATAAGTTATTATTAACAAGCATTTAGAATTTTAGATTTTAATTTAATAAATAGGCAAGTTTATATTATTTTAGCAGAATTTTAAGTTATATTTTACAGATTTAAACCAGTTTTAATTATTAGAACATATTACAGTTTAGAAGTTTGTGCATATTATAGATTAGTAGCTAGCTTAACTTTTAGATAATTTATGAGAATTAATTTTAAAGAGGTCTGCGGGAAAAACTGTTACCGTATCTTCTTTGTTGAGGCTTCTAGGTAGCTGATCACCATCTTTCTCAGCTGGGCTGATCCATTCCTGATATCTTAGCAGTCTATTGGTCTACCATTCTTCCAGCTCCACAGTCCAATGTCTTGAAAGGAGAGCCAGCAAATAGTAGGACCTTAGTCGCCAAACTCCATTTTCCAGTCAGTCATAGACAACTGGCAGCAATTACTATATCAGATTATAAAAGTGAACCCCCCTACACAAAATGTAAGGTTATTTATACATGAGAAATAGGTAACTCAAGTGCCCTGTTTACAACATTCCACAAAGTTTTCATCAATAATTTAAAATCCATAAAAGTGAAACCTTTGGGTCATTTCTTGGCTAAAACAATCACGGTTAACAAGGTCACTCTTTGTTCTTAGTTTTTTAAAAGATATTAAAATTTTAATCCCAAGTGTTATTAATTGCTTACAGAGGGTTTTCTAAGAATGTACATCTTTTTACAAAAACAGCTAACTTTTTTTTAAAAGAGTTTAAGTTTGTAAACATTTTCTTATATATGTGTGTGGGACTACCACAGGAATTGAAATTTATATACAAATGCATTTAAATAAAAACTTTTTAACCAAGAATAATGCAAATTTATATTAATTTAAAAGAGGTGTAATGCTTTTAAATCTATTGCATTACGGCTTCTTTCGCATATATATGTAGGTAGTTCCACACATATAACAATGTTCACAAGTTAAATTATACCATTTTATTAATTTTAACTTTATAACTGCATATACATTATATGCATACGAACATTAATATGACCATTAGATGTGCGCACATATACAAATACACGTACATACAAGTAAATATATGCTATTACATATAAAATAAATTATTAGAAGCTTATATATGTGGACTGGGATGGGTTTGAACTAGGGAAAAAGATACTACTATGGAATATAGTAGGTGAAACAGGATAATGGCTAAATAATACCATTTCAATATGACTGAACAAATAAATGTGTGTAAATACCAAAGATGGCCATACTTTTAGACATTTGGGGTGATTTTTTTGGTGAAAATATATCTGATGACAACTATATTTTTTTCAGGACTTCAAACCAGAAATCAGGAAAATTTTGCACCATCTATCGGCCATTTTTGTTTGCATTTTTGCTATTTTACACTTACTTTATCATTAATTCATAGCTTTATCGGTATTTTAATTAAAAAAAGTTGCTATTGGCAGTATTTTTTACAAAAAAATCAATTTCTGATTGCAGTCTATTGTATATAGTTCCGTCTTTTTTTTCTTATAAAGTCCGCAAAGCACTGATTGTCAACTTCGGCTATTGTTCTCCAGGCGTTTCTAACTGTCAAAGTTGGAAATCAGACCCAAATGTTTTATGCTTTTATAATAGATTTTGAATGTGAATAAATATATTTCTTGTAATTTTTTATATTCATAATTAAGCTTTTATATTAATTTACCTGAATATAAACTTTGATTCAAAAAGTTTTAATTTTTACAAGAAGAATAATCAAGTAAAAGTGAATAGTGCTCGACCATTATTTAAGACAAGTGAATAACATTGGCTGCTATTTGCATATCAATGACATTCAGTGATAGCTAGCAAAATGCAACTATTTTTCATAAATATTTATAGATTTTATGATTACTTTTTACACTATATTGACTAATAATGTGGCTAGATTTAGATTTTTATTTAAAATATTTAATTTTAGATGAAGAAAAGATAACAGAAGTGAATAATCAGCTATTATAATTTCTGAGACAAGAAATCACTGGCATTTCACGTAAAGATTGGTCGAAATATAATTCCTTTGTTTTATTGCAGGCTTTTTTTCATGTGTTTTATTCAGTTATTAACATTATTTTAAATTTTTCATTACATTTAACCAATTTGAATGTAAAATAATTCAATTTTTAGAAGCTAAATTAAACAATTCTGATTATTGTACATTAATATATTTCAGAAAGGAAACTGGCTAGATCCGTATTTAACGAATCAAATCACACAAATTTTTACTCAATCTGGCCGAAAAGAAAATTGATCAGACAAAAGATTAAATTACCTCAGCTCTCTCTAGTATTATAATTTGCCTATGTTGCTTTATAAAATATTTATTAAATTACAATTTTAATTTACCTATAAATAATTATTTTTTAAAGCTGGTCCTGGAATTTAAAAAAAATTCAAGAAAATTATTGTTTTAGAATTATATTAAAGGAAATTAGATGCAACTTTTACAAAAAAAAGAAATTACACGTTTGACTTCCGTAGACCTTGTGGTCAATTGATCGACCGTGGTCGATGTCTTGGACACCCTGGTATAATAGTTTGCTCATATTAATATTTGTATAAAAAACTGAAATACTCATACATATTAATTAAATAGTATAGTTAGTACAAACTAAAATAAATATATATTAATAATATTATTAATTGTAAAGAAAAATTTATATCCATAGTCACATAAAATTTAAAAAATAATAATAATAAAAGGATGCATTAGAAAACTAGATAATTTAAAGGTGCGATAGTGCCTATGTTTAAGTTCATTCCATGTGGGTATAAGGTCTTGAATTTAAAAATAAAAATAACTTGTTTTCTCTCTTGTGGAAGAAAAAACATTCTCTAACATCACTACTCTTAAATCTTTAATTGAATGATCTGATAAATCAAAATGTTTTGATACTGATCTATCTTTATTCTTATGCAAAATGTCAATTCTATAGTTATTCTTACATGTAGACTGTTTACTGACTTATCTACATAATGGTTTAAATATCTATTATGCTCTATTAAATATATTAAATTTACACTTTTACATGTGACATAATTAGGAATATATCATTTAAGTGATCTATATACAACCTTAAGTGGATTGGAAAAAAGTAGATTTTAAATAATCTATAGAACTTAATATGTTGAAATGTTGTTCCAATATACAGTTAATATTAGATAAATCACTATTAAAAGTAAGAACCAATGGTGAAACATTTAACTGTTTCTTGCTCTTCTTAGATAAAAGAAGTTCCTTTCTTTAAAATTCCAGAAGACTTTATTACTGCATTGTTTAGGATACCTCATATTCATCAATCTATCATAGAGAACCTTATTATTTTGTTGAAGAAATATCTCATTCTTAAAAGTTGACTATAGGGAATGTTAACTTTAAATATTTAGGATGGTTACTATAAAAGTGTAGATAGTAACAGTTATCAGTGGGTTCTCTATATGCAGTAGTAATAAGAACCCTGTTGGTGTAAATAATTTCAACATCAAGAAATTGGGCAATTGTTTTCGAAAAATTCATTGTAAAATTTTATATTTTTATTTAAATCATTGGTTGTATTCTCATCCTTGGTGTTCGCCTTAAGATGGCGTTGATGCTAATCAAAAACATATACATATAACGATTCCGGGCCGGACCTAAATGATCGATTTGATCTAAAAAGATCGGATTTCTTAGATTTGTAATAAAATATTCTACTAACTAATACTATTATATGATGTTAGTTTTTTTTTTTTTTGTAAATGTTTATTAATCTTATCTTGTTTTTGAGTTTGTGTGTGTATGTCTTTAAAGTTGTGTTTTTCTAAATTTTTTTTTTTTTTGACTTTACGTGTGTCTTTTTAAAGTTACGGTCTTTTTTGTTTTTTTTGCAAGAGTAAATCAATAATTTTATTCAAAAGCAAGACGTAATAAGTAAAAATTTATTAATCTTATCTTGTTTTTGAGTTTGTGTGTGTATCTTTAAAGTTACGGGGCCTTTTTCGAATTTTTTTTTTTTTTGGACTTTAGGTGTGTCTTTTTAAAGTTATGATATTTTTTTTTGCAAGAGTAAATCAATAATTTGATTTAAAAGCAAGACGTAATAAGTCAATGTTTATTAATCTTAGATTGTTTGTGTGTGAGAGTGTCTTTAAAGTTACGGGGCTTTTTCTCATTTTTTTTTGGACTTTATGTGTGGTTTTTTTTTAAGGTTATGGTATTTTTGGTCAAGAGTAAATCAATCATTTTATTAAAAAAGCAAGACGTAATTCTAAATCTATCAAAAGTAACGTAATTTATATACTACAATTTAGAATTGATACCCGACTACTATTAGTAAGTACCATCATTAAAAGACTCGATTGAAAAATGATACCCGACTAATTTCCGTTTTCTTTTTTTTTGTGGGGGGGGGACAGTAATGAATCAGAAAGTGGGTTGTTTTTTGTTAAGTCTGTCTATATAAAAAGGGTACCGTTATTGAAATACTATATTTAAAAATGATAGCTAATTTGCATTTCTTTTGACAGTAATTAATCAGAAAGTGGGTTTCTTTTTTTTTTTTTTGGTAAATCTTGTGTATATATAAAAACAAACAAACCGTAATTCAAAGACTCCATTGAAAAAAATCAAACCCCGTTGAATTTGCTTTTTTTTTTAAAGACAGTAATTAATCAGGAACTGGGTTGTTTTTGTTAGTGTGTAGATATAAAAACTAATCTTATTTTGAAATAATAAATGTAACAAAACAAAAAAAAAATAATACCCGACTAATTTTATTTTTCAGACAAGTAATTACTAATAATTAGACAGTGGGCTGTTTTTATTTGTGCGTATATATATAGTGAAAGTAACTGGTCACGGACGAATTCTCGCGAAAACGGTACTTTTCGTGTGAGCCTTTAATTTTTTTTTCCTTTCGCACTCTTAAAAGCAATTTTTGAGGGTTACCCCTTCGTAATGGAATCTTCAGAACATTATTACTAAACTTACAACAGTAAAGTAAGTTACAACACATTAAAAAAAATAGATGTCTTATTAAATTTAAAAAAAATACGACCGCTTCAAATACACACACTCTCACCCGAAACTACAGAGAGAATAGATATTCTACTATTACGAGAAAATGATGAACAAAATCGACTACTACGGCAGCCAATCAAGGCATTTCTTTCTCTTTGCTTTTAAGCATAGAAAAAAAGCCATAACCGGCAGCCGTTGGGAACTCTTTCTGTGTTTTATCATAGAAAGAAGTCTTTGTGTTGGCTTATTCGCTGCCTCCTCCATCAAACATAATGTGAGGACTTGTCTGCATTTATAACGTAGAAAAATTTATCTTTGGTTGGGTGAAGGCCGGTGAAACGGTATATTTCTAGGAATTTACCTAGAAGTAGCGACATCTTAAGGCGAACACCAAGGATGAGAAAACAACCAAATCATTTATACAATCTAAAAATCTATGAAGTTCAACTTTATTATGTAGCCATATCTAAGCCAAGTATGTGGTTTCAGCTTAGCATTTTCAAGTATAGAAGATTCTAGTTGTACCATAAAAATGCTTGCATAACTTGATGCCATTTTTGTACCCCCTTTAGTACCTTGCTTCTATAAATAATATATTGAATCAGGTCTGTTTATAAGAAACTGTTTCATTGGGTTTTAATCCCTTTTAACATAATTTTAAATTTTATGTTTTCAAACATTATATGAATGGACCAGCCCTTCAAGCAGAGGGGGAAATACCATTGATAGCAGAGCTATCAGTGATACTCACGATCAGACCGAGCTATGAAAAGCATAACACGATCACATTTCCAGACCGTGGCCCACCTCGACTGCTAGATTCAAACCCCTAACACCAAAGCATTTTATTTGTTTAGAGGTAAACCTCAGGCGCCAGCTAATTATGTGAAGTAACTATCATGCCTGGACAGTAGGCCTATACTCCAGCGCTTGAAATATCCCATGACTAGTTCACTGTCTCAGGGTCCAGCATATTTACTTAACACATAAAGTAACTTTACATTAATTTACTGGTGAGGCAGTGACAAGAAAGAGAAAATAGCAATCAAGGCAAACATTAATATTTAATTAAACACACACATATCTAATATAACACAATAACATTGAAATTTATATATAAAATTATATAAGTAATTACTCAGGCTAAATTATGATAGTCCCTCGTTAATTTTAAAGTACATTCATTTAACATAAAGTGTCTATAGACAGTGATCAAAATATATATTTAAGTAATTTAAAGTATCTTTACCTAGGTTTTCATTGTGTGTATTTTCCAATTGGTTGGCTTTCTGTTTCTCCATCGATGGCTTCACGACTGTTTTCCATTCTGTGACTCAGTAATGGCATCAGTTTCCAGCATTTGTTCCAAGCAGAATAGTTGACTTGTGGAAGTTTTTTGGAGCCTGAAGCCCAGTTTAATACATCTGAACATCTAGCATGCATATTGCTAGTTTTGCATCTTGTGCAATAAGATTCTCTGTAGCAGTAATTGATTGACTTATTACTTCCTGCATTTACAGTTCCGAATATCTGGATCGCTGGTTGTTTGGATTATGCATTTTGTACGAACTGAATAATAATAATCCGATCAGATGAATGATCTAGCAAATTGCAGCCCCGACTGAAAAACAATATAGAGATCAACTTTATATACTTTTTTTTTTTCTATTATTTTAATTTCTTATAGTTGTTTTTTAATTTAGATCTTAACTTGAAATATCTTTTAATTAATTTTCCATTTCTAGTTATCTTAATCCCTTGCTCAGATTCATCTAAACATTCTGGATAAAATAGTTTACAGTTGTTTTTTTTTAATTAGTACGAGTATTGATTTTGATTCTATTATTAATCAAAATCTTATAAACTAATTATGCACTTTTTTTTTCAAAGTTTTCTTTTACAAACATTTTACAGACTAATTTTATTCTAAATTTTACATATTTATTTAGCTTTTATTTTGAGAAAGAGAAAAGTTTTAACTATTCTTTAATTCTATTAAACACTTCTCTCCCCTCCCACTAACAAGGTTTATTCTATGAGAAAACTAACTGACACAGTATTTTTTAAAAAAACCTTTAAGTCACTTATAATTTAATAATTTTTTTCTTAAAAAAATTATGAAACGTGTAATGCTGAATAGCAAGTACAATATAGAATGGAAAATTATTTTTTAAAATTAAATATATTAATTCATTCATAGTTTTAATAAGATGATGATCACACTTTCTATCTTGTAGAGCATATTTAATAGCCCCAACCCCATCATCGTGAGCTATATTAGTGTACAGTGATGCAATATCTAAAGTAACTAAAAAATAATCATCTGGTAATTCAGACTTAATGTTTTCTAAAATTGAAAAGAAATGTGTAGTATCTTTAATGTAAAAACTAAATAATGGTGGAATAAGGTTAATAAAATTGTCAACATATGCTGAAATATTTTCTGTAGGATAAGTAATGTTCACTACAATAGATCTACCAGGGCAACCTGGTATATGAATTTTTGGCAGATGAATTCTGGTTGGTATTAAAAAATTATACACATTTTTATCTATTAGAACCCTTGTATTCATATCTTTTAGGTTTAAAAGTATATCCTTGAATAATGTATTTATAGTAGTTAATGTAATAGGCTCATAGAAATTTTTATCATTTAAAAGTTATAGAGTTTTCTTAACATTTTCATCTTTGTTCATAATCACTATTGATCCTCATTTGTCAGATAGTTTTGTGTAATACATTAACAATGTATGTATCTAATAAAACATTTCTTTGATGTGCCAGTGTCCAATCAGATTGTAATTTACATTCCTTGTTTCCAAAAAATTCTCTTAATCTGAGTTTTCTTGAAAAATTATCTAAATCTTAATGAATTTTAAATTCTTTTTTTTTTTTTTTTTGATAATATGATTGGACTCTAGGGCATAAAAATAAACCTTTGTTTAAGAGTGAACATTCTGCCACACTAAGGTTTATGTTAATTAGATTAATAATGTAAAATATTTTAACCAAGAAGATGGTGGTTTTTTTTTTGTCAAATATGTTATTTTTGAACACTGCCGTTTTACTATATATTTTTTCTTTCTGATGAAAAACAGTCTTCTGGTTGAAATATTAAAGTTTTTTTTTTTTTTTTTGTATTGCATTATTTTTTTTTATATATTTCCTTTAGTTAATTTTTATATTTGTATATATAATATTTAAATACATGTATATTGTCTATGCTAAACTTAATGTAATTATAAGGGATTTGAACTCGGACTTTCAAACTCCCCACAGCTATCCACTCCATCTTATACAATTGATACACATGATCACATACACATAAAAAAGATAATTTATCTCCAATGTACGTATTTCATGCTGAACCAGTATTCATCAGTTCGTCCAGATTACCATCTTCCACATGTATATACATATTAAAATAGCAAATCCTCAAACTTTAATGGATAAGCTTCAATCTTTTCCACTCTTCAGCCATCCTGGAATTTTCAATGATATGGATGGACAAAGAGTTGAAGAGTGGAGAAGATTGAAGTTTGTCCATTAAAGTTTGAGGATTTGCTATATTAATATAAATTGAGCAGTGATTGTATATATGTGTGGGAGATGGTGATCTGGACCAACTGGTGAGTGCTGGTTCAGCACGAAATACATATATTGGAGATCATTTCTTTTTTACATTTATGTGGTCATGTGTGCCATTTGTATAAGATGGATTGGATAGCTGTGAGGAGTTTTAATGTCCGAGTTCAAGTCCTTTATATATATAATAAAACTAATAAATATAAGGTAATTAACTATTATATATACAGTCCTTCAATCTGCAAAAGTATTTTTGGTTAATACCTTAACTCTCCTCAACTGCTGTTAAATTCAAAAAACAAATGGAAGCAAACGTCATCAAGTCAAATCCATGAATCCTAAATTTTAATATTAGTAGCCTGTCTATTAATTATATTCATTTTATTTCTATTTATTATAATTGCTTCTTTAATTTTTCTTTTATTATGGTTTCTCTCTTCATGAAGAATCTTAACACTTTCAATATCAAACTTAAATTGATATTTACTTGTCCTTTCATAATCCAAGAAAACTGAAGCAATCATTAAATCATTATTGTTTTTTACTTTTCACATACTTGTATGACAATTCATATTCCCTTAATCTTTTTTTAATACTGAACTTTGATTCACCTATATATGATAACATATGTTCACAAAAAATATGATATACAACATTAGGTAATAGTATGTATACTGAACCTCACTGTTTGATGGCACTGCTTTTTGCCCAATTCCACTTTCTATACATAAAACTCATATGGTTTGTTTTTTTTTTTTTGTTTTTAATAAACAAACACTTTGTTTTTAGATGGTAGAGGAGAGTTCGTTTGCTTTTAAATTATCACCTTTTTTTTTGGATTTTGAGCTTCTTTTTTAAAGTCTTAAACAATTCAGTTTTAATTAATAAACCAATAGTTGGTTTTTAGAGGGTGGAGGGGGGTTGGGTTGTGGGTTGGTTTGAATTTTAACTCTTGTCTTTTAGTATCTTTTGCCGATGTACTGGAAACTTTGCATCTTAATTTTAAATTGTGTTCGAATATAGAATACATATAAAGAGATAGATTAACAAAATATACAAATTATTGGAGGGGGGTTGGTTTGCTTTTAAATCATCGACTTTTTTCCTTATCAACTTTTTATTGATTTTGAGCTTTTTTTTTTTTTTTTGGAAAGCCTTATTAATCAATTCATTTTTAATAAACCAACAGTTGGTTTTTAGAAGATGGAGGGGAGTTGGTTTGATTTTTAATTATCGTCTTTTATTTTCTTATTATGAGGTGTTTTTTTTTTTAAAAATATTTATGCTACCGAAACCTTTATATGATAGCGAAAAATTCTTCCTTTATTTTTTGCCTTTTTCAAAAAGCCTTAAACAATTCATTTTTTAAAAAAAAAAAACATTTTTTTTAGGTGGGCAGGGAGTTACAGTTTGTTTGGCTCCAATAGATGAGTCTCAAAGCTGTAAGTAATGGGATTTTGGAGCCATCCAACCAACTTTCCTTACGCAGACCCCAGGTATGCTTGCAGCAGTGGCAACGGAATTCCCCAGATCCTGTAGTTGACTAAAACTATACTCCTCCCGCAAACGCATAGCTTTGCATCTGGAGGATGTTCTCTTTCTGAAAAAACACAACTTCTGTGGCCAGCAATTCACTCCCCTTTAACCAATTTTGAATGCTTGCTGTCGACATTTTACTGTTCTCGCACAGATTCACGCATAAACATGCATTTGCACGTGAACTCAGCAGAACTCTGCTGAAAACCCTAACCTTTTCAGATTATGTGCAGTTGAAAATCATAGGGAAGCATGCATGATGGCCTGACATACCTTAATATGTAATACCAAATCCACTACGCTTTCTCAAAATTTTTCCGCAATGAATTTTTTGATAGTTTCGCATCCTTCAAATATGGCTGCCATCAAATCAGACCTTAGCAAGAGTTGAATTGCACTCACTTGAGGAATACTGTCACAAGTCAATGGGTATAGTATTTTGTTACATAATCATATGATACATTGCCCTCTAGACAGCCTGTTATGGCTTTAAACAACACTGTTGTAGTGTTAGCCATAAGTTAGGCCACTAAAATGGTATATTGATGTGCGTTGTGTGAAAAACAACGCGATCAAAGCGGTCGGGTTCAGTATACATATTATTACCCAACATTACTTTTCTGCTTGACAGGTATGACATTTTTAGAATTATTCATTAACTTATTAACATTTGTAATAGAAAATGGAATGGATATCTATTTTTTACTATCAATCTTCAATTCCTTTAAAACATTATAACTTTTTAAATTGTCGTAAAGTATCATTAATCTTTTCAATCTTATAAACAACTTCAAGCAATTTCTTGGCAAGTATCGTAATATTTTTTAATTTATCACATTGGTAACAATATAATTTTTCATTACAAACAAAAGAGAATTTAAAACTTGCCATCTTGTGCACAATTGGTAGTCCTGATTTACAATTTATATATATATCTTCTTTTTGGCAATGATTTGATTATTAATTTATAACTTAACATACTATTATCTCTTGTAATATTTAAATCCAAATACTTAATACTTTTGTTTTGTTCTTTTTCAAGCTGTGCAAATTATTTAACTCCTCTACCAGCATATTTATAGTATTGGTATTTCTGCAAACAAAACATCATCCACATATCTTTTTGTAAATAACACATATTTAAAATACTACTCTCATATGTAGACAAAAAAAAATTGCAAACTTGTGCAGCTGCAGACAGACTCATACGTTAACTTTTAGACATTTTATAATATCCACCTTCAAAAGAAGCAACACTGTTATTATCAAAAAATCAATATTAAATATTATCACATATTTACAAACACCTTTTTAATGCATGTTCAATTGTTTTTATCACATCCACTCTATCAATAGACCCATACATTTCTGTGACATCTAATGAAGCAATAACATTAATCACTATATTTTTAATTCTATCTACAAAGTCAAAAGATGAAGCAATATTTTTCCAAAATCCTAAAAACTCTTGCAGCTTATCAATATATTTAGAAGTTTGAAATATAAATGAACCACCAAAATCAACTATAATTTGCAAAAGATTATCTTCTTTATGTAACTTTATATTTGCAAAAATGCAAGGACATATATAAAACCATTACAGTCTATTAAAAATTTAGAATAGCATAAATTGTATTACACTTTTATAATCAATTATTTTTAAAAGTTTTGTGATGAAAAATGCATTATTAATTATAATTTAAACCACAAAAAAAAACATTCCTTATATAGTTTGACACAATGATAAAGTGATGGACTTGAAAGCTAATTCCGGATCAAAACTCAATCCATCATTTCTATTTCATAAATATATAGCCTCATGAGGAAGAAATCATTCAATTATTAAAAAAATAAATACAAGTTATATTATTTTGTGTATAAATATGCCCCTTCACACGCACACATACCTTGTATATGAGTTCAATTCATGAAATATCATTTTAACTATATTTATAAAGAACATAAGAGATGATTGTTATTGATTTTATTAAATAGTAGCCTTTGAAAACTAATTGTTTTACTCTTGCGTGAGAACTTTGTTTGTTTTGCTTCATGAGAACTTTGTTTGGGAAATCTAGGTCAAGTTGTATTCACAAATATAGGGTGAAATAATTGAGTTGTATTCACAAGTATAGGGTGAAATAATTGGGCAACTGTATACTATGTTAGGAATAGCACTTGATCATTATCAGTAGTAATTTGCCATTCCTTTTCTCCTTAATATCATTACTCATTCATCTCAATATTTAGAATAGCATAATAAACTTTATAAAATGATTATTGGAAATTATTTTCAATAATTAAAATATTAAGATTTAAAATAAAATGCTGGTGAGATTTCAGAAAAAATTTAAATAATATAAATCATTTTTAATTGGTATTTTAAATTACTTTTGTAATAAAGCATTTTTATAGCTAAATGTATACATAATTATTATCATTAGTAACCACTCTATTGAAAATATAAAACAATCTTTAAATATCCAACTGCAGGACAGAAACCTCTTCAACATTCTTCTTAGAAGAACCTTGTAGGAGAATATATCATTCAATAGGCTTACCACTTGTTAATTGATGAAAGTTTCACTGTAAAACAAAAGCCTTTCCCAGTTCCTAGAGGAATGAAAAGATAGTATTCTCCAGATTTATCAACTACAGTTTAGTGAGGATTAATTGACTAATATTGAATAACTGTTTTAATTATAGATTGATTACCAATTGGAAATGGAAAATTTTCCATATTTTTTTCAAGAATTCAGTCCCCAGTTCGTAGGCACATCAGATAAATGTATTAACCATAAAGCCTTCCTATATTATTATATATATATAGTTATAATTATATTCTAAGATTGTTCTAAAGTTGTATTATAGGATAACTCTTTTTTTTTTCTCTCATCTATATTTAAATTTTCATTCCATCCACCTATTGAATCATATGATTAAAAATATCTGAAAGAAGCAGTTTAAAGTATATCTAAGATATTACACGTGTAAAAAAGATGGTAAGTTAGATTAAGAATATCATATATTTAATAAAATTAAAAGATAATATCTAGTCTAATAAGTAATTAGAAATAATCATTAACAACTAAACTATGTCAAATATATAAATGCAGGAAATTTGACACTTGTAAATCAAATTCTAATAATAAATATATTTTTTCCCATTTTTTATGTTTAAAATTAAAAAAGGAATGAGAATTATTAATATTGTTTAAAAATAGTAATTTATTTTATGAGTTTTGATTTATTTATTTATTTATTCTGGTAATATTGCTTTTTTTGCTTTTTATATAATCCTATTGTCAAAATATCCATAAAACATTAGATTCACAAAATTACTAAGTTTTATAAGTAACTGAAAGCAATAATTGCAATTTGAATATCTACAAAAAAAGTTGCCTGTTGATAAGTAGAAGAAATCAAATCAAAATAATGTAGTGAGAGAGAACGGTAAAAAATAAGATATTCAATTATTAGTCCGGATACCAAGATTGATTACGGATAAAAAATTCACCAGAGAAATAAATTTAAAATTCCTGATTAAAAATATCTATAATTATAATTTATCTAATTACAGATGTAATTATAACCTATTCTACTGGCCTATTAAAATATATATATATGAACGCGTGTGTATAGTATACACATATTAATCTTTAAAATAATTTTTAAAACAAAAATCGTGATGTATTAAAAAAAAAAAATTTAATAATAAAAATTTCCTTATTAATAGTTAACTAAAAATCAGATTTCACGTTTGATGATTTTCCCTTTTAATTAATAATCGTAACCCAATTTAATTATTATTTCGGTTAGGAATCCTTATGTTCCTTTTTTATATATACTCAGTCAATCATCTGCAATCCCATTGGCACTCTTTCAAACTGGCCTTTTTCCAGATATCTTTTTAATTCATTCAAAGAATCCATCTCTATTTTGTTGAGATTTTTTTTTTTTGCCTGAAGTCTTTTTTAAAATACCTTATTGCCGCAATCTTTAAGTGAAAAAATAAATCCTTTATTGTTTTAAATAATCTGCTTTTACAGATAAAGACTGCCTTTCTCTATTTATTAGGTTATATTTCTCAATCTGGCACGTGAGTATGATATCACACATATTTTGTATTCCGCGAATAAAAAATTCCCCTCTGCTACCCCCATTATTAAAATGTTAAGAATTATGTTTGACTAAAAATATGTTTCAAAAAAATTAAATAGCTCCGGAGATTTTATTTTTTGATAGCCGTTACTGTAATTCATAATGTGAAAAGCTAAATGAAAAACATAATAAAACAAATGAAATTTATCATATATCAATAAAATCTTTTACTTGTGACATTTTGTTAAAGAAATGATTTACATATTTTAGACGTACAGTATTATGAATATTGTTCTACAATATCTTAAATATATAAATTTGGAAAAAAAAAAACTTAAATTAACTACAGAAATTGACTTTTTTAACATCCTGCATTACTGTGATAATATAAAAGCCACCGAAGCGTGGATATTCTGATTACACTTTATTAAAGTCTCATCCTCTCAGCTGATTGAATTATTTTCTAATTTGATTTAACTCGCAGTTATTAAATAATGACTTTATTTATTACATTTTTATGAATTTGTTACTGATAACAGCAAATTCATCAGCAGTTGCTTAGCAACATCTATTACAGAGAATATTTAACTGCAGGTATAATGCTTTTTTTTTTTTGTTATACAGTATTGTTATTTCATGCTTTTTAGGAACGTTTTATTACTGATCTATAAACATCACTACTTTTTTCTGATTGGTCAATTCATGTCTATTGATTAGTTATCTGAATGATATGAATTTTATATTAAAGCTGTTAAATTTATTTTAAATACAAAGTCAATATTTTTTTCAAAGCAAGTTTTTTAATTTTTTTGACGTCAGTCAATTTAAATTTTTAAAAAAAAAAAAAAAATTCAATTACAATTATCCAATAAAATTATTCAGTTTTTTATTTTTTATTATTATTAAATCACTATAATGACCTCATTAATAGTAGTTTGTAATAAAGCTGACTTGTCTTTAGTATCTTCACTAAAGGGAGGGGGGGGGGGGGAGGTCCATATAATAACTGAATTCGGAAAAAAAAATATCTTCAAAAGTAAAAATGTAATTGGCAGAACCTATTTCAAAGATAGCGTTCAAAAAACAATTTTAAAAACAGAATCCTGCTCATCAATATGAATAAAAATAAAAGCCAAGTAAAATAAATTAATCATGAAATTGTATAACAAGGAAATGTAATTTTACATGTATGGGATGAGGGGAACATTGAAATATGTCTAAATTAAGTCAGTCATTTACCGTGGATTAATATAGTCATATACATGAAATGTAAATAATTATTCACTAATGCATTCATAATTTTACATTGGATTCAGTCTAGATTGGGTAAGCTTTGGAAATTTTTTCAAATTAGAAGCTGTTTTGGATTTATTTATTTTTAGATACGAGTCCATAATTTGTACTAATTAATTGTCAAGTATGTAATTAACCTACTCATTCGGTATATTGGATGCTTACTATAGTAAATAGAGGACTTTGTTCTTAGGATTTTCAGTCTATATTCATTTTCTACTTCATGATCTGGCCCATTTGATAAGTGCTGGTCCAGCACGAAATACGAATATTAGGGATCATTTATTATTTTCACATGTGGTCTTGTGTATCAGATGGAGTGGGAATATAGACTGAAAATCCTAAGTTCAAATCCCTCTATTTAATTAACGAGTATGTAATTATTATTAGAGAAGTCCCAGTTTGATAGCGGCTTGGTCAAATGAGTATTGAGATGATGATTGTAAAACAAAAAATAATTGCAAAATAATGCAGCCTTTATCACTTACAAGAGATATAACCATATGGCTTGGTCAAATGAGTATTGAGATGATGATTGTAAAACAAAAAATAATTGCAAAATAACGCAGCCTTTATCACTTACAAGAGATATAACCATATGAGGACAGAGTCCACAGTTTATACATGTAAACAGTAATATGCTGTTATTGGTTGTTAAAATAATTTTAGTTCATAGTAGTAATTCCTAAGTTATTAATGCTTAAAATATATCAATTAAATTTAAATGTAAAAATCAGTATATCATAATTAACAGAATTATATAAGATAGTATATGCAGTATTAATTTTAATTGAATAGCAGTGACATAGAAAACGTTTTTTAGTGTAATTGAGAATTGATAGTAATTTCAAATTTAATGAAAAAAATAAATCAATTGATATAAATATGTCCATAATTTTTGAGAGAAAAGAGAGAAAATGTAATTTAGGATATGAACTTTAAGAGAAAAAAAATGAGTCTATGAAATTTTAGTCTACTGGCTATATGAGATAAGAAAAATTGATTGTGAAAATAACATTTTATGTAATTAAAGAATTTATCAGTGATTTTCCGGAAACAGTATATATGAAATTCATCTATGTTGATGATATTGCTTTGACTTCACAAAAGAATTTTTTTCCTGTAATAACACAGTCTCTCAACAGGGATATGAAAAGTTTGGAAATATTTTTCAAAAACTGTGAACTTATTCTTAATCCAATGAAGAGAGAATGTTCAATTTTTCATCTAAACAATAAACAAATATCTAGTAGAATATAATCTTTTGAACAATAAACGGAACACTATTTTATTCCATTCAGTTTAGGAGTAATCTTGGATTGTAGTTTAACTTACTTTGCTCATTTATCTAAAGTTAGATCAAAATTAATTTCTAACAATAACCTCTGAAAGCTGTCTAACACTATTTGGTGTTTTGATTCAAGTACTTTTTTGGACAACTTTCTAAACCCTCATATTCTTTTGATGAATATTGTGCTTTTATTTAAAGAAAAAGTTCCCACACAATTCCTATTCTAGCACACTTAAGTCCTATTCATTTGTAGTGGCAAGTCCTATTCATTTGTAGTGGCTTCCTATTTGCTAGATATCAGAAAAGTTGCCTCACAGTAAATATGCATAAGTTAAGTAAATTGGATGTCCAATAATTCAGGATTGTCTCAAATCAAGATCCGTTTTTTGAATGTTCTATCAAGAATCTACAATCAAAGAATTATGGAATAAAAAATTGAATTTTTATGAGATTCCAAACAAGTTTTTTTTTTTTTCCAATTGGATTTAATCTTCTTAAGTAGAACTGAAGTGTCATCAACAAATTCAGGATGATTCATGAACGTAACATTCATTTACTACATAAATGGAATTTAACAGCTACTGATCTATGTAAATATGAGCAAAAACAAACCATGACCACATAGTTAATGACTGTGGCTACAGTGACAGAATTAAAGGATTTAATAAAGGTGCTAATGAATTTATCTTCTGACTGGATTAATTACAGGTTTCTTTGTGATGAATCCATATGTTAAATAAATTAGAAAATGATATCACATTATATAATAATGAGTTATTAAATATGTTTAATGCAATGACAGAATGGTGAAACAAAAATAAATGTTCCTGAAAGAGTTCTCAGTTGAAGAAAGTTTAAAAAATATTGATCATTTGAAAAGAACTTTGTGTTTAATACATATCACTTAAATACTCAAACATCACTTGATCTTCTGAACAATTGACTATATATTCATAGATATATAATTTTTTTTACTAGTTTAACAAATAATTAATACTATTTATATAAACCTAAGCAATTATTTCACCAATTCCCAGAAATACCAAAGCGATCTATTTATTTTTACTATATAAGAATGCTGATGTTTTAAAATTAATATCAAAATTAATTAGGAATCAATAACTATGATTTTTATTGGATAAACATCTGCATACAATTTTTTACTAAATTACCCTTGTGGTCTTTTTAAAAAACTGAACTCCTACTTTTTTAAATTTCTAAATGTTTTAATTTGAAAAAAAAAAAAAACTAATTTTTAAAGTTAGACTGAAATTTATAATTATGTAATTTTGGTAATTGAAATAATTATAATTTCTATTTTTCATTATAATAATAAAATCAATCTTGCATCTTTCATTAATTTTTTTAGAAATTTTAAAATATATAATATAATAGTAAATTAAAACAAAATTGTAATCATAATAAAAATAATAAATTTAAGGTAATAAACTATTATAAACAGTCTTTAAATATGCAGAAGTACTTTTGGTTAATTTCTTAAACCTGCCTCAACTGCCATTAAATTAAAAAAAAAAATTGCCTTCTTAATTTTTATAAATAGGAATAAAATGCATTTAATAAATAGACAAGCTGCTAACATTAAAATACAAGATTCATGGGATTTGAATTGATCTCATTTGCTTCCCTTTGTTTTGGTTTTTTTCTTTAATTTAATGGCAGTTGAGACAGGTTTAAGAAATTAACCAAAAGTCCTTCTGCAGATTTAAAGACTGTTTATAATTGTTAAATTTATTATTTTTATTATGATTAAAATTTTAAAATATGTATACTCTACATATTTGCTTATATATAATTATTATGTCCACATATGATTACAGTGATGTAGTTGGCCTACTTTAAAATATACTCTTATGGAAAATCATGAACTGAATGAGAAAGCATTGTAATTAATGTAACAAATGCTGTGAGAGTAGGAGAGAAATATATATAGATATTAACTGAATATTTTAATGGAACATAACAGATTTTTAATTCCTTTGCTCTTATTGTTTTTCTGGAGTTGACAATTTATTCCCAGAATCACACAATCATTTTGTTTTGCAGAAATTTATTTTATATACTTTCTTTACCACATATGTTTCAATCTATTCTCTAGCATACAATGATCTTCTTGAATTATTTGCTTACATACTTGGGATTCTTTTCTTTAGGCCTTACAATTTACATTAATAAAATAGATTCTTAATATATTTACTGAAGTGGATACTTCATTTTAATAATAACCAGTTGCCAAGTCAGAGGAAAGAGTAAGGGAGAATATACTATTAATCAGAAAGGAGTGAGATCAATTTTTTTTTTTATTTTTTTTTTTTGTCATATAAGTAGACTTTTAACTAAACTTAATGATAATTTAAAGCTCAAATGATAATATGTACACATCTAAATATACAACTCCCTTAAGTTTTTTTTTTTTGTGTGTGTGTGTAAACATTAAATTTTAAAGATTAGTTTAAAAAGTGGAAAAATTTAAGTTCAGTTCTGAATTTTAAATAAATTCTAAATAGGATTAAATCTGCTTTTTTTTTTTTCTTGAACAAGTTTAATTAAGGTTCATTAGCAAAGATTCAACATCAAAGTCTTAAGTAATTATTGTAAAGCATATTTTTTGAAAAACAATGTAATTAGTTGATTAATTTAAGACCATTTGTTATGTGTTTTTGGTAAATAACCCAGACTTGTTTATCAAATATCATACAAGATGAATAAAATAGGATAATTATCATGGAGTTATATAATGACCAAAAATGACTTGTGTTTTTCATTCATCTTCTATAAGCTCTAAGAGGTAATCAGACATTTTCCCTTGATTTCTCTCTACCATAGTGATAGCTTGGAAAAAAATCATTATAAAGCACTAACAAAATTTCATTCAGTACTAAGTAAAATATCTGATAAATGGAAAAGAGGCCAATTTCAATTCATCAAGTGCCTGTTATTGGAAAAGAATGGAAATTTAAATTTTATATCAATATTAGAAATATCTGAAATTATTTATGACCCTCTTTTACTTAAATGAAATATAATTAAAAGAGGGAAAAAAATGTTGAATAATCAGAAGTTATTTTTATAACAATAATCATTTATAATATACAGTATGAATTAATCATAGTTGAATACTAGTGAAGTAATTTGAAGAATTAGATACAGAGTTGTATATATATTTACATTATGGAATATTATTAGTGATTATATTTACTATTAGCCATGCCCATTCATTTAAGACTTAGTCATGGATTTATTTCTAGTTACTTTCATAGACAGATAACATAGACTTGTATCGTAATCCCTACTTAACTGTTTGAGTTGATGAATTTATCAATATTGTGTTAATGGAGAATGTTTTATATTTTGCTGTATACAGTTAACATGGCCCATAAAGAGATTTGATTTATTGTTTTACATATCTTGCATTTTTGATTAAGGATTTAGACTTTTATACATATGGTTATGATTGATAACATGAGCCTATATATATTTCTTTGTGATATTACTGTTTAATTTTATCTATAAAGTATTTCAACTTTTACACCTTTTAATTATGTTATGCAATGTAGGCAATCCTGTTAAGATGATGATCTGAAATTAAGAGATTTTAAAGGTACAGACTTGAAATCATGCCAACAATAAAAGAATATGTAAAACATCAGAGATAAAATTCATTTCCAAAACAGTATATTTCAAAATCATAAACATACCCACACATAAATTAAAATTACAATATGTGTAATGTGCACAAACTTTTATTATAATCACATTAGTCACAATATAATGAGTATTGGAGTAAATAAATTTAATATGTAAACTTGAAAGTCAATTAATTAAAAAATAAAAGTCATTTAGGAAGTGGTTAATTAAAGGAAAGTTAAAACTTTTTCAAAATATCTGTTATGACTTGATATTGTGAATCTGATGAAAGAAAAATAACTCCTATGTAACATTAATGTATTTATTATATTAAATTGAAATGAAAGATAACAAATGGTGACATTGTAAATAATTTTGCACACAAATTTATTTTGATCTTTATTAAATAATGTTTTCATAGATGTGTTTTCTTTATTGGTATTTCATTCTCTACATAGATCAGAGAGAATTATGACCTCCTCACCTATGCCGGAAATAGTTGCTTTATGTGATGGTTATGGATTAAAAGGGAGAAAAGATGAGAAGTCTAAACATAATAGTTTAATTTGACTTTTATTACAAATTTATTTTATAGTGTGGAATTAGTACATCAAGGAAATTCAGTCTAAACCGTCTTCCAGGTTCTGCCTGGTAGTCCAACTGAATTTCTCTCAAGAACTGCCTAAACACCAATTAAACTGCAAACCTTGTAACATCTCTAGCATTTAAAAATGTGATTGGCTGACTGTTACATATATTTTCACATACATACTTGTTGTATGTATGTTTACATAAGTATAATATGTACTAATTATATATATGATTAAATTAATATTTATCATAATAAACTTTACTGATCTAACATTCATTCCTCTAGCTAAAGTAGTTCAAAATAATTTTGTATACAAATCTTAGAAAAGATAAGAAGCAGCCATATTTTTATTGCAAAAAAAATATTGAATATTATAATTAGAGGTCACCTCATAATCTGTTACATGTAACTATTATACATATGCATATTAATAAGCACATTTGGTCTGTTTTTACAAGAATTTCATGCATATATATATATATACAAATATTATTCAATAAATTTAATTATATTTTTAATCACAATGTCACATATACATATCTATTTGTACATAACTTCATATGTATGTGGATATTACCTCTCCTGTTTTCATTCCAAAAGAAATGGCTTGTAAAGCTATCTTGTTTATATGTAATATGTTTTGGCATTCACTAGTCTTTTAATATTTTGATATCGGTATGGATGTGGTCTCTTTTCCTCAAGTAGTAGATAGGTGTTTTGGCATCTAGAGTTTACTTGCAATTAGCTGTGGGGTGGTTCTCTTGCTGAATTGCTTTTTTCTCGGTTTTAATGATTTCCATTTCCATGATACAACTCTCTACACTTCTGTTTTCATGTCTGTTTTATATTTTTTGATGCTACTTTATCTTAGATTATAAATGTCGTATCAGCTTCTATATCAATTTCTATGAATTGCTTGATAGTTTCTTTTTTTTTTTTAAGTTTGTTTTCAACTTCCTATTTATTTGCCTTTTTGACTTCAAGCAAATCCATGTTTGTCTTCACTGAATAATAGCAGTTTCAGTTTATTTCTTAATTTATTGCCCAACACTAATTCACTGGAGATTTCCCAGTAGCTGTTAATGTTACACTGAGCTGATTGTATCCTACCATTGAGAGCTTACACTAATTGCTGTGGAGCATTTTCTGCTAATCCATTATATTCTAGAGATTGATAGTAAGAGATCTATTGTGGTTTAGAGATAATCTCTTAGATATCTATGTTTTGGACAACTTTATATTCAGCCCATCATGAATTCACAAAAATTAAGAAATCATAACCCATAAATGGATCAGCATGATGATTATAAGTTTTTACTATGGCTTCTCTGATGCGAGCTATTCTATATATTTTGTTGATGATATATTAAACATTGTTTGACAAATTAGAGCTTTCACACTGACTTTGTCAGAATGATCTTGATGTACCATAGCAATTATATGCCATGCTGCTGCTAATAGTTTGAATTAATACCTTATGTTTCATTACTATACAATCTTGATTCATCAGAATGTGTTTGCCTATTGCCCAGAAGCTATTATGAAGTTTCTGAATACATCATATAGGCTGGCTCTTGTCTATCCACTTCTCTATCAGCTGTCAGCCTGCATCATTTTTTTTTTCTGATCTGCTACTGTTTTGCTATTTAATTTTTTTGACTTAAACTAATTGATATATTTTATGAATACATCATTATATAATAGTTTTGTCTCATGTGGACATCTAGATAGGACATTGCATGGTAAATTGAGCTGCTTTTCCTGTAAACAAGTTCAAAATCATTTGTCAAACTAGTATAATATTTAGAATTTAAATGGTCCTGAACTACTTTATTTTTAGCTTTCATTCCCAGTAATTATTTTAAATTCTCATCTATGCAAATGTTTGTGGAATTATTTAGTTTCAAATACACAATGGCTAGTGCTTCCTTGTCTAATTAATTATAATTATTTTCTCATTAGTAATTGTTTGTGATATGAAGCTATTGGTTCTTTGTCATGGCAAATAGTTGGCAAACTATCTTCTGTATTTTATATTCAGAGGCATTTTTTGCCAGTATTACTTCCAGTTTGTTGTTGACAATGTAATGTACATTATGTTGTTATCTGATATTAGGAGAGCCTTAGAAAATATTTTCTTGCTCCAATCTGCGACACTGCTTTTACTTTTTTTGTGTCATAGGAAGATGAGTTGTGTTGTGTTTTTTTATTTCAGAAAACACTTGAAATAAATTAAATAAAAAATCATCTGTAATTCTTTAACATTTCTAGGCTATGCAGCATTTTGTATTGCTTGTATCTAGTCAGAGATGTGGGTTTTTTTCTTGCTAGTAATGATGTGACCTAGAAATTTTAATTCTCTCACAATCCATATAAATTTAGTATTCATTTACTCTGGCTACCAGATTCATAGGTTGATTATAGACTCTCATTATTTTACCTTTTAGTGATATGTTTGAATTTGTCATCAAAATAGGGAATCATCTTTTCCATATTTTAACTGGAAATATTTTTGAAACCTTATCAAATAATTAATTTATTACGGTTAAATAGTCTAATGTATCTAGAAATTATCAATATTTGTGCCTTCTTTTTTATTATGGGAAATTGATCAACAGCATTTTCCTGAAATCCAGGAAATCTATTGTTATAATCCATGAATTATTATTAGAAAAATACTTTAATAACACTAGCTTAAATATTATAGGGAATTGATGAATAGCATGTTCCTGAAATCCAGGATATCTATTGTTGTAATCCATGAATTGTTATTAGAAAAATACTTTAATAATACCAGCCTAAAAATAAGTTTTAATTTATTTTATTTATTTAATCTTTTGTTTTTTATTTAAGTATTACCTTGATTGCAGGATCTATCTTCAGAGAATTTTAGTACACTGAAATACTGCATCAGCCGGTTGTGCCAATGATCTGAGTTTTAATCTGACAAATTTGCAATTGAACTATCCCATAGCCAATTCAGCTATTCATCCAAATATGTTCAGTTATTAATTAGAGGCTAAAACACATAAAGAAAAATGCTTAATCCTCACTACCCATCAATTGACTAGCCTTGTTAATATTGTCTTTCTCTACTATTTTTTTTTATGAAGGATCCTGGAGATGCCTTTGCTCTGACGAGAGAGATTCAACTGTTATTATGATTAAATAAATTACTCTTGCATAGATCACTGCATGCCAAAGGTGTCCAATATTCCTTATAAAGAAGTAGTGAAAGGGAAAACAATACTGACAAGATATGATAAAGTAAAATAAATTTTGTAAAACATTACAAATTAATACAACATTAATGTTAATTTCAATATGCTAAGAGAAATCTATCACCTTTAACAACTCTAAATGCCAGATCATCTTAGGCTAAACCAGCCATATTTTTAAGTAACTAATGCAGAACATACAATATTCGAATTTCTAAATAATAACTACCATGCTATTTAAAGTATACTAATACAGTTTTCAATGTTGAACAAGTTATTGTTTAATTAATAACTTATTTATTGTTTAGAATTGGTGATTATAAAATTAAAATAAATTTTAATATTGTATAATAATTTTCATTGGCAAATATTTCTAAATGTAATAAAAAGCACTTTAAATTGGATTTTTTTTTTTTTTTTTGTATATCATTGTTAATATATGTCATTAACTGAGAAAGCTTACATGAAAAAAAAAATTTTTTTACAAGAAAAAATAATAATAATAATAATAATAATCGGTTTTTGATAGTAAAACCACAAGTTTTCAATAGAAACTGATTAATAGTTTCAGTGATTCTATAAAGTTTACCAAAATAATGCATGAATTTCATCACCGTCATTACTATATTAAATCAACAGTATACATTATATATTGAAATGGTGTGTTGTAACAAACATGATATAAATATATGAAAATCAGTCATTTTCTAAAATTCTGGTCAAACTGGAAATTTTCCAGGGTCCATTATCATATAAAATTATTGAAATTTAACATTATCCCCCATTATCAGGTTTATCTGTATACAAGTGTGACATTCTTTTGGTATAACAATGTTTTTAGTTTGCTTTTGTGAAATACATGCTTGATAAAGAAATTAAACTCATCAACTACCTCAATCTTTTGTAAAAATTAAATTCAAACTATATACTGTATTGCAAATATGGTAGTGAAACGTAGATTTTTTTTACAATTAACTAAATTCTCATTCTTTAAAATGTATTCAATAGTTGTTTATACCAGAGGTCCCCAAATTTTTTGTCTTGTGGACTACTTTCCAAATTATTTTTTTGCCGTAGATCCCTTGCCTACCTAATATTAAATTTTCCTAAACTTTATATCATCAAATATGTTTTTCACAGCTGACATAGTGCTGTTCACTTTGATAGGTCTTTATAAAAAATGAAAACGAACAAATTTTTTATTCAGACCTTTATTGAAACAAATTAAAAATCTTATTTTTATGTGAAATAAAACAAAAATAAACATTAATAGCTCAAAATAAATAAAAGTCTAAATTAAAATTCTCTTTAAAATTTAGCACAAAACCTTGTAAATATTTGGATTTTGGACAAAAATTAGAATTTAGTAACAAAACCATAAAATAAAGCTAAGATTCAAAACTTAAAATACAATAATTAATGATGTTAATGGGAGGGAAGAACTTTATGCTCTGATAGCAATTGCTTAATATTTGGAGTCAAATGACATGTATAACTTTAAATCTCCTTGTTCAGTTATTTGCATATGATTTCGTTTTTGGAAAAGCTATCAAAAATTATTTTGCAATACTCCATAATGCAGGATAAGTAACAGCTACATTGTTTTGAAGCCAGAATTGCTGATACCCCTTTTTGAATGGCACTTTAAATTCTTCATTAGTGCTTATTTCGATGAGTTCTTGTAGTGCAATATCTGATTCTTCAATTGCACTGTACGGATCGATAACCAGGTGTGTTTTCCATAGTTAAAACATTGTCAAATCTGGTTTTAAAGTCTGATTGGAGGGCATTTAAATGTTGAACATATGACAAAATGTCATCATCCTGAAAGTTTATCAATGATAAGTTGTGGAACTGTGAACATTCACGCCATCCAATGTTTTGTTGAATAGATTAATTCTGGCAAGAAAAACTGAAATTATGGACTTTGTTTTTATTAAATTCAGGCTGTCTCCTTATAACTGCAAGTTAACCTCATTAAATTTAGCAAATAAATTGTTAAATAAGCAATATCTGTTTTCCATTTTATTTTATTTTCAAAATCGCATCTTTATCATTCAAAAACTCTAAAATGGGTTCCAAAAAAATATTTTCAAACATAAGCCTTTTGAGAACCAGCGTACTTCAGTCTGAAGAAGTAAGTAATCAATGAAAGTCCTCATCATTTTCTTCACACAACTGCTCAAACAACCTAGAATTTAACACGTTTCTACGATTCTTGTTTACTGCTGTTATGACGAATTGGAGAGATTGATGCAATCTGGCACTTAGATTTTTAGCTACTAAATGTTGTTGGTGAATGACACAGTGAACTGCTAATATATCAGTTACTTTTTGTTTGAAATAGTTTATAAAATCATGGTAGCAACCAAACATGGTTGGTGCTCCATCTGCTGCTACCAATATTATATTTGTTAAAAGGATCACTTTTCCCTTGAAATAGTATTTTAAAACATTAAATATTGATTTGCCTGCAGTATCTGTTGTCAAAGTTTTTGCTAAAAGCAATTCTTGACGGATTTCTTGGTCCATAACAAAACGAACATATATCATTAATAGTGCTTCATTACCAGTTAAAATTGACTTGTCACTCTTAAAGGGGAAAATGGTTTGTTTTTAGATAATTACACAAAAACCTTTCCACATCATGACTCATTTCATCAATATGTCTTTGAACTGTGTTGTTGCTCAATGGATTTTTTTTTTTTTAGTATATCATATGCAGATTTATATAGTTTTTAAAACCATAACTGGCAAAATCAGCTGTTCTCCAATAAAATGAGGCTTTTCTGATTTTGCTATGAGTAATGAAATATTGTAAGATGCCAGCAAATCATCGTCATCACTTTGATGTTGAAGCAAACATGCTGTCTAGTGTGATTCTCTTCTGAAGTTTTTCTTTCAGTGTTTTAAAGTATATCAAATCTTTATCTGTTTATTCAGGATGAAACTTCTCAGATGATCTTTCAGCTTATATGGTTCCATAGCATTGTTGCTTAAAACTTTGTTGCATAAAAGATTCTTGGGCAAATGCTTGTCTGACAGTGATGGAATAAAGCAAAACTTCTAATAATCAATGCTATACTGCTTGCATTTTTTTTAGCCTTGCTATGTTGAGTAGAAGATATCTATCGACAAAAAACGAGCTATTTAAATCTCATAAGATAAAAAATTTTAAATTAATTGACTGGAGTAAGACTCTATTAAGGCACTTACATTAAAACTAAGTATAATGAAAATTGAAAAAGTATCTGAACAATTCCTACTCTTTTAACACAAAATCCTTAAAAAAACACCTACAAAAACAACCTTTAAATAGTAAGTAATAATTATTTTTTACTATATCTGAAGCATTGACTATTTCTTTGTTTGGATATTTAATTTTTTTGTTCAAGCAAGCATGAAATTAGAGTTTTTGGTCACATGTTTTAGCAGGTATTATCTTTATTGAAATATTTAACTAAAAAATGTGGCAGAGATTGCAATCTAGATGACTAACTAAAAGTTTGTACTTACTTTGCTTAGATACTCCTAAAAAATATGTTTTTGATCCATTTGATTTGCAGCTGTATTTTGCATTAAATAAAGTTAATACTTTTCAACCACTTCTCAAAATTTGGAATAGAAATAATCATTGTTTGATTCTAACACTCCTATTTATAATTGCCTAATTTGACATGTCCTTACAAAAGTTTTGATCTGAACAAACTTTATTCACTGCGTACTGTTATTGATGCAATGCTGGTATGAAAACTTGTAAAAGCTTGTACATAATCATAGAACAATATGAAGCAGATACCTAAATAATCTTGTGAACCAATAATTATTTGATTTTGTCATATTTTAATAATATGCTAGAAGTAGATACTCTCTAATGTATGAATTTATAGATCAGATTATATTAATATACATAACACAAAAATCCTTATACATTTTATTTTCTCTTAGTCTTATTAAGTCCCATGATAATCTTTGCTTGTTTTAATATAGATTAACTTTAATAATATTATATACATGCACACATTTTTAAAGTAACAATGTTTTTTTTTAATGTTTCCTTTCTTTACCAAGAAAGAAAAAACTTTTCAAACACTATTTGCTTCTTTTTATAGTTTGATGATCAGAAAAGAAAATTAGCTTTTTTATTTTTGTGTTGTTTTTGAAGAATTAGAAATAACATAATGTTTGTTTTTAAAAAAATCCATCAAGAGTTCTTTCTCAGTTATGAGTAATGATCTGCATCTGCAGTATAAAGTTATATTTTATTTTGTAGACTTTTATATATATATATAATTTCTTTTTAATTATGAATATGTGTTAGAATCTGTTGGTGTCATTTTATTTTATAGGAAAGAAAGAACAACACTTATTTATTAATGTTTTCTTTCAATTTATTTATACCTTTCTTGGGATTTTGGCACGTGTTTAATCTACATTACAAGAATAAATTCATAATAAATATTTTTATTTTTATACAGCACAGTATTTATGTGTGTGGAGATTGATTTGCTCCCAAAGATAAAGGAATAAACTATTTATACTAACCACTGTTGCCATCTATTGAGTGCTCAAAGTTTGCAATAAACTGAGAATAGTTTGCTCCTTAAAGCATTGAATAAGTTGTAGGCCATGTAATGTTTTTTTTTTTAATGTGATTTTTCTTTGAAAAAAATAAATGATTGAAATCATGGAAGACATTACTGTTCTTTATTACAAAAAGTACAAATTATATACATCATGGGATGTAACAGTTTGATTTAATGGCTTGCTTATGAAAGCTAGACTATGTCAATAACTCTTAGAAAGACATTATTTGTTAGTGATTACTTCTCTTTTTTTTAATATTTTCATTTTAGAAATAAATTTAAATTACAAATAATACATTGTAAATATGTATGTATATATATTGGTTTTTTGTTTTTTTTTTAAGGAATCTATGTATGGGATGTTGAAGGAAAAAGATATTATGATTTTTTAAGTGCATATAGTGCTGTAAATCAAGGTCATTGTCACCCAAAAATAATTGAAGCAATGATTTCACAAGCAGAAATTTTAACTTTAACATCTAGAGCTTTTTACAATAATGTGCTTGGAGAATATGAAGAATACATTACAAAACTATTTGGATATGACAAGGTCTTGCCAATGAATACAGGAGTAGAAGGAGGTGAGACGGCTTGTAAACTGGCCAGGAAGTGGGCTTATAAAGTGAAAAAAATTCCTAAGAATGAAGCAAAAATAATTTTTGCATGTGGAAATTTCTGGGGACGTACTCTTGCAGCAGTTTCTGCATCAACAGACCCTTCCAGTTATGAAGAATTTGGGCCTTTTTTACCAGGACTTATTACTATTCCTTATAATAATGTAGAAGCCTTAGAGGTGAGAAAATATCTTGATAGATAAGTACAGTTAAAATACATGTATTATTAATAATAACTTGATATATTTAATTTTTTTTTTTTTTATTTTGCATTCTCATCTTTTGATAAATGTTTTTACATAACAAATTTGTTTCAAATTCGGGGGGGGGGGGGGATAAAAGTAAATAGAATTTCAATTAGCAATCTTATTTCTAAGTATGAAACAATTGCATGTCATTGAAGTTGCATTATCAATCACATCAATATTTTTGAACATCGTGTCCTGACTTAAGAAAATGAAAATAAATCTGAAAAAGATATTTACTTTGTTTGCAATATTTTTTTTTACAAAAAAAATTGTTAAATATTAATTCTCTATAGGAAAATCAGGTGTTGCCCAAATGATTATAGTTATACCACATCAACTCAAAAATCTTATTTCTTTCTTTTAGTATTAGTTATTATTAATTTGGGAGACTGTAATTTCCACATACTGGCACCTAAAAAAATTTCCCGTCATGCCCCTCCTCTCCCCCACAATTCAAAATGTGGTAAATTTAGAATCATTTCTAAAGACTACTGAAACAGTCAGTGACTTCAAATTATCTTCATGGATTTATTTCATCTATCTTATTATTCACTATGCAACACAAATATATATATATATATAATTCCATATAGTTAACTTCCCCAGACGAGATATTGCTACACACATCACAATCTATATATATAGTTCTTTTTGGTTCATTCCCCCCGACGAACTTTAAGACTGGCTACTTTCAATACAGATAACACAATCTATATATATAGTTTTATTTGGTTCATTTCCCCTGGATAACTTTACAACTTTCTGGTTTTAAGACAGTTACCACTGGTCTCAGTTTCCCAAACGCTTTGACCCCGGTCCAGTTCAGCTGCACACAAATACATCTGGCTTCGTCATAGAGCGCGGTGACCGTCACTATGAGCTTCTTTTAGTTGCAGTTACTTCCAATTCTCTGCAACTGTCCGCTTGGTAAACTCACTGGAAAATCAACTCTTCACATCTAGCTGCTATCCAGATGGTTTTCTCCGGCTTTGGTTTCCCAAACACTTTGGGCCTATTTCAACTGTTGCCTGTAAACACATTTTTACTGAGAGTGCTGCACACTCATTGAATCTACCATCAGACTCTCATTCACTTGTTAATTACTGAATAGCGAATTATGATTACATAATTAAGGAAAAGCTATTGATTAACTTCACCTTCACTACCATCTATAGGCTTTATAACACACCCTCTAAGAGCCTCTTGAGGTGTTCAAAATAATAATAAGATTGAGACTGACTGTTAAAAGTTCGAGTCGGTGTAGTGACCTACAGGAGCCGAGATTCTGGGATTGAAATCCTCCAATGATGATCTTCACTATTCTTTAACTTGCAGACACGCTAACAGTAGCAGCTACCACAGAAAAAGCAAGCAATCCTTTTTCTCTAGCTTTTTATATCATCTCTTATCTTATCTTTTCTGGAGTAAATTCTTTGGGTTTAATCAATTCGTATTATTTATATACAACAAAATTCCTTAGGTTTTTAATTATACAATTAATTACTCTCTTGGGAATTCATTTCCATATAAGATAATTTATAAATCTATTCCATTAATTAATATATACATGTGACTATGTTTAATTGAAACATTTCTTTTCACCAATTTATTTATCAGCATTCTTACATTTAAAATGTTTAATATATGTACATAAAAATGATTAAACTTATTACAGTTACTTTTTTCTCCTATAATATTGAAAGACACATTGTTTCATGTGTATATATTTTGAAGTCACCCCCCCCCCAATTTAAAGTAGTGTAAATTAAAATAAAAACTGGCGCCGCCATTTCAATTAATGAAATTTTTAAAAAAATAAATAAATAGTTGACAGTGGTTTGTATAATAGTGTTTCAGCTATGTTATAAAACCAAAATGTTTAAATTTAGGAAGGAAAAAATCAATATTTTAAAATTTACAGTTAAATAAAGAAAATATAATATTTTGTAGAGTTGAATGTTTTCAAATTACAGAATAGAAAGGCTGTAAGATAGCGTTACTTTCTTACCGCAGGCAATGAAAGTCAATAGATTTTTTTTTTAAAAACGTGGGCAGATAAGATTAATTAAATGGAAAATTCCTAATTATAAAATTGCTCCCGCTCAAAAGTGAACTGTCCAATATCCAAGGCGAATGAATACACGGTCCTCAAAGAAAATCATCATTACCAATAAGATCAGTATGAAGCCAGGCAAGATTGATCTGAAGAATTAGTGATAAGGGTAGCAGGAGAGTATAAAGGAGCAGTAAATCAGTTTCAGGGGTTAACATCGGTTACAAATACAGTTAAAAGTTGGACTTGCTGTAATGTAATAGAGCTACATCGTAGTAAATCTCTGCAATATTACCTAACTGTTACATCACAAAGAGCGGCCAGAATTCCGTAGTGTCGCAGTGAAAGAAAGCTAAAAGTAACTATCAAGCTGTACAATGAAGAAGCAGCTCCTCTATCCAGTAAAACCTAAAATGTCTGGCTAGAAAGAATAGCCCTCTTTCCTGAGGAAACCTCCCAGTCATGCCTAGGTGAACATTGACAGAAATTTTATATACCATTTAGCCTTAAAATAAATGCTAGATTTACCAGTAATGGGGGATCACCACAGATAAATTTTGAGGTAAGGATTTTAAATAATATTTGAAATATTTTGGAAAATATAAAATGGAAAATGTATTTATGATCGAAATGTTAAGAAATAATATAATTGTCATTATGATTATTGAAAAGATAAAATGAAAAACGTAATAATAATTATAATTTCATCCACTACTTTTTATAAATTTAATAAATATTGATTTGAAAATAAGCTCTGTAATAAATATCTGTCAAACTTTTATATATGTGTCATGAGAATTAATTTAAAATAGACATTCCCTGATTTAAATATGTGCTTATATATGTGATTTCAAAATGAAACCAATAAGCAAAATAATGTTACCTGGATTTATAAAATAAAAGAAAAAGAATGATTATATAGTTTAAATTTAAGAAAGAAAGGTTTGATAATTAATCAACAAGTACTTGTCAAAATTTGACTATACTTTTTTTTAAAAGAAAAAAGGGAAAACCTAAACTGTTATAAAAATTGATAGCTGATTTTTCTTTATTGATACATACTATATATGTGAATTTTATATTACATTAAAAATGGAATTAGTAATTGTAGTAATATCATTTACTTTTACAAAATTAAATGTGTGTTTCTGCTAACCTGGAAATGAAAATATATCTATGTCATCAGAATTGATTTAAAATAAACATCCCCTGATATATGTATCTCCCATAAACAGATTATGTTAATGAAGAAAGAGTTAATAGTTTTATCTACCTGGATTAAACATATGAGACTCAAACCTGCATCTATATAATATATCCACAAACCTGCATCTATACCTGGATTAATTATGTGCTTATGTGTATTAGTTGAGAATTCTTCTACACACATGAATATACTATACATTTACATACCTGAATTAATTAAGTGAATTAATTAGAAAGTCTTCTATCTGCTTCTATATAATATACATCTACATATCTGAATGAATTAGAAATGCTTCTACATAATATATGTTTACATACCCGAATTAATTGAAAATTCTTCTACACACATGGATGTAATATGTGTGTACATAACATGAATTAATTAGAAACGCTTCTACATAACATACGTCTACATACCT
The DNA here is from genome assembly GCA_028023455.1 of Epiperipatus broadwayi. Lineage (NCBI taxonomy): Eukaryota > Metazoa > Onychophora > Udeonychophora > Euonychophora > Peripatidae > Epiperipatus > Epiperipatus broadwayi. The sequence goes on from JAQFVV010012404.1 coordinate 8,315,363, forward strand.
GAATTAATTGAGAATTCTTCTGCGCACATGGATGTAATATATGTCTACATACCTGAATGAATTGGAAATGCTTCTATCTGCTTCTATATAATATACATCTACATACCCGAATTAATTAAAAATTCTTCTATACACATGGATTAAGTATACACCTACATACCCGAATGAGAAATCAAGCTAACCTAGGAGTGCACTGCCATACGGAATTAACAGACATCTGTGACCAGTAATGACTTATATTTAAATACTGTAGAATATTGAACAAAGGACTATTTCTACTTATGGAGTATGAAGAAAAATATCCGTGATGTACACACGGATATATAAGCTGCCAAAATATAAATTGTCAGTGAACTTTTTTGGAAGGTCTTATTACTCAAAACACTACTAGTTAAATAAATTATTATTATGTAAAATAATACATATTGTCAGTTTCATTTCATGTCACCCCCTTTCTGGTGTACTTGTTCACAGGAACCTTATGTCTCCTGAGCTATGTCCGGCATAACCAGATCTAGATGAGTAAGGTTGTAGTAAGGTGGGACTCTAGTGGCACCGTTTGGGAATCCAAATAGATAAATTTCTAGTTGTTCCAGTCTCTTTAATGCTACACCCTCTGATGAGCAGGAAATATTGTTGTTGGGGGGGGAAGGGTCAGCATTGGGTAATACCAATCGATATGCCCATCAGGAAATAAATCAACCAAAAAAGGGTAAGGAAGATCTAGTCCCGTTAATTTATAAAGTCTATTCCGTTAATTAATATATACATGTGACTGTTTAATTGAAACATTTTTTTTCAATGATTTATTTATCAGCATTCTTACATTTAAAATATTTAATATTTTGCACATAAAAATGATTGAACTTATTACAGTCCTTTTTTCTCCTATAATATATACTGTAACGGGATGTAAGAGTACATTATTCCAACCACACAAAAATCACCACACACACACCCATCTTAAAAACTAAACCTATCAACAATAATCAAACATTATTAATTATATATTAATAAACATGTAGATGTGTTAATTAAAACCATATTTATGACAATACTGACTCATAAAAAAAATAGAAAATATATATATGCCAACCATTAAACGCAAGCAAGCAAAAATCTCAAAAAAAAAAAAAAAAAATGAATGAAATAATTAATGTTAAATTCGTTTGGTTATTAATCCAGCATAAAATTCTATTTTCATCAAAATGATATCAACAATGAAATTAAAAGCATGAACTTAAAACCGAGACATCAATAAGTAAAACATAAGACAATATAGAATAACTTTGTTTTTCTTTTTAAGGAAAAAAAAATGAAGGCAAATAAATTATGTCTTCAAGAAAAGTTACTTTATAAAATTCCTAAAGGTAACTTACTAGTCATTTTAACTATCCTCAACATTAAAACTCATAAGCCACTCTAACTGCAACTTGAGAAAGGTGACTAAAGAAACCCACCACTAATTCCATAAAGCTTATATTTTTAATCCAAGTTATAAGCTAGAAAAGAACAAATCATGTATGGCTAGGAAGTGAGAAAACATTGGGGGGTGGGGGTGGAACTGCTCATCATACAACCAAGAATCCCCGATATGATTATCATTTAAAATTAACATCGTGATGACTGTACTAGCAAAAAGATCTATAATGTGCTATAACCAATTAAAGAAATTATCTCAGCAAAGGATAGTTTATAAAAGGAGTCACTACTGCGAAGATCCAAATAGCGACCAAATACTATCAGATAAACTACCATCCAGTTAATGCAAAAGAACTTTCCTAAAGGCAAAGGTATCTGGATGTTTTCCAATATGAACTATTTTGAACTGTGGCTAGGCTACACTGGATTAATCTCGTGTTATATTCTAATTTTTTTATTATTATTATTTTGCTTGTTAAATTGATTTCTTTTGAAACAGAGACAATCCATCCAATCATCACTTAGTCTATAAGGAAGGGGAGTCATCAATTATAATATTAATTTTTCATTTAATAATAAAATATAGATGCAGACTCCCGAGCTTGCTTGCTAATAGACCCAATAATCTATTGACTTGAAAGGTGAGACTTTGTTTTTATATAATACTAAGCACTCACACTTCGACAATCACAATATTTGATGTTCAGTGTTTGTGTTCAATTAATTTAATTATTAATTATTTGTTATTCAGAATGCACAACTAAACCCTTGAATAATTGGTCTGTTCTGTCATAGATCTATATGACGTCAGAATAGGAAAGGCTCAGAATCTAAAAGCAATTCTCAACAAATCATGAAATGGAGAGACAGATTGGAAATTAATGAGCAAATGATGACAGGAATTTTAGTTAGCAAAGAGTTAATTGTTAAAATATAGTTTTTAAATTGTTTTCGATGTAAATTTGAAATTATTAAATTACAATGGTAAATGACCATCCTTCATAGGGTTCAAAGATATGGGTTAGTAAATACTTGATGAATATAAACGAAGAATGATCATGGCTATACAATTATTAAATGTTAAACAAATACATCATTTTTGTTATAAAACAATCATGAATGGAAATCATCATCAAAATTAATTTGTTAAGCATTAAATATTAAATTTAATTGGTTGTTTGTTGTTTGATTTGTCTATTTTCCAATTAATCACACATGTCAGATACGAAATAATCATACCTTGAAACGGAGTACATGTACATTCTTCCTGAATTTGAATCTGGCATAACGAGGATCAAGAAGAGGTGAAGTAAGGGAAGTTATACAAGTGTGAATTCCATCCCATTCAATGAGTAATCATCATGGGATTACTTCATAAAATTTAGGTAAATCATCAGATAACTGACTTGTCTTATCAGGTTTAATCCCTACCTTGAAGACCGAATGGGCGGCCATAGGTAAATATACCTCTCATGGAGAAAAAGCCCATCCCGTTACATCTGCCGCAGCCAATCATTGGGCTTGAAATACTTAAATAATACATTATCAGACCGTCCCGTTACAATATATATATATATAAATAATCTAAAAAATAATAATAATAATCCCTTCTTTCTATTTTTAAAATTATAACTCTAAAGTTTCCAATAATCTCATAATGCCCATTTCCCACCTAATTGTGCTCAAACTATTTGTCTAGAACAATGGTAGTTATAAATTAATTATGTAACAAAATCTCTCTTTTTTTTTTATTTTGATGTGGGTATGATGATATAATTTTGTGATAATGGACTGTAAGGAGGATAAATTATTGTCAAATAAAAGTAGAAATGCTGTTTGATGAACTATAAATTCCTCAATCATCAAATGACAACAGTGGAGGCAAAAGGGGGAGTGGGGTCCAATCTTACCAAATCAATGATACTAAAGATATTTATTCTATTTCCAAAATGTATATAATTTACTCATAATTGTATTCAAATAATACTCAATCAAAATTAAATCAGTAAAACTTTTTTTAAAGGTCCAAATAATTGAAAGTTTAAATTTTTTGATTTATTTTTTTATTCTCCAGATATGATATGTAATAATAGATTTGAAAACAAACCAAATGGCACTAAATTCTTTTTGCTTGTATGAAAAGTTTAGAATTTACAGTTTTGTAACTAAAATCCAATCATTTTATGTCCAATATTTCAACATCATAATTAATTATTAGCCAAATAAAAAAATTATTCACTTCAAGACCTTCTGGCCATTGCTCTACTCTTTAATTATTCACTGTCAAACAATTCTTTCTTTTATTTTTTTCTCAGTATATCCTTCTTAAATTTTTCCACCCTTAATATATATCCTATCCAATTTACTATTCATTTCATAACTTCATTAATAAATAATCTTTTTCTTTTCTTTTTTCAATATTGCTAAATTCAATCATTTAAATTATATATTTAATATAGTATACACAAATATGCTTTAAATTAAAAAGATATTTTACAACATCTTATTTGATAACTGATGATTTTATTTTGCTTGTTATTGCATGAAATAAAAATAATAAATGGATGAAAATGTCAAAAGTTTGTCCAATCAGCTATAAATATAATAATTTAATGAGATTCGGAGATTTTGTTTATTTATTTATTTATCTTTTACTGAGAAATATAAGTAGATATTTCATTTTCAAGAAAAATTAGCTTGTCATGATGAAATAGCAGTGGTATTCAGAGATGAACTTTTAGGATATGAATTTTTCTAGAAAATATGGAAACTTAATTACTTTGTGAATCTTAACTTTTTCAGATTGTTTTTTTTTTTTCTTTCATTATAGAACAATCTATAAAGAAATAACTACATTTTTAGATGATCATGTAAACTTGACAATTATAAATTTATCTAATCATTATATTTCAAAATAATTGGGATACAAAATATTTGATAGTGCATTTTAATTAAAAACTGAAAAACATTTTTTTAAAAAAAAAAAAAAAATTTCTCTAAATGTTGCTTTTCAAGATAAAATCACTTTAACTAAACAGTAATTTGTTTGTTTCTGATCTTGCAAAGAGTTTTATTTTAATTATAATGTTTTCCACAGAAGACACATATAGCAGACCACAGAATCTAATTAGTAATGTTGCTCAAAGAGTAATTGTACATTGTTATATTGGTAATTCACAACTGCTGTTTATTTCTTTCAAAAGCCTAACAATAATTTCTTAGCATGATATTTCATGGATATATATTGTACCAAATATATATATACACTTATGGTACAAGAGTGTTGGCATTTGATAATATTTAAAAGCTAAAAAAATAAAAATTAAAAATAGTTCAATAAACCCTATTTAGTTTTTTTTTTTGTTAGTATAATTTATTTTTACATATGTGCAATGAAAGTTATTTGTGTGTTGGTATTATCTATTTAATTGAAATAGTTAAAATTGGAAGGAATGAAAATGCAGATTGTTAATCCAGATAAACAAAAGAAAGAAATTCCAAACGCAAGTGATTACCGTCAGAGTAATATCCTTCTAATGATAATTAAATATGGCACCGAAGGAATTTATAGAAAAAGAACTTTGTAGCTAGAAAGCAAAAAGAGATGTACAAGATTATCAACTTTTATTCTGATAAGAAAACAAAAGATGAAAATATATGCACAGAAATCTCAAATCTAGCCATGATATAAAAGGGGACAACTTCGGAACTGGATCTTTGGCTGGTGGTTTTCTTGGGACCTGGATGGAGTGAATGGACAGGATGGGCTAATTGCTTTTTTTGTCCTCAAATCACAATAAAATGCCTCCGTTCGAGACTACTTATATGTTGTACCAATTCATCATGCGTGAGTAAAAACCAGAGTGTTTGCTGGCACTTTCTCTCGCAAAAAGATCACCTAAAAGCTTTGAGTCTAGCCTTACCTTACTACAGATCAGAAACATGAAAATGTCACCAGAATGAAACCAAAGTTAATTACTACAGAACTCTTTGTAAAAAGATTATACCTGATACAATAATCAACGATCTACGTAAACCCGAGGAACTTACCAATAAGACATTAGTCATACAATAATTAGTACCTGATTAAATACGTACACAAACTAAACTAACTATAAGCTTACCATATCATTAAAGAGATATTCATTTTTCCACTTCTTCAATAGACTATCGTATTGATTGCTTTCTAGAAAATTGTAATATGAACTGTTTAAATTAATATTATTATCTTAATGCGTGTATGTTCCTTCTATTTTGTTAACACTTTACAATTATCGTCTAATATTTTTGTTTGTTTTAATATGTATCGTTCACATAACTCTTTTATTGTACATTCTTAATTTTAGTTTGTTAGATTTTATTAATGAAATGTTTTGAGAAATGTATAAATTACCTATGCCAACATGTTCGTTTAATAGTTGAACGGTGGGGGAAATTAATATTAAAAATTAAGTAACAAGAAAGCGAAATCCTGATAATATTACATTTAGTTATTTACCTTGAGTCAGTGGGTCTACAGACCCTGGCACCCTCATAAACAAATAAAAAAACTGATTCCACTAGCAATTCAAATCTGAATAAAATATTAGGTCAGTTAATCGGAAAATACAGTTATGTTTTAGATATATTTGAATTCACACATAAACAGAATAGATCTTACATAATTTAATTAACTAATGCATTATTCTGTGTAATGTATGCATGTAATTTATCGGTAAATGGTACAATATATACATATTTTTGGAAGCAATTAATGATTACTTCTTAGCTATGTTGGGTACCAAATGAATGGTTTGCTTCAGAGAGCTAGTCTATTAGCAATGGAATTGAAGTCAACTCATATACCAATAATCATATTTATGCTAAAAATGCATCTATGATCGCAAAGTCAGAATTGCAATTTCAATATGTCGATACAAATTTTAAAGAAATCTATGGGACTTTTTCTTCATCAGCCTATAGATTTCTTCTGTATAACAACATTAACTATGGTCCAGTTAATCAATAATATTTTGTTTCACTTTCTCGTGTCAGGTAATATGCATGCAATGATATTATCGGATGAAGAATTAATTGTAATCTTTAGCTAGTTAAATTGTAATTATAAGTGTTTGATCACAGAAAAACATTGTTGTAAGGAAACAAATTACTATAATCTGTTAAATCTTAACTTCTTTCACATGATTAGAACAAATTCTCCACTATATGAAAATACTGTATGTGCACATTATTTATAAATACACACTGAGAAAGACATATAACACTGATTATGAATTTAAAGGTTTTTTATTATTTTTTAAATTGAAGCATTTCCTTTGTTTCTATTGATTTTATCCATTATCAGAAATATAAAAATGAAATGTACACCAAGTAATATCCACTTATATTATTGATAGTATACATAGACGTTTTTATTTTTAAAAAACTTGGATTTATTTTAATTCAAAATTAATTATTATAAAAGAATACATTATTCACAGAATAACTTGTTAAAATATTTAAATACCCACCCATTTTGAAATTGTTGATTGTTATCTATATTGGGATTGTCTAAGTGTTGACTGGTTTCTAATGGATATATATATAATTATTTATTTCAGGAAGCTGCCAGAGATCCTAATGTTTGTGCATTCATGGTTGAACCTATCCAAGGCGAAGCAGGAGTTGTTGTACCTGATGAGGGTTATTTGAAAAAAGTGAGAGAGATCTGTACAAAATATGATATACTGTTTATTGCTGATGAAGTGCAAACTGGTCTTGGTCGGACTGGAAAGTGAGTATCATCACAATTTACGAACAATAATTTAATTTTAAATATTAATATATAGTCATAACTAATTTTAAAAATGAATTTTTAATATGAAAAATTGTCTAAAAAAATTTCTGTTTCTTTATATCATTAGGCTGTTATGCTGTGATCATGAAGATGTCAGACCTGATATTGTAATTCTCGGAAAGGCCTTATCGGGAGGAGTTTATCCTGTAAGTCTAACATTTTAGTATAAAATTTTTAAGTATTTTAACTGCATTTGTAAAGAATGGAATTTATTATATATGTGCTAATTTATTTATTTTCCCAGGTATCGGCAGTTCTTGCAGATGATTCTGTCATGCTGACTATTCAGCCGGGAGAGCATGGTTCCACATATGGTGGTAATCCATTGGCATGTAAAATAGCAATGGCAGCTTTAGATGTAAGCTCACAATAACTTATTTTCATCGTATTACATAAAAACGATTTTTCCCAAACTTTTGGCTGATTTCAAAAAATTATTGCTACTATGTGTGTATGTCAAGATTAAATATTATACATATATATAATAATTACATTTTTTTTTTTTAGGTCTTAATTGAAGAGAATTTAATTGAAAATTCAGAGAACATGGGCAAAATTCTAAGAGAAGAGCTTGAGAAATTACCATCAAAAGTTGTAAAGCAGGTACGAGGCAAAGGATTACTAAATGCAATCGTCATTAATAAAGGTAAGAAGTGGTTTTATTTACAAATCATTTGTAATTGTAAATAGAATATGTGAAAATGAGTTTGTATTTTTGTTTTTGTAGAATATGATGCCTGGGAAGTTTGTTTAAGACTTCGAGATAATGGTTTATTAGCTAAGCCTACTCATGGTGACATCATTAGGTTTGCTCCTCCTCTCACAATAACTGAACCTCAGCTTCGGGAATGTATTACCATTATTCAGAAAACTATCGAGTCATATTTGTAAACAGCCTGTTAGTTTTCTGATGTTCTATTCTTCCAACATTTATTTACATTTCACTCTGAAGTGTACAAATTTATTTATTATATTTACTTTTGAAGATTTTTTTCTTCAGTTATATAATGCATGTGCATTTATTTTATGATAGATCTTTGTGACTTATAGAATAACTGACACTATGAATAATAAGTGTATACATATGTATATCTTTTTATTTTAGTTTTTTTATTATCCGTATCTTAATAAATATTTTATACAAAAAGAATTATTTATAGCATAAATTTTTTTATGTGTAAATGTATGAGTACAAATATAATGTATAAATCAATTTACATATTAATAAACTGAATGTCATTTATACTAATAATTTTTGACTAGTAATAATTATTCATAATTTTGCACATTGTACTATTTTCATATGTATGCAGAATATTCTCACCATATCTAGTTTAGCTATATGCAAACCAATTTTTAACTTGATATTGCAGTTTCCCAGCACTGCCATCAATCACAAAACTTCAGAAACAAATTGCACAGTAAACTCTTTTTATCCTCATTATAAAAATATGCTTTTTTTTAAAAGCATCCAAACTCTACTGAAAAATTAAATGAACATTAATTTACTATCTAGAGTAATTAGGTTTTGATTCCAGATCTAGTAAACAAAAGAATTTTATAATTTTCAATTTAATTGATTATAAATTAAGTTGTGCAATGTGTGAGTGTATATTATTTTAAGCTCAGATTATATATGTAAAAAATGTATATTTTACAAAGTTTACTAGCTGAAGGACAGTTGGAAGTAGTGGCTCCTAAATGTTTTATATATATGAGCCATTTTTTCAACTATATAAGTTTTAGATTAGCAGTTTGTATGTAATATAGTATAGTATTTGTTTTAATAATGTATCACATATAACATAAAATAATTAAAACATAGGGATAATCAATGCAAAACTGAAACACTTAACAATATTTGCTACGACCTTTTAACAATGCATCGCTAATTAGAAAATAATTTTTAAAAAATGTTCTTTAAGTTTCATACAAAAAAAAAAAAACTAGTCAAGCCAATGTAAGTTCACATATATGAATGTAAAGAATTTTCCATGTAATAATGAGAAATAGTCTCGCAATATTACTAAGTATCTGCCATTTGAAATTGATAACCTCAACCTAAATCACTTGTTCTAATAGCCAACAATAACTTTTGCCAAAGTTTATTTTAGAGATAAAAGATTTTTTTTTTCAATGCATACAGTCTTAACTTTAAGTAAACTCTGACAAAAATCTTGGAGTTCTTAATTTTAGTGGGTGGTTGCCCAGCAAAATATTGCTAATTGCTAAACATTCTTTAGTTTTTTACATGGAAAATTCTTCATATTTCTTTGTTTATATCTATATATGTGTGTATACATTATAAACTTGAAACTCTAGAAATCACTGTAAGCAAAAAAATTATAGAGACCATGTGACATTCAACGTCAGAGAATGATATAGCACAATGATTTCCTGCGATTGACAAAAATGAATTTTTTTACTCATCAGATCCAGGAATCTTTAGCTCTCAAGTCCACCATTTTATATCTTAGGCCAGGCATAGCCAATATCTTACAATCCATGCATCAATTTCACATGGGCCATACAACTTTTGCACTAGTACTCAATTTTTATATAAAATGCCATATGTTATAAAGTTTAAATATTACTTTAATGAGATTTCTGGGTCTATTTTCTTTCCCCAGATTTTTAATGTTTAGACTTTCATTTATTAATGAAAACTCTGAATATTTTTCAGATTTTAATCAATTTAATGTGATTTGTTGGTTTTTTTTTAATCAATTTCATTAATACAAATAATTTTCATAAAGAACAAAATTGCAATGCACACAAAGGTTGAACAATTAAGAAGTTAAAAAAAATATGAATTCACTCTGGATTAATCATCCTAAGATTAAGAATGAACATTGAACAATTTTTTTTGTGTGTGTGTGTATTTTTATTATTTTTTTATTTTGTATAAATAAAAATTGTTTTTTGATTACAAGATTATTTATAAATATCTAAGTTTAATTTTGGCAAATTGACCATTTTCTAGATAATTAGTCTTTCTAACAGTACTTAAAGAAACCAATTAACTAGTAGAAATTACACTGACCATCATTTTCTATCCATTAATTTTATTCATTCTTCCATTATGGTATCTGGAGTTGGAAGATAGATATTAGCACGTAGAATAAATATCATAAATTTTTTAATATGACTTATAAATGGCAATTGCTTTTAAAAAAAAAAAAATTCAGGTAAAAACTTTTTCCATACTTCTTTAATTTATAATTTAAACTTCTTTTTTTTTTAAATCCAACCAAAAACTAGAGAAAACTAAATTTTCATTCTAACAGAAAGATTATAATCTTAAAATATATATTTTTATTTTAAATGTGTTTTACAAACGTACTATGGAATTTGCCTATAAATAAAAAAGATTTAGAAAATATATTTATAAAATACAAAGAATGAAAAGTAAAAATAATATTTTGAGATTATATTTTAGAAAATCTATGGGTATCAGATAGTATTTTAATATCAAAGTTTAATTTTTTAAAAATATTGCTCAAATAAATTATAAAAATCAAATATAATTTGAATCAGAATCAAAAATTATTTGCAAGGTTCAAAATATCATTTTTTCATTAAGAAAAAATAAAAGTGAAATGAGTATTAATCAAGTGAGTGGATATGATATGTAGAGTAATGGTCTGAGCAAGTATGTGATGGTTAGCAAAATGTTCTTAGTGGATTAATTCCCAACTGAGGAAATAAATTTAGTCAACTAAAGCCAGATCTGCTTAAATAAAAAGAGAAATTAGCATTACAGTTAAAATAATCAAGACTAATAATTGAAAAGAAATTAATAACTTTTCACTTGTTTATATATTCACAAGTTTTCAGTTTGAATCCTAAAGTAATTAGGCAAGATGTTAATACTTAATTATTTCAATGTGGTACGCAATTAATTGCCAATCTTGTAATTTAAATTTATTACAGAAATATCATATATTTAAAAAAATGGGATAACAAGTTTCATAAATAATTTATAGAAGAGGTGATCAATCGAAATAAATGGGCATGATTTAAGAGTGAATAAAGGATGACAGATTTGCATTTTTTTTGCAAGAGAAACTGAAATTATATATTTCCATTGCATTTAACTTTATTAAAGTGGGCATTAATTAAAACATTAAAAGAAAAATCAAACAAGAAAATAATTTTATTTCAACTAAAAAGAAACATTAATATTTTTCAATGTAATCATTTTGTAGCTCTAGAGACAATTATTAAAAAACTTATTGATTCCTTGTAAGACAAAGATTTTAATAGCTTCCAAAGCTACATAACTATCATTTCTTCATCATATGTTCTCCCAAATCTAAATTTTTCTACACAATCACAGTATTCTAGAATTTATTACCATATTATACTATCACTCTTCTATGTACTTAAGTTTGAATCTGCTACTTCCAAAAATTTTGATTATGTCATGTTATTTAACTTTGATGTAATCAGTAAGAGAAAATCCAGATAAGAGTGTGGTGTACATTTAAATTTTCCTCTTATTGCAACATATTACTGATAGTTAAATATTAGTCAGTTTTTTAATAAACTGTTTTTCAATTTTTCCTTATATAAATGTATGTAAATAAGTCAATTATTTTATATAGCGCGATGTTTTTTATAAACTATAATATAAACAGCATTAAATTGTTGCACATGCTGTTTATATTATAGCTTATATAAATGTATATAAAAGAAAATAAGATGCAATATAGATTTGATAGTGCACTTCTTAATTTGAATTACTTATAAACCTAAATAGAAACTTCATCTAAAATCTTAGAGCTATGCTTTTTTGTCAATACAAATGATGGTCTCCAGTGTTTGTAAAATGACAGATAAAAAATTTGATATAAAAACTAATGATTAAAAAGTCAAATGCTTTATTAATTAGTGATAGAAGAAAACTTTTGATTGGATTGTTAGCTTGACAATATGCATTCATATAAATATCTTTGTAGCTTTTTAAATGCAAAAACAGACTCAAATAATGAAATACCGAAAGGTACAATATAATGCTGCTGCATTTAATAAATTAATTAGTTGTATTTAGAGTTGTTATTCTTCCAAATTTCTTGTATGGAAATGAAATATGGCTCCCTATCAATATAACATAAAAAGCATTGGAAATTTTCCCTTTAAAAATGTTCCATAGTATTTTCAAATTACAATGGCAAATTACAAAAATTGTGTTCGTTTTGATGCAAATGTTGAATCTACAATTGTGATGATATATTTTCATTGGATAGGCACTTTAAAAATAACAAACAGTTATGAAAAACTTTAACATAGTTTTCATGAGAAAGATAACATTGTTTACATTACAAAAATCTCGATAAACATTAAAAAGATTCAAAGTTGATCACTTTTCTTGAGAGGATAGAATACAATGGAAAGCTAATAGCAGACATGGATTTGAAGCTTATTTAAGCCAAAGTTTCAATCTATTTTAGTCTCTATTACTTTTAAAATATCCATGTGTGATTGTTACATTAAGGTAATTAAAAAAATATTAACCCATCTTATTTTTATCATAATATCAAATCTATGCTTTAGAATTTTTAGATGTGAAAAATATTTTAATACTCGTTTTATATGTGTGTTTATAAATAAATAATTGTGAAATATTACCTGAAAATTCTGATGATAAGATTCCAATTTTATCTCTCAGCATTATGTCCTGATATGTTTTCTTAAATAACTGATGAAAAGCCGGTCTCTTAAATCAATTCCTAATTACATGAAATAAAAAAAATCTTTGTTTGGCTAATTGAATACAACTTATTTTCTGCAAATTGGTTCACCTTCTGGGGAAATTTTATGTATATTAAAGTCTTCAAACTTGTAAGAATAATTAGGCAATCAATATTTTAACTAAATTTTAATTATCATTCATTGGTTTGTCATTCTCTTAAACATAAATTATTGAGTGCATCTCAATAATCAGAGTTAAAGCATAAATTTTAGCAAGCCTTTTAAAATATTAAGATGAATTCAACTGATCTGTGGCAAAAAAATAATAAATAACATATTTGATATAAATTTTTAATGTCTATGTATAATGATTATTGATAATAATGACATTTAAAAGAACATTTCAAAGTTATATGTAAAAGTGAGAATATGCTAAACATAGTATAAAACAGCTTTAAATGACCCATTGCAGGATAAAAATTTTCCTCCACATAGAAGATATTAATTAGGCTAGTAAATTGCTCATTGTTGAGCTTGCTTACACTTTTTTTAGTTTATTTTAACTGCTGGCTACCCATTTCTGACCAATAATTGAATGGTAAGTTGGATTGTTATCTATCTAAATAAAATTCGACGCTTACTTATAAATCTCATCTACCAGAAAGTTTTCGAAGATTCAAAGCCCAGATTATGAATGTTACAGGTATACTGATTTTTTTATAAAAAAAAATATGTATTCAATGATTAATAATTTTTATTAGTCATTCGTTAGACTAGAGATTATCCAATAATGAATAATAATTCTGTAGTGTAGTTTTCACTTATATTCTCACGCAAGGTAGGGACCAGTTTTTATCTGCTTTTAATTCCTTATAGAGGGATGGAATCATAAACATGACCAAAGATGTAAGATTTCAAAGATGAACATTTGATGCTGAACCTGCACTCATCAAATGACCCACTGATTCAGCACCAAATGTTCATCTTTGGTCATATGTTTTTCATTACATCCCTCCACAAGGTGTTAAAAGTGAAACTGATTCCTACCTTGCGTAAGAATGGCGTAAGTTTAAATTACACTACAGAAATATTAACGAATTTAATAATTTTTCAATAGGTAAAAAATTACTTTAATACTTTTCTGTTATGATAAATGGCATCTAGTAATTAGTGCATCACTAATATTGATAGCAGACTATTTTATAGCAATCGGAAGTGATTTATAATCTTACTAATTTATTAAATCATAATGAAATGATTTTAGAAAATATGTAAAACCACAAACTTAGCATCTAAAGGTATATGATGCTATTTTGATCAGCTCCACTTTTATCAATCTCTTGCAAAAAAACAAATTCAAATCAGTTCTGCAGCATTTTTTAATATCATTTGTGAAATATCAAAAATTAGAATTTTTAATTTTCAATCAATAATGCACATATATGGCTAAAATAATTGTGACTTCCAACTTTATAGAATAGTAATTTTATAAGATTCCTAGTGTAAGTTTAAATTAAACACTTAAAAAAATAATTTTTGTATTAAAAATACAGTTTTTAATATTTCATGTCACATTTATAAATAAACAATATAACTTGCATACATGGAAGAATATTATTAGTTCTTTTAATAATTCCTCATATTAATGAATGTTTGCTCATTGAAATCAATATAATCATAGCATTTTGCAATTATATGTTCATGCATGCATTTTTAAGTTTTACACAATTAAATTTGCATTATTTAAAATCAAATGTTCACAAAATTGTTTTATTACAAGCATTAGGTATAGATACCATTTTCTTAAAACAGATATTAAATACTGTAACTAATACAAAAATATTAAACACAATATCTAATAACTTTATAATGTTTGAAAAATCTTCAGTTATATTGTACAAATGCTATAAAAATTGGCTTTTCAAAATGTCACGATATGCATTAATAAGCAGTAAATTCTTGAGCGTATATGGTATTAATATGCACAATGTCTGAAATCAAGAATTAATCCAAGTGCTTTTTTTTTTTTTTTTTGGAACATCAGTGTGTTCACAAAAGTCAGGTATACTTTTCTGGTAATTTCCAATATTTATAAAATCATAATGGCAATATTTAAAATTTTTGTTTCAAGTAAATGGCATCTACATTTAGTGCTTGCAATTAAAAAATCACAAACATTTTATTTTAAATAATGTCACATTAGAAATTTAAATAAATAACCAAAGCATGTCTATTAGTGGCATAGGCCATGAACTAGGATTAGCTTTCAAATTATCATTGTAAATAATGAAGATAAGTTTTTGAAAGAGATTAGAACTGCTATTACTATGAATATTAAAACGACTACAAAGCATAATTGATTAATTGCTGATTTATGTAACGGTAACTTTGGCCAGCAGAAGCAGCAAAATGTACAAATAAACTAATATGAGACTATTAGCTGATTAACTAAAAGTCATACAAATACAGAGCTATTGGGGGGGGGGGAGTATTCTATGGGTTGAGTGTGTGGCATTGTGCATATCTTATCAGCAAGGGTTATGTATAAAAGTATAATCTTCAGCACTTTCTCTTCCTCTTTCCTTCTTTATTTTTGCCTTTTTTATGTAACATAATATTTCACTCTTACACTTTAAAGTAAAATATATTTATCCTCTACTGTTTCTAGCAGGCTTCATCAGATCTACAAAATTTAAACATCAATACAACCATATTTCATACATATATCTATAATCTTACAATTTTATCAACTTAATTATTAATATCACTTTATTCATTAAACTTACTATTCTATAACTTTTTAATTCTATTTTATACTTTATTTTTCTTATTTATTTTTATTCTTAATTATCATATTTATTTACCTTTGCCATAATTTTAGAAATTCAATGTAATATTTATGAAATCTTATATTACTATATTCATATATTTAACCTTATTTTTCATTTCACTTATTTCTACATATCGTAATTTTTTTATTATCTTATTCCATTTCTTAATTCCTTTTTTTCCATATTTTAGTCCTGCTTCTTTCATTTACTTAATTTTTATAAAATTACTTTTATATATATTTTTATTTTTTACCTTATTCTCTACTTTTTCTCTTCCTCCACCATTTTCTCTATCCCATCATCCTTCCTATGTCCTTTTTTATATTTATATACAGCTCCCTCTATTATCTATTATACAACTACTTATTTATTTTATTTTTTATTAGTTTTCACTTATTTTTTACCCTTTTTTATATATTTTATTTTCTTAACTAAGATTGTTTTTAAACCCCATTTCTATTAATATTTTGTTTTATCTTCTTTATTAAAATTGCCTCCCTTATTTTTCTATCTCTTTTACTACTTGCATAACTTATTCTATCCTTTTTTTCTACTTTATGACCTGTCTTCATAAAATGCATATATACCGGTGATCCTCTATCATATTTATGTTGTTTTAACCTAGTGTATATTGAATTTTTCATCTCACCTATATATTTATTTGTAAGGAATAGTGATGTTAATAATTAAGTTGATAAAATTGTAAGATTATAATAGATATATGTATGAAATATGGTTGTTTTGATATAAGGTTTAAATTTTGTACATCTGATGAAGACTGCTAGGAACAGTCGAAATTGTAAAGAATAAATAAATATATTTTGCTTTAAAGTGTAAGAATAGTAAAATGTTATATATTACATAAAAGTATAGTGGTATGACAACTCAATATAATTAATTAGTATGTTTTATGAAATAGCAAAGTATTTCATTCTATACTTTCTTTAGTGAATGCATGAAATAATGTTTATAAATAAAGAAATAATTTATTAATGAAAAAAATAAATCAATAAATAGATAACCCAAATTGCTATCACTTATTGCTGTAACAGTTACATTGGCATGGCAAAGTTACATCATTATACTTTTGGAAAATAACAATACTATATAAATATGATTGTGCTGATGCATACACACACAAAGCTGAATTGTTCTAAATTATTACAATAATACGAAAATGTGTGTGGCTGAACACTTTCAAGGGATACGGCCCTCACAGTCAGCCATATTCTAACTAAAGAAAGTGGTTAAGTGCAATGCAAATGACTTTCATTTCCTGGATGTTGTAGCATATGTCTTCTGTTGATGGTATGATTGTCCCTAGCAATAAAGCAAGCCTCTCACTTTTTAAGTCATTATTCTCTGCAAACAACAGGTCCTGTGGTTAGCAATTGTGTCCCGAGCTGTGATGCTGAGTGAAAACTGAGTTACAAGTTGGGTCTGCAATTGCCTTGTTATAAGTATATGTTGAGACAGCTGCATAGATAGTGAAGCTCTGGTCTCACCAAAGTATAAGGCATGACAATTTGCTACAGGCAGGCAATGTTGTACACCACTTGGTGTTTGCAAGGATGGTAATCTGTCTTTGGTGTTGTTAATTTGTTGGAGGTGGGGGTGAAAGCACAAATGGTACTTTTTATGCACATTCAAGAAGTATGGAAGTAATATCCTTTGTTTATCAAGATTAGCTATGTTGTCTATCTTAGAGTAAAATTGTCTTTTTCTTGTCAATAAGGTTTTGCTTAAACCCAACCTTTAATAAGTCATCTCTGTATGAGACCATTTTGTTAACTTTTCCTTTGATAAAAATCTACTTTAAATTCATTATGGAGATGACTCCAAACAGAATGAAGTTGAAAAATATTAAAATTATGTTTTTTCTCCCACTTTTTGAAGTAGAAAAAAAAGCAAAATAAATTATCAAATAAAAGGAAAAATATACATAAGTGAAAATTATTAATTATTCTTTTAAATTTACTTAAAGTGATGGAAATAATCTTTGTACTAAGACATGTAAGATGAAGTGCTAATTTAAAGTAAATAGCTCATTGATTTCTACTCAGTGCAATGCCTAATCTATTTTCCTTATCAACTAGTTAAAAAACTGCTGTACATAAATGGAACTTCACAAATCGATTTCTAGAGAAATGATACTAATGCCATGTGTAATTGCCTTTAATATTTTATTTACCGAAACATTTAGAGGAAGAAAAAAAGACATTCAAGGTAGCAGTAAGATATTTTAAAGCCAGAACCTTTAATGCTGTAATATTGTTTGTTATTTGTGAGTATTCAGGAAAAATAAAAAGAAAGTTGAACTTTTAAAAAACTAAAGAATGAAAACTTTTGAAACTTATCAAAAATGACATTATTTTTTTCTTCATGAAGAAACTATATAAATATAATATTTGAATTATTTATAACATGAACTGTATTATAATTTCTAATAAAGTAAATGAAACTTTCCAGAAGTTATCTAAAAATAAATGATACTTTTTTATGTGAGAAATTATCCAAAGAGAGAAAGCATTTGAACTTTTAGTATAATTTTTGACTTGAAAAGTACTCTAGAAAGCAAATTTCCCAAACAAGATTCTAGTGATTTATTATCTATTCATTGATTGATTTTATTTTGTCATTAATAAATTGCTTCCTTATTTACAAACATTTCATGCATTCACTAAAGCAAGTATAGAGTGAAATAATTTGCTATTTCATAAAACACTTGAGTTAGCATATTGTTAAATACTTTTATCATATACATAACACTTGCTCATAAAATATATGCAATTAATACCATATGCAGTACTTGTAAAATAACCTCCATAGCTCTGAGAACATACTCTCCAATATCCAATGTTTGGAGTACAATAGCTAAACAAATGAATATTTGTATGAAGAATGAGTTTTAGTTAATTAACTACTAGACTCATTCTATTTAAATTTTTCTGCTTTTATTGACCAGAAATACCATTACATAAATTGGCACCAACAATGTTGAAAGGTTATTTGAATAAAGATGTAATATATATATTGTGCCCTTTTCTATAGATCAGTAATAGTTTATAACAGTCAATTACTAAAAATTTTAAATTTTAGAATATGTTCTTTTAATACATTAATTATATTAAGTCAATTATATCTTTAAAGTACAATTTGAAGCTAAAGAGAATACATAGTATATAAAATTATTTAAAAATAGTTATATAAAGCTTTAAATATTGTTGCATATGGTTGTAAAAGCTGGCCATATTAAATAACACAGCTATAAATAATTAAAAGTATATTTAATAAGCTCAATTTTAATAGTCTTAAACGTATAGATAAATAAATGTTATACAGTATTTAAATTTATAAACTATGTTTAATGATCAAAATTAATATATTTTAAAAATAAACTTTATGATGGTGAAAATTATATCATTCTATATTTTCTAAATTGTTCTTCCAAATTTTTTATAATTATTTTATATAATATAATAAGTGTATCAATTTTATAAATCTGGGCAGAAAAATAGATTAAAAATCATCTGTCAAAGTTATTAATCATGTGACTTTTAATGTATACATTCTCACACACGCTTGTTTGAGTTAATAATAAAGTTTAAAATATTTTAAAATTGCAATATAGAATTGGATGGAATTGTTGCCTATCATAAAAGTAAATAGTATTAAACATTAAGTTAACTATCATATAACATGCTTAAATGATGTAATAAAGATGAATACATTCATAATATAAAAATTAAATGTTTTATTTAAATAAAAATAGATAAATTGAATATTAAGAAATGGAATAAGTTATTAAATGTTATTTTAAAAGTTATTTTAAATGTTTAAATAGTTTTAATAAAATAATAATTTATTCAAAAGTAATATTTTAAATAATATTTTAAGTTCATTACGTCATAGTTTCTAATTTTGAAATTCAATTCTACTTAAAATTGAAAATATGTAAATTTGTTCTCAAGCTAAAGTAAGAATTAACCAATAGGAATAGGTATTCTTACAGACTATAAATATGAATTGCACGGGGGTATAGAGGGAGATTAATAATGTATTGAAACTAGAGAAAGGTAAATTATAACTATCAAAGAGATAGTATTTATTTTTAAAAAAATTTTTATTTTAGTCAATTTTTTTTTTAGTACTTTCTTATAACTTTATCTGCAAAAAATTAATTGATAATTTTAAAAGTATTTTTTGCAAAAGAGAGTTTTAAAATATAATAATTTAGAAACTTCATGGAAATGATTTTCTAATTTTTAAAGTACTTACCAGTCGTATTTTATCTAAAAATTTAACCTAAGCTTCGCAATAAAGGATGGATATACTACGAAATAAAATGGATATAAGTTGTAATGCTGAAAAAATGTTTGGAATATTTATTGATACAGCTTTATTAATATTTCACCGAAGAACTGTTTTGGTACATAAAAAAACCACAGCTCGGACATTATACGGAGTCTAAAAAATGTATTGAAACGTATTATTTATAAGTTTATCTAAGATTTATTTTAAAATGGTGATAAGACAGTTATGTCTCATGAATTATTTTATAGAATATTATGTTCAAAGGAGTAAAGTGTTATATACTTTCTGAAGGTGGCATTTTTAAAAAGTGTTTTCAAGAATTAAAGAAAGAGCCCAGGAAAATATGTAACAAGAGTTTTTTGATATTAAAATATCCATTCTTAGAATTATTTAAAAATGTATTTAGAAAAGATTTGTTTAAAAGTACTTGAAGTTTTTTATTATTAAAAGAGATTTATAAAAAATACCAAACGAAAGTTTAAATGTATCAAGAAGGAAACATAGAAAAAAAAGTGAACACATAGATGAATAAAAGATGGATCCATGGAAATACAAATAGTACTTAAAAATTCATCGAATATTTTTAAAGTTAAATTAGATGGATTGATGCATCAGATACGCAGAGAATATGGGTAGAGAAGATTAAGAAGCTTCACGGGATTAATTAATATTATGATTTAATAATTATCATCCTAAATACTAAAACTAAGGATTATTTTCTATAAATTTTACTAAATGGATTTATAATTATTTTTAATTTAAACTTTAACACGCTTGGAGGAGAACATTTTTAAAAAACTCTAGAGAAAATAATAAGCATTTTGGACTTATCAGGAACTATCGTCAAGAAAATATGTAATTATAGTTTTGATTCCTTTTATTTTGTTAACCTAGTTTAAATCTAAATTTTTATATAAGATTAGGAAAAACATAAAAACATTAATTTATTAATATTAAAATTTTATAATATAACAATCTAATAATTTAGCTAAAAATATTTTAATATAAAGTGTATGGGTGTGAATTTTTTTTTTTTATATCTGCAATGCTCAAGTGGATAAAGGAAGCCTACTGAACACGATGACTAGATAAAGGTTATTGGTAATAATAATAACTATTGATAATTTATAGTGTATATATTTTTTTTTGTTTTCTTTAGATCATCCATAAATTGGAAGAATAAAGTGCAAAAGTTTTTCACTTATATGTACCGCATTTCATACAACATTTTAAAAAAACATTATGAGATAGGATTGATTTGAAAATATGCATACGACGATTATTTTTTTATTAGTAATATAATCCAACATAACAAATAATTATGTGCTTTTTTTTTAATTTTTATGTCATTGGATATTCAAATATTGTCTAAGTAGATTGTATATGATTAGACATATAGAATAATGAAGTAAGCAGACTTTTCTTGTGGAACAGCTAGATTGTTTAACTATTAATGAATTTTATTTATTGTTTTGTAAATGCAGATAGTTATTTATCGATGTAAGATGTGGAAAATCTTGAGAAATAATGTTGAGATAGTGGCTTGGAAGTACTTAGTGAACAGGAAACCAAGATGATGTTTTAAGAAATAGGATGTTATAAGGAATGGAAATAATATTTAGTCTTTATGTGAATATCAGCATAGTTAACAAAGCCCTATGACTGATACACATTTTATTTGGACAGTGTTTATATTTCTTTAAATATTTGATGTTCTAATAAAGCTGAAGAAATAGCTTTAACATTGTCCCTGTACTAGTGGATATTAGGCAGGTAAATGTCATATCTCTTCGCATTGTGCCATGATTTTGAGATATGTTGAGTAATACTCTAGCTTTCTTCCTTAATCCTATACATCTTTTCGCTATCTTTATTTCATGTAACTGCATTGTTCAGTAAGATATGTTTAAGAGAAATAATAAATAATTTAGAACTTATGCTATCGTTTTGTATAAGATTGGTTTATTTGCTTAGAAGGAATAGGACGTTATAACTTAAAATTGAAGATCCAAAGTATCCTAAGGAAAGAAAAGAATCATAAAATATATTTTGAATTTTATTTCGGAAATGAAATATAAACTTTTTTAAAATAAAGTATCTAAACGAAGATATTTTCTTTATTTAAAGTGATAATAATTTTAAATGCTTTAGTATTTTTTTTTAAAAGAAAATAAGTATTGCATATTTTTAAAATACAATAGTACAAAGTAAATTATGTAAACAATATGCATAGTATATTTTTTGTTTATTGATTAACAGCAATATATTGATGATTACACTTATATCATACTAAAGTAAGGCTTAAAGAAGAATATATTATGATTAGTAAACATTGTGTGATAAATATTAAAATCTAGTATTGAATTTTGAATATTTTGTGTAACATCTTTGACTTTGCAAGATGAAATTTTTTATATTTTGAAAAGTCCATACTCATTATAAAATTTTGTTTTCTATAGAATGTTTTCTAAGTATGAATTTTTAAAATAAGATAGTTTAATAATATTAAGGATAAAATGCTGTTGCTAATAAAGTAGATAAATATATTTGTAATAAGTTAACCATAATGAGAAACCAAATAGTAACATTTTTTTTAATATTGTCCTAAATCTAAATAAAGATATAATTGATATAAATTATTTTTTTATATAACCCGGTAGATTAAACTGTAAAGTAAAAAAGTTAAGGATATCCACTGTAAATAGTGTAAATAAATTGTTTATTTATTTATTGTTAGTAATAAACTTTGTTAAATTTTGTTATTTCAAAAATTTTGTGTCCGAGTTATTTATTTCTCCACATCGCTGCATGAAATTACAATATATGCATAATAACTGAAACAAATATATAATTTTGCACAAAAGATAAATAGAGAATTATTTTAAGAGTTTTAAATATTTTATTGGTATTCATTATAATTAAATAATCATAATCTTACATCATTTTATTGGTCATAAATCAGTTATCACAATAGTATACTGAATCATATGCTATCAGTTGCCACACATATTTTGTTTGTCAGATTATCATATGCTACTATATATTTATTTATTATATTCATGAAGATAAGATTATATAAAATTATTTTATTATGGTAATAAAAATATAACGAAAAGAAAAGATATCCAGTAGTAATTAAACAATGAAGAATATTATTATTGTTATTTATTATTATTAGTTTCAGTGTAGTAGATTATGACATAAAATCCCTTCTCATATTTTACTACCGTATTTTTAAATTAACTTAGAATAAACTTTATGAACCTGAGATTATTTTATTTGAGCCAGATTATTATTAAATAGAAGATTAAGATTTAATTATTAGTTTAATCTTAGTGAGTAGAAGTTATTAAAGTCATAAGAATACTATGATTTTGTTATTTGAAATAGTAATAAGGGGGGATAGTGTTCTTATGCCATTGAGGTAGTATCCTGTGGGATATTGGCTCAATGTAATCTATCTTGTCACCTGTATTTTCACTTCAAGTCTCATGAAAATATTAAATATTTATTTAATTTATTTTTATAAACAACCTTATTCGTATTTTAAATTTGAGCTAGTGAAACATTTTAATGTTGAATATTTTATTTATTAACTAATAACTGAGCTAGAACCCATTTTATTTCATATCATATATTATTCTGGAAGTGAGGATGCACGAGAGCAAGGTTAGAATATATATATATATGCATAAAATGAGAATTTTGTTTTGGATTAAATAAGACAAGTAAAAGACAAGTTTAAAGTGGAAGATCTGGATTACATTGTACTGAGAGTGGAAATGGTGTTGCTATTAATTGATACAATAAAAGGAAAAAATGAATTCAAAAATTGCTAAAGTTATGTAAAGACTAATGTTACTATGGTTGAAGAAAAACTATGAAGTATGGAGTCACTTGATACCAGAAGTCAACCAATAAAGACAGAGTGATAGAAGAAAATAAAGCACCAGAGGAGCAAAAGTCAAGCAGTTAAATTGGAAATGGTAGCAGTATTGAATCAACATCAAAAAGAAATGAGAACAATTGAAAGGATGGAGATATGCAATCATGAAGAAAATGGATAAGGTACAGATGAACCTTAAAAAATCATGTGTACATGCAAACCTGATAAATGAATCTAAGGAAGTTATCAGTGTAATTGATGCTGAAAAGCTTAAAGATAAAACATCTATAACACATTAAATTTAAAATCCAGTGTGGTAATAGAAAATATCACTGAAATACTGAATATGAATTATTTGATAAACATTAATGAAGTCATAATCCAGGCATCTATAAAAGTGAAAGATATGAAAATGTGCCATAGTTCACTGTTTGACAAAGATTAGAGATCTTTATCTACAAACAAAAAATGAAGTTGCTTTTCTGAATATTGATATTTGAAGAAAGTCAAAAATAAATTGTTCGATATTCTAAAAACTAAAAGAAAAAGATTAAATATTAATAGGCAATCAAACTGAGTCAAATACTTTACTATGAATCTGAGTTTAAACAAATGAATTACTAGTGTTGAATTCTGCAGTTGATGAACCAAAGAATATTAAAACTGGAAAAAAAGCAAGATGAAAATAAGACTTCCAATTCATTATTGAAGAAAATGTAATATAAATTAAGTCATCGCAAAATAAATTTTCTCCAATAACAATATTTGGACAGGTAAAATCCAAGTATAGAATGAAATAATTTGCTATTTCATAAAACACTAATTTTATTGAGTTAGCATATTGCTAAATACTTTTATCTTATACATAACACTTGCTCATAAAATATATGCAATTAATACCACATGCAGTACTTGTAAAATAATCCCCATAGCTCTAAGAACATTCTCTCCAATATCCAATGTTTGGAGTACAGTAGCTAAGCAAATGAATATTTGTATGAAGAATGAGTTTTAGTTAATTAACTACTAGTCTCATTCTATTTGTACATTCTTCTGCTTCTATTGACCAGAAATACCATTACATAAATTGGCACCAACAATGTTGAAAGGTTATTCAGATAAAGAAGTATGTAATATATATATACATAAAATGAAGGGAATTTTGTTTTGGATTAAATAAGAAAAGTAAAAGGCAAGATTAAAGTGGAAGATCTGGATTACATTGTACTGAGAGTGGAAATGGTGTTGCTACTAATTGATACAATAAAAAGAAAAAATGAATTCAAAAATTGCTAAAGTTATATAAAGACTAATGTTAACATGGTTGAAGAAAAACTATGAAGTATGGAATCACTTGATACCAAAGGTCAACCAATGAAGACAGAGTGATAGAAGAAAATAACTGTAAGCACCAGAGGAGCAAAAGTCAAGCAGCTAAATTGGAAATGTTGCTAGCAGTATTGAATCAACATCAAAAAGAAATGAAAGGATGGAGATGATATGCAATCATGAAGAAAATAGATAAGGTACAGATGAACCTAAAAAAATATGTAGATGCAAACCTGGTAAATGAATCTAAGGAAGTTATCAGTGTAAATGATGCTGAAAAGCTGAAAGATAAAACATCTATAACACATTAAATTTTAAAATCCAGTGCAGTAATAGAAGATATCACTGAAATACAAAATATGAATTATTTGATAAACATTAATGAAGAAGTCATAATCCAGGCATCTATAAAAATGATAGATGTGAAAATGTGCCATAGTTCACTGTTTGACAAAGATTAGAGATATTTATCTAAAAACAAAAAATGAAGTGGCTTTTCTGAACATTGATATTTGAAGAAAGTCAAAAATAAATTGTTCAATATTCTAAAAACTAAAAGAAAAAGGCTAAATATTAATAGGCAATCAAAATGAGTCAAATACTTTACTATGAATCTGAGTTTAAACCAATGGGTTACTAGTATTGAATTCTGCAGTTGGTGAACCAAAGAATACTAAACTGGAAAAAAAGCAAGGTGAAAATAAGACTTCCAATTCAGATTAAAGAAAATGTAATATGGATTAAGTCATTACAAAATACATTTTCTCCAATAACAATATTTGGACAGGTAAAATCTAAATCAAAGAAAGATAAAGGATGGCATGCTCCCTGTTGATTTTAGAATTGTTAAAGAATTAATGATTTGGATAAAGAAAAATGATTTTTAATAAATTTCATTTTAAAAATTTGACAAAAAGGTCAATAATTACACAAAAAAATGATTTAAGAAGAGAAATGGAATATTTCAGTCTCATTGTCTCTTCTTGATAAGAGGGGGTCTGCAAGTTATATTAACCAGGCTAAAGTTACATCATTATACTTTTGGAACATAATTGATATATTTATTAATTTTCCCTTTGTTAAAATTAATACTTTAAATTCATTATGGAAATGACCCCCAAAAGATTTCTAAATGTAAATGAAGTTGAAAATATTAAAACGAGGTAATTTTTTCCCTCCACTTTTTTGAAGTAGGAAAAAGCAAACTAAATTATCTCTCGAGTATAAGGGAAAATTATACACAAATGAAAATTTCTCATTATTTTAATTTACTTAAAGTGATGGAAATACTCTGTACTAAGACTTGTATGGAAGATGAAATGTTAATTTAAAGTAAATAGCTCATTGGTTTCTACCCTAGTGCAATGCCCAATCTATTTTCCTCATCACTTGTTAAAAAACGTCTATAGGTAAATGAAACTCTGCAAACAGATTTTCAAAGAAATAAGGATACTAATATCATGTGTAATTGTCGTTAATGTTTTACTTAATGATACTGAAAGGAAGAAAAAAGGCTTTCAGGACAATGATATTCTAAAGCCAAAATGCTTTGATATTGTTTGTTCTTTGTGAGTATTCAGGACAACTAAATGAAAATATTGAATTTTTAAAAAATTAAAGAATAGAAACTATTTTGGAACTTGTCAAATGAGATTACTTTTTTTTATTCATAAGGAATTTGAGCATGAATTACTTATAGCACAAATTATATCATAATTTCAAATAATAAAGTTATAAAGAGAGAAAGCATTTGAACTTTTATTATAATTTCTGACTTGAAAAGTGCTCAAGAAAGGAAATTTCCCAAAAAAAAATCTAGTGATTTATTTTATTTTGTCATTACTAAATTGTTTACATAACTACAATCTTATTATTTCATGTACTCACTAAAATAAGTATAGAATGAAATACTTTGCTATTTCATAAAATACACTAATTATATTGAGTTAGCACACTATAATATTTTTATCTTATATATAATACTTGCTGATAAAATTTGCAATTAATGCCACACACACTACCCAAACCGAATAATCTCCTTCATAATACTGAGAGTATGCTCTCAATGTGTTACATTCTGAGTATACAATAGCTAAAGCAAATGAATATTCATATGAAGAATGAGCTTTGGTTAATTAACAACTAGTCTCATTATTTTATTTGTACATTTTGCTTCTTCTAATGAGATACCATTGCACTATTTGTGGACTAGGATTAGCTGCCAAACTACCCTGTAAATGATGAAGATAAGTTTTTGAAAG
This sequence comes from Epiperipatus broadwayi, assembly GCA_028023455.1. Classification (NCBI taxonomy): domain Eukaryota; kingdom Metazoa; phylum Onychophora; class Udeonychophora; order Euonychophora; family Peripatidae; genus Epiperipatus; species Epiperipatus broadwayi. The sequence goes on from JAQFVV010012404.1 coordinate 8,342,936, forward strand.
AGATTAGAAGAGCTATTACTATGAATGTTAAAACAAATACAAAGCATAATTGATTTATTGCTGAAATGAAAAACTCAGTAATCTGCATTTAAAATCAAACCAAGGATAATGTTCCATTAAACAAATAATTATCCAGACAAAACTAAGTTTATTTAATTCCATAAAAGCTGCTGACAATAATTTTAATGCTAGTTAGTTGTTGTTGTTTTTTTAAATTTAAAATTAATCACAGATACACATAAAATTTTAATTACTTATATATAATACCATTTTCATCTATAAACTAAATGTTGGCCAGTGTAATGACAGCCATTAGTGGTAATATTTGCTATATTAATACGTATTTCTTAATTTATATTTAAACATATAAATATTAACAAATGATAAAAAACAAACAGATGTAGAGATCAATATTAATTATAAAAGTGGCATAAAATATTAACTTGTTTGCCTGAAATGAAAATTAAATCATTTTTCATAAACACTATTTCTCCTAACCATAAAATAATTTATTTTCAAGGTAGTCACAGTTCATTTACTATAGCAAAAGAACATCAAAATGAGAAATATTTTTTAAGATTTTTATATTTTTACAAAATTCATCTGGTAAAATAAATTTTTTTGTTATGTAAAATATTCATATTCTATATAGAATTATTTTGGATTGGGAGTTTTGCTTCTATCAGTTGACCTTCACTATAGTTCATTTTTCAGGAAATTGTCCTTAGGAATTATGGCTTTTGACAATTATACTCTGTCTACCATCATTAAAAACTGCAACCATTTGACTTAAATAAAAACTAACATGGGGCAACAGTCTTATGTAATCAATACATAACACTGTACTTCATTCCAGATTAGCAAAAAAAAGTTTAAATGTTATGATGTGATTATAAATATTAATATATATGAAAAAATTGTAAAAAATATATATGCATGTATCATATATATATTTGTATATGTGTATTCATGTATACATAAGCATTTTTAAGGAAAGGAAAAAAAACAACTTAAGAATATTTTCCTGTTCAATCCATTGCTTTTCTGTCAGCATCCCATATAATCTTTAGCACTTCTCCCAATATTAATCTGCATTTCATTCTGTATGAATCGCAGGTTTTATTTTTTCTCCGTTATAGCTCTGAAATCAGTGAACTGATTGAAAAATTCGTTTTTTAAGTGTATAGGTACTATTCTCTTGCAATTTTAATTACCTTTATTATCTGTTGAGAAATTTTATATCTTTTACATTATTTTAATAAATATAATTTGCCATGCATAAATTATTGAAGTATAGTTTGATATATTTGATGCTCAAACTAATGAATTTCCGAGGAATAAACTATTTGACTATTGATTTTAATATTTATTTTAATTATAGTTTATACAATTTGAATTAAAAAATATATCAAAATTCAAATAAAAAAAAATGTTAAAGGGAAAAATCAAAGGAATGAAGAATTAATGAAATTCATTTTCATGAAAATATACTATTGGGAAAAAAGATTTATGCCAAAAGTTTATAATAAAAAATTATTGACAGCCTTTATACATATATGCTTGGTAAACTTTTTTGTGGAAGAAAAAAATCTTATTTTTGTATAGGAAAAACCATGTGTAAAGAGAAAAATATTTTTATCTTTCTGTTTCAAGAAGATAACTAAGTAGTTTTCAGCCATAGATATAGAATGTTCAAAAATATTTACAAATGTGTACATATATATTAAAACTCTTTGCTTTTATAATGTAGTTCTAAATATAAAGAAAATCAAACTGATAACTAAGTGTTGTTATTTTTGCTCAGAAAATTTATGTTCATATGTATACAAACAAATATGAATTCCATATAAGTTTTTACTTAATATATACATATATTATTAAATATATTTGTAAATAAAATAAAATGTCCATTGTGGAATAATTATTGTAATAAAAATGACTTGCGACAGAATTCCAGTTAATTTCTTAACTTTCTTCAATTGAAAGTTAATAAATTAACTGAAAGTACTTCTGTGTTTTATTATTGGTATTTATAAAATATATTGTTACTGTTATAATTTATTTTTATTAAATATATCAATATATTATCTCGTGGTAAAGTTTTTATTAACACATTCTCTTTTACATTGTTAAATAAAATTATTACAAAATAAAGAATCATTTGTCCTAATGTGGATTTTTGAACAAATTATTTTTAAATATATTTATAACAAAACTGTTATCCAGAAGAATATTTGTTATAATTATCAGCAATGAAAAATATTAAGAACACTATTTTTTTTTAAAAAAAAAAAAAGTTTATTTCCAATATAACCGTCTTTCAAACATGCAACATGATTATGAAAATGTATAATTTGAATATCCAAAAAAAACTTGTTTTTTGCAGCATATTTTTTTCATACCTCCTATAAGTTTTATAAGTGTTGGTGGTCGAGAGGTCAGCACAGCTGTAATACAAGCAGTTGTCCCGGGTTAGCTTCCCGGCCGATGCTATGACACATGAAAAAAAAAGTTGCCAATAATAGTGCTTAATAAATTCCTATCCAGTGCTGAAAACAATGTGATAAACTTAAGTGAGGTGTCTTGCATTGGTGGTCGAGAAGTCAGTGCGACTGCCTTGCACTTGCAGGCAGTTGCCCGGGTTGTGGGTTCGTGTCCCGGCCGATGCTATGACATTTAAAAAATAAAAAAAACTTAAGTGATGTGGCATTCTATTGGTTTTAAATGTTGGTGCTATATAAATATTAATGCATTAGTAAGTATCAATTTATCCTAAACAAGAAACTGGCATTTATTTACAATCATTAATCCGCAATAATGTACAAAGACTTTTAAAACAAAAACTATTTTAAATAATTTTAAATTGAAGTTTAAACCATTCCATGGCATTCTATTTTTCTCACTTATCACTACAAATGTGTATTAAATATATGTGCATGAAACATCTCTTGAAATAGTTTTTAAGTCTGATTTGGAGTCCAATGCTAATTTCTTTCTTAAAATTTAGATGGTTAAGAATTTTTAAGCAAAAATAGGATTTTTTAGGCAAGCTAATTCCTTAGCTGATCCACTTAGACATTCAATTGACGTTCATTAAGTGAGTATCAAGGAAATGTTTGAAAACTTTGCACTAACTAAAACTGTGTTAACCCGCCTTCTGTACATACCATGAACCCAAATGTATAATCAAATTCTTAAAGATGTGCATTTTTTTTTGTTCCAATACTGATCTTTAGAACTGTATTTTCTATCATTTGTTAATATATATTTAAATAGAAATTGGGAAATAAGTATTAATATAATAACAAATATTAACACTAATAGCTGCAATTACATGGGCTACTATTTAGATTTTATTTAACATACCGTATATACAATTTTCGAATAGATAGTATTATATATAATTAATCAAAATTTTATGTTTATATTTGTGATTAACTGTTTGCATCTTAAAATTAAGGCACACACGAATTTCTTCAAAACATTTTTTTAAAAAAAAATCAGTTAAAAAAAATAATTATCTGAGAAAAAAAATTGTTTTTTAAATTTTCTTCAACACGTCACAGTGTAATCAGGCGTTAAAATGAACTTTGTAAGAAAAAAGCTGTCTCTCGTCTGTTTTTAATATCAGATTAAATTTTAATTCATTTTATAACAAATGATCCAAATTTACTTACTTTAAAAGTTTAAAATAAATTAAAATTTTAACAGTTCAATAAAATGAACTTTTAATTATAAATTAAAATTAGAAAGAAAAAATAATTGTATCAAAAATATATGTATATATTACTGATTCTTTCATTTATAGATCATATGAATTGACATCATATTCTTTTAATATTCAAAACGATAATTCTTAAAAAGTTTTTGCATAAAACATTGATTTAAACCAATAATTAAAATGCTATTATCACAAATCTTCAGACAAACATATTGCTATAGTGATGGTCTGCAAAAGTTAAAGCCCCCCCCCCCCAAAGTGAAACCCAAACTATCTTTTCCAATAATCAAATACCCATGATCTCCTGAGTAGTTAATGATTCTGATTATTTATCAATAGAATAACAGACTGTATCCCTAATACCAAACAATAAAAGAGACATTGCTTGCTTAATAGTTATTTTAATAATATCTTGGAGACCAGCTAGTTTTTTTTTCTATACACAATAGAAAATGGGCATTGGAATAAAAATGCTTAAGTGCTATCATATCATATAAAAATCATTGGCATGAGCAAAATGCATAAATTTATTTAACATTTATCTATGTAAACTTTGTTTTATTATGACTTTTTGAGTACACAATATGTAACTATCAAACCTTACAAATCAAAATAAAAAATTGATGTGAAGAATTTAATGTCAGTTTTGGAGAATAAGAAACTTATCTACTTTCTTTATCTTTAATATTTGCACATGGTAGAATCAAATCATTGATCTTAAGCTATGAGTAAGAGTTTATATTGTACCACCTCTGAGTCATTATAAATAATATTTAATTACACTGAAGATATTTTCTAAAATACTTTGCAGAACTGATATTGAGGAACAGAAGCAACATTATGTGTGCAGTACAATGTTAAATTTTTGTTATGATTTAGTTATCACTAGAGTGATTTATATTGTATAATAATTAAGGTGTATAAGATGGCTGATATTAGATAATCACAACCTGTGTTGAATGCATACTTAATCTATCAATTCTGTTAAATGTTTCTATGGATGCCAGTAATTTGGTCTGTATATTTACTCAGAATTTAATTGCAACCTATCTTGAGTTACAAGGGTAAGTTCTAAATATTTTGGTGTGGTATTAAAAATTATAGCATACGGTGATTGTTGAGATGTTTCTTGATTTTCTTCAGTAATTTGAGTAGCTAATAATACATTATATTTCAAAACAATCAGCAATGTGTATCTCTTTTTTCCAAAATAGGAAGTATTTTGTATTATGGCTATTTAGGGTAATCAATTATCAGGATTTTATTGAGAAAATGTTCAGGAAATACAAAAAAAAAAAAGCAATTAAAATTTTAACTTTTCACAGATAAATGAATATTTTAAATTGATGAAAATAAAAAAGAATATATTTTCAGAGTTTGGATATGACTGATTTTTCTAGAGATGACAATAAAGACGTGCAACAATTTCTTAACAACTATGGAGATGCTTAACATCATAATTTATTATCTTTATGAAGCTCTCTCTCCTTACATTTTGTAATTTTACATATATGAAAATTATTATTTTAAATGTGTTATGTGTGTATGTACATTAACTTACAAAAATATACATTATAACATCAAAACTTTTACCATCTCCCAAAAATGAATAGAATGTAAAGATATTTAGCAATATCACTGTAAAATATACATTCGAAAAACAATTCTCAACAGATTGCTGGATTTATGGACAGAATTAAATAATTAAGTTTATTGTTTATAATTTCTTACTAAATTATTTTGTGAATCATTCAGTAGAGTTATGATATTCAGAATATCACATGATCACCATTTCATATGCTTACACATGCTGTTGATAAGAATATCAAACTCTCCATATTGTAGTGCCACCAAATGCATGCAAGCATTCATAATCAATAGATGCAGGAAGATTTATGCATAAAATCCCTCTCAAATCTAAGAACTCCTCACTGATGAAAGCCATATACTAGAAACTAGTCTGGAGATGTTGGATGAGTAAGCACTAGATAGGGATTTATGCACTAACCTTCCTGCATCCATTGATTATGAAAGCTTGCACTTGGTGGCACTATTGTATAGGTGGTATAGAGTTAGTAATTTTACATTATTTTGTTTAATTTTAATTTAATTGAAAGATAAGATAATGTTTATTAAGAGAAAGTGAACATAATACATTATTGTAACCAAACAACATTAACATCACATGATCACCATTTTTATGCCGACACAAACTGTTTTTCAGAGAGACAAAACTCTTCTTACATTAAACCATACTGGACAAAATCACTGCAGAAATCAAGCCATACTTGAACATTTCATTGTCTACTAACATAATTCATTGTATCATCACAAGCAAACCTTTTTAAGGGCGCCAATTTCTAATGAATAAGTTATAAGACAAAGCAGTAGTTTCATTAGTGAAAGAATTGGATGAATGACTGGAAACATCTCATATGAAGCATCTTTTACACTTTCCTCAAAATTGAAAAAATTAATATCCAACAATCACTTTAACAGATTAACGACTTCAATTATGAAATATCTTAAAACCAATGGTTTGAATAGCCATATTCTTTTGATTTGATTGATTCCAGGAACATATTATGGCTATTTAAACATTTTGAAAGACAAAGTACCTTCTATGATTCAAATACTATTTCTAGACAACAGTATCATCTTCCGTGATGATAATGCTCCAATTTATTGTCCCTCATATCGACATTTGATTTAAGGCTATAAGAATATTATACATTTCCTATTATCTCCTCGATCACCTGATTTAAATATTATTGAGCTTCTGTGAGTCCAGTCATCAAGGAGTAAGAATTGAGTTTGTTTCCATGTTTTAATATTCCAATAAATGCTAATGTAATGCCATACAATTCTATTTTGTATAAAATACAGGCAATTCTTGTATTTTAACTGCCCAATATTAATTGTTAACATAGTATATCATACTATAATCTTCAATCTTTCCAGGGCTCATGCACTCAAGATGTTTTTCTTTTTATCACAATTGTTTTTCTTTCAATTGTGTCATAGTAATTGCAATGATTTAGTTGTATATTAGATGTACTTTAATTGAGGGGAGGGTGATGTTTAGAATTAGGTATTATATAGAGAATGGTATAATTTTTAAGATATCAGAATGATAAAACAGCTATCCTGTTTTAAAAATGTGTTTCAAAAATGCGGTCTATCTTTGACAAATTCATGTGAATCGCTTTTTACAAATATGAACTACTTCAAGTATCAAACATAATTTACAATTTCTCATTTAGATTATCCAAAAATTCTACTTATTTTATGATTTTATAGTAAGTTAATCATATTAATGTTTTGTACAAAAATAAATTTAAAAGTTAATAACTAAATGTGGATATTTCAAATTACTTATTGGTACGTTCACTATATTACATATTTGTAAATGCAATCTCATAAAAGCAATGCCATGCTATATATGAGTTGCTTTGTTTATTATTGTTTTGTAAGTAGAATTTTGAATTAATAAACTGACTTAATAATAATTATGTATTGGATGAATTCTCTTTCTTTTGAAAAATTAAGATAAGTTGCTTTTTGTCATAAACCTACCATTTGTGACATTCTTCATATAAAGGTACTGATCTTTATTCTGCACCATATTAATAAGTATGATGGATGTTTTAATAAAGATGATATATTAAAAGTTTTTTTTCCAAAAATGATGTTAAATCTGTAAATTATGAGAAAAAATTTCAAATCTAAAACCATCTAATTTTTCTGATATGCCTAATCTTATATAAATCTAACATAGCTAAAAGAATAAATCAAAAATAGACAGTTGTATATCAAAATAACTCGTATGCGCTGCTGTAAAGTATTAAAATTATTATTTATTGGGAGATCATATTAGTGTTTTAGGAAATTTTAGAATGTTGTTATATATTAAAATATGTTAACTATGGCATATAATTTAATTTTAAGAGTAAATTATCTTCATTCTAATTCATCTGTGTAAGCTTGAGAAATCAATGGCCACGAAAAATTATTCAAGATTACAATAGAAGTTTCTAAAGTGAAGAGAATTGCTGCTGAAAATATGTGTTAAGTGAAAGCAGAGAAAATCATGTAATATGTTGTTGGTATAAACCATTCTAGCCAAAAGTTGAAAGAAGTTTAAAGTTAGCATAAAACTGAAATACTAAAATATATTACAAACACAATGGCTTATCTTTAAGCCATTAGTTTTAAGCTTAATAGTATAAAAGAATTAAATCTACTATCATTATTAATCTAACCGCAGCTTATAATTCCATCTAAAAAAATAATATTCTAATTAGAAGTTCTTAAAATTCTTAAATGTAGGAAAACTTAATTTACTTGACAAAATGCTCTCCAATACAAAAATTTAAATAACAATGATAATCATAGTAGATACAAAATTTAAAGAACAGATTATCACAGGATTCAGTTCTCTTACCTAATTTATTTAATATATTAATCAGTATTCTTCCAGATCCAGAATACAGGAAATTTATCTATGCTGATGATATTGCTTTGATTTCTCAAAAGAAGTATTTTTCTGAAATAGTAAGGTTTTTCAATAGATGTGAAAAATTGGAACTCTTTTTCAAAAACTGGTGTCTTATTCTTAATCCAATGATAACAATATGCTTACTTTTTCTTCTAAAGAATAATAAAGCATCTTGCAATCTGAATATAATCTTTTACAATAATAGAAAGAAACATAATCCTTTCCCATCTTACTTAAGAGTAATCCTGATTTGTAGACTAACTTATTTTCCTCACTTGTAAAATGAGGATCAAAATTAATTTCTAAAAATAATCTTTAAAACATCACATGATCACCATTTCTTATGCTTATACAAGCTGTTAAGATAGTAGCAAATCTCCCCAAACAGAAATGCATCCAATGCAAGTCATAATAATTTAAAGATGCTAAGATCTAGGAGCAATGCTCTCAGATCCAAGGCTCGTCACTGATGAAAGCCACAAGCTAGAAAGTAGCCTGGGGATATTGGGTGAGCAGGTACTAGATAGAGATTTTGATGCACAAACTTTCTAGCATCCATTGGTTACTGTGCTTGCACTGGATGTCACTACTGTTTGGAAATTTGCTACTGTTTAAAAAATAAGTTCCTTGGAAAGTTGGCTGGCATTACTTGGGTTGTAATGCAAGAACTTTATGAACAATTTCCTTAGCAACTACTATCATATTCATTTGGTGAATATTGTGCCTCTGTTAAGAAAAAAAATTCCTACATTTAACTTCCTGAAATTCAATTAAATATTACCTTTAAAAAATATTGCTGCTACACTCAAGTCTACATCTTTGCAGTAACTTCCTGTTTTTTGTTTTTTTTTTTTTGACATATTTTTTCACTAGATATCAAGAGAAAAATATATAAAAAGTTGTAAATAGATGGGACTTGCCACTTACTTAAGATATAATTTCTCCACACTAACATTTGTCTCAAATTCAAGATTCCCTTTCTGGATGTTCAACCAAATATCTACAATTGATAAATTATAGTCTAAAAAATGGAATTCCTATGAAATTTCAAACAAATGTATTTTTCCAAATCCAACAATAAAGCCAGCCAAATTTATTTTTCCTAGATGCAAGTGCAAGACAACCCATTGTTATTGAAATTTAGTAACCACTGATCAATATAAATATGAATGACAAACAAACCATGATCCATTTAATTAATTACTCATGAATTTTATTGTTACATGGCAAAATCACTAGTGAATCTATTTTCTGGTTGAAATCTCTATAAGTTTCTTTATTATATTTTGTTAATAGTATGGCTGTCTAAAAAAAAAATCCATTTACTAAATAAATAATACATTCAAGCTTCTAATAGATGGTTCTGCAATAGAATGAAAATGGTTGCTTTTAAAAATATATTTTAAGTGTAGGTGGAAAAAATCTTATAATTTTATACCTTATTACAATAAAATAGGCAAGTTTGTTAAAAATGATTCCTTAATAAACAGATTTGTGAATTATATTAACATTTAGACTTAGTTGGTCCATCAATAATGAATAAGCTTACATTCTCAACATTACATATTTAATAGTCATGTTTTATTTTCTGGCTTATTAAAATTATTAGATTTTTTTTTGCATATAACCAAAATAATTTATACATTTTTGGCTACATAATGTTAAGATTCAATATTCAATACATTTTAAATTATTAATACATGTATTATTTCGTTTGGATTTTTAAAATTTATATATTTTTAAATATGAAATTATATTACATGGCTCAAAAATTAACAAGGTTCATAATTAAAATTTTGCTTTCAATACAACATTAATACATACATGAATGTAACTGATTTATCTATATATTACCATATAAATGTGAAAATTTATTTGTTACTTTTTTAACTAAACAAATATTACACCAATCTTAATGAATCTTGCATAATTTTTTTCCTTTTTTTTTTTTTTTGTGGATAATTTTATAGACTGAATTTTTGCTTTATGGTACTTAATTGTTTTAAAAACTTTAATAATTTAAAAAGTGGCCTGCACATTGAAATACACACTATAGAAATGGAGAGAATTAATTTTATTTCACAAATATATTTTAAATCAATTAATTTTTCTACTGAATTTGATCAACTTTTTAAGATTTCAGTTTAAATATTTTTCTCTCATGATAAACTAAATTTAAAAAAGTAAGTAAACAAAAGTTAATTAATTTATCCATTTCATAAAAAATGTTAAAATTTAAACTATTTTATTTTCAAAAAGAACATTATTCAATTGAATAATGAAATATTTATCTGAGTCATATTTTAAAACAATCTTGTCTTCAAATAAACATTTGAAAGACAAAATGTATGAACCACTTATTTAAGTAATATTTTAAAATAACCTTGCCTTCAAATAAAAAGATAATATAAATAACATATAAAAAAATAAAAAAATTAACTTTGAAAAAAAAATATTTATAAATAAGAGTGAAATATATTGTATAATGATGATGAAAGAAATTGTTAAAAGTTTAGCTAAGCTGAATGAATACTGGTAAAATGCCAATGTTTGAGAGAACTGATTTAAATTGTAATGTACTGCAATTTATAACTCAAGAGTATGGCTAGTCAAGCGTTGTTAGCCAAGAGGTCATCGCAACCGCCTTGCAAGCAAGTAGTTGTTGCAGACGGTTGTGGGTTCACGTCCTGGCCGATGCTATGACATATGAAAAAAAAAAAAGAGTATGGCTAATAGTTTTATTTTCAACAATAAGAATTTCTCTTAAAAAAATATCTAATTCAGTTAAATATAAAGATGTTGACACAATTAGCTTAAATAACTATGTGACAAAGATGTTGATGAGAATCTTAAAAAGTACTTTTCTTATAGATCAGATATATTCCTATATAAAAAGCTAATTAAATATCTCAAATTATTTTAAGACAATGATGTCAATGACAAGTTAATCATAATTTTTATAAGATGGGCTGATCAAAATGCCTTAATTTTCTATGTTAATATTATGCTAGTAGTTATTGCTTTCTATTTTTAAAAATTAGATAATGGAATGAGGAGCAACTCAAGTGGTGACAACTATTATTGGTATGTATGTATGGATATATATGTATATACTAGCTATAACCACAGCTTTGCTCACATTAGTAGAATAAAAAAAATTAATGTAATTGATAATTAAAATATATTCAAATAATATTTACAAGAAATAATAATACATGAATCATCAATACCTATTTTTATAAACAATGTTTCTATGTCATTTTTAACTACTATTGATAATTCATGTATTACTATCTTATGTAAATACATTTTAATTACCAAGTACATTACATTCTTTTATTTTACTAATGTGAGTAAAGTTAAGGGTACAGCTAGAATAAAATATATTCCATGAGATATATGCATGCATTTCCATATGCGTAATATAAATATGAGTTTTTATATGTGGGTGTGTATATAAAGGAATCATATATTTCAGATAAAGACTGTCCTTTCATAAAATGAAATTAATTTATTCAATGATATCTCTAAGAAAAGCCAGTCTTTTATCCAGATATAAAATTGCAATCTTTTCTTTTTTATTAATAAATGTTATTATCTGTATAATCTGACTGAAAATATGTTATTTGTAAATAATTATATACTAGCACATATCATCTATGCACACACACACATTAAAAAATTATTTAAATAAAATGAATATAAGTATATATTTTTCCTTACTTTCAAAAATACACATATTTTTTAAAAATGCATTTAGCTTCTAAATATAAATATTTAAATGAAATGAATATAAATATACATTTTTCCTTAATTTCAAAAATACACTTATTTTTAAAAAATACATTTAGCTTCTAAATATAGATGTTCCTCTATTTCAGAAAATCCATGGCATCAAACTAAAACTATTCCGAGAGGTGGGTTATGCTGACTGAAAAGATGTATTCATATGTTTCTGATGTTCATCTCTGAAAAGAATAAAATATATTTTATTTTTCTTATATAATTAATATTTTATTTTTAATTTCCATATGCAAATGTCAGAATAAAATTCTCTTCTCAATAATGCATATGTAATTTCTTATAAGACTTAAAATATTTACTACTGTAACAGGATAACTCCCTATACCACCATCCCCAATTGGAGTGGTCAACATTTTTATTTTATAATAATCATATTATAAGCCATTATAGGAATAAATACTATTATGTATAATGTTTAGCCCATGCAGAAATATTTCCCTGCCCATTATAGAATATATATATATATTTTTATAAGAACTGAAATTACTAGAAAATTTAGTTGTTTTGAGTAGATAAAGCCTCAAAATGGTGACACTAGCACCCAGGTTCAAACTGTATATTTTATGGATGATAATGAGTTAACTCAACATAGCTTAGAAAACAATGAAAATTAGGTGAGATATTGCATAACTAATACTGCTGAATGGAATGCATGCATAGAACATATACATAGAAACGTATAACAATAGTGATTTATTTATCATAATAATGTGTGATGTGCACCAACTTCATATAACAACAACAAAAAATAATAGTAATAATAACATACATAAGAAAATAATATACCCCTTGATAAGTCATTTGATATGAACTGTAATGTTTAATACATGTTTATTAAAATTGAGATTTAAAATAATATTTCCTTTTATTCCAAATGCCCGACTAAATTATACACACACATACAATTTTATTAAATACAAATGGTTAATTAAAAATTAAATCAAAGTAATTCTTATATGAGTCGTTCTTTTTGCTTTCTTTATTTGTTGATGATTTTGTTTATCCATTTATGTGTTTTAGTTTTGTTGATGATTTGTTTATCCATTTATGTGTTTTAGTTCTTCATCTGTGCTTTTTTCTTTTAGGAAACTAGGCTAGTCAGGATCCATTTAAAACATGAATTTATAATTGTTATAAATTTCCAATCGTGAAATGGTTGTCCTTCTTGTTACTTTCACTTTTGTGAACAGAATGTTTAAAGATATATTTTGTCATAAATTTGTTATAGCTAATTTCAGAAGAGTGAAAGCCAATTGAGCAATGTATATTTAAAGATTACTTCTAGCCATTTTTACTTTTTTGGACTAGAGGGGCCAGGAATTGCTTCAGACTTCCTTTGGATCAAACACTATTTCTAAATTATCCATATTCATTGCATATACTTAAAGGAATGCAATATATATATATCCATCTTTTTTTGTTTGTTTGAAAGTCTGTACTCCTTGATAGCCACTTCTTGAAAACATCCAAACAACTTTTCAACAGAAATTGGAACACTGTATAACTGATAACTGGAACACTGGCTGCATATTTGGTGAACTGTACTCTGGCTATATACTATTGATAGACAAAATTATTTGTTTTTTTTATTTTAGAAAATTCTTCAAGTTGTCCTAATATTCTTATTTATCTATTCTAATTTTTCATACTAATTTCGTACAGATTTCATGTAGATTTCAGATTGTGTTTTGTATCACAATATTTAAAATATTTTCTTATGTATTATTATTTCATTACTTCTGAATATTGGAATATTCCTTTTATGCATCTTAATTTTAGATTTAGTATTATGATATAATTAGATGGAAATGTTGAGATGCTAGAATAAATTTTATTAATAAAATGGTAAGCTGCCATCAATGATGATCAAGGGTTAGCTTGATTACTTCAATTTGTTTTTGGAGAGAGAAAATACATTTATCAATCATTCTTGTAATTTTTAAGTTAATTCTTTGGCAAAAAAAAATTAGTGAATAACATTTCAGTAAGTATTAAACTGCTAAATTCTTATAATTTAAAAATAATCTAGTTCACTTTACATTCAATATTTTCATAATGTACATATTAGCAAAACTTTAAAGTTTCTTGGATCCCCTTTTGTCTAATATAGAAGTAGTTTAAGATTTATTTAAATTCAAAGTAAATGCTCAGTGGCAATATATTTAAAAACACATAACAAATCACTAGATTGCATATATATTTAAAACAGCAATTTAGTGACAGTGATATAAATGTAGCCTAAAACAAATAGCACATGAAAATTCTAATTCACAATTAATCTGCATTAAATAATATAGTTTGCCTATCTTCAGATTAGAACTAATTTTATGTAAAGTTAACCATGGGTTCAATGCCTATAGAAATATGACATCATCTCACTTCATATATTGCTTGTTTTTAATCAGCATATCGACACTTTCATAGAAAGCCAGTCTAATCTGGGATCTATTACTATTTCTAGCCATTGTCATTTATCAACTAATATTGGAATGATTACAATCCGTTTCAGACTCAAACTACAGAATTGTGGATGTACTAACTACTATGCTATGATGACTTTCAAAATATTACATAAGCACAGATTAATATGCTTACTGTCAGTTTTGCCATAAGTCAATTTATACCATTTGCCTAATATCAATTGATCAATCAATACTTATATGAGGAAAAATAAAGACAATATTATCTAGTGCAAATACTTTTTAAAAAAAAAAATTATTGTTTTAAATATTGATTTTCATAGAGATAAAGTGCAATGCAAATGTCTGAGATATGAAATTATGGTTTTTATTTGTGAGATTGGCAGTTTAATGAACAGTTACTGGGTCATCAGTGTCATAAACAGTCTTATTGTGAAAATTAAAAAAAAAAAAATGCTATGCAAACAGTAATAGGAAATCAATAAGAATTATTAGAAGAAATATGCAAGTAGCAGATTCAAATGCTATTACAATAGCTTGTTGTTTATTTTATATATTGCATCCTATTTCTAATATAAAAAAAATCATGGAGAAAAAAAATTCTTTTATTATAATTAGTCTTAGCCAAACAAGAATAAGTAAGTTTTTAATTTCACAAATTTTTCCTAGAATATTATTTTATTGTTCAAATATATTTGAAATTGGGACTTTATAAAATTATAATGCTGGCGAAACAAAGATTCAGTTATATCAATACCAAGATAAATTTATGTGGTGAAAAACAATTATAGAAAACAATGAAATAAATAAATGAAGATAGGGAATTTCAATTGTGACTTGAAAAATGCCAACTGGCTAACATTTTGGTCAGTTACAGTTAAGATGTCAAAAAAAAAAAAAGATCATTTGGGATGTGATATTTTATTACTTTCAAATAATAATAATAATAGAGCACTCTCTATAATGAATTTTTATTAGTCTTTATGAAATAAATTCCTGTTTTTAAGAACAGAATTCAGTCAATCCCATTCAAAATTTAGAAAAATTATAATATCTTTGAAGATTCAAACTGGCTATGCTTAGAGTTCTTAAAGAAAAGCAATCATGGCTCAGGAAAGGAGCCTGAACAAAAATAAATCATAAATTTCAAAAAGATCCCACAGAGCATGGAGAGTTAAGAGTACATATTTAATAAACATGTTAACACATTTCTTTTAACGACAATAATATGTGCAAAATGTCATAAACTCACAATACAAAATAAATACAAATCACTTATAATAATATTAACATGACCTTTATGCTTATATAAATCATAATTAAGACTAAAATGATCTTTAAATGTCCCTAGATCCCATTTGCGACCTTCACCTGAAATGCTATTAGATATGGAGGCCTATCTGGGTCCTACATCTGTGGAGTAATTCTGGCTCATTGCATTGGCCTCTGTAGCCTCCAGATTTTTTGTGGTCTTCATTTTGCCTTCATCGCTGGGTCATAACTGGATTCTTTCTTTTATACTACTTTAGCCTCTTCTAGCAATGTTTTAATTTCCTAATTTTAGAAGTAGCTACTTAGTTCTAATGTTAGGTATAAATAGTGTTTTACACTTGCTTTTACCTAACAACTTAATTTCACATTTCTTGCATTTTTTTTTCATGTCACAGCATAAACTAGGAGGCGAACCCACAACAATCAACTGCTTGCTTGCAAGGCGCTGCACTGACCTCTCGGCTATTAATCCATTAAGTATTTTCCCATTTAGTTCTGTAATTATCCATTAAACATTCTGTTCTTTGAGGCTTCAGGCTATATAATTTTAAGCTGCACTACTTATATAAAAGTGTGAGAGTATATATATATATATCTAAGACATACAACTTTATTCTATTTTACTATAAGAGTGTGCATGTACATATCTATCACATACCACAGCTTTATTACTCTATTTTGTTATATATGTGTGTATACCTTACACCATAAAATTATTCTTTTTTATTACGAATGTGTATATAAATTTAACATACACTGAGCTTTAATACTATCTGCTCTCACTCCAGAGAAGTCCCTTTATCATGGGAGTTCACATGTAATCTTTTAAATATGTAGATGAACATTCCATATAGTGATGTCTATTTTTATTCGGGTTATTTATGATATTCATTGCACTTCCATTAATAATGGTTTCCAATCATTTGCAATTTTGTCTGGACTCTCAGCTTAAGTACTTTGATAGTCTTAATTATTTCCAGAAAATACAGTCCCTTCATTAATTGACACACATTTTAGTATTTCATTATCTCTAATTATATATTTGCATCTTTCCAGTTTTTCTTGATCTGATTAATAATAGAAAAAAAATAAAGAACTACCAATGCTGTTTGGATTTCCACTATTCTGAAATTAACCTTGGCTACTTTTCCTTCTATCCATAATTTGTGAAGACTATCATATATCCAGATTCTAACTCCAGTAGTATAAATATTTTCTTTCTTCTTAACTACTTGTGTCTTCCATTCTGATAACACCTTTATTATTCTATTTTATTACTTGTGTGTGTGTATATATTGTAATGGTAAGAACTCGTATGCCTTGCTAACATGTTGCAAAATTCCACTACCATGTTTGAAGAGCAGCACAACAGGTGGGTTCAGGGCCTGCGGTACCGTGTTCAAACATAGTCATTTTATTTCACAACAAACCCCACATGACAATGTGCATAACATACCAATAGTAAATATCTTTCTATGCCCGGTGGTCAACTAAACTATTTTAAGATTAAGGGCTACTGCTATGTATTTTAATGCGATTATAATAATTGAATGAGACATTGAACATTACTATTAAATCAAGCAGACACACAATCACAGAAATAGGTAGACACAAATATTTAATAATGGTTAAATTAAGTTACATGTGATTTAAAATGCTACAGTGGTATCACTATTCAATCACATCTCATGCCTCACGTTTAAACTGCGGATGTTACGAGATTATGATACAAAATCCCAAGTAGGAGTATATATGCCAATCCAGCAATCATTATTTACTTACTTATTATTAATACATAAGTTTACACTAACGGAATTATTACTAGAGTAGCTGATGTGGAGGAGTGGAAATAGATCTAGCATAGACATTCATATTTATAAACAAAGTGACATGCGATAGGTTTAGGCACTGCCGAATTTAAGGAGATTCGGCTTTTATTCAAGTACAACCGCTGAGAAACAGAGACGGGAGGGACGTCCAAACGTTGGGCCGGAGACATTAGGAGTAGTCACAAGCAAGGCATCGGTATGAGATCTTAGCCTTTCCATCCCCGACTGGATGATGAGGTCAGTTACCATTAGGATCATTTCTGTATGCCCGATTATTATGGGAACTAGAATATTTGAAGAATCCGACTATTTCGTTTCTGCGGTTTAAATTAATGCATCCATAAACCAACGCATTTAAAAAAATCAATGCAAATCATTTTATCTACTACTGTGCTTTAAAACAGAAAGTTTATTTCCAATCCCCACATAGATTAAATGAATTATTAACTATCTATTACCCCCCCCCGCTTTATGATTATCTTATTCTAGATTGAAAAGACTTGACAAAATATAATTTAATATACTATTTTAAAATGAAATGATCGCTAAAGTGGCTAATATGTTATACTAACAATGATAGGGTCTCGCTTCTATAATAATAATAGTATATAAAATAAATTCATAGTTTCCGAGTTGATTGTTTATAAAAAAAAGAGAAGGGGATTTTAGACGAATCTAAAGGTCATGCAAAAGAATAGCAACACTTTTGCGAATTAACTTGTTAGGAAGCATCAGCTCGGAAATCATGTAGGCATGAAATATAATATTTAATCAATAACAAAATTTTAAGATACCCAAGTAGAAGGATAAGAATAAGCTTTATGAGATTTATAGGATATTATATTATGTTTTACACATATTTACAAGATGGCGATGAGAGTTTAGTTTTAAAATTACATTACATTTAAATTAAGAGTCGAACTTTAAAGATATAACACATAATAGGAATTTAAATTAAGAGTTCAAAAGGAGATTCTTTTACTCTTGGGTATCGTTTTACCTTCGATTATTTGAAATGTGCACACTTGATGGGAGAGTCCGAGATTCCTTGTTTTAATAGCATTCACATTTTGGAGATACACACGTGCAGCAGTTTGAGTTCAGGTTTATTTCATTGTTTTATGGGAAGCTCTGTATTCCCATAGCCAAAGTCCGGAGAAGCGCAGCAGTTGCCTACTCCTCGCACATTGTTAGGTTAAAATGATCTGGATATGAAAACAAAGTAACGGCAACAGCATAACTTTGAAATTTAACAGCAACAGCCAATTACCAACGATAATAATCATCCTTATAATAACCAGTCTATTGCTTTTATTCCCTTCTCTTTTATCTTTCGGATCCATCGAACAATTGCGTCATCCATCCAAGCGTCTCTAGTCTGTGCTATATATCCCTTCAGGTAACAGATGCATTAGTGGCACATGTTGAGATTGCAATTTCAATCCGGCCACATTTTTCTCTACCTCGGTTTGGTAGATCAGAAGCAAATGTTGAAATTGCAATTTCAATCTGACCACCTTTTTAATTTACCTTACATTTGACCTAATTACAAATGCTTTTAACAACTTTTTTTTTTTTGACGAGTTTAAGAATACTTTTCAGCTCTGTCATCTTTTCCCCCTCCCACTATGACTTGCAAACTCCAATTAGCAGGGGAATATCTATTTTTAAATATGTTTACATTTAAAATTAAAAGTACTATTTTAGATTTTATAATTTAAAATATTACATAAATCTGACCTAAATAATAACATAATTTTTAAATCTTACACAAAATTACGTATTACAACTCTAACAAATCATCTGCAGTGCGTTATATTTTTGAAGTAGACTTCATATTGGAGTGTGTGCATATATACAATGTTTTTAAATAACTGTACGTATATTTTATTATATTACGCACAAAGTCCAAGGTGGAGAGATGACAGAACTGAGGTGAAACTAAGATTTGAATTCAAATCTTACTGTTTCAATATATACAATGAACCATAAATATTTCTCTTTTTTATTACATATGTGTATGTACACATCCAACACACACTGAACTATGGCACAAGACAAATAATTTAACATATATATTTCATTTCTGAATGGATATTAACAGATTTTGCAATTGATGGGAAATGAGTTTATTAATTATAACTGCTCCTAAAGGAATGCTACATGAAGAAATGAGCTACATATGCAAATATTGCAAAATCACTACATAATATCAAAACAACAATTAAATATTCAAATCCTATTAATAAGAATCAAACTTTAATTGAGATTCCGAAAAATGATTGATGATATGCCAACTGCATCTTAT
Organism: Epiperipatus broadwayi; assembly: GCA_028023455.1. NCBI lineage: Eukaryota > Metazoa > Onychophora > Udeonychophora > Euonychophora > Peripatidae > Epiperipatus > Epiperipatus broadwayi. The sequence goes on from JAQFVV010012404.1 coordinate 8,362,788, forward strand.
TGCTACCTTAAGTGAAGAAAGTCAAGTGAGCCTTTCAACAATATTGACCAACTAAGAACTACAAAATATTACTAAGATTTTTAATAGAATGATGTCAAGAATATTATTTAACTCATTTAAAAGAGTATTTAAATATCAGTCAATTTTAAGCAAGTATCTATATTTTATATCTTGTTATACTAATTTCTGAAAGAATTACTGTATGAGGCACTAAATATTAACAAGTTATTGCATAATATCTTGCATATAAGTGATCATCCTAATCAATAATGTGATATTCATTGCACATATTCACACAACACAATCAAGTTTTATCTATGGGGTTAAGCTACCAAAGTTGCATTGAATACGCTAATTGATAAAATTAACATTTTCAAATAAAAAAAATACCGAAAAATTTTGTACAAATTCATATGAACATGTGTAATGTGGTTTTTCTCTTTTTCTTAAAAAAAAAATCAGTTTAAACAAATAGCAATGTAAATTGCAAAATTTTACATGTAATTTTATAATAATATAGTACAAACAATAAAACCTTGCATAATTTACTAAATATAAATAAGAAGGATACCTGTTTCACCATTTCAAAAAAATGGACAATTAATCAAAACAAAAGAAAACGCCGTGACCTATGACTAATGAACAGCAAACTAATTTGCATAAATTATAATACTCCTCATTGCCATTGACTGCCCTCAGCTATGAATGTGAAATCTAAGAACTTTGAAAGCATTTAACATATATAAACATATAAACAAAATTAAACTTCTCTTAACAAGCGCATTAGCGCAGAATTATTAGTAAATATATATATATATGTTGTTGAAAAATACTAATTTGCATAGTTTAGTAAAAAATATTACTAAATAATGAAGTTGTAATTTGTTAATAATTTCTTAATGAATAATACAAATTTGTATAATTTTCTAAAACATAGTATCAAATTTATCAATTACATTTTATGTCAAAAAGATCTTTTTCATGATAGTGATATGCAATAGCTAATTGTGAAATTTTGCTAAAATATGACATCTGCTCATCTAAATACTGATTGTAAAAAATAAATAAATAAATACTGATTGTAAATGGATTCTAAATAGAAATCAGCAATTGAGTCTTTTAGCTAATGGTGGCCTACAGCATGTTTTGCGATCAATTTCTCTCGCAATTCAACTTAGCCTACTGTATCAGTTAGCTCTGATACATGCTATTTACCCTCTATACAAAAGATCACACTTAACATATCACTAACTTATCATATGGTGTGAATAATTTTAATGACAGAAAGTGAACCAATATGCAGTCAGAACTTTCAAACCTAAATGAATTATGCAGTCAGAACTTTCAAACCTAAATGAATTACTATAAAGTCCTCAAAATTGTCACACTGTACCCAAGATCACCCCACCCCCCTATAAATGTGTTAAAATTAGGAAATGTGGCGATTCGGCATATCTGAATATAAAGTCTCACTCATTGCAAAAGCTTGCGTTGGCCAACAAATGGCTACTTGTGAAAATGTATTTGTTCAAACTGTCTCAATTGCCTAACACACAAGAATCCGCTGTGGCCTTCCTGCAAGAGAAACTAATTCTATCAACAGAGAAGACAAGTGTATGTGGATGGAAGATGGTTTTGCAGGAAACGTAGGACTTACGAGATAGAATGCAGAATGAGTTATTGGCATCGAAGGTGTTCTGTTCGTCTGGTTCAATGGCTACTCAAAAATAAAACTGTGTTTGAAGTAATAAAATAAATGTTATTCCTTAAAAATGTAACAAAGTAACATTTTGGAAATATATTAAATTACGGTTCACAAAAAGAAAAAAGTTAAAATAAAGGAACATTTATTATCAAACAAAAATAAATAGGTTGTCAAGATGTTGTTTATCAACCAAAAATAAAAGTATGTTTGAAGTAATCAAATCAACATTAGTAAAAAAAAAGTTAACAAACAAACATTTTGTAAATATATTAAATTATTTTCCCAAAAAAAAAAAACATAACATAAAGGAAAAGAAAAAATAATTGGTTATTTAAAAAAAAAAGCTAAAATAAAGGAACATTTATTACAAAACCAAAAAAAAAGTAATTAATTTCAAAAATAATAAAATAACGTAATTTTAAAGAGTGGTCGGTCTGTGTATTGTTTATTTGTTAAAATATTAAACAAAATATAATGGCCCGGTAATGTTATATCAATGTGTTTGGTTGGAGGAACAACACCATCAAGCGGGATGGATTGTCATATGTATCAGTACCAACAAAAAATCCCAGCAGTATACATACCAAGCATAAACACATTTCAAGTGTAACATATATAGATATTACTGCATGCTTGATATAAAAAAAAAAAAAAGATCAATATATTATTTAACAATTCAGATAAATATATAGAAAAGTATATACTTAAATTCAATATAAATGAGATATCGGTTTGGTTCATTTAAACTATTCAGTTCCTCAATCAATTTTTTCCAGATAAATCATTCATATTCCTTCTGCTATTTTTATTTAAGTTTCACAAACATGAGGCTAAAGATATAAGAAAAGCACAAACAAGAGTTAGAAAAACCGGTTAAGTCATATCTATTATTATACTCAAGTGTCCCTTTTTAACCAAATAATAACAAAAATTTCATATTACATACTCATTAGGATAGTTCATAAAATCTGCCATCATATATATAGTCATTTTGTATATAGCTACTGTAGAGAAAAAAGACAATAGCCATCTCCATGAAATGTATTTAATATTCAAATAACACTATCTTCTGGTATCCATGGTTAAAAAATTTCATTTATTGTAACACACTGTAACAGTCCAGGTTTTCCAGCAGAAGAGGGGGGAATGCATCTAATTGTGGTCAGACCTAGGGACTTCGGGTAGGATGCTGCAAATGATGCAATGAAGTAATTAACCAATGATCATATCTAACTCCAATGGACTAACTCTAGGTGTAATCATTAAATTCAGACACAATTTAGGCAAGTTCATCTGTACTTCACTCATCTTTCGGATTCCATTACATCTTGAAATTCAAACCCAGGGAAAATATTGTCCTCAGCTCTCTTCAGGATTGAATCTCTTCTAGATAGCAACCACTGCATCACTGTGTAGGACTCACCTAACCATACTATTGTATTATTATGTAAACAAAAGCGTGTGTAAATACATATATATCCAGTTATGAATTGATGGATGGATGGTAAATAACTCTGACAAACTAGAGACCATTTAATGAAAATCAATTAGACAAGGTTTACTTGACTAACAAAATAAAAATTCCAAAATCTTTTACTAAGATAAACAAAATATATATATGGACATGTGTGTGCGTCAAATACATATCTCTACCATATTGACAAACAATTTATTAACCCAACCCTTTCCATAAGATGTACATATTGAAACACTAAAGATATTTACAAAGTAGAATATATATATATGAAAAACAAAAACAAGTTATTCACGTAACTTTCTATCACTTGTTATTTATGATCAGTAGATGACGTTTTACCAAAACCACCAAAACAAGTGTAAAATTTGTTTACATAAACGACAAAAGAGTCAGAATTAACTATCTCTTTCATTTGCTCACCCTCAGATCAGCTGATTTCAAGCTATTTGCTATCATCAGTGAAGTATAGAGTTAGAAACTAGATCTAAACACTGACTCCAAGTGTTTATGCAAAACGTTTCTATCAGTTTGCAAGCGTGAATTTTTCAGACCGGTAAAGTCTTCAAACTCAGCCTAACAAGCCAGATATCTATATGGGTCTGATCTCAGTTCAGTTTCACCACACAGTCAAAGTATCAGCAATATATATCATTGCAAGAAACCTTTAAAGGTACATTTATGAAAAACAAAAACAAGTTATTCACGTAACTTGCTATCACTTGTTATTTATGATCAATAGATGGCGTTTTACCAAAACCACCGAAACAAGTGTAAAATTTGTTTACATAAACGACAAAAGAGTCAGAATTAACTATCTCTTTCATTTGCTCACCCTCAGATCAGCTGATTTCAAGCTATTTGCTATCATCAGTGAAGGATAGAGTTAGAAACTAGATCTAAACACCGACTCCCAAGTGTTTATGCAAAACGTTTCTATCAGTTTGCAAGCGTGAATTTTTCAGACTGGTAAAGTCTTCAAACTCAGCCTAACAAGCCAGATATCTATATGGGTCTGATCTCAGTTCAGTTCCACCACATAGCCAAAGTCTCAGCAATATATATCATTGCAAGAAACCTTTAAAGGTACATTTATGAAAAAAAAAAACAAGTTATTCACGTAACTTGCTATCACTTGTTATTTATGATCAATAGATGGCGTTTTACCAAACCACCGAAACAAGTGTAAAATTTGTTTACATAAATGACAAAAGAGTCAGAATTAACTATCTCTTTCATTTCACGCTTGCAAACTGATAGAAACGTTTTGCATAAACACTTGGAGTCAGTGTTTAGATCTAGTTTCTAACTCTATCCTTCACTGATGATAGCAAATAGCTTGAAATCAGCTGATGTGAGGGTGAGCAAATGAAAGAGAAAGTTAATTATGACTCTTTTATCATTTATGTAAACAAATTTTACACTTGTTTCGGTGGTTTTGGTAAAACGCCATCTATTGATCATATATATATATATAACAAAAGAGAAATTATTAGTTCATCACTATCATGACTGTGAAGCTAGCTAACTATTTACATTATTTACAGATGTATGCATTAGCTTCGTAGTTGATTTCCAATTGTAGAGATTCTGTTCACTTTGTGGGACCCCCCTTGACTACATACTAGTTTTCTACAATCAATAGAAAAGAACATTCACTCAAATATTAGTCATTCATATCAAAAAACAAATATAAACATTGTTAGTTAACAAAAAAAAATAAACAAACTCTATCTCATAGAAGTGTATAGTCTTAATATGGAACAATATCCAATAAAATCTTACCTCATTCCACATTGCCTTAAAAATAATGATCATAGTGCCAGTCACTATGCAGGGGGATCTAACCTAAATTTTATTCAATAAAAAAAAATGTGAACTTAACAACCTCTCCTGCGTGCTTTCTCATTTCTAGCTGCAATGGACTATTCTAAGTGGTAGATATTTTGGTTCCCAGAAGTGGAAATGAAATGAAAACAAAACTCTACAAACATATATAATAAAATAATACATAGCAATGTAACACTTTCCTCGAATTATTCAGAATAGAGTTCATGGATTCATCAAGTACTGTCCCTCATACACGCACTTCATAGCTGTTGCAGTCATCCTTCCTCGACAAGTAATGCATTGCTTGTGAGAAATCCTTGGCGGCTTGCTTGTACTGTTATTTCCTTCTTCATGTTGTTATTTCATTCTATACCCATTCTGAGGTTCAAGACAGGTATTTGATGTTTAAGCAGGCATTATATATAGATGAACATTAAATTATCATACCCCCTATGATTAGGACTAATGATTAGCCAGAGTACATCATTTTGCAATTCATAAAATGTTTAACTTTTCTTGATTTATTGTTTGGCATTTAATAAGTTTTATGAAAAATGAATTATTTCTTTCTGTATATATTGTAACCTGTGCTTTTGCAAGTTATGTTATCTAACTTGAATGCAAAAATATGTATCGTATTCTGCTTTTAATGAGTATCAAATAAATAATAACTTGCAAATGTAATAACTGTTATTAAAGTAATTCTTATAATAATAAGCTAGATGCTTTAGCATAAAGTTAATATTTAGTTAAGTATATGTAAAATAGAGTAAACAGGGTTAATTTATAAATAGTTATTAATATCATAGACAGAGAGTTTAAGGCTTAAAGTATAATTGTTTAATAATATAATTATTGAATTATAGGCTAAGTCATGAAGTACTCAGATTAAATTCTCATTTAGTCAATTTATTTTAAAAATAATATATATATTTTTAAAAAAATAATGCTAATTCAGATAAGTAGTATATAATTGCTTAAAGAAAGAAATGTTTAATATGTTAAACTTTAAATTGGAAAATTCTTCTGTGCACATGTGTCAATGCATGGATGAATTTAGGTTCTCATGGTTTTAATAACAAAGATAATTGTTTTAAAAATCATTAACAACATTTAAAAATAAACATTAACTAAACCTAACCAAGAAATGGTTAAACATTTGAACATAGTACTTCTGATAAACTAAGTTTGAGAAAAAGTAATCTGTTGTTTAAAAAAAAAAAGTAAATATAATTTATCTTATTTTTTTTTTTGTTAATTTTCTTAATAGAAGAAAAATCAGTTACATTGACCTTTTCTTCAACTTGTCTAAGATCATTTGTTTTTTTAAATAATGTAGGTTAACGTTACATAATTTTCTTAATTAGTTCCTTCTGTTTAACCTATTTGACCACAAGGGTAACTTTTTCAAGAGGTAATTAATTCTTGACATATGTTAAGTCAGACAAAAAGCAAAAGACCATCATTTTTAAGGATCTGACCTGTCTGGTCTGATCTGTTTACTCCTTCATTTTCATCATCTCTTGACAGACCACTGTGCACTACAATCTTAATAATTGTGATAATTTTTTATAATTATTTTATTTTATTTAAAATGCAAAGTTATTAATTTTATTTCTATTTGAACCTACAATGCAGTGTTGAGCTACTTTTTTTAAGGTATTCTGATTTTTATTACCATAATTCAATTTGAACAATTTTAACTACCAACATTAATGCTAGGGAAAAATAATTTGTTTAGTATAAATAAATTTCATCGATTATGAGTAAAAATAGATTTTAAAAGAAACCAGGTGATGTGTTTATTTGCATTAATTCATAGATTTATGCTGAACATTGTACTAATTTACTCTTCACTACTATTCATTATTTTTAAAAAAAAGGAAATTAAAGTGTGATGTTAAAGATTTGACCGTTTAAACTTTGAACCAAGAACAAGCCACTATTTGCCTATTCTACTTATTATGAAATGCTATAAATAAGACATATGAATTCTAATGAGTATAATAAGTGTATTTAAAAATATGAACTGTATAATTATAAAACAACCTGTCGTATTTTAGCACAGGAGGAATTGTTATTTAAGTATGTTTGTTTTCTCCGAATTTATGCTATTTGGAAAAATATTTGTGAGAGAGTCGAATTTGAGAAAATTTTAAGAAAAAAATATATCCATGACAACTTTAATATGTGCTTCGTTCTCTCTGTATTTTATTCTAAAATACCTTAAAGTGAAGTGAATTGAGGAAACTAAGAAATATGTTTATAAAAAAAAAATAGTTTGCAGAAATAATTTCCAATGGACATTTGATATGTGTTGTACTATTTGCGGACTATTAAATTTAATGTTTCCAAAAAGGAAAATTGCTAAAACTTATACCTGGAAATGACTTTTATTGCTAAACTAATTTGAGTTTGCTCTTAAATGTACTCCTTTTAAAAAAGAGAGAAGTAAAAAAAATGTATTACCTATTTCAATGGAACTGTGGACTCTGAAAATTTTGACACAATGAAATTGTGTTATTCCTAGGCATTGCCAAATGAATATTCCCCAGCTAGCTATTTTACATTGGTCAATTCCTTTAAATAAATTCAAACCTAGTATTTAATTTAGAATTAAGAACTGAAGTAATATAGTTTTTATGCATATCTGGAAGTTATATTTGCTGTATTAAAAGAAAATGTTTATTATTCACTTAGTACAGATGCTTCATCACACAGACAACCCACTGAGGAAGGACTATGCATCTTCAACAGACCACTCATTATGGAAAGATTCTGCTAATGAACTAAGGTATTTTAAAATATATATATATACTTTTTATTTTATTATTGTTATAACAATATTTCCGTCAAGGTAAATTTTGTTATCATTATTGTCTTTAATGGGTTTATGACAGAATGCGTAGGTATTCCTACACATAAGATAAATTTCATATCATTTGATATTTGCTGGTTAAGGTAAGCTTTATAATGCTTTTATTTAATAAAGATATTCATCTCTTACTTTTTTTTTCTTTTTTATTAGATTTATGAGTGTTTCATTCACCTGTTAGTAAAACAGCCAGAGTAGGTTTATCAGAAGTCTGAAATTCTCATAATTATTGTGATACACTGATTTACCATTCAATTCTAATATAATTGAATATTTATTAGTCTCATATTTACATTTACTTTAAAATTATATCCATTTTTATGAATTTTATATTATATATTGCATATATGTGTGTATTTCTTATCTGATGCTGAATTTTAGTGTGCCATTAAATAAATATTTTTATAGATGCTTGACTAATCATTAAATTGTTGGTTTCAGACATTGCTCATTGTCTATTAATTTTTAATGTGAATATTAATTTAGTCAGCTTTCTCAATGATAATTTGTTATCTTGCCATTGTTCAGCTTGAGATATCTGCCTCAGAACACTAGTCTTTAGTGACATTGTTTGCTTTTTGTGTGCGCTTTGCAAGATAAAGATGCTTTCTCCATTGTTCACATTTTGTGCCATGAGTTGATATTGCTTTATATTTTGCGATAGTTATCACATCCTATTTAGTAACTTAGATCCCTGGAGAGGATCAAAACTTTGGTGCATTTGCTGTTTTTTCTCATGTGCTAAGACTGCATCCACACCTACCCTTTTGTCTTAAATATAGATATTGGAAGCCACCATACTTTGTTTTTGTTGTTTTGCTCTGCAGAGCCTATGTTATTCCTATCCCTCTATGCTTTTCCACCATAGTAGGTAAGATTATTTGTGTATCAGATATGATATGGAAATGATGCACTTTGTTTATAGCGCTTGGTTAAGTATAACAATGTCTGTATTGTGCTTCTGTGTTGTTCCAGCCAGCCACAATCAAACCACCAAGATAAGATGGTCAGAATTTAAACAATTATTTAGCACATGACATAATAGACAATACACATCTTCAATGTATTTGTCTTCACTATCTGGAGCACTTTGCCAATGGATTTGTAAGTTATTTAATACTAGATATTGTATTATTCTTATTATGTGGCCAATAACTCACTATGATATGTGTGTACATGACTTCTTATGAATGATCCATTCCCTGCTTTATATTTTATTTAACAAATATTTAAAAATAGCACCAATCAATCTTAGTTTTTGTCTGAATCTGATAGTTATAATCATTCCAGCTTGCTTATTCAAACCCAGTCAGAGTATAATTCAGATTAACAGTAATTCAATCTGTAAGAAAGGTTGTATTATTTGTTACATGACCAGGGTATATTTTAATTAAATTTTATTGCTTAGCTATGACCTGAGCTATTATTTTTATTCCTTTAAACCCAACCTTTGTTAAATGGAATAATTTAGCTAAGTTTGAAAATGAGATAAACTTTCCAATGTCAAACCAATACCTCCATTGAGCATATTTGGTACAATAATTCATTCAAATATTTTTGTTAATGAGGTCAGAACGTGTTTGTTACCTATGTACCATCCATCCAAATAATGTAATAGCGCCTACGTTTAGCAAATAGCTTCAACTTTATTGTAAATAAATTGTTGTTCATGTTGCTTTATAAAATATTAATAAATGTATTTGTTATTACTGAAAATTGAGGTTCTGTTTTTCTACATGTGATAAGTCTTGAGTTCACAATGTTTATAATCTTAACAATTCCAGATTTCTAAAAGAAATCAGGGTAAACAGATAACTAATCCCTGCAGATCAAAATCTTTATTAAAAAAAAATTATTTGATATTGCTTAAGATTCCAGACTGCACACTGTTAATTTGTCTATTTAAAAATAAAAGATACAAGATTCATTTTTGATTATTTGAATGATATTGTCAATGGGGGCAGTATAAAGACATAAAAAGTACCCCTTTCTTTCTACTATCTCGAGTGATATCCTGGATAAAAGACTATGACTATTCTAAATTTTGTATATTTTATTTAAGCAATTGTTTAGTAAATTAAATATCTCATTGAGTAATTATTATTATTGTTACAAGATATTAGGAAGCATTAGCTTATATGAAAAGTATGTTTTCTGTGGTCTACCAGGATAGGATGTCAGTCATTTTTATTGGCAATGCAATATTATAGTACAACTTTTAAAAATTACAAAGAACTCTGAGATCATTATTGATTATGATGATGGCAAAAAGAAATTTGTGATTATTTTTCCTGTGCCATTAGAAAGGTGCCTTATATTTTACTCTGCAAGAGTAGACTAGCCTAAATCATGCTATTATACAATTTGGTGACTAATAAGTGATTATTATCAAAATATTTAAAATGAAGGTTCACAGATGTTATCTTAAGTACAATATTATTATTTTTACTCAGAGAATATATTTTGGTGGCTGGAGTTTCTGACTTAAAAATATAACATAGAAAAGAGTAAACTTTTTCCTCTTTCTAGTTTAATTTAATTACTTACTTTATAATTGTGCATTTTTATTATTGCCTTAAAAATTTCCCTTTATCTTAAAAGATGTCTCTGGAGTAACAATTAAAATATACATAACTGCCACTGAGCTAAGCCCACAAGATACCTTTACTGTGATTCATAATAAGTCTCCCATAGCCATATAACGAGTTGTATTTTGAGATTTCTATTTCTTTAAAAATTTCATGTTTCACCCCCCCCCCCTTTAGGCCATAATATATATGCTGATAATCTATTTCTTGGTTTTTATTCGCATTCGAGTAATCACGTAGTCCTTTTATTTTAAATATCCATTTAAATCAGTTCCACTAATTTTATTCAATTGTGCGAATCTATTAAAACATTTTGTGCATGTGTAATTATTGGATAGAGTATTTTAATGTTTCCGTCACAATTATTAGACTAATAATTTGGACTGCTCGAATAAGTCAAACATATTCTCTGATAATCGAACATTCCATTTTCTGATGTTGGTATTGTACGTACAACTCTTGTATCTTTTTGAACAAAATAAAAAGATGACGAAATCAACTGAGTTCATTTTTATACTGCCCCAGATTCCCATTGTTTAGTAATCTTGCATTTCATTTCCTCTTTCAAAGTTATTGTTACACTTGCCATGATGATGAAAAGTAAAATACAATTACATAATAGAATTCTGTTTTCACCTTCCCTATCTGGTTATCTAGTGACTGGTTTGGCATTAGGTCATTACTACATTTACTAGTATAGGTATTCTCTAATGATATAAACTATTGATATTTAGTTCGTAGTTTGTATTTATATATATGTGTGTCTGATCTCTTTAATTGGGATTTTTATCTTTCTTTTAGCTGAGGGAACTTAACTTAATCTTAATATCACATTTGATAAAATAAACATTGGTTGTGCATCTATATATGTGTGTGTTTATTATCTAAATGATAATACACATTCAATTATCCATTAACTAAATGTATTTTTTAGATGGGTTCAATTTAGTAAATAATGCACTATGAACCAAGGCTGGTTCCAGTCAGATTGTAAAATACTCTTACAACTCCCCTAACCTCACAGGGTTAAAATTTGAAGTTATGGCTAAAATTTTAACACTTAATTGGAGTGCTTGTTTTAGTTTGGCATTGGATTGCTTCAGGTTTTTTATTACAGGAGGGTTAAGAAGCCTATCTACTTTAATTTCTGCTATTTCCTCAAGTATATCACTACTTATTTACAATTTCTTTATCACTGGTATCATAGTGAAGTGAAATTTATACATGGATCTCTCTATTATTTATACATGATGGTTGTATGGTATGAGGTCAACTGGTAATGTATCTCTATTGCAGATGGCACATGATTAAACTTGTTAGCCTTTACCTTGCTCCTTTTTGAGGCTTATCAGGTGTTTACAATGACTAACTAAATGTCATAGGGTTCACTATTCTGTATGAATAAGCTTCTAAGTCTCGAATGACTCTAAAGCATCCCAGTAATTGCCTTTCCAATTATCTGGGTCTACTCTCATCACATGTTAATTGATCCTATAATTTTTTTTGAAACTATCTCACTTTTTGCTCTCATCCTGATTGAGACTTATATCATCTTTACTCACTTGTCAATCAAGCACATCTATTTGGTGATCACTCTATTTGACCAAAATATGGTTTCAAACTGGGTGCATTATAGGTCCCTTTTATCTCTCCGTTTATCTCTATCCAAAACACATTGGAAGTGGACTGTTTCACAATAGTGAAAGGTCCCTTGTATGGCTTGTAAAACTTTTGGCATTTCCCCTCCAATGATTGGCTTATCTTGGGGCATTTTGATGAATACTTTGTCCCTTACTTTGAAATTGTGGACATTTCTTTTCTTGTACTTCCTCTCAGCTTTGTTTGCTAGGTGCACATATGCTTTCAATATATTTTTTTCTTGATCAAATTCAGTACATTTAACTGGGGATCCTCTCAGCTTTGTTTGCTAGGTGCATATATGCTTTCAATATATTTTTTTCTGGATCAAATTCAGTACATTTAACTGGGGGTTGATATTGGTTAAATAATGTGGGAGCAAGTTGGTTAAAGTCTAGTCTACTGGCATGAATCCAGTCGATAAATTTATGCTCCAATTGATGTAGTTGATTACAAGCTCCATTTCTCTTACCCACCCTTTATATATATCATCTAGGCAAGTCCTGAACAAATGTTCGAGCTCCCACATTATAAGTTCGCAAAGGTTTCATTGTGGATTCCTAGTGGATGTGAGCATATGTATGATTTGAGATTTCCCCATCCATTTTTTCCATTCTTTGAATAGGAAAGGCATACCATGGTCTGTTAGGATTGTCTTAGGCTTCCCTATCATTATGAATTGGAGGGTGTCTAATATCCTGATTGCGTGTCTTGTATTAGCTTGGGGTATTGGCTAAGCTTAAACATATTTGGAAAGAGATCAAATGTGACCAACAAGAAGTTTTTGTTAACTGGGGGCAATGGCCCATAACAGACGATCGCTAAAATCTCATTTGGCTTTTTTGGAATAATCAATTTCAAAATATTGCTGTAATTTTGGTTTACTGGTTTCACGCACAAGCATACTAAACAATCTCAAAGTGACTTCAAGATGTCTACATAAATTCTAGGCCAGTAAAACCACATTTTCAAAGTGTGTTCTGTTTTATGGGCATCAAAGTGTCCGTTGGCCAGTAAAACCACATTTTCAAAGTGAGTTCTGTTTTATGGGCACCAAAGGGTCCATATAAACAGTGAATATATTTTATGAGTGGAGTGCCCAATATTTTAGTTATCACTACCCTCCACTCGTCTTCCTCTCTATCCATTCACTAAAATAAGACCGGGTATTCTACTTTGTAAAACACAAGATCTCTTGGCACATCCAACACCTCTCCTTTTAGAACTTTCATGATTGGGTTTAAAATCAGGGTCTGCAAATTGCAATTGGGATAGGTTCTCTAAATCATTCTCCACATTACCATAGGCCATTAAATTGATATTTGTAATGTAGGCATTCTCTACTGACAAATGTTTCTGATCAGGCCTACAGGTTACGACTAAGCATTTCAGCAACAACATTCTTGGATCCCTTACAGTATCCATGATGTAATTAAATTCCTGCAACAGCAAACTCCATCTGACCAGACATCTATTGGTCAGGTTACTATGATTCAGGATTTCGAGGCTTTTGTGGTCTGTGATCATTGTTACCTCTGATCTGAGTAGCATCTGTCAAAATTTTTTGAAGGCCTCCACTATTGCCAGTTGATAAAGAGGGGAAAATACTAGGTTGGACATCCTGGATCTGAGATAATGTTATTCCTTTTCTGGAACCACTACTATCTGTTTGGACAATAAATGGTTTATTAAAATCAGAGAAGGCTAACATGATTTACTCTAAGAACACTGTTTTAATATTTTCAAATGCCCTGTCATGTTCCTCGGTCCTGTCCCATTGTTCATCTTTTTGATTAGTTTTAACAATGGTTCCATGTAGTTTGAGAATTTCTGGTAGAAATGATTATAAAATTACACAAGCCAAAAAATAATCAAATTTTTTATTGATCAGTTTAGGAAAGTTTTGAATGGCACTGATCTTCTCTGGATGAGGCCTTATCCCATTGCAACCTATGATATGATCTAGGAAGACTACTTCATTGGAAACTAGGGTACTCATCTTGAAGTTGATTTTGAACGCCTTCAGATGGCACTCTTCAAAAAAAAGTTAGGTGTTGAAGGTGTTCTTCAATGATGGCCAATGCAATTTATTACATCATCCACATAAATAGTCATGATTTGCTTAACCTCATGAGACAGTCTTATCTAAGCATCTTATCAAACTAGCACCACTATTTATCAATCCAAAAGGTATCCTATTAGACTGATATGTAAGACCCTCATATCAGAAGGCAGTGTATTGGTGAATATCTGGGTGGAGTTCAATCTGCCAATAGTTGGATGTTAGATTGAAAGTGGAAAACACCTTCTTGTTCCCAAATCTCACAAATAATTCATATATGAGTGGTGGAATGTTTCTGACAGGGACAGTAATTTTGTTTAGCTGCCTGGCATCTAAACAAAATCTCATCAGTCCATCTTTTTTTTCAGTTACAAATGGATTACAATAAGGTTAAGAGCATTTGGAAATGATCCCCCAATCCAGCATTTTATTAATCTGCTTGAATATTTCTTTATGATACTGGTATGGAATAGGGTACAATTTGAATTGAAATGGTTGTACATGTTTTAATTTAATTATCTGATGAAATCCATCTATCACTCCTGGTATTTCCAAAAAAATCAGGCTAAATTTATTAATAACAGGCTCTAAGGAAGTTGGATTCTGCAATTTTACTACCTACGCTGCCCCTGTGATATTGGATATAATATAGTAAACTTCAGGTAGACCATACCTTGGAAGCAAGATCATCTCCAAAACTTCATCACTGACCATACCTCGGAAATAAGATCATCTCCAAAACTTCACCACCTATTCCAACTGTTTTGTCAAAGAAATCAATAATGCATGTGTTCAAGTGTAGAAAGTTTGCTCCTAAAATTATATCATGGATTAAGCCATTCAATATTAAAAACACATGACAATGATAGAGTATTTGGCCTACTTTGATTTTGACCCAGATGCGCTTCTGTGCTAATTTAGCTTTCCTGCTGTTAGCCATGGTAACCCGAATGGATTTCAGTGTAGGGTCTTAATGTTTGGATTTTTGGTCAGAATCTTATGATAGAATTTTTCTGACATCACTGAAATCTGGCTACCAGAATCTAACAGTGCTTTAACCAGCAAACCATCAAAAAAACCTCTATCAAGGGACAACCCTGCAAGGCAAATTTGGGTGCCTTATCCTTCTACAAACACATTATATTAATGATCTCTCGAACAGGGTTTTGGTTCATGTTCCTCAGAGTCATTCTGGTTACTTGAGGTGAGAAACCTAGTCTCAAGTACTTTTCTAGATTGGTTTTTTTTCTGTACTGTGGGTGTATAGTTACTATACCATGATATTGGGATTTCCTTGGACTATGAGGTGGTCTTATTAGTTTTGTCAACACTTGTCTGATTTTTTTTGGGTGTCAGAGGCATGGAGGGTTTCTCTATACTGATTTTCTCTTTCAATGACTGACATCATTGTAGAATATTGAGTTAAAGTGGCCTCTTCCTTTCTTTTTTCAGATCCCCTCATCAATAAGTTGGTATTGTTCAAGTCTATACTGTTGAGCAATTCAGCTATCTGCTCTAAACTCCTAGCCCTGGTACATGATAGTGATTGTCCAATTTTAAGGAGTGGGTGAATATACATCCAGTCATGAATTGATGGATGGATGGATAAATAACTCTGACAAACTAAAGACCATTTAATGAAAATCAATTGACCAAGATTTATTTGACACAAAATGAAAATTCCAAAGTCTTTTGACATGATAAAATATATAGATACATATGTGTGTGTCAAATATGTATCTCTATCATATTGACGAATAAACATAATTATTAACCCAATCCTTTCCATAATAGATATACATACTGAAACACTAAAGATATTTACAAAGTAGAAAAAATATGACTGCAAAGCTAGCTAACTATTTATATATAATAAAAAAAGGAATTATTAGTCATCACTATCATGAATAACTAAATGTGTGGTTTATATATGTAATGATCAGATATTTTATGGTAATATCTCCACACTAAAACTCCAATATATTTATTTATTTATTTATTTATTTCTATACTTAGCATTTTCAAAGCAATGATGCCTTCATTTTCAAAGCTATAAATAGATAGTTCTAATACCGATTTTCGTTTATTTATTTGATTCAACAGTTGCAAAATTATTCAAATCAAGTCTGCCATTTCTTCGAGATTGCGTAAAACGTGTCTCTTTTATTCAACGAGTGTGGAGATATTACCGTAAAACATCTGATCATTACTATCATGAATGTGAAGCTAGCTAACTATTTACAATATTCCTTACTACAGGTGTATGCATTAGCTTCATAGTCCATTTCCAATTGTAGATTCCATTCACTTTGCGGGACCCCCTTGACTATGTATGAGATTCCTACAATCAATAGAAAAGAACATACACTCAAGAACATTAGTCACTCATACCGAAAAACAAATATAAACATCGTTAGTTAACAAAAATAAAATAAACAAAGCATATATAAGTGGAAAGTTAGGTTAAAGATATTCTTATCTTTATAAAAGTCATTATCTTGTGTCCTGGTTTAAAAGGTTACTCTATCAGCAAAATAAAGATATAGCTTGCCTATTATAAATTTTCAAGGTGCATTTGACACAGTTTAAAGCCTATCTTAAAAATATTTACATATATACTTCCTGTGCGCTTAATAAATAATTACTACTTTACGAACTATCCTGTAGAAATGTATGGTCTTAATATGGAACAATGTCAAGTAAAATCTTACCTCATTCCATATTGTCTTAAAAATGTCGATCCTAGTAACAAGTCACTATGCAGGGGGAGGTGACCTAAATTTTATTCAATAAAAAAAAATTGATCTTAACAATCTACCCCCCATGCTTGCTCGATTCTGGCTGCAATAGACTGTTCCAAGTGGTAGGTATTTCAGTTCCCACATGTGGAAGTGAAATGAAAACAAAACTACAAACGTATAAAAAAATAATACATAGCAATTTAACACTTCCCCCAAATTAAACAGAATATAGTTCATGGATTTGGCAAATAGTCCCTCATAGGTGCACTTCATAGCTGTTCCAGCCATCCTTCTTCGACAAGTAATGCATTGCTCAAGGGAAATTCTTGACAGTTTGCTTGTACTGATATTTAACAACCTCCCCCCCCCAATGCTTTCTCGATTCTAGCTACAATGGACTATTTCAAGTGGTAGGTATTTCAGTTCCCAGATGTGGAATTGAAATGAAAACAAAACTATAAACATATAAAAAAAATAATACATAGCAATTTAACACCTTCTCCAAATTAAACAGAATAGAGCTCATGGATTCGGCAAGTAGTCTCTCATAGGTGTACTTCATAGCTGTTGCAGTCATCCTTCTTCACAAGTAATGCATTGCTCACGAGAAATTCTTGGTGGCTTGCTTGTACTGATGTTATTTCTTTCTTCAAGTTGTTATTTCATTCTATATCCTGAGCTTCAAGACAGATATTCGCTGTTTAAGCAGTCATTATATATAGATGAATGTTAAATCATCGCACCTCCTATGGTCAGGGATAACAATACTTCGGTCTCACAGGAATATTAAATTAGCCAGAGTACAATATTTTGCAATTCATAAAATATCTAACTTTTCTTGATTGACTGTTTGGCATTTAATAAGTTTTGTGAGAAACGAATTAGTTCATTCTGTGGTACTCATCTTATAGCTAAAGACGCCGCTCTATGGCGCGTTTTTCGCGCTAAAACACATAAAAATGCTGTTTCCGTGGCCGACATGTTCAAACCCGCGTTTTCTATAATACAACTTTTTTGTTGTGCTACAGAATGCAGGCCACTATGTCGCGTCGCAGTACAACATGAATGTCGCATCGCAGCAAATACATTTTCCAAATTCGCACAGTTTATAAAATAGTTACGGCTTGATGAGAGAGTTTGTATTTGAATTGGATGGAAATGTTGTTCTCATTGGATTTTTTTTTATTTTAAAGTATTGAAATGTTCAGAATTTTTAAAGTAATAATTCTAAGACTTTTTACAACGTACTCTGTTGAAGTTTTAATTGGGAAAATGTTAAATATCTATGTTTTTAGTGAGTTGCAATTAGGTAACGCGTCAAGTAATGTACTGTTCATAACATTCCACGAAAAAGATTCAAAGAAGATTCTACCGTGTGTATATTTTTGAATTAAAAAAGAGCGGTACCAAAAAAATATCCAGTAAGAAAAGTACAAATATACACGATTTTTTGTAAATTTCATAAAAAGCAAATATTATAAACATGTTTAATAAGTAAAGAAGACATTTATATGTGTTTGTTGTTGTTTAAAAAAGTTTGTTTCTTTCTTTTGTCCGAGTACGGTTATGATTTTGAATTATTTTATTTTAGCATTACAAACAACAGAACACTAACCCTAAAACTAACCGTAACAACTTTTACTTTTTATTGTCATTCTATTTGAAGTAAAAAATAGCCGTAATATCTCTTTGTCTGTAAAAAAAAAAAAAATGTAAAACGAAAACTAAAAAAATAAAAAATAGACTAAGAAATTTTACTTTTTATTACGATTATTATTTTTTA
This sequence comes from Epiperipatus broadwayi, assembly GCA_028023455.1. Classification (NCBI taxonomy): domain Eukaryota; kingdom Metazoa; phylum Onychophora; class Udeonychophora; order Euonychophora; family Peripatidae; genus Epiperipatus; species Epiperipatus broadwayi. The sequence continues at coordinate 8,381,484 of JAQFVV010012404.1, forward strand.
GTTAAACAACAACAAAAAAAAAGTCGTAACACAAGTAAAAAAATATCTGATAGAAAATTGATAAAAAAAAAAGCTGTAACACAAGTAAAAAAAATATCCCATAGAAAATTGATAAAAAAAAAAAAAGCCGTAACACAATTAAAAAAATATACGATAGCAAAAACACGAATCAAATTGTAATTTCTTGATTTTATTTTACATTTATTATTATCATTTAAATTGTAAACGTTAATAAAAAATAATATTTATAAAAGACGATTTTGTTTTGTTTTTATTTTTGCATTACAAAAAAGCACAGCAAAATTATTATAATCAATGGCCCGGGAATGGGCATATTTTATAATTTTAGCGTGAAAACGGCACCATCCAACGGCATCTTTATCTATAAGACAAGCACCCATTCTGTATATATATGCTGATAATCTATTTCTTGATTTTTTATTCACATTCAAGTAATCGCATGATCCTTTTATTTTAAATATCCATTTAAATCAGCTTGACTAATTTTATTCAATTGCGTGAATCTATTAAAACTTGTGTGTGTGTAATTATTGGCTGTAGTTTTTTTGATGTTTCCATCATGATGACAATTAGACTAATAATTTGAACTGCTCAAATAAGTCATCCATATTCTTGATAATTGAACGTTCTATTTTTTGACATTGGTATTGTACAGCTCGTGTCCTTTTAAACAAAGTAAAAAGATGACAGAAATCAACTCAGTTTGTTTTTATACTGCCCTCAATTTGATATATACGTGCTTATTGTTACGCTTGCCATGTTGATGGAAAGTAGAATACAATTATGTAATAGAATTCTGTTTTCACTTTCCATATCTGACTACCTAGTGATTGGTCTGACATTAGGTCAATACTATGTTTACGAGTGTAAGTCTTGTTTAATGACATAAGATATTGACATTTAGTTCATTGTTTGTATCTATCTATATATATGCATCTGACCTCTTTAATTGGAATTTTTATCTTTCTTTCAGCTAAGGGAATTATAATTTATTGAGACATTTTTTCTTAATATTGTGTTTCATAAAATAAATGTTGATTGTGCATCTATATATATATATTTTACTATCTAAATGATAATACACGTTCAACTATCCATTAACTAAATTTATTTTTTAGATGAGTTTAATTTAGTGAGTAATGCACTATGAACAAAGGCTGGTTCCAATCAGATTGTAAGCTACGGTTACAACAATTACTGAGAATAATTCCAAATGTTCGACTGTCACCCCTATTTATTTTTAGGACATCTCATTTGAGACATTTACAAAATCAAAGGAATAATATGTATAGCATCTCAACAAAAACATACACATTGAGAAAATATTTGAAAATGTTCCATTCTAACCCTCCAAATGATCATGGTATGTCCATGGTTAGCATAAATAACCAATAATTATTATACAAATTTAGAAACTGGTCTCTTGAACCCAAATATTTTAATTTTCTTCTTAAAATTAATATGGCAGCTCTTCCAATCCTTTTTTCTGAGATACTGAAGATTTTATTCCAATGTAGAGTCTTCATATTTGTTGTGTCATAAGGAAAATGAACATAGTTTCTTTTCTTTATGAATGCTCATGACTTGCAAGACCTCAGACGTTAGCAATAATCTATGGAAACAATAATATTTCTCTTACAACAACAATTATTGATTCTTTTGCTAGGGGTTTCTTCCTAACTATTCAAACAGCTACTTTTATTTTATATGCCTTTTACTGCACAAAACACACTTTTATGTATGTGAGAATCTAAGACAATATGCTGCTACTCTCTTAAACAAATCAGAAGAATTAAAATTAAAAGACAAAAAAATTACGTCTCCAGACATTTTTGCTATCATTTGGACATTAATAAAACAGTGAACAGATCTCTAACCTTTGAGACAATTTACAAAACGTTAAAACAAATTACTGGTCCTACATCTTGCATTTAGTGTATTCAGATTTAAATCAATGCATTCTACAGACATACATAAAAAGCCTAATTACAAAATAGATTAAAAAAAAAAAGTAAAACAAAAATATTAAAGCAATGTATATACAAATATGAACATATATTACAGACACACATACAGATACATATGTGCATTCTTTCACAAACATTGTGAAATTGTTTATAATTCATTTAATTACACTTTTTACTTCATTCATAATTAAATAATGAATACAACTTAATAAAAGCGATTAAATAACTTTGGCAGATGAAATAAAGCTGATTCTCTTAAACAATTAGTTCTAAACATATATCAGAAACCCTGTAAGAAATTTCAGTTTACTATATTAATTCATCATTTAATTACTTTTGAAAAAAATAAAATATCACTTCATAATATTTTTAATGAAATATAAAGAGATTTATATACTAATCCAAATTTTGTATTATAAGTTCTTCTAAATTTTTATTTGTATTATACCTAATGCTCAAGTGAGAATAGTTTAGAATAAGTAATGCTAAAAAACAAAAAAATATTGGGAAGTATTTCTATTAAGGAATCTTACTTCTCTAAAGATACACGTGATAATTTTATACAACTTGAATAAAATAATTTAGCATATAAAATAATATCTAAACTTTTATATTCATTTACTCTCAAAATAATATTTCCTCTTAATATATAATTTAATATGGGATTTGTTTTTCTAGAAAAAGTAATCATTTGCATTTTATTCTAATTTCTGTTCATATAATTGTTTATCCACCATAATTCAAATATACTAATACTATTTTGTAGATAATCACAAGCATTAGATGTTTTAATATGTTTATAAATTTTAATATCATCAACTAAGCATGTAATGCACCAGTTAGATATAATGTCAATCAAACTGAAGGTATATATATTGAATAAAAATGTTCCAAAATAGATCCCTGAGGAACAATAGAATCTTAAAAATAATAATCTGATTCACAACCCATATTAAACAAAAGATGAAAACCAATCTAACCATGGGTTAATTAATCCCAGATAATCTAACATATTAAAAGAATAGATTGGAAAATCTTATCAAATGCCTTAGTGCACTGACTGAAATGGATATTATTATAAATAAAGTCATATTTTAATTATGTAATTAGTGCTGGCAGAGAGACAATTTCTTCCCAAAAATAATTCGCTCTAGAAAAGTATATTAAAAGTATCAATGTTTGTTATGCAAATGAGATATAAAAAGAATTCTCCTTCAAAGAATATGAGAGTCTGCGCAGCAGTGGCAGTTGAGAGAAACAAAGCTCTGCTGATAGTTAATGGATTCTCTTGCAAAGGGAAGACAAGTATAGATAGAGAACTATAGCTTGAATAGATTTAATGAAGTTGTGTGCAAATGTCTTGGTGATAATTGTAACAAAGTATGAGTATTAATGAACTGTGAAATGGAGCTGTGAGCAAATACATATAATAGAATCTTAGCCATTGCAGGCTGCTTGATGGTGCTGCACAGAAATATTATGGCCTGTTTTATGCTTTGCAATACTTTATGCGAATTCTCACAATTCACTATTTGCTACTGTATCGTATGATGGTGTCTAGATTTTAAGTGACCACAAGTTTTGAAATCTCCATAGCAGACTAATTTTATTTCTACTTAAATCATGCAGTCTGACTGACTAAGAATTGTCACACCGTCTCCACCTTTTCCTACACAAGTTGGAATGTGCAAAGGATTTTCAAAGGGTAGGGCCAAACACAATTCAGCAGAGTTCATGTGAAAAGTCATGTTTTCTCGAGAAAATATAAAAGACCAATAAAATGGCACAGTGCAGCAAGCAGATTTTGAAATTGTGCCAGTTGTCGATGTCAGTAAGGCCCCTGTAACTGAAGGTATTTGATTGCACACGTTTCCAAAACAAAAGGTTGTGGTTCTATGACAAAAATCAGTACAAAAAAAAAACGAAAGTTGAAAAAGTCAAAAGTTTAAATTTTGGTTTGTTTTTATATTTTTTTAAAAAAAAGGTATTCAAAATTGTTTTTAAAAATAAAAGTTTTACTATATTAGTGTGGGTGAGTAGAAAGAGGGTGGGTTGAGAAATTCACTGAGACAAAAGTTATTTTTGGTTTGTTTTTATTTTTTTTAAAAAAAAAGATAATCAAAATTGTTTTTTAAAAATTTTTTTTTTACTATATCAGCGTGAAAAAAAGAACTGCATGGGGGAGGCTGGAGGGGGTGGGTTGAGAAATACTTTGTCATCACTGAGCCAAAAGTTATTTTTGGTTTGTTAATGAAAATTGTTCTTTAAAAAAAACTTGGTTGTTTTATAATAGCGTGTTGAAACCGCCGGAGGGCATTATTTCTATGATAGCGCACAAAAATATGCCATTTAGGCGGCTTCCGCTATCGAATGTTCTATTTCTAATGCATAAGCCTAGAAATAGTCCATTGTACGAGGTGGCTGCTGGGTCTATTTCTAAGCTAATGCACAGAAACATGACATTGCCGCAGAAGCTATCATGTCAGCTTACAGCTCAGATTTGGGCTAAGCATTTTTGATGTGCGATCACATTTCACTTTTGGCTACAGTATTGTGTGAGGGTGGCTGGAATTCCGATTGTCAAAACTATTTTAATATTCATTAAGACCATCTCCCCCTATATCTCCCATGTTTTAGGAATGTCTATTAACAATTATGAGCATAGTCTCATGCTTCCCTAAACCCACATTTCCTGCTCAAAAAATTGGGCACGTGTAGGTGCAAGCGCGATTCGTATCAAATCACGCTCTAAGTCACGTTTCTGCGAAAACAACTACGAGCTTAATCAAATGGCTGAAATAGGAAACTTTAAGAATGTCAAAGAATTCTCTGACTGCTGGAAGGCTTATCAAACAAAAGAGCTTGAAGCTGCATGCGTGCTGTTCCTGAAAAGCCCAAAAAGTTGGTTTTAATTACCGTATATATTTATGTTTTTGGTAATTACTGTCAAAACTTTATCAACCTTGGAGTTGCATTCCATTCTGTTACGAATTGTAAACACCCCCCCCTCTGCCAAAAGTTTGACTTTGGGTTGTAAATGTTACCGTTAAATGGAAATATATTTATTTATAATTTATAAAAATAAAACAAACAAAAAAATAAGAAGCTGATTTTTTTGTAGAATACCGAACCGAAAATATAAGTAATGAAAAGAATAAAAAGTAACTACTTTTTAAAATTCATTTTTAATTGATGTATTTTTTTTGATTCAAAATTGATTTGATAATACTTTTAAATGTGAAAAACAAAAAAATACATAAAAAAAAAAAACCCTGGCCCGAAAATATAAGTAATGAAAAGAATAAAAAAAATTTAAGTACTTTTTGTAAATTCATTTTTTGATTTTTTTACGCATTTTTTTTTGTGTTTAAAAAATTTATTTGATATTACTTTTCTAAATGTGATAAACAAACCAAACCAAAAAAAAAAACCTGGCCCCGGCAACATTATATTTATCTTTGTTTACAAACAAACCTCACCCTCCGGCGTTTTCAACACGCTATTATAAAACAACCTATTTCTTTTATTATATCAGCATGGGGGAGGGTAGAGGGATTGGTTGACAAATACTTTCTCGTCACTGAGCCCAAAGTTATTTTTGGCTTTTTTTTTTTAAAAAAAAAGTAACAGTAATTGGTTTTAAAAATATATGTTTTACTATATCAGCAGTAAAGATGTGTTTGTGTATTATTTTTATTATTGTAATTTGTTAGTAGTAAGGTTTTTTAAAAATCCTAAAAATAAAAAAATTAAACACATAGGATAAACTAATGTAATTGCATAATACAAATAAAGGCAATAAGAAATCGCTATATAGCCAAAAAAAAAAACTGCCATATACAAAATAGCCACATAGCCAAACAAAAGTTGTCATATTGTTAAAAAATTGTGGCCCGGTAATGTTGCATTGTATTGTTTTTGACTGCAACACTATCAAGTGACCAAGCCCGGCTAAGTACTTAGTACCTAATAATTATTAAAAGTTAAAATAGTTAATAAAAAAAGAAATAATATGATTAATGTATTAGAAAATAATTTTAGTAAAGATCCAAATAGTGAAACCAATGGAATACATGAAATTAAGTGTAAATAATGCAAAGTTAATAATATAAAAATAAATTATGATTCAACATACAGAAGAATATTATAACATAAATATGGTAGAAAACCAATATATAATATATTTACATACATTAGAAACAGGACATAAATTTGGAAAGGATTGTGTAAGAATGATATAATTTACGAATAATAAGAGACAGAAAAATAAAAGAGACTACTCTTATTAAAAATATTAAGCCAGTTTTAAATAAAAATTGGGGCCTAAAGAAAAATTTATCATAAGTAAAAAAATAATTTTAACAGAAGTTACAGTAAAAATAAAAATAAAATTAATTTATAAAAAAATACAAAAAGGGACGCCGTTAGAAATAATTAGAAAAGTTTTTACTAGTTAATAGTTAAGTTAGTTTAGGAGAAAAAAGGTGAATGAGCATATGAATAAAAAACTATATATTAAATTAAAAGTAGATTAGAATTTAATTAAAAATAAAAATATAAATAATTGTGGTTGTAATTATAACTTGAGGATAAATATTAAGTGTTGATATATATATAAAAATAAGAAATATAAAGGATCAAAATATGAATAATATACAATATTAAAGTTAATTAAAAGTGAATATAGTAATAAATAAAATAATAAATAAAAGTAGTACAAAACTGTAGAATAATATATATAAAAAATTATGAGGTATTGATTAATTATTTAGATAATATAAATATAAAAATGTTAAAAAATTAAAAATATTCATGTAAATGTATACATATAGGAGAGTATTCAAAGGCATATATAATAGATATATATGTTAATTAAGAAGAATTTATGATATTTAGAATATATATTGTACATATAGGAGAGTATACAAAGGCATATATGATAGATATATATGTTAATTAAGAAGAATTTATGATATGAAGAATATATATTGTACTGCTATTTAACAAGCATAATGTTTCTTAATTTTTTAAGAAAAATTAAATGATAAGTGGCTTAAAGATTTTTTTTAAAACAAAAATTTAAAAAAATATACTGCAGAATTAGTTATTAAGAAATAATTTATAAAAATTAAAGACTTTTGTTAAAAGAAAAACAGTCAACCTGGGGGGGGGGGGAATTAAATGCTGTGTCATTCTTCATAAAAGTTTTACTAAGTTAGAAAAAAGAAAAATAGTAAACATATTAAAAGGGGGATGGCGAAAATGATATCACTAAGTAAGGTTTAAAAATAAGAAAAATCTTTTATATAAAATTAAAAATACTCTCTTTTCGTTTAATTTTAAAAAATTAAAAATATATGGGTCAAAGTTAATGTAATTACGCAATGAAATGAAAATATACGTGTGAGTAAAAAAAAGGAATTGATTTTAAAGATACATTTAAATGTGTATATATGTGCGTATAAAAGAGTGAATTAAAAAATAAATAAAATAAAGTTTGTAACATAAAGTCAAGTTAAATTCAAAGATGGCTACAAATAAACAATGGAAATAATTAAAAAGTTATCTTATCCTAAATAAATTAATCTAATAAGAAATGTGAACAAATAATGGGAAATTAATTAATAAATCTAATCAAAAAAAAATATTAATCAAGCTGAACATCATGAGATCAGATAATTTTTTAGCAGTGTTATTCCAGTCAGTACAAATAAATTTTATTTTTATGAACACCAAAAAACATGCATTGCTAATAATAAGTATGCCACTGTGCTCCAGTCTCTGACCGCCCTAGAATATCTAAAGGTCCCTAATTAATCACAATGAATCTCTAACAACCTAAGCCATTCGAACATTTGTCTGCTGGATTGAAATGAAGCAAAGAAACACTTTCATCAACAATCCAAATTCAAAATGGTTGGTATAATCCGTATCATACAAGAAGCAGCAGCCATAAATCCAGAGAAACGTTAGGTAACAGTAATTATCTTTTTTTAATATTATTCCCATTCCTATTGTGTCATTAGTATATTATTGTAGCCATTGCAATCTTTGAAGCCTCCAGAGTCAACTGAAATGAATTCTATAACCAGCATAAAAAGAACTATTTATGTACAGGTTTAGTGTGATGGACAGATATTGATAGAATGTTCTTAAACAAACAAATACATTATGGTAAAATATATGTGTGTGATATAAGGTTTTAATGCTTGGTATTTATTTATGCTTTATGTTTATTGATAACATGTGTGCAAGATATATAATGTTATGTATTATTATTTTATTCAAAGAAGAAATGATGAATGAATTCATAAATTAGTTCTCAGTTAATTTTAAAATAGTTAAATAAATTATTTTTGGAAATTAGTATTTGTCGGTCAATTCTTTTATTACTACCACTAATTAAAGCAGTTTATTATATTACTTTCTGATTGAGCTAGTCATGGGATATTTCAAGCGCTGAAATTACTTCTTGTAATTAGCTGGCACCTGAGGTTTACTTCTAAACAAATAAAATGCTTAGGATGACAGGAGTTTGAATTTAGCAGTCGAGGTGGGACACAGTCTGGAAATATGATCATGTTATGCTTTGCATAGCTCGGTCTGAATGTGGGTATTGTTGATAGCTCTGCTATTGATGGTATTCTCTGAAGAGCCGGTCTGTTCACATAATATTTATAATATAAAAATTAAAGTTATGTTAAAAAAATGTTAAAACCCAATGAAGCAATTTCAATTTGAAACGGAACCAGTTCAAATGCCATCCAACATGGGTGCAGAACCATCATATGACAGTAATTAATCATATGTCAAATAAAATTAAAAAAAATAAAAATTTAAAGAAATGTCAAACTGCATATAAACAAGAGTTGTAAAGTGGTATAATTTAAATTAAAGAATTGATCGAAACAATTTTTTCTTTCTAAATGAAAAGACAGTGAAAATGTAAAAGTGGTTTTAAGTAAAGATAAATAAATATATTTAATTGTGTTGTTGAAAATAAAATAAGTTTTAGAATTCTATTACGAAAACAAAAAAGTTCCTTAGCTGTAAAGAGTCGAATAAATAGAATTTTTTATAGAAATTAAAAGAATTAAAATGAATAATAATAATTACATATATAATATAATCAGCAGCAGATATATGGTTGAGTAAGCTAATGTATTTAGGGAAAAGTAGAAATGATAGGACTAAAAGGAATTGGAGTCAGCGGTATGCTTTGAATAAATATTTGAAATAAAAAAAGAAAACGTAAAATATGAGTACAGAAATAATCGATCAAAATACAATGTCAGAAGAAAGCCCGATCTCATTTAAAAATCTGCAAATAGTGGAAAAAGAAAAAGAAAAGATATCAGAAACCCAGATAATGGTCAAAACGATGATGAGTATAATAAAAACCGAGATGAAAGAAATGCTGGCAGAGTTCAAAGCAGAAATGAAGAAAGAAATTAGTGAGTTCAAAGTAGAAAAGATTAGAGAAATGAAAGCAATGAGGAGTGAAATAATGGGGAATGTAGAGAGGAATCGTATAGCCATAGAAGCCGTAGAAAAAGAGTTGAATGAAGAAAATCAGGAAAGGGTGATAGTAGAAGATATGAAAGAAATGAGACATGAGATAGAACAAGGTAGCATTAGAACAGGTAAGGTAAAAATAGATATAGAAATGTGTAGAGAGTGGATACAGATAGGTAGTCCGGTGGGAAAAGTAGAAAATGCGAATCAATGGCCAGAAGATAACATAAAAGAGTTTTCACAAGAAACTAAAAATAAAATGGTTAAAGTAAATGCTCGTTTTAAGCATAGACTTAAAACAATGAGAAGAGTTAAGAGAAAGAGCAGGGTATACTATTTTAAGGCTGAAACAGAAGCCATTTATAGAGTAATTTTATTCAAAAAGACTCTAAAAAATGAATTCTTTCCATTCTCTGTTATCAATGCGATAGTAAGAAAGTAGGACAGTTTGAAGAACTGTGGACTTTTACTCAGAAAAAAGGTTTTCTGATTTACATAGACAAAAGGGGAAAATTAATTTATATTAGAGAGTTAGTAGGTAGAAAGAAGGAACAGCCTGACTGAGTTTAGGGGTTAGTAAATGGACAGAATGTTAAAGTAAAGGAAAGAAACAAAGGACTGGAAATGAATAATGAGTTGAATATAATTATTTTGACATGGGTGATAATCCTGAATATCAGAGAATTCTGTATTTAAAGCTAAAATAATAAATTTAAAAAAAAAAAAAATGATGAATTATTTTTGGAAAATAATAATGGAGGCATCACTGAATAAAAGATTTTTTTTCTGGCACGCGCATATTAATAAAAAAAGAAAGAAAAGTATTCGTAAATAAATGGGTCAAATTAATGATTTAAAATGATATTAGTAGGAATAAATACGTGAATAAAATAACAGAAACACATAGAATAAAATCAAGTTAAATAAATAAATCAAAAATAAAATATCTGTAAAAAAAAATAATAATGGGTGTAGCATAATAAAATAAAATAATTTTGGAATACACGCAGGTTAATAAAGGAAAGTTAAATAAATGAGTTGAAATAATATTCGTAAGGGTTAATATATATAAATAATATAAATGAATTATAAATCTAAGTTTAAGTTAGGAATGTGATAGAAATTAGTATTAAAAGAAATCAGGATAGAAGCATATAATTGAGTTGTAGGAAAGAAGAAAAGTGTAAGGCTGTAGGCTGGATGAAATTAGTACTCGTAACAGACTATCAAGGAAAAATATTCTCAGAGCGAGAATTCTCAGAAAGTTCTGAGCCCATCCATTCTTCTGTAAGTATGCGCACTGGGAACAATCAGCATAAGCCGCAGATCACTTCTTTGGGGGAGAGTCCCCATATTTCATATATTATTTACAAAGCGTCAGCCGAATTGGTCAGGCAAGAAATCCTGCCATACGCAGCGATATTTTCTTTTCCCAACATCCAGTAGGAAAAACCGGCATATGAAGCTTTGTTTCATATGCGTGTAAGTCGGTATAAGCTAGCAAACTCTGCATCCACCTCATCTTAAAATCCCTGTCTCACCAGAAAAAAGTGTTGTCCTTGTGGTCATCATTCAATACAAGATCATTGTAAAAAATGTTGTCAGCCTAGAAAGAAGAAAAGTATAATCAAAGAAGATTACCCTCAGTGTATGTAGTTCCAGATCGCCAGTAAAAAAAGAAAACTTAGAATAATAATAATTATTGATTACAGCAGATACTATTAGAAAAATTGGCAGAGATAAAATAGGTCAAGAGATGCATTTTACTTTCAAACAGGGGACGGTGTAATGTACGGCTATTTAACAAGTGTCACGCTTCTTAATTTTTAAAAAAAAATAAAATGATAAGTCATTTAAAGATATTTTTTTTAAACAAAAATTAAAAAAAAAAAATATTGCTGAATTAAAGAAATAATTTATAAAAATTAAAGACTTTTGTTAAAAGAAAATACAGTTAACCTGGGGAGAAATTAAATGCTGTGCCATTCTTCATAAAAGTTTTACTAAGTTAGAAAAAGAAAAATAGGAAAGCTATTAAAAGGAGGATGGGGAAAATGATATCACTAAGTAAAGTTTAAAAATAAGAAAAATCTTTTATATGAAATTAAAAATACTCTCTTTTCGTTTAATTTAAAGAAATTAAAGATAAATGTAATTACACAAAGAAATGAAAATATATGTGTGCATAAAAAAAGGAGTTGATTTTAAAGATACATTTAAATGTGTATATACGTACATATAAAAGTAAGTGTGAATTAAAAAAATAAATAAAATAAAGTTTGCAACATGAAGTCAAGTTAAATTCAAAGATGGCTACAAATAAACAATAGGAATACTTAATTAGCAATGGCTACAAATAATCAATGGGAATAATTAAAAAGTTAGATCTTATCCTAAGTAAATTAATCTAATAAGGAATGTGAACAAATAATGGAAATTCAATTAATAAATCTAATCAAAAAAAAATGTTAATCAAGCTGAACAATAATAATAATAGTATATAAATAGGCCTGGAAAAAAGTCATCATCAGATCAGAAAATTTTTCAGCCGTGTTATTCCAGTCAGTACAAATAAATTTTAATTTTGTGAACGCCAAAAAAAAACATGCATTTGCTAATAAGAAGTATGCTGCTGTGCTCCAGTCTCTGACCACCCTAGAATATCTAAAGATCCCTAATTAGCCACAATGAATGTCTAACAACCTGAGCGGTTTGAACATTTGTCAACCCGATTGAAATGCAGCAAAGAAACACTTTCATCAACAATCCAAATTCCAACCAGTTGGTACAATCCGCATCATATAGGAAGAAGCAGCCATTAATCCAGAGAAACGTTTAAAAATCTTATAGGTAACAGTAATTATTTATTATTATTATTCCCATTGTGTCATTAGTATATTATTGTAGCTATTGCAATCTTTGAAGCCTCCAGAGTCAACTGAAATGAACTCTATAACCAGCATAAAAATAACTATTTATGTGCAGGTTCAGTGTGATGAACAGATATTGATAGAACATTCTTAAACATACAAATACCCTACGGTAAAATGTATGTGTGTGATATAAGATTTTAATGCTTGGTATTTATTTATGCTTTATGTTTATTGATAATATGTATGCATGATATTTTATCTGTATTAGCTCTCTGCTTGTATTGTAACGGCGATGGTTAAATAAATAAACAATCCATTACAGTTGGAAGCTAAGCCGGGATATTTCGGTTAGCAAAACTGTTAGTAAACAAATAAGAATAAGTAAAGTTGTAAAAAATAAATGTATAATAAATAAATAAATGAAAGGAAGAATCAAAGTTGTGAAAAAAATAAAGTATAATAAATAAGTCTAAAATATAATTGAAAGTATTAAAGATTTAAATCAAATCAAGCAACCATCCAAATAACCATTTCCGTTATAATTGGGGGCCAGTCCGGGATATTTTCGCGTTTACAAGTTCAGCCCATTTGAATATAACAAAATTAATAGTTGATGCAATAATTAATAAACAAATCAAAAAATAGCTTGATGGTAGACAAAGCAAGAAATAAAATAAATATTAGATGGTAAAAGGAGAGAAAGAGAACGTGATATAATTTGGGAAGTTAGGTTGTAAATTGGAGACAGTTGCGGAGGGGTCTTGAAGGCAGGCGTGGGTGAGTGATGATTAGTGAGTGAGACGGGGAGAGCCGAACAAACGTACCTAGTGTCAGTGAAATATAAAGTTAGTAAAGTAATATAATCCTATAAGGATAAGGTTAGATAGTAAAGCTGTAGAATAAAATATAAGTGATTAATTAGTGTGTGTGTGTGTTAAATAAATTTGATGCACACCAGATCAAAAATAAATATGGACGCTCTAGTGGGCGAAATAGGAAAACCCTCCGAAGAACTAATGGAACCGTCCGGAGAAATAGCTAGTGACGGAGATATAGAAATTAGAAAGGGAATGGAGACAGTGATTGATGATAAAAATAAAATGGAAAGCTATAATATAAGGGATATGTTCACGAAATTAATGGAAGGCCAGCAAAGGTTGTTTATGGAAATGAGGGAAATAGATGAAAGAAATAGTAGGAAGATAGAAGAGTTGAACGAACGACTAAATAAAAAGTTTAGTCAAAGGGTGGAACAAGTAAATGATGAGATGGAGTATGTGAAGGGTAAGCTGGAAATGTTAGGCCAAGAGGTAGAAAATTTGAAAATGGAACAAGATGAGAAATTAGAGACTATAGCGGATGAAAATGAGAAAATCATAGAGAATATGAGAATAGGCATCAATCAGTTAGCAGGAACAGTTGAGAAGCTAGAAGTAAAGGTAGGGGAAAGGGAGAATATGACAGAAGTAGCCAAGACTAATAATAAAGAGCAGAGAGGTGTGAGCGAATGCATGTACGCAGGCAGTGGAAATAACCCTGTGAATCCTGCTACAGTGAACCAGTTTTTAAAAATTCGGGTCTACTCTGGTTATGTTGGGAAAAGCCCAATAGAGCATCTTGGCAGCCTAGAGAGGTATTTCACGGTAAACCGGCTGAGTGACGAGGCCATGATCGCCATTGCATGTAGTCATATACAAGGTGCCGCACAATCTTGGTTGGATTCATTATTTAACAAACCAAATACGTTTATGGAGTACAAGGATGCCTTACTCGCCAGCTACTGGAGTGAAGATCATCAGAAAAATATTTTACATCGGACAACACAAGACAAATGGAGGCCTGGGGAGCTGTTCACCCCATTTTTCCGTCGCCAAGTGGCGAAGTTACGGGCGCTAACAGCCCATCCTTTGTCAGAGCGACAAATCATTCGGATAACAAGGCACAATTTTTCTCATAATATAGAACAGATGCTCATAGGCACTGAAAGGAAGACTGTCGAGCAGGTTGCCGAGTTGCTGAATGCGTTCGACAGCACTAGGCCTAATTACAAGGCGGAGGATCGGGGATTTAAACCCCAGCCCAACAATCCGCACATCGGAAGAATGCAATACAATCCTCATCACGATTATTGGGAAGGAAGCCAGGCATTTCCTGATAGATCCGAAAGGGCTGAAATGTCCGAACGGACCGGAAGAAGTTCAGATCTCAATCATCCATATGAGCAAGCCAACTCTAGAGGACATCGAAACAGTGTTCCAGGTCCCAGCACAAGTGGATATAAATATAGTAGAAAAAATGATAAGAAACCTCCAGACAAAAACTAAGCCGAAAGGAAATAAACGGACGGGTAGGTCGGTTCGATAAAACGGATAACGTAATGGGATCATGAAAAATAAAATTGTTTTTTTTTTAAACGTATGACAGGTGGGGCAAATCGTCTCATGACAAATAATTAAAGTCACTATGATAAACAAAAAAAAAAAAGAGTAGTGTTCACGGAGGGAAATTAATGATAGACTTTTTTTTCATGTGTATGATAAACTTAATGAGTGTTTATGTGCAGTCAAGCACAGCATGAGAAATGCAAATAAAAGTAAAAAAAAAGAAAAAAATCTATAAATAATTTATTCGTATCACAATCTGTCAATTATAAATGCAGATAGAATTAACAATTAAATAGAAGTAAAAATAAAAATAAGAATCGTTTAGGCTCATTAAAGAGCCAGTTAATAATTAATAAAATAAATAAATGAATAGTAGTGATAATGTGTAAATGACAGATATCACTAGTAGGTGTATGAGGTTGCAGATTGAGGCATAGATGTGTGTATGTATGCATTATGTTTGGGTCGTATTTTGAGCTTGATTCAGCCGTCTCTTCGCGCTTTAGATTCTCATGGCTCTCGGTGGTTAAACTTTTAAATGAAGCGCCAGTAAGAATCCTGGACTCATTGTATAATAAGAATTAGTGTCTCAATATAATAAGAATTAGTGTCTCAAAATAAATAAATGAAGAAATAAGAATTAGTGCCTCGAATAAAATAAATAAAGAATAAGAATTTGTTGTTTGCGCAAGATGAACAGGCAGTAGAAATATCCTGCTGTTCACACGCTTTAAACCCCTGTTATGTTTTTTTTGATAAAGTTAAGTTATGCCATGGTCTCATATGCGTTGAGATTAAATTGGTTGATCAGCCAAAATCGATGGGAAAGAATTGTGTAGTTTTACCTAGCTGTCTCTCTGCAGTCATCCTCATCATCATTATCACTCGTCATGACAGAGTGGGAAAGTATGTAATAAAAGCAGAAGTAAGAGTTGAAAGCAAAGAATTAAAATAGGCTCTCATCTCAGAATAAGATTCGACCCGATTTTAATTCTCAAAAACGGGCGGAGTGTAATGTGACGACCACGTAAAGTCATCGACACACATATATATTTATTAATAAAATTAGAAAGTAATAAAGGTGAAATAAATTAGCTAATAAATTTTTTTAAAAAAAAAAAAGGAAGGAAAAGAAAAAATTGAAATTCTAATGTCAAAATTACTGTGGATTTTGTAATAGTAAGAGAAGGGGAGGGGGGTGCATAAATAAAGAAATGCATCTCTTTCTCTCTTGTAAGTCAAATGCTAGAAAGTTATTTTGTTTATTGTGGGAGAGGGGAAAAGGATGCATAAAGAAATGCGTGTCTTCTCTCTCATTAAAAAAAAACTATATAATAACAAATTAAAATAAAATGTAAAAAACAAATGTGAAAAAAAAATGAATGAATTGTAAATTTAAATAAAATGTAATATGTGATATATAAAAGGAAAAACAATATGGCCATAGGTGTGAAAGTCTGTTGGACAAATTAAATTCCACGGACAAAGAAATGTTATCAACGGAAGATCTTTGCCTGATCTGTTAAATTAATTGGGACTTACATTCCGGCCACTAATTAAATAAAGAAACATAATGATAAGAATTGGTTGGAAATCTAAGTCTTAATTAAAAAATTTTAAAAACAATGAACAAAAGAATGAGATTAAGAAAATTACAATTTTTGTCTGGCATTGCTAGTAGAGACTTTAGAGAAGCAACAGCTAAAAGAAAATGGAAGAAGTGCGTGGCTAGTGGCGTTAAAGGGACGTGGGTTCGGATTCAAGCCGTCTCATCACTGACTCGCAATGTAAGATCTTTGCCTGACCTGCTAGAGGGACCGCCGCTTCTGTAGCTGTCAATTGAAACTCAACCTAAAGAATCAACCAGCAAACTGGATGAAAATAACCCCACAAACTGAGGAAGTTAATGGAGAACCTAAGGAATCAACAAGCAAAACTGGAACGAAAATAACCCCACAAACTGAGGAGGTTAATCAAGAGCGCTCGGAAGAAATACCCATGGGACAATTACAACAAAGCCTAGGTAAAAGCATGCATGCATTTTAATCTGTTTACTATTCATAACTAAATACGCAATTAATAATTCGATAAAATAGAACTCTATCTACAGGACTTTAAGAACTTTAATATTTGATCTGTTTTCATATGTTATTATAACCATGTATTTATAAGTGTGTTTTTTGTTATTATTATTATAATGTATTTTTTTTTATATCAAGTGTGAGTATTAGTATTAAACATATTTATCATTAAATTTCGTGTCCTTGCTTTATTCTCCTATCACCAAGCTACGACAGGAAGGAAACTGTAATTAGTAATTAAAGGGTAATGCTGATTTTTTTTAAAGGTATTCATGTGCTGCTTGTTCGTGCGAATTCCCAATTATATAAAAATAAATAGCAAGCGCTGGACATTCGTTAAATTTCTTTGAAATAGTTTGCTCTGTTCAGCAGCCGAGAGTTCTTGGCTGGGAAAAATAACGCCAAGATAATATGTATGTATTGCCTTGGGGTTCAGTCAAGGGTATAGATATGAAGTTAAATTTGTATCTGTATTAGCTCTCTGCTTGTATTGTAACGGCGATGGTTAAATAAATAAACAATCCATTACAGTTGGAAGCTAAGCCGGGATATTTCGGTTAGCAAAACTGTTAGTAAACAAATAAGAAATAAGAATAAGTAAAGTTGTAAAAAATAAATGTATAATAAATAAATAAATGAAAGGAAGAATCAAAGTTGTGAAAAAAATAAAGTATAATAAATAAGTCTAAAATATAATTGAAAGTATTAAAGATTTAAATCAAATCAAGCAACCATCCAAATAACCATTTCCGTTATAATATATAATGTTATGTATTATTTTTTATTCAAAGAAGAAATGATAAATGAATTCATAAACTAGTTCTCAGTTAATTTTAAAATATTTAAATAAATTATTTTTGGAAATTAATATTTGTTGGTCGATTCTTTTACTAATACCACTAATGAAAGCAGTTTATTATATTACTTTTCGATTGAGCTAGTCATGGCATATTTCAAGCGCTGGATTATGAGCTTACCATCCAGGCATGTTAGTTACTTCTTGTAATTAGCTGGCACCTTAGGTTTACATCTAAACAAATAAAATACTTTGGATGATAGGGATTTGAATCTAGCAGTCAAAGTGGGCCACTGTCTGGAAATGTGACTGTGTTATGCTTTGCATAGCTCGGGCTGACCATGGGTATTGTTGATAGCTCTGCTATCGATGGTATTCTCCCCTGTGCTTGAAGGACCAGTCCATTCATGTAATATTTATAATATAAAAATTAAAGTTATGTTAAATAAAGTTTAAAACCCAATGAAGCAATTTCAATTTGCAACGAACCCGGTTCAATATATACATATGAGTAGAAATTATGTCTGTGTAAAATATTCGTTTATTTATATTTTTGTTTGGTATAGATTTGAAGAAGATTGCTGGGACAACTGAAACTGTTATTTATAAAATAAATGTATAATGCATTGTAGAAGTAATAAAGAAAGTGATTAACATTAATCAAATTAATATTTATAATAAGACCACAAGAATCATTTAATTCATGGGATGGCACTATGGATTCATAATCACACATCATCAATGAAGATTTGTTTTCTATATAATAATATATTTAAGTATTTATGTTGAGAGAAAAATAATAATCAGCTAAATACTTCAATGTATTTTCTAAATGTATCATGTTAAGTTTTCATTTCAAATAAGAGACAAATGTTTTACTTGATATGTATACATTATTGTACATAGTAAAATTAATTAGTTTTTAAAATAAAATATAATAGTTTAAACAATACTAGCCTTCATTTATGAGCTTTAGTAAAAAAAAAAAAATAGTATTCAGGTTCTAAAAGCAAAATATATAATACAAGATATGTTTTTCTATATAAATATTAGATGAATTTAAATAATTTAAAAGTTTAATGATAAAAGCAGTGAGATTATTTTCAAGTATGCAATTTCAGTCATTCATTACATTACATAATATCACTAAAAGGTCACAAAAGGAATACATTTTTTAAAAGATTTAATAAATATAATAAAACATTAAAAAATGAAAATAGTTTTTAAAATGTTCTATACCAATCATTTTCATCTACTAT
Source organism: Epiperipatus broadwayi (assembly GCA_028023455.1). Classification (NCBI taxonomy): domain Eukaryota; kingdom Metazoa; phylum Onychophora; class Udeonychophora; order Euonychophora; family Peripatidae; genus Epiperipatus; species Epiperipatus broadwayi. The sequence goes on from JAQFVV010012404.1 coordinate 8,400,380, forward strand.
TAAAGTGTGGAAAGATGAAGATCTCTTCATTTTAATTCAGTTTTTCCACTCCATAATTTTCCAGATCACTCTCAAAACATTTATTCATCTTACACGTGATATCATTTCATAAACATTCTTCTTATCTATCTACCTCATAAATAACTTCACATTGTAAAAAGCAATAGACTTGCTACACTCTCAAGTTAAAGCTCCCAAACTAACCAACTTTTCACTTCTGATGGTCAAACATGATTTTTCAAACAATTATCATTAAATTTTTGTTTTCCTACCTATCACTTTAAATCTAGTTGGGAATTCATTTATCCATCAATATAATTATCTTTTATAATTAATATAAAGTGAATATTTTATTTTCTGAAGTTTCATAAATCAATGATTAATCAAAAAAAAAAAGATTAATAAGAAGAAAAACTTCCTAACACAAAAAATAGTCAAATTTCTCACTTAAAAACTATCCATAATTTTGTCTTCATTATAAAATATTAATCAATCTTAAACAGAATTGGTAATAAACAACTTAGAAATTGATAAAATCTATTTGATACAGAAAACCAGATTTTCATTTCTTATAAGAACCTTATCGAGATGTCTCCTTTTTATAATCACATTACAATCCATTCTATAGCAGTTTCTACCAGAGTACAGCATTCAAATTCTAATACATTAGAAACATTAACTAAGAAGATTAATAAATAAATACTAACTTCTTACTATCTAATTTTTCAGTTTACAAATAATATTTGAATTCAAAATTTCCAATAATCTAATAGTGACATTTTCTCCCTAAATGTACTGAATCTTTAACTATTTTTATACATTTGTTTATCATCAAAAATGAAAACAAAAAAAAATTCATTATTGTGGTTTTTAAATAAAATTATAATAAAGTAATATTAAATATCAATATATAATAGCTATTACAAAACATATATATTTGTGTAGTGTTTTTCTGAAGGTTTGTGATGATGGTGTTGTAGCTGTATTTTTATATTAGACTATTTCCATCATCTAATATGTGTGTTGAATGTCTTTAGAAAAGTTTAATTTTAGTTAAATATTCCAAATGCATTCAACTGTTAGTAATATCACAGCAAACAGGTTAGTATATGCACCAACTGTTAATAATATCACAGCAAACAAATGTTATAATATCACAGTAAACAGGTTAGTATATGCACTAACTGTTAGTAATATCACAGCAAACAGGTTAGTATATGCACAACATTTCGAGAGGTATTTTTCTCCCCTCTTCTTCAGGTGGGCCTGACCAGGGACAGTACTAGCAAGGGATTTGAACCTGAGTCCTTAGATTCTTGATTATTGAAATTTAAGGTAACGCTCTAACCAACTGAGCCATCCTGCCAAAGGCAACAGTATGTAGTAATTTCATATACTTATCTATGAGGTTCCTCCTGATTTCTCCACTTTTTCCTCAGAGCAAAGTTGATTAGTGGTTTCCATACATTATGTATAGTCACATTAGGTTGGCTTATGGGATTTTTTGCCATTGTCATGTGAGCAGCTTCTTTAAATATTCTTCTTTGTACCTTTTCTTCTTTATCCAATATTTTTGTATTTTCCCAATCGAACGTATGTTCATTGGTTCATACATGGTCTGCTATCTTAGACACATCTGTTTTCTCTCTTCTAATCATCAGTTTATGTTCTTGCAAGCACTTTTGAATGGGACGGCTGGTCTCACCAATATATATGTTCTTCCACATTCACAGTTTTTTTTTTTTTGCAGCATTTCAAGTTTAGGTTTTGTAGATGTTAGAATTCCTCATAGTGTGGTATGGCTCTGGAAAGCTGTTCTGATGTTATACTGATTGCAGATTTTCCTTAATTTGTCTGCTATTTTTGGAATGTATGGATACACTACAGTACCAATAATTGTCTTTTCTCTTGATGATTCTTTTTGTTGTCTATTTAATGTTTCCTTAATAACAGCTGATGGATAACCATTTTTCTTAAGAGTTTGTTCTATATAGATCTTTTCGTTTTCCAAATCACCAGTTTCTGAACAAACTTCTTTTGCTCTGTTCCATAGTGATAGTATAACTCCATGTTTTGTGTTTCTGGTGGGATTAGATGTATAGGCTAGGTATTTTCCTGTATGTGTAGGTTTTCGGTAAACTATAGTTTTGATTTTGCCATGAGGGAGTCTTGTCACAAGAACATCTAAGAATGCCAATTTTTGTTCTTGTTCTGGTTCTATTGTGAATTTAAATGAAGGGGATATGTTGTTGATGTGTGTCCAGAAAGTTTGTAGTAATGCTTCACTATGCAGCCATACAACAAATGTATCATCCACATAGCGAAGCCAAACTTTAGGTGGATAAGGAGTAGTTTTTATGGCTGTGGTTTCAAGTTCTTCCATGTAAATAGTCTCCCCTGATTAGCAATATTTACATGGAAAAACTTGAAACCACAGCCATAAAAACTACTCCTTATCCACCTAAAGTTTGGCTTCGCTATGTGGATGATACATTTGTTGTATGGCCGCATGGTGAAGCATTGCTACAAACTTTCTGGACACACATCAACAACATATCCCCTTCAATTAAATTCACAATAGAACCAGAACAAGAACAAAAATTGGCATTCTTAGATGTTCTTGTGACAAGACTCCCTCATGGCAAAATCAAAACTACAGTTTACTGAAAACCTACACATACAGGAAAATACCTAGCCTATACATCTAATCACACCAGAAACACAAAACATGGAGTTATACTATCACTGTGGAACAAAGCAAAAAAAGTTTGTTTAGAAACTGGCGATTTGGAAAAAGAAAAGATCTATATAGAACAAACTCTTAAGAAAAATGGTTATCCATCAGCTGTTATTAAGGAAACATTAAATAGACAACAAAAAGAACCATCAAGTGAAAAGATAATCATTGGTACTGTAGTGTATCCATACATTCCAAAAATAGCAGACAAATTAAGAAAAATCTGCAATCAGTATAACATCAGAACAGCTTTCCAGAGCCATACCACACTACGAGGAATTCTAACATCTACAAAACCTAAACTTGAAATGCTGCAAAGAAAAAACTGCATCTATGAAATACCATGTGAATGTGGAAGAACATATATATTGGTGAGACTAGCCGTCCCATTCAAAAGTGCTTGCAAGAACATAAACTGATGATTAGAAGAGAGAAAACAGATGTGTCTAAGGTAGCAGACCATGTATGGACCAATGAACATACGTTCGATTGGGAAAATACAAAAATATTGAATAAAAAAGAAAAGGTACAAAGAAGAAAATTTAAAGAAGCTGCTCACATGACAATCGCAAAAAATCCCATAAGCCAACCTAGTGTGACTATACATAATGTATGGAAACCACTAATCAACTTTGCTCTGAGGAAAAAGTGGAAAATATCAGGAGGAACCTCATAGATAAGTATATGAAATTACTACATACTGTTGCCTTTGGCAGGATGGCTCAGTTGATTAGAGCATTACCTTAAATTTCAATAATCAAGAATCTAAGGACCCAGGTTCGAATCCCATGCTAGTACTGTCACTAGTCAGGCCAGCAACCCCTGAAGAAGAGGGGAGAAAAATACCTCGCGAAACGTTGTGCATATACTAACCTGTTTGCTGTGATATTACTAACAGTTAGTGCATGTACTAACCTGTTTACTGTGATATTACTAACATTTGTTTGCTGTGATATTACTAACAGTTGATGCATATACTAATCTGTTTGCTGTGATATTACTAACAGTTGAATGCATTTGGAATATTTAACTAAAATTAAAATTTTCTAAAGATATTCAACACACATATTAGATGATGGAAATAGTCCAATATAAAAATATATATTTATAATTATACAGAAAAGCCTTTTTGGGTACATAATTTTATATTCTTTTCAATGTTACATCTCTAATAGTTGTTATATATAGATATTTACATTATATTTGTTTACATTTTCCTGAATATATAAGGTTTCGTAACATTTACTTTCTTTATAATTTTTAAAATATTTTATTATTTAAATATTCCTCTCATAATTTCTCCTATGATGATATCTAAAAAATGAATGTAAGGGCTTAATTTTGTATCTTTTTTTAAATTGGCCTATTGCATTCCTTACCTCTTTCAATTGCAGTCTTTCCTGATGAGCCTACATGTTTATAATATTGCAATAGCCACAATTAATTTTATTAATTTTTAATATTAATAATCCTTTTAGCATTATATACCCATTTCCCTAGAGTAAGATTGAAAAATAATAAATCTTTAAAGAAGTAAATATATAATGCTTAAAGGATTGATAATATAAAAAATAAGGTAGGACTATTTATAAAATTAATTGTGACCAATGAAATACGATATGTATATATATATATAGGTCAGTCAGGAAAGACTGCAGGTGAAAGAGGTAAGGAACATGATAGGACAATTAAAAGATACAAAATCAGAGCCACATATTTATTTTTTAGATATTAGTCATAGAATAAATTGTGAGAAAATTATTCAAATAATAAAATATATTAAAAATTATAAAGAAAGAAAATATCACAAAACTTTATATATACAGGAAAATAAAAACAAATGTATAAACATGGTTAAAGATCCATTACAATTAGGTGGAAAATATCATTATTAGATTATTGGAAACTTAATTTAAAATGTAATTAAAATATTTTTGTCAATTTGATTTGTAAACTGAAAAAATTAAGCCTGCATTTATTTAATTAATCTTTATATATATTACTTTTAAAATTTTTATGTATTATAATTTGAATGATGTCCACTGGATGGAGGTCCTTTAGAACAGAATGTCATGTGAATATAGAAAAGGCAACATCTTAATAAGATTCTTATGAGGAATGAAAATCTATTTTGAGGTTTTAAATAAATTTCTTTTATTTTAAATTGGTTATTATCAATTTTGTTTAAGATTGATTAATATTTTAAAATATACACATAGGATTATTAATGATAAATATTGGAATTTTAAAAGTGTGTAGTTTTGTTAATTACAAAAAGTAACAAAAATTACTTTAAATCAAATAATATTGTCCCAGTTTTTTCCAGTTTCTTAATTTAAAAAATGTTTTTCATTAAGTTAAATATGATGGCCAATGAAGGAATATCAAAAAATCTATTGGCTGGAAAGTGTAAAAAGAATTCAACGATTAATTAGATACCTGACATATAAAATGATAGGTTTATGTTGGAGAATTGCAGAATAAAAATTAAATTTAGCCAATTCTTTTTTTTTTTTTTGCCTTGTTTCAAATTTTTCAAATATAATTATAAGCAAAGAAAACATTAAAATATATTACCTCCCTGCTTATAATGGCTCCAGCAAACTTTGTCCAGTCATCTCTAGAGGAATATTTAATCCCATTAAATCCAAAACCGTAGGAGCAACATCACACAATGCTGCATTATGGGTAAATTTTTTAAATTTACGAAATCCAGTCATACAGAATGGAACTAAAAAAAATCATATAATGAGCTTTAAAAACATTTATAAAAAAAAGTAATGCAGATTTATGTATATAAATCTATTTTTTTCCTATTTTAATAAACCAGTCGTTAAAATAAAGTGGTTTTTTTTTGTTCATTTGTTTGTTTTTGAAACTTATTAATAATCATAATTAGCTATAATTTTTTTTTAAAATCATAAAAATATTTATATGAATGCAATAGCAATTACAAAATTTTATCTATTTGATTATCATTAAGAAACTTACTTAATACAAGTTTTATAAAGTATATCTATTAATTAGATAACTTACACACATTAATATATTGTCTATACTTTCTAAATCATACAAAAATCAAAAAATAAAGTCATAATCCACACAAATCACACAGAATTCAACAAATAAATCTATCATCAACGTAAAATATTTATGCCACCTTGTCAAATTGAATTACAAGAATCTGTACCACAATTCAAGCATTATAAGAATCTCAATGCCATAAAAATAAGTCACAATAAATCCACCACTAATAAACAAGCATAGCAAATTTGTATTACTCTAGAATTCAAAGCTAAACAGGTTATTATTTTTAGATGAGGCTCTTATAAAAATTATTCTCAATCAGAAATTACCCATGCTCTACACATAGAAAAATGCAATCTATAACTGAATTTTTTTTTAGGATATTCTGATAATCATGTCAATCAAACCACAACTATCTTGTTAAGCTATCTCATACTTAATACTCCATAATGCTTTGACAAGTTTCCTTATATCATCAGTCAAACAAACTAATCAGTCCAGTTCTAGATACCTAAACTTAATTCCATCAATTTAACTTATTTGCTACTGATTAACCAGACAAGATATCCAAAAATAATCAAGCAATCAGGAATCATAGAACAAAATAATGAATCATTTTCAACATAATTTTTCTGTGCCCAATTTTCTTAAACTAAGAACAGAATCCAAGCTTAAGAATGGGTAGCTGAAGAAAAAAAAATTCTTGAAACCATTTCCAACTGGAAAAAGTAAAAAAAAAAATTAGTATATTCAAGTAAATGGAAATATTGGATCATGCCTTCTACTTTGGTACTTAAATGTCATTTGATATCTTGCGCAAATGACTAGATGGTCAGGAGATAATGTTTACAGTTATCTTCATAGAATATCATTTATTATCAGTAAACATGCCAATTCACTCCCATAATTTGCAGTTTGCACCTTTCCTCATAGTCATTGTTTATTCATTATTGAATTACACTCTCTTCTTTTTCTCTAACCGCAATGAAATTATATTGCAACATAAATTCTGATCATTATTATATTTTAATGAAATAGCTAATAAAATTTTATAATGCATTAAGCAATGCTAATTACTACTAATGATGATATTGCTTGTTTATACTATCTTATTTTCTAATTATTTTAATTTGCCTTTGTATAAAAATTGAATATAAATCAAGTCTAGTGCCAACATTCAGATTGTAATACTGTGTCAATAATAGTCACACAGCTAAAATGTAATAAATATAATAAGTCACACATTATCCCAGATATAGTAAATATATAGATATAACCATATAATATAAATGATGAATATACTAGTAATAATAGTAATTATACCGCACTTCGAATGCTCATTGGTGAAATTAGAAATATTAAAATTAAATGTCAGGCATAGCACTTTCGAGGTCTTTTAACCTCATATTCATAGCCAAAGAGTTAGAAATGTTATGGTGTTGTTGATGTATGCCAATATGCAAATTAATCTTCATAATAAATCACAAGCCTGATATAGTTTATATAGTGATAAGATGGTGGATTCATAAGCTAGAGATTCATGGATTGATCTTAGCTAAAATTTCAAATTTAAATAAATTCTGTAATTTGTAAATAAATGTTATGGACATTCATACAGAAAATATAGTCTTTATAATTTAAACTTTGATTTTATTAATGCTTAGCAAGATTCGATATGTAAAATATATTCAGAGCAGTCTAATTTCTTTAGATTTTCAAATTAGACTGCTATCAATATGATACTTTACATATTGAAAGCATACTAAGCATTAATAGAATCAAAGTTTAAATGATAAAAACTACCTTTTCTGTATAAATATCCATAACATTTATTTAAATATTACAATAATCCAGAAACGAGTAAAAAATTTGTGATATAAATTCTGTAAACAACTGTGAATGAGAAAACTTTATAATAACTAACTAATGATTATTTTTCCTGTGATGAATTTGTTTAAACATTTTATAGACTTAAAATATATATCACATACTTTCTATTAATTAAATAAAATCTAATTCTACTGTTCCTTCGTTTAAATGCTTTTATGCCCATTTCCTCTTTGGATTTTTCTCAAAAATATATATATATGTAATATACAATTATTGAGTTGTTTTTGTTTGTTTTTTTGCAAATTCCACACAACTCTCTTTTTTTGTATCCACATACAAATTTAACCACACCAACTTTCAACTTTTATTCATTTCCAATTCTATCATTAAAACCTCTCGTGGCAACTTTGAAATATTGTTTGATCTGCTTAAAAATAGTCTGAACATTCTGTATTTTTCTGATAGAATGAGAAACTTGCTGAGGTATAAATTATCTGCATTTGGAATATTTCATTAAAAAGAAAAAATATTAATTTTGCTATTCTTTTGATATGCCATTGAACTCCAGAATATTGTTCTAACATCATTTGGACTTTGTTATAGTTGTAAGAAGTTAACTAAACTTTATCATTGAATAGCAGATTAGATTCATATTCATTTATTTTTACGGTCATATTATATCTTTGATCATTAATCTGTGAAATAACTGATAACTTTATCACATCAATGATGTGATGACCATAATTTATTTTTGTCTATCAAAAGTGTAAAAAAAGAGCATTCTCAAACACATACATATATTTCCGATTTTTAAGAAATCCCTACTGATATCTCAGTTAATTACAAAGCACTTAAACAGAAAGTTTTTGAAGGTTTTTATGATTTTAAACTCAGAATTAAAAACTTCTAAATGTTGGTAAGCAGCCCAGCCATTTTATTTATCAAAGTGAAAAGTTATATGTTGATAACAGCTGCAATGATAATAATGTATGAAGTAAATATTAGGATTTGTTCTGCTCAACACCTTTAAGGATATGAAGAGAAATTAAAAGATCTCTTTTAAGTTAATATGCAAATTTTTTTTGTTCCCTAGATTATAACTAACTTAAACACCAACAATTTCCCCACTTTAGCATGTGAATTTAAATCAATAATAACAAAGATGAATAAATCAATTTAATTAGGCAGCATTTCCAGTTGCTTTTATTTTTTTTAAAATGGTCTACTATCATCTTTGCCAATTTTTTGTTTTTTTTCTTTTTGTTATGCCACAACTGTACTTTATTTATCTTCCAGTAAATTTTCTAATCCTTAATAGCATTTTCTGTCTTTTACGATTTGAAAATCCTTCAATATGTTTTGAAATGACATTGTTAAAATCCTATTATAGTTTAGCAATATACTTAAAAGGAATTTGCTGTTAATTGAAAGGAGACTCTTTGGTTCCTCTTGAAGGCCTTAAAGACATTGAGAAGGACAAATTCCTAATGTCCATTTCATATGTTCTTACATTGGAAATGTATTCATATAGTATAAGAACATGGATGGCTGTTCGCCAACATGCATTAGCCAATGTAGTGAGTTTATTGACTTTTCACCTCTGAGTTTTCTTCACAGTTGCCTAATAATTCTTAACTGTGAGTTAAGTTTTCTTGAAGGCAAAATAAAATATGTGTGAATGAAACTTTTTTTTCTAATAAATATTTACAGTCATGACAGACAAAAATAAATCATGGTCCTTATTTCTAGGAGGCTGTAAGTCGCCAGTCAAGGCAATGGTTGGTGGCGAAGAAAGAAGGTCGAGGAAGACAAGAATGTCTTAGTTGCAGATTCAGGTTGCCATATGATGTCAATGTTTTATTTAGGTACTCACAACTGCAGATCACTTTCAAATAAAGGAACATTGCAAAAATTGGAAAAAGAAGTGTCTCATATTAAATGGGACATTATTGAACTTTGTGAAGTTAGAAAAAAAAATGAAAAGACATGATTTAAAAGTGGACATGTACTGTACTACAAAGGCACAAGCATTGGAAGTACAAGTGGAGTAGGATTCATTATAAATAAGAAAAGGAAGAACAACAATGTGGAGATTGATGGAGTATCAGACAGAGTGGCGAGATTAATTATTTAACTTAATAACAAATATCAAATGCAGATAATTCACATTTATATCCCAATAAGTTCTCATTGTGATTTGGCTATATACTAGGCTTTTGATTAGACAAAGCAACATTTTAAAATTGCCATTGAAGACTTTAATGCTAGAATTGGTATACAATTGAAAGATGAAAATGCTAAAGATAAATTTGGTTATGATGATAGAAATGAGAAAGAACACAGACTTGTGGAGTTCACAGAAAATGAATTTTTTTTTTTCCAAAAATGTTAAATGGAAATTGACATGGAAGCATCCAAATGAAGGTTTAACAGAATTGGATTATGTTTTGACTAATAGAAAATATGTATTTCAAGATTGTAATGTTCTTAATAAATTCAACACAAGAAGCAGTTATCGATTAGTGAGATGTAAGATAGATGTTAATGCAAATTTAAAGCTACAAAATTTATTACAAAAAACAATATTCATAGTTGATATTCCTAATCTTCAGAATCATTCTAATAAATTTAAATTAAAACTTGCAAATTGTTTTCAAATATTAACAAATTATGAACATGATTCGGCTTTAAACAAAATCAATAGAAAAATAACTGATACACTTTTAAAAATTGTAACAAAGAAAGCTGGCACAAAAAGCAACAATTGACCCATAAAATTTCTACTGAGATAACATAAATTGTGAAGAAAAGAAGGAATATGAAACTATATAAAAATGATTCATTAAGAAGGATTGAATATCTCGAATTTTGTGAAATGATGGGTAAAAAAAGTTCATAATGATATAAGAAAGTATAATTGTGAACTAATAAGAAAAATTATACAAGGAAATAAAAGTCTTGAGAGTGTAAAACAATATTTTGATTTTGATATTGGTAGGAAATATTTCTGCAAAAAAAGATGGAACTATTACTAAGAAAAACACCATCATGAAATGTGTAGAAGAGTTTTATTAAGAATTCTATAGCAATAAAAAAATTTAAAAAATTATCTCATACAACTATTATATTTTCTGAATTGCCCTGGATTTTAAATGAAAAAGTGAGACATAATGATGGAATTATAGTCAATAATCAATATCTTAAAAAAAAACAGATGAAGAAATAGAAAAAAATTTGGCAAAGTTATATAGCCTAAAAACGATTTACTCGCTGACGAAGAAGCTTCCAAATAAACAAAACAAATTTCGCATAAAACTATTAAATGGGCCAAGCACTTTCGAAGTTTGCCCTCATATTCATGGCCGACGAACGTAATAAATCTTTACATAGTGTTATTAAATAACAAATATGCAAATGTAAATCAGTTTGACCATTTTTTTTTTTTGAAATGGAAAAACACGTGTCGCGTCAATTGATAGAATTGTTGTCGCAAACAATAAAGTACGCCTCTTTGATCTTTCTCTTACAGTCGTTGGTTTCAGGGCATACAATCCTGGGGTTGCCTGGTTCGAACACATGGCCAGTCTGCTTTTCATGTTCCAGAAATATTGAAAAGTTATCGCTGTTCTTTTTTACTCTTCTATAGGTATACAAGTGTTGAACTGCTCTGTTGTGAACAGTGGCCTTAGTTTCCCCATAGTATATGGCTTTGCATCCGGCCTGTGGACATGACATGCTGTAGATCACCTGGGGTGTTTGAGATGGGTCTGCTCTATCCTTTGAATTATTAATGAGTCTGTTAGAATTAGGGGGAGTACGAAAACCAACCTTAAATTCCCCAGTTAGAGTCTTTATTATCTGTTGTGATACTTTGGGAATATAAGGGAGTGTAATTTGAGGCTTATCCTTATTTTTGTGGTTAGCTATTAGTTTACTGTGAAATTGCTTAATTTTCTTTGCAATTGATCTGTAGCTGAAACCTACGCTAAGCAAATCATTTATATAAATTGCGATGTTGGTCTTTCTATCGGCTTCAAATTTACATAAATTTTGAATTCTAAATAAAAACGCATTGAGCCCAGCGAATTTATGTGCAGTAGGTGACATGGATTTCGGGTGAGTAAAGCCTCGGATCTCAAGGGGTTTAACTATCATACTATAATGCAGATCTCTGTTTTCTCTATGGACCAGCAAATCCAAATATTTAAGCTTCTGCCCTTCGTTCTCCCAAGTGGTGTTTATGATCAATTTAGATTGTAGTTGTAATTCATTTTGAATATTGACAATTACATTTTTTGGCGCTGCAATAAATACATCGTCTACATAGCGCACGTAAATTAATCCAGCAACGTTAGCAGTGTGTTTAACAATGGTATGTTTTTCAAAAAAGTTTAAGAAGATGCTGGATATTATTCCACTTAGGGGAAGACCCATAGGCCAACCTTCTTTCATATCATACCAACGACCCTCAAAAGTTGTAAAGATGTTATTGTCCAACCAGTTGAGGAAGGATAAAATGAAGTTCATGCGCTCATTTGGGCAATGCTTATTTATTAATTCTTTGTGGATGATTTCAATTGACCATTTCCTATTAATCGATCCATATAATTCGGTCACGTCCATGGCTGCAGTTACAAAATTCTGATCTATTAATATATCCTTGATTCTTCTAACAAATTCAAATGAAGATTTGATGGTGAAGTCACCAAAACCCACACAGTCAACTAACCACTGATTTACCAGCTTGGCCGTTTCGAAATAGTGCACACCTCCAAAATCCAACATAAGTCTTAAAGGTTCTTGGGGTTTATGTAGCTTAGAATTAGCAAACATTCTAGGTGGCCTGGTAGCAGAAGGATAAATCCTATAATATTCTGCTCTCGATATGCCTTTATCTTTGTGAGCTCTAAGAATTGTGGAAATGAATTTCTCCCTATTCAGCTTGTTGTTAAAATTTTCAACTAAATTGAATTTTAACTTTACGATTTCGGTGGTCATTTTATCTTTATAATCTTTATAATCTAAGAGCACAAATGTGTTGCCCTTGTCTTCTTTTAAACATATAATGTTGTTGTTTTTTAAAAATTGTTTAGTTTTTTCAATGTTGTTCCAATTGTCAGATCTCGCATATATTTGTTTATGTCGTATAGATTTAGTAATATTAGCAATAATGTTGTCTCTCTGAGGGTTGTTTAGAAGACTAGACTCTGCGTCTGCAATTAACTCCAGTTTTGGGCGTTTCCATTGTCCTCCAACAAATTTAGGACCCAATGAGAAAACTGTTTTAATTTCTGCTGAAGGATCAACAGTAGCTCTGTTAACAAAGTTCTCTTTCAATGTATGAATGTTAATATTTTGTTTTTCCACTAAAAACCTTAATTTGCGTTCGAACTTAACTGCGAACTTTCTTTCAGAAATTTCAATTTTTTCTGTAATCCAAGGCGGCAAGATTTCTCCTGCAGTTATTCTTCTCCATCTTTTATTTTCTTTCTTCAGTGCGCATTTGCACCCTTTAATGATAAAGATGAGAAGCTGCGTTTGGAGTTGCTTCGTAATTTTGTTATGATTATGTATAGATCTATTAAGATTTAGCTTACAACAATTCGGAACAATAAAGAAATCTCTGCATTTTGATAAGAATTCAAATCTCTGTTGGAATAATTTAATAGATATTCCTAAACGTAGAATAAATTTCACTTTAGTATTATTCATATCTGTAAAACGATTTAATATACTTCTCCTAAAAACGTAATAGCCTAAAAACGATTTACTCGCTGACGAAGAAGCTTCCAAATAAACAAAACAAATTTCGCATAAAACTATTAAATGGGCCAAGCGCTTTCGAAGTTTGCCCTCATATTCATGGCCGATGAACGTAATAAATCTTTACGTAGTGTTATTAAATAACAAATATGCAAATGTAAATGCAAATCAGTTTGACCATTTTTTTTTTTTGAAATGGAAAAACACGTGTCGCGTCTATTGATAGAATTGTTGTCGCAAACAATAAAGTACGCCTCTTTGATCTTTCTCTTACAGTCGTTGGTTTCAGGGCATACAATCCTGGGGTTGCCTGGTTCGAACACATGGCCAGTCTGCTTTTCATGTTCCAGAAATATTGAAAAGTTATCGCTGTTCTTTTTTGCTCTTCTATAGGTATACAAGTGTTGAACTGCTCTGTTGTGAACAGTGGCCTTAGTTTCCCCATAGTATATGGCTTTGCATCCGGCCTGTGGACATGACATGCTGTAGATCACCTGGGGTGTTTGAGATGGGTCTGTTCTATCCTTTGAATTATTAATGAGTCTGTTAGAATTAGGGGGAGTACTGAAAACCAACCTTAAATTCCCCAGTTAGAGTCTTTATTATCTGTTGTGATACTTTGGGAATATAAGGGAGTGTAATTTGAGGCTTATCCTTATTTTTGTGGTTAGCTATTAGTTTACTGTGAAATTGCTTAATTTTCTTTGCAATTGATCTGTAGCTGAAACCTACGCTAAGCAAATCATTTATATAAATTGCGATGTTGGTCTTTCTATCGGCTTCAAATTTACATAAATTTTGATTTCTAAATAAAAACGCATTGAGCCCTGCGAATTTATGTGCAGTAGGTGACATGGATTTCGGGTGAGTAAAACCTCGGATCTCAAGGGGTTTAACTGTCATACTATAATGCAGATCTCTGTTTTCTCTATGGACCAGCAAATCCAAATATTTAAGCTTCTGCCCTTCGTTCTCCCAAGTGGTGTTTATGATCAATTTAGATTGTAGTTGTAATTCATTTTGAATATTGACAATTACATTTTTTGGCACTGCAATAAATACATCGTCTACATAGCGCACGTAAATTAATCCAGCAACGTTAGCAGTGTGTTTAACAATGGTATGTTTTTCAAAAAAGTTTAAGAAGATGCTGGATATTATTCCACTTAGGGGAAGACCCATAGGCCAACCTTCTTTCATATCATACCAACGACCCTCAAAAGTTGTAAAGATGTTATTGTCCAACCAGTTGAGGAAGGATAAAATGAAGTTCATGCGCTCATTTGGGCAATGCTTATTTATTAATTCTTTGTGGATGATTTCAATTGACCATTTCCTATTAATCGATCCATATAATTCGGTCATGTCCATGGCTGCAGTTACAAAATTCTGATCTATTAATATATCCTTGATTCTTCTAACAAATTCAAATGAAGATTTGATGGTGAAGTCACCAAAACCCACACAGTCAACTAACCACTGATTTACCAGCTTGGCCGTTTCGAAATAGTGCACACCTCCAAAATCCAACATAAGTCTTAAAGGTTCTTGGGGTTTATGTAGCTTAGAATTAGCAAACATTCTAGGTGGCCTGGTAGCAGAAGGATAAATCCTATAATATTCTGCTCTCGATATGCCTTTATCTTTGTGAGCTCTAAGAAGAACGCAGTATTAATATTAATATTTAAAAAAGGTGATAAAAAAGATATTAGAAATTACAGATCTATCAGTCTTTTTTTTAACAGTTCTATACAAAATTTTTATCAAAATAATTACAACTAGTCTACAGCGAACTTTGGATTTTAGCCAACCAAAAAAAACAAGCTGGATTTAAAAGTCATTTTAATACAGTGGATCACATCCAAGTATTGAGAGAGAATATAAAAAGAAGCAATGAATATAGATAGATTAATATTATGCTTTGGATTTGTAGATTATGAAAAGGCATTTGACTTTATAAGTTTTTCTTCAGTGATTAAATCATTGAATCATCAAGATATAGATCCAGGACATTGCCATATTCTAAAGAATATTTATAAAAATGCAACAACACTAATTATATTACATAATGATTCTAAAAAGATCAACATCGAGATGGGTTTATGTCAGGGAGACTCCATATCTCAGAAACTTTTTGTAGCAGTTTGCAATAAATATTTTGTGGATTAAAATGAGAAGCTAAGGGAATAAAAGTAAATGAAGATTATTTAAGTTCTCTAGATTTTGTAGATGATGTAGTTGTTTTTGAAAATAATGTTTTAGAGCTTCAAGAAATATTGCAAGAGTTATCAAATGAAAGCAAGAAAGTAGGATTAATGACGAATGTTAAAAAAACTAGGTAATGTTCAATGGATTTTCTCAAAATTATTTATAAGTTAATAACTATAAATATCTTGGTCAGATTATTATAATGAATGCAAACGTAATAGATTAAACTAATCATAGAATTAAACTTGGCAGTAGTGCTTTTGATAGAACTAACTAAATATTAAAAGGAATTATGCCTATATATTTGAAAAGGAATGGTTTTAATAAATGTCTTTTAAAAAATTCTTATTTATGATTCTGAGAATTTGACACTAAACAGAAAAACAATACAGAGACTTCAGATTACTCAAAAAAAAGTATAGAGAGGTGTATGTTAAAAGTAATAAGAAGAGGTTACTAATATCACTCAAAGAATTAAAAGACTGAAGTGGAATTGGGCTGGACATATTGCTAGAAGAGATGATAATAGATGGCCAATTGAAATCTTAAACTGAATTCTAAGAGATAGTGAAAGACCTAGGAAAAGATCACATGTGAGATGGATGGATAAAATAAGGAAGTGTGCTGGAGTAATGTGGAGAAGATAAGCTAGAAATCAGAGAATATAGATTGAACTTGGACAAATCTTCATCTTGCAGTGGACCAATAAGAATTGAAAATGATGGTGATGATGACTTAGGATATATTTATGATATGGATATAACAATTTTTTAAGTTATTGAGAGTTCCCTCTCTCATTATTAAAATATCCTTCCTTTTTCATGCTAATATTTCAAAAGCCAACTTAATCTCTACAAAGAAGGAAACAAAGTACTTTATAAAAAAAAAAGTAAGTTCAAATATAAAATTAAGCTTGTTATTGCAACAAGGTCTCATAACCTACTATACATGTAATTTTTAATCTAACTCGTAATTAAAATAAACATTAAGATGATATACTTCACTAACTAATGTAAGATCCACAATCCTATCTAGCTATATTATCTTGCATTCCTATAAGTTTCTGGTAAATTCAAAATTATACTAATTACTGGCAGGCAGCCTGTATATTTCAAGTACACTGCCTATTTTCTTCAGACTGTTGAAAACATTTGACAAAAAAATATAAAACTTGAATTATATTTGCAAGCAACACAAATTGAGATTTTTTAATTATTAAGCATTTTTAGTTTCTTCTGTATTTTGCTATCTACTAAACTACATCTCATAGATTAAATACAAAAATTCACAGGCTCACAATAAAATCTATAGAGGCAAATATTAATAATTCTTTTCTTGCTAGTACATACAGATAATCTATATTTGGTAAGTTTGTGAGAAACAACTTCTTTGTTGAAGAGTCCCCACTTTCATTCAGGTTTCAATTGATGCATCAAAAATTGTTAACCAAAAATTCATTACTTTGATAAAATAGATATGGTTAAATATGAATTCTACTAATAAATGTGGCATACTCTGATATTTAACTAATGACTCATATCATTTGCTCAAATCTATCACCTCCCTTTACAAATACCCAGTGAGTTTAACAAGCGTTTTCGGTAATAGTCAATATTAACATGGACCTTCTTCCTCTTTTAATATATCATTATAATTTCTAGAGACTAAATTAGTATCAAAAATATTAATTCTATCCATATAAGGAATTTACATATCTTTGAAGTTCAAGTATTATTAACATTATTATTTGTTTACTCTTCTCACCATTATTTTTTAATTAGTGATCCTTCATTAATTCACTGACATTTTTGTTCAAACTACACACATTTCTCCCCTTCTTTCTCACTATTATCTTTAAAATTAGATTATAAGTTAATGCACAGTTATTTTCAAATTTCATAACATCTTGGTTTTAATATCTTATCTGCCATTTTTTAATTTTGTCAGATTAAGAGTTTTTTTTATTCAAATTATTTTTTTTTGTAACTTATTCAGCTGTAATATGTGCTATTAACTATTAGATATTTAAAAATAAAATGTTTTATGCACAAAAAAATTGATTTTGAAATGATGTATGAGTAATTCTCTTTAAACAAAGTCAAAGGTTTCTGTATATGGGTCACATTTACAAACATACAGTATAGTAATGACAAGTGTAAATGTCTGAGATGTTTATTAATTGAAGAGCAGGGGATATGCAGTTGCATAATGTTGACGCAAAGTTATTTCAATCACACTGGATTTATTTAATTTTTTTTTTTTTACAGTAGATATACAAAATCTCTGTTATGATTGGCAGTTACTATCTGTTTGGTGATAAAGAAGAGAGATAATCAAAAACCTCACTATAGCTCCACATACATGAATAATTATATACTTTTTATTTTTCTAAGGCACAGTCTGAAGTCAAGTATTGGGTCTCCTTAATATTTAAATTTAATTGCCAAATTAGTGTTTTCATAAAATGAATTTCCAAAACTTTTTTTTATTATTATTATAATATTATATACAGTAAATGACATCTGATTGAAGTAATTCCATTATACAGATATTTAAAATATCATCACTCTTTCTTCCATTATATAGATGAATTAAATTTGTTTCTAATTCAGAAGGACAAAATGACTTTTTAATAAATGCAATGGTAGTGGGGAAAAAAAATATGAATTAAGACTTAGTATGAATAAATAACATAAAATAAGTAGATGCAATAAAATAATGAGATTGTATTTAAAACTTGAGATCATTCTTGTACAATTAACATCAGACACTTTTTAACAAAATAAAAATTTTACAAATAAAGATAACTCGATGCTACATTTTCAGAATGCTGATGAATGCACATTACCAATCATGTATATTAATAAAATATATAATATCACCAAAAACCAACAAAGATATAAAGATTATATCATTAAAGGGGTAAAGGTGGTCAGCCCAAAAGAAATAAAAGCAATTCAGAAACAAGGTTTTATAACTAAATACTGACTTTATTTGTTGCAAGTTAGTAATAGTAAGGATTTATTAACATGCTTAATATATTTATAATTTATACATATTACTTACGAATGCCAACAAGGCAGACATCAATTATAAAGCCGATGTGGCTTTTATAATCCCCTAAGTCCACTTTAGTACCTTCAGTGGTGAAGTTTACTGGGTTATTCTGTAGTCCTCATTACACTTGGTTACTTTTATCTTCTCTAGCATGAGCAGCTCTCATGATTGAGTGTGTGCAAAAAGACTTCGATTTTCCTTATCTTCAAGTTTTTATATATTTCCTCATAATGAGGAATGTTCTAGAATATAACTAATTATAATTGTTATTTATTTTTTAATTAAGCACTTTCCAATACGATAATGTTTATCATTTGTTTTATCTCTAATTACGCTATTTCTTTAAGATCTAAATATATACATATAAAGCACCTCTACCACATTGAAAATTACAATTTTTGAAGTCTTCCTGATTCTTTGTGACCTATGTGGGATTGCTTCCTTTTCAACAGTAATGTCCTCGTCTGCTTTGTGCTCTTTATTTACTTCCAATGAGTCTACTTCTTCTACATAATTTGGAATGTCTGACACTACATTACTTACAGTTTGCTCAATTTCTTCTACCTGACGTCTAACATGATTTAGATGTTTTTGCATGCTTTTCCCCGTTTCTGTCTCGACTATTACTATTTGTTTTGAAAAGTGTTCTTTAATTAAGCCTTTCACATAGTATTTTGTGAGAACACCTCTCACCCACACTTTTTCTCCCACTGCATTCTGCCATTCTGTGCTGTTTTTTCGTTACTCAAAAAATTTTGGTCTGGGAGAATCAGCGATAACTTTGTGCGGATCTTCCATCCGAAAATTATTTCAGCTGGAGATTTTCCCATACTACTTGTCAGTGTAATGTGCTGATACATTAAAGCAGGATATAATGTTTCTTGTATATTTGTAGTACCTTCCTTCCATAGCATTTGCTTTAGCATTTGTACTGCCTTTTCTGCAATCCCATTAGACTTGGTGTGGGGTGTGTGTGACTATATGTCTAATTCCCCATTCCTTCAGAAAATGTTTAAATTTAGTGAATGTGAAACTGATTCCATTGTCTGATACTAAAGTTTCTGGGAAATCATGGAAAGCAAAAATTTCCTTAAGTTTACTGATTGTTTCTTCGGTGCTCATATTTCTTACAATTCTATATTCAGTCCACTTTGAGTATGAGTCAATCACTACTAAAAAAATATAGTAATGGAACAGTCCAGCATAGTTGATGTGAATATGACTCTAAGCTTATTCGACTTCAGGCCCAGTCATATAACTTTTCTTTGGCACGTTGGCATTCACTTAGCAATTCTCCAGGTTTTTGCGAATTGTTCTATCACAGAATTAATTTCGGACCACCAAATATAAACTCACAAGTGCAGTAGCCCATACAATACTGAGAATAAGCTTCAGAACTTGGCGATGACCACTACTAGCTATTAATACTCTAACCCACATCCCTTATTTATAGACTTTTCTCTTACATCCCATATAGCTTTATGCAGTATCTCAGGTCAACTTTTAAGGCAGCCCTTGCTCATCCATTCTATTAACAAGTTGGAACCATGCTCAGCTTTTGTCCAACTCACTACCTTTTCGCTGTCTATTACTACTTTATTTCAGTCGTCTATGTAGTTAATGGTTGGATCCATTTCTTGTGCAGCTGATAAATTGGGACTCTCGACAGCCCATCTGCATGCTTAATACTATTTCTCTTTTTAAAATTTAGCACCTCATAACCTGATAATAAATTTAACCAATGTAATATTCTAGGGCTCAAGTAATCTGATGCGGTTTTACTTTTAGCTAATATCCCTAATAGCAGCTTGTGATCCATAAAGACCTTGAATGGCCGCCCATATAAGTATTGGTGACATTTTTTCACTGCAAAGATAATAGCCAACACCTCTTTATTCAACTGACTACAGTTTTGCTCTGCTTTGGTTAATGTTATCGAAAGGAAATTGTTGGTAGTTCACCCTCAGACCCTGTATGACTTAATACCGCTCCAATCCCAAAATCTGATACATCTGTTGTTAGTATCAATTCAAAGCTGCTGTCATAGAGTACTAATAAACCATCTGACATAAGCAATTCTTTTGTAACACTAAATGCTTTTTCTTGGCTTTGATCCCAATGCTATTTTTGGCCTTTTCTTAAAAAATTATACAGTGGTAGTGCTATATGCACTTTTCCCTTCAGAAAAGTTTCAAAATAATTAAATAGGCCCAGAAAAGCTTGTAGTTCTCATACATTTCCGAGTCTTGGGGCTTCTTTTATAGCTGCAATCTTTTGAGGGTCAGGCATTTTTCTCTTTCTTGATATAATATGCCCCAGGAAATTTATTTTGGTCATAATCCAGATACATTTTTCTGGGTTTATTCTAGCTCCGAAACTAGGTAATTTATCGCAAACTTTAAAAAGTTGCTCACGTAATTTCTATTCTGAATTAGCAACTATTAAAATATCATCAAAATACAGTATTATACCCTCCACTTGTTGGAATAGCATGTCTATCTTAGCTTGAAAGATATTTAGTGTGATGGTAATTCCAAAAGGCAGCCTATTGTACTTAAACAATCCCTTGTGGGTAGTGATAGTTAACAATTCCAAGGTGAATTTAAAAACTGGAATCTGATGGAATGCAAATCTCAAATCGATTTTAGCAAAATAATTTGATGTTTCCATATTAGCTAATATTTTTCTGACATTAGGCACCGGATATTGACTTTTTGTAAGGTTCTTATTTACTGTTGTATGATAATTTCCACAAATACAGATTTGTCCATTTGGTTTAGATATCATTACAATCAAAGTAGCCCAATCAGCCCCCACGATTGGCATCAATGCTCCCTTGCTAACTAAATCATTTAACTCTTATTCCACTTTAGGTTTTAATGCAAAAGGAACTTTTCTAGGCCTGCAAAACATAGGCATTGCTCCATCTTGAAAGACTATATGGAGTGGCTTACTACTGAATTGTCTTTCCATATTCCTAAATAAACGGGTATTTATTTTTTTATTTCTTCCTCAATAGCAGTCCTATTCACAATACGTTTCTATTCCCTGGACATCAAACCATTTCCTACCTATAATAGTGCCGACACCGCTATATACAATGGTAACCTATGGGCTCTTTCTTTAATTCCTACACTGTCTTCTACTTTCCCTAATATTCTCATAATATTACCAATAGCATCTTTCACTCTTAAACTAGTTCTCATTAATGTAGAGGGGTTCATGCAATTTTTCGTTACCATTTCCCAGTTTTTGATTGCCATCATTGATACGCCTGATCCGTTGTCAATTTCCATTTTCAAATTCGTATTTAATAATTTCACTGACATCATATATTGGTTGCAATGAGCACCCTTATAGATCTCAAATTTCTGCTTGTTCCCCCTAGGAAAATGTTTAATAACACTTCTATCTTTTTCCCCATTCGACCTACATGCTTTCACTAAATGACCTACTTTGCTACAGGCTCTACAAAGCTCTTTGCTAAATCTACACTTATGGGCCATGTAACAATTTCCTTCGACTTATTCTTAGCAGACTGATATTTATTTTCAGTTTTTCGTATAAATGCACCACATTCATTATTATTGGTAAAATTTCAAAATTCCCTTGATTGGTTGAGCACTATCTCATGGGCTACTCCCATTTTAATTGCTTTGTCATATAATAAGTCTCTTGAGGCCAGTAGCTGCTGTCTCAGCCTATAGTCGGACATCCCCCAAAGTAATTGTTCCAGTAGGGCATTTGCTAATGCACTGCCATAATTACAGCTCTTAGTGAGTTCTCTCAATGCTTGATCATAGTCTCATATATGTTCTCTGTTATTTTGCTAATGCATTGCCATAATTACAGCTCTTAGTGAGTTCTCTCAATGCTTGATCATAGTCTCGTATACATTCTCTGTTATTTTGCCATCTATTTCTAAAATGTAGCCACACAACATGGTTAGAGGACTTTGAACTAAAATAATTTTTTAATTTTCCAACTACTATTTCGTACAGCAATTTCTCTGGTTCTTCATAATCACATAACTGATTTGTGATTTTTATCACTTGTTGCCCGGCATAACATAACAACGTGGCAACTTTAAGAGGGTCACTGACAGTCCCATTAATAAAAAAAAATTTCTCAATCCTTTTGAGATAAATTGGCAAATCAACAGAAATATTAACATTAAACTCATTTATTATCACTTGCGGCCCAGTCATCATCTTAACTCTTAATCCAAATAACTAATAAGTAGAAAAAATTTCTCCCATGATTTCTGACTACACAATAAATTCTATATTATGATAAAAAATTACAAGTTAAATTTTATCCTGTTGATTGTGCAGTTTTCTGCTGAGTACAGCCACCATGAATACTACAATCAGGGGTAAAGGTGGTCAGACCAACAGAAATAAAAGCAATTTGAAAACAAGATTTTATAACTAAACAGTGACTTTATTTGGCACAAGTTACTAATAGTATTTACTAACACGCTTAATATATTTACAATTTATACCTATTACTTATGAAATACCAACAAGACATACATAAATTATAATAAGGCTGATGTGGCCTGTATAATCCCTAGGTCCACTTTGGTACTTTCAGTAGTGAAGTTCACTGGGTTACCCCGTAGTCATCATTACTCTCGGTTACTTTTATCTTCTCTAGCACGAGCAGCTTTCATGATTCGAGAGTGTGTAAAAAGACCTCAATTTTCCTTATCTTCAAGTTTTATATATTTCCTTGTAATGTGGAATGTTTTAGAATATAACTAATTATAATTGTTCTTTATTTTTTAATTAATCACTTTCCAATCCGGTAATACTTGCCATTTATTTTATCTCTAATTATGCTATTTCTAAAGTTGTAAATATGCACATATAAATCCAGTAATGCTTATCATTTAATTAATCTCTAATTACGCTATTTATTTGAATTCTAAATATATACATATAATGCAATAGGATATGAGATACAATTGATTAAACAGGAGAAAATTATTGGTAGACAAAATTTTTAGAAAAACTTAATAGTTGAATAGCTTAGATAATAATATATGCAAATTACTGAAACTTTTCAGAAAATGCACTAAAAGAATGCAAATAGTCAATGTGATAGCTAATATCCACTAATGGATATAACATAAGAATAAAGACATCTATTTTCAAAAAATAAACAATAAGTAATATCAACAGAATGCCATTATTAAAGTAATACTAAATTATCTAGAAACTAATCATAGAAAACCGTTTGCAGTGACATTTAGTATTCATATGTTTATTCAAAACTTTCATTGTATTTCTGGAATTAGGGAGATGTCACTATTGTTTAATTTATATAAGACAAGGAAAACATTGATATTTAGTGCTAGCATTTTAATATGGTTAATATTAATATCTTTTAATATCTCAGATCAAAAAATGTTAAACTAAGCTTAAATATTAGATAATCACAGCATATTAATTTTCTACAAAACCAGTTTAATCAATTACCTGAAAAACAGAACTTAATAAAAACTTCATTGAAAATTAAATTATTTTTATACTAATAGTTTATTTATATATTGTTATAGTTCTCCTTTCCTCAAAAGTGGACTATTCCAGATTCCTTCTTTATCTGATCAGATGGAGCATTATTTGCTGTTGTCCAAGAGGTTGATGTACAGATAAACACATAACCAATGATTAGTACAGGTGAATAAGCAAGTGTGATCACTCAATCCAAAAGCTCCAGTGAGGTTAGAGATCTGGCAATAAATAATCAGCCTTTTGGAGGAAAAGGTAGAGAACGTCTGTCTAAGTACAAAGATGGTACACATTTTCCAGAAACCCTGCTAACCTAAACAGCAGGAAGCATTCTTATGATAGCAATACGCTATTTGTCCACGCAGCTAGGCAAGTCTACATAAGAACTGGACGCTGCTAAGACTACTGTTGACTCGAGGCAAGCTGACTGGTACAGCTGGAAGAGTCGTTCTCCCTACCTATATGGCAAGCTATCATGTGTAGCTGGAAGTAGTAGATTGTGAAAACTCGGCTTCAAGAGTTCACAGTAAAACTATATTATTTTGTAGTATATATTTGTAAATAAAATAAATATTATAGTAATTACAATACTGGTGCTAGTGTGATTTTCTGTAGGTTGGGTCTGTACTCCAGACCAAACACAACATATATTTAAAAAACAAGTTTAATCTAATTTCTAATGAAGTTTCTAAAATGAACTGGATTGTATTCAGTTATTTAAAGCACTATAAAAAATAGTGAAAATCAATAATTCACTGTAAACAGAATTGACAAATATAATCTAAATGTTGGAGAAAAAATATGCAGATTATGATTTAGCTCATATAAAAAAAATAATAATAATTATAGACATAATAGTATTTTAAAATTAATATCTTTTCAAAAATAATATATAAATATAAAAGCAAAAAAGATGTAATTTATATATAAAAAGTATTTAAAGTTGGTTACATTTAATATTAAATATAAATAAAATTAAGTATTTACATACACATAATAAGATATAAATATTAAAATATTAAAAATTAAATTTAATTACATTTTAAATGATTTTTTTGTATATTTAAATGTAGAATTTATTATGATAATGATATTTATACATATAGTATATATTTCTGCTCAGAAGACTATTAGATGGAAATTTGAACACAGTAAAATATTGTATTTGTATTGTTAAGTATATAGAATAGTGTATTAGTATTTGTTTGTTTATATTTATATAATATACACAAACCTCTGTTAGTAGTATGAGCAGTATGAGGTCCTCCTTTTTCACTAATCATCTGTTCAGCATTTCCGTGATCAGCAGTCACTAGCATAGTATAACCATGTTTTTCACAGGCTTCTAGAATCATTCCAATAGCAGTATCTGTTTTTAAATAGATGCAATAATATAGCAATTTATATATAAGTAATATTGTGGAAAGAAACTACTCTTTACACATGCATGCATGAAAAAAAGCATGTGTAAAAAATAATTTTCTTACACATTATATAAATATGTATGTATATACTTAATGTATAAAATAAATAAACACATGGTTAGTTGTTCAGTAGATCAAGTGACAGAGATAATATACAAATGTTTAAATGAAGATTTTTTATTTATTTTATTCAACTGGAAATTGATTTAGGACCTTAAGCTCTTGAAACAATCACTCTATTTTAACGCTACTGAGAGCGCTTATTAAAATTGTGTTTACAATTATCCAAAAATTAAAATTTCTCATAAAACAACGTAAAGTTTAAACTTGATTAATAAATAATAAAATCACTAAGCTGTCCATAAAATATTGAAATAAAGCATCTCATAAAAAAAAAGAGAAAATCTAAAAGAGTTTAAAAGTTATTCATAAAAGTTAAAAGTTTAATAAAAGAATTTTCAAGAGTTTTTTTTAAAAACAGTTTACTAAAAATCAATTAATTCATAGTTTACATATTAAGAAGTAAATGAAAGGGGGAGAGAAATTAACTTAGAAAATTTTAACGTAGAATTAAAAGTATGACAGTTTAAACTATAAATCTTTTATATAAGATAAAAAAATATCTCTCTTTTCATTCAATTTAAAGAAAAAAGTATTTTCCTGTTATTTGAAAGAAATAAAATATGCATGCGTAAATAGCGAATGATTGTAAAAATAAAAAAGTATACTAAAATGTGTGCGTGTTGATAAAACGGTATAAGAAAGTTAAAAATTAAAAAACAATGTGCAATGGCTACGAATTAAAAATCCACAAAACAACAAATTAGTAATGGCTACCAAATGAACACAGGATTAAAATCTTATCAAAAGAATGTATTCAAAAACAGTGGATGAATTCCAACAACAGATATAGTTGGAGGATATAAAAACTAATTAACAAAGTGACAACAGGTCATCAAATAAATAGTCTGGTTTTTCATCAGTCAATCAGTTGAGATCACAATCAGAATAAATCAGTTCTTCAATCGGTTCAGTTGATCAGTCAATCAATCAGTGTTTACCAGGTCAATGCAGTGCTAACAACCATTGGAATCATATGGCCTTGCACCAGCCTGAGTTCGATAGAACATCATCAACCTGCCCGATAAAGTGATGCCTGCCTAACAACTTGAAAAACTGCCAGGGATATCTAACTAATCTTAAAGATTAGTGCCAAGAAATAGTAAGCATTAAACCCCCACAAAAACCTCAAATCCAACCGGATGGAAAAATTTACATGAAGCAGCAACCAGCAAGAAGTCCACATCCAAAGCCTATAGGAAATGAATAACTTTTATTATTTCATTTCTGATAATAATGTACCCATTGCTAACCTCGAAGCCCCAAGAGTCAGTTAATAAATGAACTCTATAACCATATAAAAAAACCATTAATGTACGTGTTTTGAATGCTTATACTTACTTTAATGCTAAATTATATTGATATTGTATATCTTACTATAATATGTGTGTGCCTGAAGTTATTATGAATTATAGTTTATATTTAATTGAGAAAATTCAGAAATAGTTTAAAAGTTATAATAATAAGTACTTATTTAAAAATAAATTATCTTTAAACTTAATGCTTGTCAATCAATTCTTTTACCACTAATTAAAACAGTAACGTATTATATTCCTTTTGATTGAGCTAGTTGGGATATCTTAGGCACTGAATTAGTTTGCCATCATTCAAAACACCTTAGTTCTTGTAGCTAACTGGTGCCTGGAGTTTACTCCGAAATAAAAGTGCTTTGAATGATAGGTGTTGAATTCTGCAGCTGAGAAGATCTGTGTCCTTCAAACATGGTCAAAGTTATATATTTTTATATATATATCTGGTTTGGTCACAGGTGCCCTCTGGGTATTATTCGTCTCTGCCTAAGGGGCAGTGGTAGTGCAATATTTATATTGCACTGGTGTAGATCAAATGTATAATTTATAATTGTATCATATTTTTGTATAAAAGTTTTACAATATTGTTTCACAAGTTATTTTATTTAAAGAATCAAAAGTGAGTATAAATTTTGCTTATTCCCATAAAGTGATCTAGAAAGCATCCCACCCGGTTCATTATATATTATTATGAATAGTCATTTTATATACAATAATAAAGTTAATCTAATCACTGTAATAAATAAAAAATCCATGAAAGTAAATCTAGCCTATAAGATATTTTGCACAAATAATCAAAGATTATTTTTATAATATAAATTATAAAGTAATAATTAAGTTAAAAATGAAATAATCACACTCATAAAACATAAACCATTATTTCTTCTATTATTTTACACAGTGTAAATATTATAATAACATAATTCCAAGATCTTACTGCATATTAGTAAATTGTTTCTCTCATCAGTAGATATCACATTTTTCTTTCATAGTCGGCACAACAACTCTCGTATAAACAATTTGGATTTTCATTGGATCTATCATTCAACTAAGAATAATTGGATATTAATTTATCAACCAATATTGGATTTACAGAATTAGCTATATAGAAAAATTCTAATTTCATCAATTTAAAAAAAAACAAAACAATCCCATATTTAAACTCCAGGTCATGATTATAGTAGGTTAATGCACTAACACTATACTAAGAATCATTTTATTATTGAAGTAAGTATGTCTTACATATATAAGTCTGCACATCTACTATAAAATTTAAAAGTAATGGGGTTAATTTAGAAAAAAATATTCTCTAGGAATAGATCACTGGGACAATATTTCACCTATAAAAAGATGAATATTGGTCATTAATAAGAGACTACACCTATAATTTTAGGTAGGTAATCTTTATATACTCAAATGGCCTCTTGAAGTTTCTCTACATTGCTGTCTCCATTTTTTAAATTGTATACTTACTTTATAATATGACTTCCAGGTTTTCAAGAGTTTTATCATCAAAAATGATTGCTTTGAATGCTCAATAACAATTGAGAAGTATTACTCTTCTTTTATCACTTAAATGCAAAGACAATTTAAACATATCTATTTAAAATATTATTTGAAAAGCATTTGCACTAGATCCACATAAAGATATCGATTATCATTCTATGTATAAAATTGTGGACTAATGTGACATCATTACATTCAACAGAAAATTACTTATAACCAGAATACAGGAGAGATATTTGGAATTAACTGGATTAAAATATTAATGATAACATGAGTATATACTGACAGTAACTAATCTGTACATAATTTTATAATATAACTGCTCAAATACAAGATTAAAGTTGCCAAGAATAATAACTGACAGACAATGCATAATTATAATAAATTCTAATCATATTATAAAATCAATTAAATTATTTGACAAAATCATTCAAATCTATAATCATAAAAATACAAAATTTCTATTAATAAACATTTCAAAATAACTCAATTTGGCCATCCTAAACGAAATGCAGGAAATAGATCTACGCTGATATTGTTTTAATTTCTTAAAAGAGACCCTTTTCTGAAAGCCTCTCAATAAGGAAAAAAAAGATTGGAAATCTTTTCCAATAATTGGAATCTTATTCCTAATCCAATAAAAACAGTATGCACAATTTTTCATTAACATAACAATTATCTCATAATTAAAATATAATCTTGGATTATAGTCTAATTATTTTCCACATTTAGTTAAAATTAAGTCAAAATTAATTTCTAGAAATAATTCCTTGGGAAGTTAGTTGGCATTACTCAGAGTTGCAATGCAAATAATTTATAGGCAGTTTTTTTTAGCACTAATCTACTCTGCTGATGAAGATGTTTCCCTATTTGAAAAAAAAAATTCTCATACTAAACTTCTGAATACTCAAAATATTACCATAAGAAATATTACTGGTACATTCAAGTCAACTCTTTGCAATGGTTTTCTGTTCTTAAACATATTCATCTACCAGATATCAGAAGAGGTATTTTAAACAAAATGACCAAAAAGCTGTTAAGCAATTCAGATTTGTCAATAAATCAAGATATAATTCCCCTCCTAAGACTCATCTGAAATTAATTACCTTTTTGAATGTGCATTTAAGAAAGAAGTTATCTTGTAAAAAAAAATACAATTTTTAGAATATTCCAAGTAAAGTTCATTTTCCACATTGAACAATAAAACCATCTAGATATGATCTGTGTAGATGCAACTGGAGTCTCAACAATATATTCACAACAATTATAATTATTGTGCTCATCTAGATTATAAACAGAATTTATCAAGCACTGACCTATGTAAATGTGGACTACGGCAAACTATGAATTACATAGTTTGTGATTGCCAAATCTTTAGTTGTAATGGCAGAATGGAAAGAATTAATAAAGCTATTGATGAATCTTAATAATTTTTATTAATCATTCATTAGATAAAAATTATCCTAATGGGAAGAATATTTATGTAATATAATCTTTACTTATACCACTCTCATGCAAAGTAGAGGCCAGTTTCTGTCTGCTTTTAACACTTTGTGGAGGATGATAATCATAAACATATGACCAAAGAATCCCCAAGATGCATACTTCATGCTCAACTAGCACTCATCAGATGGCACAGATTACAATCTCTTACACATATCTTTATCATTGTTTAACATATATACAGATAAATAGATAGATAGCAAATTACTAGTTTAATTGATGTGTCAAATATGCTGCCCTCACAACTTTGACAAAAATCATTTAATGAAAGTATATTTATAATTTTTATTAATCATTCATTAGACTAAACTTTATCCAATAATGAATAATATTTCTGTAGTATAATTTCCATTACACTATTCCCATGCAAAACAGAGACTGGTTCAACCCGCTTCTAACATCTTGTGGAGGGATGTACTCATAAACATATGACCAAAGGCATGTGAAAAATATCTATGATCTCCAAGATGTGTACTTTGTGCTGAACCAGCACTCATTAGTTGACCCAGACCACAGTCTCTTACACATATCTTTATCATTGTCCAGTATATAGATGGATAGCAAATTACTACAGTTTAATTGATGTGTCAAACAAGCTGACCTCACAATAGTAACACAAATCACTTAACGAAGTATATTAACATTTTCATTAGTTTATGATTAAATCCCTCCACAAAGTATTAACAGTGGATAAAAACTAGTTCCTACCTTACATGGGAGTGATATAAATGAAAATTATACTACAGAAATATTATTCATTATTGGGTAATCTTTAGTCTAATGAATGACTAATAAAAATTACTAATATAGTTTCATTACGTGATTTGTGTCAAAATTATGTGAAAACAGCACATTTGACACATCAATTAAACTATAGTAATTTTATATATATATATTATATATGCTAAACAATGATAAAGATATGGATAAGAGATTGTAATCTGGGCCAACAGATGAGTGCTGTTCAACATCAAACGGACATTTTGCTGTTCAGCATGAAATGTCCATCTTGAAGATCACAGATCTTTTTCACATCTTTAATCCTATGTTTATGATTACATCCCTCCACAAGATATTAAAAGCAGATAGAAACCAGTTCCTACACTGCATGAGAGTGGTGTAAGTGAAAATTACACAACAGAAATATTCTTTACTGGTGAATCTATCTCCTGGTTAATATCTCTATATGTTCTTTTATATTTTGTTAATAGTTATCAGAAAAAAAACTAAATTAAATAAATAATCCTGTCAATTTCTGTTAATTGTACAATATATTATTTCTGCTTCAAGCAAGTTTAAAAAATAAACTAGCAGAACAAATTAGATCTCCTTCTAATTAAGTGAATTTTATTATTAGCAACAGAGAATTTTACTTTTTTGTATTTTTCTCATAACTTGGTGTTGAATTTATAAAATGTTATTTATTTATTAAATTTTTGTTGTTTTATAATGCATATCTACTATAGAATATGGTACGGCATTATTTTAATTTGATATTATAAAATAGTAGAAATGTATGTTAAGCACTTATAATTATAATTTTTTTGTTATATAAAATAAATTGAAATTGTTATCAGTTAATAAACATTGTTAAAGTTTATTTTAAATTTGAGGAGGTCTCTGATTTATTTCCGAAATTGATTGAAATTATATTAAATACTATTACTAATGTAGGACATTGATGGAAACACTTGAAGAGAGTTAAATATAAAAACTACCTGAGTTCGAATATTGAGCATAATGGTACCATCTATAAAAGTGAAGATTGGATGACTTAATCTAAATTGCATCTGTATAGAATGTTTAATTTTAAATTATCTTGTTTAAACTGGATTCAATCTTGGATTAAAGTTAAATCCTAACATTCATAGCATCCTATATAGTTAAATGCGACCACCTTGATTCCTTGAGGTAATCCGCACCATTACCGTAATATAACAGTCCACATTCCCTTAAGGAATGTAGGTGAATGCATCTAACTATAATCAGACTTAGGGTCTTCATATAGGATGCCATGAATGATGTAATAAAAATAAATCTATGATTGCATCTATTTCAAATAAGATAATTTAATATATAAATATTAACTATAGATAGAATTTAGATCAGTTCAACCAATCTTCACCTCTCTTGATTACTCCGTTATGCTCAGTATTTGAACTCAGGGTGGATTTTGCAATTAACTCTCTTCAGGGGTTCCATTATTATCCTGTAGTAATAATATTATTTAATATAATTTCAATCAATAGATTCTCAAAATTATTTTCAACCAAGTTATTATGATATCAAATTAGGATAATATATATATATTTATGTATGTATGAGTATTCAATTTTATTTTATTATGAAATAAAATAAATAATTTAAATAAATCAGAGACTTTCTTAAAATAAAATAAAAATTTAATAATATTTATTAAATGACAACAATTTAAATTTATCTTTATATATATCAACATTTATAATTATAAGTGCTTTTCATACATCTCTACTATATTAATATATGTTTAAAATGATACTTTCCCATATCCCCATAGTAGATATGGATTATAACACAAACAATATTTAAAAGTTATAAAACAATAAATGAAATTTTATAATTTCAAAAATTATAATAATAGTAACTAGCTAAATTTAATTTAAACAATATAAGTATAAATGAACATTTTTGTATTATCAAAACTTTTTGAGGGGATTTCATTTTTATAAATCCCTCTC
This sequence comes from Epiperipatus broadwayi, assembly GCA_028023455.1. NCBI lineage: Eukaryota > Metazoa > Onychophora > Udeonychophora > Euonychophora > Peripatidae > Epiperipatus > Epiperipatus broadwayi. The sequence continues at coordinate 8,433,098 of JAQFVV010012404.1, forward strand.
ATCTATGTGTGGTCCCTATCATTGAAAGAATAGACCATTCATGCAATGATATTAATCATTTACACGAAAAATGAATAAACAAATATTACTAAATTAATTAAGTTAGTAATAAACAAAAATTCTATCTTGTCAAGTGAATGAATTTAATATGAAGAACTATGAAATCTTACATTCATATTAAGTCTACTTATTTACTCTGGTCAAGTTGCTTTACAAGGAAACCCTAAATTTTATTAAATAAAAAAAAAAAATCCAATGATCCTTCCATTTTCTTTTTATCTAATGATTTTCCAGACTGGACTATCCCACCGTAAGTAGATTTTAGAAGCAAAGGAAATAAAATTAGATATTTATGGATGATGATACACAAAGATGATATGATGTGTTAAAAGTTTATGGTATTGTCCTATTCATTTCCATAATGTGCAAAGTAATATTCATTAAGAATAAAGTTCTTTATTCCCTGATCATCAATCATCGGTGAGGCAATCACCATATTCCGTTGTTCCTAAATGTTTCTCTTGCATGATGTTGACATCTTCTTCCATAAATTATTTCCATATAAACTGAAATTGCACTTTAAATTATATAGATAATATATATATATACTTTAGGGATTTCAGTAGGAATAAGTAATTGCATTACTTTACGTTAAAATAAAAGCATTGGATCCTATGGCAAATTGTCTTTACTCACGATGCATTTTAAATAACTTAAAATTTTCTTAAAATAATTTGAATATGTTTTTAGTATACTTATCTTCTTTAAAATTAAAGTTTATAATGACCTCATTAAGAATTTCTCTAATTACTCTAATAAAAATAGTCTCCTTTTTGAAATGATTATTATTAATATTAAGAGTAATTTATTTACTCTTTCCTTGAGCGATATTAGAATTTTCTCTTCGTTCAATCTATTGAACCATTTTTTAATGGGTTTGGAATTCGAACACAGCAAAATGTGATTAGTATATTAGTAAAGGATAGAATTAATTTGGAAATTATTTCCTTAAGTTTTTATAGTACAATCGACTTCTGCTAGTATATGTTAAATTTATTATTTGATTTCACAATTTTGTATTATATTATTGTTGAAAGTATTATAATCAATAATTGTATAAATGAATTCTAATTTCATTTCCTTCACATTTAGTTGCTAAGATATGACTTTGACCTAAGATTATCTCTAAGTTTTACGTCTTGATTAGTGATGTTAATCAACTTAAATAATTATTTTATATATATATTAAAATGATTGAAAAATAATCATTTTAATATTTGATTTTTTTTAAAAAACTATTTATTTGATTTGACTTTTGTTATTAAAGTTTTATAGTTTAACATTTAAGTTCTATACGTGTATATATGTATTTTAATGTAACGGATAACATATTTATTACTTATAAACTTACAATTATACTTTTGAGTTTATGTTTAGGTATTGCACAAAAATAAGTGTGCTTAACAAGATTGTAAGTTACCCTTACAGTAAATAGTTAAACAATATTAAGAATCATAAGTAAAGAATTATCCAAATATTAACTGTTATTATTGATTTGTACTCATGGGAAATACACTCTTAGATTAGCTAGACATAGCAATAAATGACAGAGAAATAAAGAAAAAGCATGGGAACATTCTGTGAAGTTTGGGAACCAGTCTAAAGAGAAATTGTAATTACTAAATTATTATTAAAAGTATATTAGTCTAAAAAGATAAAATATATTTTAAAAAATATAAATAGGAGATCTGAATTTAATGGTATAGAACAAGGGAATATAAATATGAAGCATCAAAATTATTTAAAGAAGAAAGCCCATAAGTGGCTTCAAGGATCCAGGTATGGAAATATAAAAAGAAAAATATCAGAAGATTGTTTCAGAAAAATACTTAAAAAAGGAAGGAATAGGCACTCTGGAAAATAGATTATTGAATAAAATGGAACAACTGTTTAGGAGAATGAAAGAGAGTCAAAAGCAAATGAAAGAGAATCAAAAAAAATGGAAGAAAATCAAGAGGATGGAAAAATTGGGAAGTAAAATGAAAGATAATCAAAAGAGAATGGAAAAGAATCATTAATAAGATGGTAGATTTTTGAGTAAAACAGATCTGAGAGTATGGGTAATAAATTACAGAGTAGAATGGAAGAGTCTAATGTCAATGACTTAAAAACAAGTAATATTTTGTGATGATGTTATAAGGAAGAACACTCAAGTACAACATGAATCTAAACACAAATGTAGAAAAAACTTTGACATATAGTGATAGAGGAGATTGAAGTTGAGAATATATTGGATCCTATAGATGAATGTAAATATGAAATGAATAGTTAGGATTACAGTTAAGAACCTATAGAGGAAACATGGGAAGAAGCTATAATAAATGAAAGTATGGAAAAGCTCAATATGATGCAACAATGAAACTTGATGTAAAAGATAAGTCTAGTGTGAATGAGATCAATAATATTGCAGATAATTACCAGAATGCATTACTTAATGCTGTTTATAAAACTTTTTCAATTATATTAGAAGAAAATTTTAATGCAGGATATAATAAAGAAAATAAAATGAATAAGACAGTCATTTTGATGATATAAATTAACATTGCATGGAGGCAGAACCCACGTGTGATGATAATGTGAATACTGAAATGATAGATAAAAATAACATAAATGATTATTTGGATGAAAGCATAATTGAAAAAAATTAATGTTAAAAAATGGTGATGCAGATGAATTAAAACGGTATACCATTGGCACAAATACTAATGAAGATGTTATAATTAATTAAAAGATAAAGATGCTATTAATATAGTTCTCAAGATGATGTAGACATTGAGGATGAAGTAGAACCTAGAAGGAAAATTAAAATTAATAAGCAAAAAAATTTTGTCAAGATTTAGAGGAATTCCGGAAAAAATGATTAAGTTCTTGAGCATTCTTAATATAATAATACAATATTATAAGAAATACGAAGGCAAGAAAAGAGAACAAATAAAGTATTATAGTAAAAGTATAAATAAACCTCAAAACTTTGACTTACGTAAGACCTATATAGATAAACCAATACAAGAACTGAGGATAAGATATAGAAAGTAATAAAACAATGTAGAGGAAAGCCAGTCAAAACTTTGTATTATCAGTTTAAAATAGATGAGAGATCTGTATATGAAAATGCAAATTTAAAAAAAATCTATATAGTTCTAAATACATATGAAATTAAAAATAACAGTCAGATATTTCTTCCAGAAAAGCCCAAGGAAATGATGTGACGAATATGGAAATGATCTAAATAAGATAACAGAATATTTAAGTTATTACATATATATAGATAGATAAATGATTTTTTGGGTAAAACGTGTTATTTTTTATTATATATCGATATTTCGACGAACTAGCATCCGCCATTGTCAAGGTAAACTCTTGAAAGAAAATTTGTTCGATCTCAAACTGTAACATGATTGAGTGCGAGATGAAGCATGAGAATCAGTTTGAAATAGTTTAGTATTCAGAATATGAGGGTTATCAAGCCATTGTCAAGGTAAACTCTTGAAAGAAAATTTGTTCGATCTCAAACTGTAACGTGACTGAGTGCGAGATGAAGCATGAGAATCAGTTTGAAATTCAGGAATACTAAACTATTTCAAACTGATTCTCATCCTTCATCTCGCACTCAGTCACGTTACAGTTTGAGATCGAACAAATTTTCTTTCAAGAGTTTACCTTGACAATGGCGGATGCTAGTTCATCAAAATATCAGTATATAATAAAAAATAACACAAGGTTTTACCCAAACATCATTTATCTACATCATACAACCATGAAAACATTATATATATATATTGTAGCCATGTGGAGCCAACTACAAACATCAAATACAATTGTCAAATATAACAATAATACATAATGACATTTTAAATGTTAAATCCTCATAGATAAAAAAATTAGGTTTTACTCAAGTAATGTGCACGTGAATTTCTTTGTATTTCATCTCAAACAAATATTTCTGTACATAAAATAAAATAAAAAGAATGTTTTTGTTAACTAATTATAAAATTAATTTTTGGAAAGGAAAAAAAAAAGTAAAGCAGTTCATAAAAGTTATGTTACATAATAGAATTTTTAACTAAATTTTCATTTATATAAATGTGTATTCAAGAATAAATTTGTATTACTAAAACAAGTAATACATTGTACAGGCTTAAACCTGCATTTATATCTGTAATATATGCAGGGTTTGAACTCAGACTTTCACACGACCCACCACTCTCAGTGCCATCTCATATTGCTGACCCATCTGATCACACACATGTGTACATATAAATGGATTATTCTCCTGTACATGAGGGGTCAGAATGACTAATATGTCAACATGGGTAGGATGACAACCTTGGCACTATCAAGGGCTTTGAACATTCCATCATCAGATTTTCAATAAAATGGAAGGCTATAGAGTTGTGAGTTGGAATAGTTTGAAGCCTGCCCATTAAAGTATAAAGAGTGGCTATCTTAATATAAAGCTGAGTACTGATTATATATATGTGTGAGGATAGTAATGTAGACCAACTGATGATTGCTGGTTTAGCATGAAATACGTATATTGGTGATTATTTATCTTTTCCACATGTGTGTGATCAGATGGGTCAGCAATATGAGATGGCACTGAGAGTGGTGGGTCGTGTGAAAGTCTGAGTTCAAAACAACTAATATTTTTCTTATTATCTGTTTTCCTTTTTTGTTTCAACTATGATTAATTATCATCTATTTTCTTTCCTGTACTTTTGAAAAACAGGCATTGATAATGCTTGTAGGGTGGGGGCAAATAATTATGCTCTTTTTTAATAAACATAACATGAGATGGAATTTAGATAGATTTTGAATGAAAACAATTAAGTTGTTGTTCAAAAGCATTTGATAATCTATAAAAGGCTGTTGCTATAAATTTAGGTGACAATATGTTTTGAAGCAGAATAAGTTTTTTGTGGGCAGAGAACGTAGTCTAGCAGACTTTTTCTATGAAGGCCATCATCAAAGTTTATTTATACACTAAAACTTGAAGTATTATGAAGAATGCATTATTATTTAGATATGTGATGGCTTCATATGGAATTTAAATTATATCAGAATGAATTTCTAGAAGCTCCTGTGGTCTATCTCTGGCCACATGGTACTCCATGGATGAAATAATAATGTTATTCAGCTGTAAGTGAAGAATGACCTAGTATGAAGAAAACTTAATTACTCCATCTCAGCTCTATTATATACCCATATGCCTTACCCAAGATAGAAGAAGAGGAAAATTCACTGATGCCTGATAATGACCAGCCAAACTATGAGATATTCATAAATCAATTGCAGGATTGATCATTGGAAAAATACTACAAGCTATTTTGGAATCTAGAAATTCAACAACTGTTAAAGAATCACAAGGATTAAACTGTTCATCTGCAAACCAGTGAAGAACGTATATAGGATTAATAACTGGACTAATAATGATGTAACTTCATTGACAAATGGAAAATAAAATAATCTTAAAAACTGCTGTAGTCAGACAATCAAAATTTCAGTTTTATTTTTATATAATCCATCTTTTTGCTGGAAAAAAAGATGAACAAAACTAAACGTAAGAATGATTACTTTCATTATTGTATTATATAAATATTTTTTTCTCTTAGTTGATTAACCGTTAACTCAATATCAATTCTTATTTGTATTAACCTACCTAAATATTATGTATGCTTGTATTATCTAATTCCTAATTCAGGAGTTGGATACATGTGTTACTGATTATCATTATTCATATATATAATTCAATTTGATGGGGTATCTGGGGTAATAAAAATATTTTTTGTGTATATGTATTTATCTAATTTATAAAAAAATAAAAAAAAAGGTAATGTAATTTATCATTACCTAATAATGCAGATGCCTAGTCAAGGGCTGTACAAACTATTATTTAAAAGAATGTAGAGATAACTTACATTTTATTATTACTGGGATTAAAACTGTTATATATATTTTTGCTTAATTCAATTTTCATTTAATCATTTCATCAACTTAACTTAATAGTGCAACATTGCTGGTTAGTTTCATGAACCCCAAAGCTACGATTTGGTGCTAACAGAATTTTTACAAAAGGTTATAAGTTCAAACCAAGATTGCTAGTGACATTATTCTAACTCTTAAATATAATCAACCAAACTAATAAATATTCTAGCTACCTTAGGTATTAAAGGTTATATCTGTGTGATGAGCAGAAAATATTACTCTTGTGGAGTTAACATTATCAAAATAAGCTTTAAATTGATAATGTCCCTCAATATGCTCGTTATAGTTTATGTTTGGGCCAGTAAGTCATTATCTTATTAGTTGGAACCAGTTACATTCACCTGTGCCTATGTGACCTGATTATAGCATCCTATAAGGATTCTGGTTACAAAATATACTATTGAAGAGTAGAATTTATTGAGCACATAGAAAGCATATGTAAATAGTTTGAACAAGCATCAACCTGTATTCAATGCGATTTAAAACTCTTAATAATCAAGCATATTTTTGCCGACAGAGGAACACTATCTTGTGTCATGGTTTGGAAGGTCCCTCTGTCAGCAAAAATATGCTTGATTATTATGAGTTTTAAAGTGCATTAAGTACAGGTTAATGCTTGTTCAAAATATACTATTATTATTTATTTACATATACATAGATGAATAAAATGTGATAGTAGGGACCTCTACAGCCTTAATGAATATTATTTAGGTAATCAATATGTGTTTAAATAAATTTATATACATAGATGCTAAAAAAACTATTTCCACTATTTGTAAATTATTATTTTATTTATTTAATTTTTTTGTTGTTGTATCTGTGAAATATAAAACTATAATCATTCAGGTAATTATATTCATCAATCACTTCAAAATAACTGTCAAAGAAGTGAGGGGATAGAATATCTTCAAAGAGAAGCTAGGCAAAGAACAGGAAGATTAAAACCATTTAAATACAATAACAAACGTACATTTTGAAAATGAAATAACTCATAACATTGACAAATAGGCCTATGTTATGTGTGCATATGTATAATATTTGCTATATTATTCATACATGTAACAAAAATATATACTTTACATAAGATAATTTTAAATTTAGTTATTTAAAAAAGAGTAATAATAATATTAATAAGAATGTACAATTAATATTCTAGAGTAATGGATCTCAACTTAATATTCAGGACCCACCTTTCCATATCAGCTTTAATCGAGACCCTCATCCAATGATTTTTGGAGCCCTAAAAATTTTTTTATTTATTTTTCATTTGCTGCTGATACGTGGAAATAAGGCTAAAATTCCACATGCATAAAAAAATTAATGTCCCATTTGGCAACTGTCATTTTATCATATTTCTCGAGTTTTCATAAGAAGTTAGAGATCTGTCATGAACTTTCTAGAGATACACATACTAATATAAATAGATTGCATTTATCCAAGGGCATAATGTCTGTAGCCAATGCCCTAGTTTCTGTAAGATTGATCTCGGGCATATTTGACTTGATAGGTATAATAACTCAAATAGCATTGTAAAAATAAGCAATTTTGAGGATAAAACCATAAATTTTTAATTGGATGCAAATGAATGATTGTTCACAGAACAGCATCGTTCCAATGGTTAAATCAAGCAAATATTCTGATAAATATTTAAATTTTAGATTCATGATAACTGAAGTAAATAATTAGAGAGACCTGTGTGTATTATTTGTATGAAAATTTTGGCAGTGGATAGTATAAAACCCAATTCACCTACCAGTTCATAGCAAATATGTTAATAAACCTCAGGAGTTTTTGCTGCTAAACTAAAATCATATGAATAACAAATATCTTTTTTAAAAAGCCTTGTTTATTAATGAAAAAGTTTTTCTAGCTTCCCACATTGGGGAAGAATTCATTCTGCTAATTGCAATTCAAATTGTAGAAATTATGCTTTGAGATCATTTTGCCAAACAACTGCAATCCATCTCTCAATCAAATGATATTGTTGTTCATCAAATTGAAAATATATCTGAAGATAGAAAAAAAACAACTTTAATACAAACTGCGTAATTTTTTTTTTTTTCAATTTAGCTTAATGAGGCAACAGATAACAACAAGGATTGCCATTATATTGTTTATATTCAATTTTGCAATGGAATACCAGCAGTTGAGGAGTTGTTGCTCTGTAAACCCATAAAAAACAGAGCTGCAGCACTTGAAATATTCAATATATTGGATAATTTTTTAAATGATGCAAACATATAATGGGAAAAAAACGCTGGAATTTGCATATATTACTTGAACATTGTCTGAAAGATTACAGAGCATATAAACATTAGTAAGGCAAAAACTACAGAATATCTGGACACATTGCATGATTGACAGAGAATCTCTTGCTTCCAGAGTCTTGGTCTGAACATTATGCTAACAATTGTAACTGGAATGAAATATATAAAAATGAGGCTTTTATAAGTCAAGATTTTTTTACTACGTTTTGGAAACAGATAGGTGCAGAACATTATTTTTTTTTTTATTGTGAATTGAGGTTATCATATGGCAAATTTTTACATTAAGAGATGAAATCACAATATTCTTAGAAAAAGACAACCGCCAAGAAGCAAAGCTATTTTGAGATCATTTGTTTATGATGAAAATGAGCTATATGGTGGGCATATTTGAGAAACTAAATTTGTTAAATCTTCAACTCCAAGAAACAAATAAACATATATTAGCCATGAGTGACAAAGTAAATGTTTTTGTAGAAAACTAGAATTATGGAACTTAAACATAAAGCAAAAAAAACTTAGAAATGTTTGCAAATGTGAATGAATTTCTTAATATCTATACAGTTGATAAGGAACACATTGAAGTTTTATTTGCAACTATTAAAAATCATTTAATCATGATGACTCAAAATTTTTGAAGGCATTTTATAACCGATGAGAACTTAATACTAAGATACGAAAGTGACAGAGATCCATTTCAAAATTCTTCTGAAGAACTCTCAATTGCAGAACAAGAATTATTTATAGATTTCATGGCAAGTGGCAAAATTAAAAGGCAATTTAATTATAAACAGTTATCTGAACTTTGGGCAGGACCGAATAATATTTATCTTTTTCTTGGAAATGATTACATATAAGAATTCTTAATCAAAAACTGATGGCTATGATGCAAAAAACAGACTACAGCTTTACCTAAATCTTTTGTAATCTAGTATTTTTTTCTTTAGTTCAATTTCTTTACTTTATTGTCTAGCAGATATATGAGCAATAGCATACTTTTCAGGGATTAAAAAAAACAACCAATTCTATTGTTTGTACATAATACAGCCAATTTTCAAAACAACATTATAGAATAAATCATTTGAGATCAGTTGTTGTATTCATCTAGTTACTCATGATTACTCAACATCATATCTCACTAGGTGTGACATGTTAGATAAATATTATATAATGATTTTATTATCAGAAAGTATCAGTTCTTATTTAGACTTTTTTACCTATATGTATATGTAATTTCTTTGCTAATACTAAATTTTTAAGTTCATTTTTGAGAAATGATTTTTTAACTGAATTATTTATATTTCAATCTGTGCTATTTTCCATTTAGTTTGTTGATGCAAATCAATTCAACTATAGAAGATGATAGCTCAGAAGTTTTGTAAGTATTTAAATAATATATTTAAAGAAAAATTAGGCATAAATGTTGTGAAAATAACAATATCATTCTCTATTAGTAAAGTTTTATTATTTTCTAGATTGTCATTCAAGATTCTCTGTGAAATGTTAAACTCAAAAGTATTCATAATATTGTGATTTAAAAGATTCTTTAATATTTTATCATTTAATGAATTGATATAAAAATTCGAGTATGTTTATAATGTACACAACATTGAAAATTATATATTAGTAATAATTTGATAATTTAACAAATATTTATTATTACCTAAGTTTTTTTTTAAAGTTCTTTCTGATATAATTATTGATAGAATTCTATAAAGTTTTCTTTCTTTCTCTGGAGATGCTATGAACATGACATTACTTCTTGGGAATGCTCAAAAATATAATATATATGTGTGAGTATTTAATTTCTTTTTTTTTTTAATGTTTCTGTTAAATTTTTATAAATATTTTCATTTTATCTGCTGCATTAATTTTCAATTATATTATCCCTAAAATGAGTGATAAACTGAACCCAAAATGTGCTTACCTGTAGCAGCACAAGCTTTAACTGCTGCTTCATATACACCAGTATGCCCCACCATGTCTGGCGGAGCAAAATTACACATAACGAAAGGATACTTATTTGTTGCAATAGCTTTTACCATCTGAAAGAATAAAAAAAAAAGGTAATATAATATCTGTAAATGAGAAATTTGCATAAAAAAAAACCTATCTTACAAAAACCATTTACCTCTTCTGCAACACCTTTGCAATTCATTTCAGGCTGCAAATCATATGTTGCTACTTTAGGAGAAGGAACCATCAGTCGATCCTCCAGTGAAAAAGCAGCCTCCTGACCACCATTGAAGAAAAATGTAACATGAGCATACTTTTCAGTTTCTAAATAAAATACATAGTAAAATCAAGCATGACAAAATATTGATGCACATATCTTTGTATAAGGATGTTAAATATGTATTTCCTTAAAAGCAAGATAACATAATTAGACAATAGAGTAATGTACTAAGGCCAAAAAAAACCATCCTCTTTTCAATGGTTATTTGACATTGTTTGCCATTTCTGTATAATTCTCCTATATGGAATTATAGTATATCATAACATAATGAAACCTTTACATCATTAAGATGCATAATATATGACAAATAATGAAAGTTTATTTATTGCTTTTAGTCACATGAAAAATCAAACTAATCGTGGGCATGATGAATTTCATATTCCCAGCTGGAACTACATTACAAAAAAAAAAAAAACGTTTAGCAACATGAAATTGAGCACTATTGACAGAAGTGAGTTAAACTTTTAATATATATTGAACCTGATTGAACTCCGATTCAATTGCGTTATCAAAAAAAAGAAATTTACTAAGCTTTTAAGTTTCATTAAACGTAAGGTTTAAATTTCATTATTATTTAAACAGAATGGTGTATCCGAGTATACATGCGTTTATATGTAAAACGGATTTTTTAAAAATATTTATCGATTTATTTTAAAATAGTTTTCATATACCGCCTGTTTTTAAATCCATTTGATTTAAAAACAAGCTGGCTAGCTAATTGCATTCCTGTTGCTTTTATTTTAATTATTGTAAACAATTTTGATAGCGGAGATTTGATTTTTATGTTGTTGTTTTCATTTCAATAAACCCTGGGTAGAATTCCTAGATAGATTGAGCGGGAGATTAATATTTGCCCTGCCTAAGGCGAAGAAATTGAACAACAAGGAAAGTGTTTCGCGGGAAATGGAGCAACGTATAAATACCCCCAGAAATTTGGAGGGTCAGTTAATCCATTTTTGAGAGATAGACAAGTGGTTTTCTCACGTGAAAGTTATAGCAGCGCGGACATTTAAATTTCTTAATTAAAGGACATCAGCTGTTATTAAAGACTTTCGCTGGCAAAAATGAAAAATTCTATACTTGTTATCACCACCCGAATGGCTTGCTAACTCCACAAAAGACGGATCCCTGACTTCCAAGTTTGCTCCAGTAATGCCTTGAACACCTAAAAGAAACCGGAACCTCTTTACATCTACCTTGCTGCTTCAAGAACCTGAAAATGAACTTAAGTAAAAGTGCGCACTCTACGTGAACATTGCTTTTACCGAAAGGTAATTATTTTCGTTTTTATTCTTCCCAGGGTAAATTAGTTCTCATTAAATCTCCGCTCAATCTAACCACAAATATGTATTCTTAAATCAATATAGCCTCATATTTAATATTTGCTGTGTTTTTCAATATTTTATAGTGTGTCTTAGAATCTTAGTTTTAAGATTCTAATTTGCTTTCCGTTTTGTTTATTGGAGAGTGACGAGTGAGTTTTCTATTTTATGTAAGATTTTTATAAATGCTTTGGCAGTCGTGCTTTTAAAATGCTTACCTGTAATTATTTAGTATTTAATAATTAATTAATTTTATACTCTATGTTTGCCCTCTTGCTAAACCTCCAAAAATCTTTTGGCTGACGACTTTATTGTCTGATTTTCGCAGGTGGAGATTTCGTTCTAAGATCTCTAAAAGTGGAAATCAGAATTGTGTTTTTCTTTGTAATTTTATAAGTCGTCAGCAGGAAGATAAAATTTATCCTTTCTTAAATTACAGGTGAGCGATACTTTCGTTCTGCTAAAGTGTTTACAACTTTTAAGATTTTCGTACTCCGTGCACTCTCCGATAGATTCATTTGTGTATTTATTACGTGTGCTTTAAATTTATCAGAGCGTGTACTCAGAATTTGTTTGTAAGTTTATTTTCTTTTCGTTATTTGCTGGGACAGACGTAACTGTTTTTCTAATCATTTACTTGTCTCTTATTGAGACCATTAATTATTAATTTTAAAGTAATTTTCGCCAATCGTTTGGCTGGGATTCACCAGTTTAATTGTTTCTTCATTTCAATGATATTTTTCGATTGTTCTTGGGGTGGATCAATCGCCGTTATTTTAAACGTAGTAATAGGTGCAGCTCATACCGATATAAGGACATTCAAGGTCTGACCAATTTTTAGATCTTGAACAGCTCTTCGGCGCTGGATTCTTTGATCTATTTCAGGGGCATAGGGTTTAAATATCTGAAGGTGAAGACCAATGTTTAGGTGAATCCTCTGCTGAATGAAATTTGCTTTCTCCCTTCTACATTTGTTTATTAGAAAATCAGTCAGTCTGTCATAGCTTTGCCTTTAGTATGTCTGGTACACGCCTGAGTTAACCTCCATCTCTTGTGTCATAAACTTATATTTAATAATTTATTTTCTCATAATAAAATTTATGAAATATGTTTAAACTTAATTTGGCTGACGTTTGTCTTTTTGCTTTTGTCTCAATTGTCTAAACAATTTAAGATCTCTTGTTCCTCCCTGGGTCTAGTCGGCGCAAACCATCATCATCATCTATTCTGATCACAGTAAACAAATTTTCCAGACACGTAGTGGTCTGGTGGCACCCTCTGTTTCAGAATAGATTGAGTATCCGGTATAATATATATATATTATAACGATTGGGAAGAATAGGTGACTTAACGTATCTACACTACAGGGCATCATCTAGGCTACTGAACCTAGAAAATTTATATAGTAGGCAGATATGTAAGTTTAAAAAAAAAAAAAAATTTATTTTATATATTTTGTTTCCAACCGTTAGCCCATTGTCACTAGCTCATGGAGTAGCAGAGATTTAGAAATACAAATTCTTATCTAAGAATATTTTTAATATTAAAAAAAGAATAAAATAAGCCAATGCCAGTAATTATCACACAAACATTTATTTACACATATATATATATAATTTAGCATTATTATTTTAATATGTTTACTTTAGCATTTAACTACATTTTTAACTTTTATTTTGAAGTTCGCACAGATGAATTTAGTAGTTTATTTAAGTGTCGAGTATGAATAAACTACATAGATTGCATTTGAAAAGAAAAATATTTTATCCCTGATTTAACCTTAGGCCCAAATTTCGCAGCCAAACCAACGTTAATCCATCTGATATATCGATGTATTCAATGTAGCATGAATACGGCAGCACCAATGACATACTGTCAGGAATATACATCTGAACAGCATGGTTAATAGACAACATTGACTCTCAACCATATAGTATAACAATCCAGAGAATTCTGGAGACTTAACGTAATCTACACTACAGGGCGCCACTAGGCATTTGAACCTAGAAAATTTATAAAGTAGGCAGATACATAAGTCAAAAAAAAAAAGATTTTGTTTTATTTATATATTTTGATTCCGGTCGTTAGCCCATTGTCACTAGCTCAGTGGAATAGCAGAGATTTATATTTTATAATAAATTCTTATCTAAGAATATATAAAAAAGAATAAAATAAGCCACTGCCAGTAATTATATACACAAACATTTATTTACGCACATATATAATATTTAAAATTGTTTTAGTATCAGTTTTACATTTTAAAATTTAATTTACATTTTTAACTTTGATTTTTGATTTTAATTTACATTTAATTTTTATAAATTTACATTTTGATTTTTATAAGTTCGCACAGATGGGTTTATAAAAGTTTGCTTTATAATGTTGAGTATAGATCGGTTACATAGATTACATGGTTAAAAACATTTCAAATTAAACATCACCGACCAAAATACAAAGTCATTGATAACGTCAATTGCAGAGGGCATACGTGAAACCCAATGGCATTCATCATAAGATGCCGCATTGACATAGATGACTTATATATTCCAATCGAATATGAAAACCACAAACATAAGTAACCGATAACGATTCCATGCAACGAACATACCCAACTTAAATTTAAAGCATTTTTATTTAGAGTATCAAGTATGAATAGACTACATAGATTTGCATTTGAAAAAAAAAATTCTATCCTTATTTAACCGTAGGCCAAAAGTTCGCAGTCAAACCAACGTCAATCCATTCTATGTAACACGAATACAGCAGCACAAAAGGTTAAGAGAAGAATTGCCTCTCGTCAGATAGGAATACTACATCTATCTGACAAGAAGAGCAATAATAAAAAAAAACTCCATAGGAAAGGACTGCGGTCATTTTGCCAACTTACGATCGCATTCCATAGGCAAAAAGGAAGTGTGCGGTGTATAAAGCGATTCTACCCGTAGCGAATCTCGTACTACATCTACTACTTACACCAATATATCCAATCCATTGACCTAATTCAGCTACGAAATGAATAACCTAAGATTACCCTCCCTTAATAAAACTTTACAAATCTATATAGCCATTCACACCCGACTTAAGTTTAACATTTATATAATATTAAATTAGCGAAAAACAAAAATCATAAATAAAACTTAAAAGAACCAAAAAATAAATAAATAAATGGAAATGATTTAAAAAAAAGAAATACATCAAATAAAATTACTTATTAATAAATTAAGTTGGTCAGATAGGATTCTATTGCAATTATTTTAAATACGGAACAAGTTTTAGAATTAAAGTTCTTATTGTTTAGTATACTGGAGTTTTAGAAATATATTTAAAGCTTAGAGTTCAAAAATTTCTTACGATTTTAAAACGTTCCTTTTTATCCGTTGCTTGCCATTTGAACGTGAATTCCCATGCCGTCCTAAAGAGATTGGTATTCTGTTGGCCGTTTTATTTATTCATCCGGAGATCTTTTACTTTAGCTGGTCCTCAATGTAGAAAATGATAGGTCACTTCTCTTACTTTCTTAGCAGAACTGAAGGGATTGAAGAGTGCGTCTTTTCAATCCCTTCTCCTTCAACTCCGCACTAACACGTATCACTCCCGCTATCACACATCTCTGTCTAATCCATTTTTTTCACTCACTAAAAATTTTATTATCAAACTTTTTCTTTTATATGTAACTTTAGGATCCAATGGACATTACATCATCGATGATGATGATCCTTCCGTTGAGGTCCGATTTCTGATGGATCTCTTTCATTGGCCATTAGTTTCTATTGTTTTCCTATCTGATCGTTGCTTATACATTTAAATGCCCAAGGGCTAGTTCACTTTGACTAATTAAAATAATCATTTCCATTTTTCAATAACATTAATTAATTTGTTTTCAAACTTAGAGATATATTTTTATCTCTAAATCTTTTTTAAGTTTTTGCTTTTAAAATACTTTTTCTATTTTTAATAAGGTTTTATTTTAATAATTTTTTTCATCTGTGCGATTTTATATATACACGAGTTTAAGACATTTAATTTCAATTTTTTAATTCTTAAAAAAAAAAAAGTTTTATTTGCAAACTTTTCAATGTCTTATTTTATTTTAATTTCATGTTTAATAAAAAAAAATAATGTAACGGCGTATGTGCCTGTTACAATAGGAATGCTACATCTATTGGCAAGAAGAACAATAAACAAAAAACTCTATAGGAAGGGACTGCGTTTTCTGTCTTACTATCCCTTCCATAATCAAAAGGGGGGGTGCAACATATAAATCGATCCTGCAAGTAGTGAATCTCATACTACATCTACTAATTACACAGATATATCCAATCCACTGACCCAATTTAACTACGAAACAAATAACCTAAGATTACCCTCCCTTAAATTAACATATATAATTTTACAAATGTATGCAGACATTCATGCCCGACTTAAGTTTAGTTTAATGAAAAACAAAAATCATAAAACTTAAAAGAACAAAAAAAATAAATGGAAATGATTTTAAATAAAAAAAAAAAAACATCAAATAACATTATTAATATTAATTTACGTTGGTCAGATAGGATTCTATTTGTATTATTTACTGAAAGGTTTAGAATTTAGAGTTCTTATTGTTTTCAAATTAATATTCCTTAGAGTTCATAAAATTCTTACGGTTTTAGAAATGTTCATTAGTTATATAGTTCTTACTGTTTTAGAAAAGTTCATCCTTTACAGTTGCTTGCCGTTTGGAATCCAGCGTTAAATCCTCCGATGATCCCGTGGTCCTCAATATAGAAAAAATGATGTTTCATTTTTTTTTATAACCACTAAAGGAATTGAAAGTGCATCTTTCAATACCTTCACCTCCAACTCTCTGACTTAACACATCTCCGTCTTCTCTTAAATTTTCTTCACTCACTAAAAATTTATTTCCAAACTTTTTCTTTTATATGTAACTTTGGGATCCAATGGAAATTACATCATCGATGATGATGATCCTTCCATTGAGGTCCGATTTCCTGATGGATTTCATTCATTGGCCATTCTGTTCCTATTGTTTTTCCTCTCCTATCTGACCTTTGCTTATGCATTTTGAAATGCCCAAGGGCTGGTTTACTTTTACTAATTAAAATTAATCATTTCCATTTTATACAATAGAATTAATTAAATTATTTTGCAAACTTTAAGATATATTTTTATCTCTAAATCTTTTTAAGTTTTTGCTTTTAAAATACTTTTTCTATTTTTAATAAAGTTTTATTTTAATAATTTTTTTCATCTGTGTGATTTTATATATATACGAGTTTAAGATAGAATTAATTTTCAATTTTTATGTCTTAAAAAAAAAAGTTTTAAAATGCGAACTTTTTATTTTAATTTCATGTTTAATAAAAAAATAATGTAACGGCGTATGTGCCCGTTACAATATATATATAAGTCAATGTTTAATATATGTACATAAAGATATAGAAAGATTTTTTTTTCTCTCAAAAGCAAAGATTATATGTTGTACTTTAATCAAAAAAATAAAACTAACATCAATACATAACTAAAACATTAAAAGAAAGAATTTCAAGTTTTCACTGTAAATTACTAGTATGTATTACTATTCAAATTTACAATTAAAAAATTTTAATGGAAAATTCTTTACAAAATATCATTATCTGAAAATAATTCTAATTTATTCTTCTTTTCTTTGGCATATGCCATATTCCATTAATTGTGCTTAAAGTCCTACTAATAAATAAGTAAAAAACCTTAATTTCAAATAATTTTTCTATTTACGAGTTACAATTCATTATTAATTTTTTTTTTTAATGTTTGTGCAACTAACACACATATTTTAACTATGCTGTGATTATGCTTGTAAAAAATGCAGCATTCCCAGAAGCCTCTGATTGTCATGATTTATCATAAGACTACATTAAATTAAAATGAAAAATGACTTTCAAATTTGAACAAAAATTTTGGTATAAAATTTTTATTTACTATGAATTTCAGTTTATCAATAAAACTGTTTATAATAAAACATAAAAAACATCAATATTTAAGCTATTGCTTATATAAATTACAATAAAAATGTTACAATAAATCTTTTTTTATCATGATATTTACAATAAACAAATAATAATGGCAATGAGATCAGTTATTAGATTAGAACATTTTTTGATGTGAATCATAACAAATTTCCGAAATAAAAAATGAATTTTTAATTTATATCAAAAAATGTAAGAATATGTAATCTTATAGTGTTTTATAAAATAGATCACTGTTAGAATAATTAATGTAGATTGTGGTTCTTATTTTAAAGACAGTGAAGAAATTCATTTAATGCTGCAAATAACTTTTTATCTTTAACTTCAAGTTAGTAGAATCACATAAAATATTTCAATGGATCTATTAAAATATTGAATTCATAAAATATATTTAATTAATAGATTTTAAACATTGAAAGAAAAAGAATTATAAAGTTAGGTTTTTTTTGCCCCTGGAGAAGGGGAAAGGATTTATTTTATATAAAAAATGAAAAAAAATTAAAGTTTCAGAAACATAGACTTGGAAAGGAGTAGAAAAAAAAAAAGTTTAAAAAAAAACTTGATTGTATTGACAAAAAAGAAAATAAAAAAATTTCTGAAGAAATTAAGAAGTAGAAAAAAAAATGGAATAGACATATCCTTGGAAGAAGAAAAATTATTAAGGACACATTGGAAAGAACGGCTATAATAAAAAATATATATCTATAAAAGATGTAGTAAAAAAAAGAAGTTTTAATAAAAAAGCATTAAGAGAAAAGATAAGCACTAGCTTTTAAAGAATAGAGTGAGTGATAGAAGCATTTGAAGAAAATCATCTGGATTGATTTGCAGAACAAACATTTTAGCATATGATCAATGATGATAGCTTAAAATAATATAATCCAAATTATAAGCTAGACCATATGTAATGGTATAAACATTATTATTATAATCAACGAAAGTCATTCTTAATAAAAGATTGCAACAATTTATCATTTAATTCATTAATTAAAAGTTTAATTTTGAAACAAGAGGACAAGAAATAATTGCTGCATCATAACTATTTTAATTATAAATTATATAAATAACTTAAAATGATTCTCATTAATCAATTTTGTGATTAAAGAGTTTTGAAAAAATATTAATTGTTCTCTCCAATAAATATTCTTTGATTATTCTGAGTAATTATGCTACAACATGTTAAGAAATGATAGAATAGCATTTAATGTATCCATCTATTATACAAATGACTTGAAATTCAACTTTGGGCTGGATAAACGTTGAAAAATTTTCACATTAAAAATAGGTTCAGGATTTTTAGTTTGAATAGTAGTAGATCCATAGACACCCAATAGTGGTGATTAGTGAGTATCTAACTATTATTAGCTAGAGAGTAAGGTTCCTAATTAATCCATGTTTGGTGAGATAAGTATCATAACACATACTGTAAAAAATACAATTGTAATAAAGTGCAACCTTCACAACTAGTTGGTGGAGATGAAATATTCAGATGAATTCTGAAATGAGTTATCTTTTATCTTTACTTTTAAGATTTTTGGTATATTCTTCATTCATAAATTTTAACATTAGTAGCAACTTCTAACAATAAATAAAACTTTTTAAATTAAATTATTATTATACATAGCAATGATGTTAACAATGACCTCTAGATATTGTTTATATGAAAAGTATAAAGTTATTCTATAATGAATAATATACTAAAAAATATTACGATATTCTCTGATTATATTCAACCTATTCTCCAGGATTAACTATTGCATGCATGAGTAATCAATGGACTCTAAATAATCATATTATAATATTATTAAAGCAATTTAATATTTTGTTGATATTTAATATTCTAATTAAAAAGTGAAAGCTGCCTATTATAGATGGCTCATGAATAAAGGAAATAGAATAAATTGTTTCTAGATGATAGAATCAGTATAATTACCATTTTGCTCAGAATTATCATAAACTTCTTATTAATATTTTATATGTTTTACTCAATAACTAAAAGTTAAATTTTGAAGTACCAGTAGTCTAAATAATCAGCTAATAAAAATAATACATGATAGATGTTACCACAATTTCAGCCTAAAATTGTGGAATTAGTATATTCAAGATATGTATTCTCTAAGTGAAAAATTTAGTCTGTTTGCTTATTAAACTTGTGAAAAAGTTTCATCTATCACAGGTTTAGGTTAAAAAAATCCATCAAAGAAATTTTTAAAAATAATATACTAAACTACTATGTCTGACTTATTGCAAATCTATCATTCTAAACACTTATAATGATTACGTATGTCATGTGTATGTTTTGTTTTTTCATTTTTTGTTATAGATTATAGATAAAGTTCAATATATTCTCTCTCTTAAGCTTTCTAAAAGTAATAACTGCAAATAAAACAGAATTAGTTTACATTTATCTATCTCACATTATATGAGTTCTGACATTCAAGAATGAAATATGAAAACACAAACAGAGATGTTTTTACTTCTTCCCGATCAAAAAAATCACAAGAATTGAGATCACATTGTAATACAGATGAATAGCCAATCACTCAGCTATCAATAAACATTTATCACTATAGCAACTGATCTTTTTCCTAAATTTGGGGACAACATGATTTACAAAAGTAAATTAAAATCATTCACAGTTGAGATTATTATATGAGAAAAAAAAAATACAGCACTAACCGAATTCAATTTATAAAACATATCCAGAAAAGTTTTAAATTTCTTGATTTTATCATCAAGATTCCTGAATATTAAAAAAAGAGAGAAAAGATATGTATCTATCTTTAAGTAAATTCATTTTGTTATATTACTAATTTCAACAGAAAGTAATTAACTTACTCTTGCTTGAATTTGTAATGTGTATGAAATTAGTAATATTTAATTTAAAATAATATACAAAACATTATGCTGGCTTGACTAATTTGTGAACTAAGATCGCTGCTAATAATAAGTTTCAGCCTTTTCAGATATCAATGTTGATTTATTTACAACATATATGATTGGAGGTCAGATGAAAGAGGAATTATCCTTTTAGTACACTGAATGAATAAGCAGTGATAAATGAAAAATAAAATTGTATTGCAAATTTACTAAAAAATGACTCATTACAAGTCTGCCTGCAAATAAAATAATTCTGAATAATGTATTGGAACGAGAATGTTCTGTGATATGATTATAATCAAATAAACTACATATTCAAGCAGTAGAAAATTATTTACATGTTGGTTAAAATTAGTAATATTAAATTTAAAATAATATATGAAATGTTAAGCTGACTTGATTAATTTGTGAACTAAGATCATCATTAATAATGACTTCAGCCTTTTCAGATATCATGTTAATTTGTTTACAATATGTACAGATGGAGGTCAGATGAAAGAGGAATTCTCCTTTTGTCAGACTGAATGAATGGGCATTGATAAATGAAAACTAAAATTGTATTTGCAAGTTTATTAAAACATGACTCGCTACAAGTCTGCGTGCAAAAAATAATTTTGAATAACATATTAAAATGAGATTGTTCTATGATATGATTATTTCTTCATATTTATAAAATACTTTTTTTACCCATAATTTCTTGCCTTAAATAAGATAGTCATGCTAAAGAGATCAAATTGATTCTATTTGCACAGTAATCAGTTGAATATTTTCTTATTTGATATGCACAATTAGAACAGAAATAATTTAGCAGACTTTTTTTAATCTGAAACTCATTTTCTATGAATTAGAGAAAATACTAAACAGTAATTTAAGTACTAGAACATCTTTCAGATAATCATTCTGGACAAAAAAAAAACATTAACTAACGAAATAAAAAATTATCAAATAACTTTTGCAAAAATAGAAGAGAATAAGATGCTTAAAAATAGATGAGATATAGATCATTATTTTATTATCTATCAAAGAAATTACATTTTCATCACAGTCAAATCTTTCCTTGTCATAATGAAACATAAATAAAATATCAACTCTTTTGCAAACTAAATATATATGTAAAAATACGTAACCAACAATTACATTTAATGAATTTAATCATCAATAAAAATTGAAAACTACACCAATTCATTAATCAAATAAAAATACTTGAGATTTTTTGATTTTTATATTTAAAAAATGGGTAGTTTTCAGTTATGCATACTGTGGTCACTAGGTGACACTGCAAAACCACCAAGAAATCTGCAAGTGATAAATTTCTATACAAAAATGGTTGAAATCAATGGAAAATTAAAATGCCTAAGGCTAGATATCAAAAGTAAGTAAAAAAAATCAAGTACAAAAAGAAAAGTAAGAAAAAATCAAGTTAAATAATACGTAAATTTTAAAAAAGTACACACACACACAAAATTGATCCAAAATTGCTGAAGTCTGTGAAATTAAAACACCTAAACCCAGACATCAAAAGTAAGTAAAAAATCAAGTGAAATAATACGTAAATTTTAAAAAAGTACACACACACAAAATCGGTAAAAATACATAAAATAACCCACCCATCCCCACCATAGCTCAAAAATAAATAAAATACAAATTAAAAAATCGCTTAAAAATAAGTAAAATACAAATTGCAAAAACAGAAATAACTTAGAATTAAATAATTTTAAAAAAAAGCAAATTTTGGATAACTTAGAATTAAATAATTTTAAAAAATAGCAAAGCTTAAAAATCTATAACTTTGCCACTCCCTTTGCATATATGTATGTGTAAAAACCCACACACCAGGTAACGTTTACGTTTATTATTTAAATTTATAACTTCAAATTGGTAATTATTTATTTGTGCTTTAAATATATATATCAGCTAGTATTATTTTAAGTACAGATTTATATAAATATACGCACATACACACATTTATATATTATCATTTTATTAAGTTGCTTTTAATTAATATACATTAACTTGGAGGGGTTTAAACTAAGAAAAATATACCACTATAGAACATAATAGGTGAAATGTTATGATAGATAAAGAATACCATTTCAATATTACAAGTTGCAAAATGAAATGTGACGTAATAAACCTCTCACATTAAAAAATATAATCGCTTGGAAAAATGGTATGTGACATAAAACACACACACACGACTAATTTCTAAATTGGATTCGTAACATCCAAAAAACCCAAGCTCAACACACACACAAAAAAAATCCACAAATACTTAAAAAAAAAAGTACTTGCAAAAGATTGACATCATGGGCAATTTGAAAGTAGGCAAAAAGAACATTCAAACTTTGAGACTTTACATGAAAATTATTTGAAGAAGCTTGATCAAACAGATGATTATAAAAATACAATAAGGATGGCTTTGAAGTAGGCAAAAAAAAACTTTGAGACTTTGCATGAAAATTATTTGGAGAAGCTTGTTCAAAGAGATTGCAGATGATTATAAAATTACAACAAAGATGACTTCAAAATAGGCAAAAAGAACATTCAAACTTTGAGACTTTGCATGAAAATTATTTAGAGAAGCTTGTTCAAACAGATTGCAGATGATTATAAAAATACAACAAAGATGACTTCAAAATAGGCAAAAAGAACATTCAAACTTTAAGACTTTGCATGAAAATTATTTGGAAAAAGCTTGTTCAAACAGATTGCAGATGATTATAAAAATACAAGATGGCTTTAAAGTAAACAAAAAGAAAATTAAAACTTTGAGACTTTGCATGAAAATTATTTGGAGAAGCTTGTTCAAACAGATTGCAGATGATTATAAAAATACAACACGGATGGTTTCTATGTAGGCAAAAAGAACATTCAAACTTTGAGAAATCAAAAACATTTGTAACGGTGGAATATTTTGTAAAAGTACACACACAGATCAAAAACATACCTCAAAATACATAAATTTTAAAAAACTACACACACACATCAAAAACAGTTGTAACAATGTTAAATAACTAAGTTTTATATTAAACTCTATTCCAAATCAATCATAGCATAATTCATATATTTTCAAACAAAGATAAAACAAAATCATCTCAAGTGAGTTTCATTTAGTTTAGACGAATTTAAAGTTATATAAGATGGAGCAAGACTTACAAGATTAGATTTAAAAAATTTATTTTTCTCTCAATTATTTAATTTACACTATTTTTTTTAGCAAAGACAGTGAATCCTGCTGAGTTATCGATCTTGAAGGGAGTTCCCAGATTTTTTTAACTGAGGTTGATTTTAAAATAGATTTGCAACCTGTTATTTTTTCTCTCACCCCCGTCTTTTTTTTAAAGCACTAATTAGGTCAAGATTCAGTGAAAGGATTTTTAGAAAACAAACTTTAGAACTTGTAAACAACTTCCAAATTGTGCAACTCATTTGATTTTAATTGACTTTATATGTGAAATTAAGATTAATTTACACATCAGCCTATAATAATTTAATTCTAAAATAAACTAAAAGAATTGTAATGCTCTTAAATCTATTACATTACTAGGCCTACAGCAAGGTTTACCTTAGATTTAATTTTACAAATTATAACTTGTACGTGTGTACACACTCATTTCACATACGTATACATAATTATAAAATAATGAATACGCATACATATACCTATATTTAATATGACAATATTAGGATAGGTTTAAAATTAATATCATAGATAAATACAAAAATACATACTACTATGTAATATAGTAGATGAAACAGAAGGGCACTCGATCTGTTTCAATACATATATAAAACATACGCATATAATTAATACAGTTAATGTATGCTATACCTATATAGACACACATACATGCAAATATATCTTACTATAGATTATATATGATGAATTTAAATAAATATATGTGCACTTGGGAGGATTTGAACTTTGAAAAAATATTACTATAGGACATAGTAGGTGAAACAGGATGATGGCTAAATACCATTTCAGTATGCAATAATGGTAATAATATATTAAACCAAAACACAAAGCTCATGTAATATGAATGTATATTGAGCACACATACATATTTGGGGTGATTACTGTATACGAGCATTTGTCGCATTAAATTTTTAATGGGTCACAAATATGCACCAAGAAATAAACATAAATATCTAATAGCAAAAATCTTTGTACATTTTAAGAAAATGTTAGTATTAATAAAAAAAATTAATAAGTAATACTACCTATACTTTGTGTAGTTTTCTCAAATTCAATTGTGAATTTGAACTTAAATAATCATAATGTTAAATTTCGCAATTATTTTCAAAACGTAATTATTCAAAAAATTGCAAACAAAAATGGAACTAAAATTAATGCAGCAAAAGCATTAACCAGTGGCACACCGTTTTTTCTAAATCATTGTATTGAAAAAATGGTTACAAAAGATAGGGCATTAAAAAAATGTGGTGCACTATACTATAAATTTCTAAGAAAGAAATATGACGTAATAGACTTTTCATATGAAAAATATAATTGCTTAGGCTGATAAATTTAATAAAAATCTAACTGAACTAGTCTTTTGAAATACCTGCTTAGTTTTATTATGACCTATTAATTATTTTCAGAGTCGCTAAAAATACAATTTGTTGGGATTATTTGTATTTTTTTGATAGTGTTAATATGGACTCTTTTTTTATGCAGATGAATACAATAGTAAACACGCACAAACCTTTCAGGCAAAATTTCAAAAAACCATGCTGAAATTAAAGTAGGGATAGTGTTTTTATCTTTGCTTACCTAAAATGATGAAAATGTGGGATCTCCCAAAAACAGAAGATGAGGCAGTGAAGTTTTTACAAAGCAAAATTGTTCTGCCCTCTCAAAAAGTGTGTGTCGATGACTATCAAATGAGGCTTTATATGAATTTTCTTTTCGTCTACTTTAAAGCCATCCTGTATTTTTATAATCATCTGCAATCTCTTTTAACAAGCTTCTCCAAATAATTTTCATGCAAAGTCTCAAAGTTTGAATGTTTTTTTTTTTGCCTACTTCAAAGCCATCCTTGTTGTATTTTTATAATCATTTGCAATCTGTTTGAACAAGCTTCTCCAAATAATTTTCATGCAAAGTCTCAAAGTTTGAATGTTCTTTTTGCCTACTTTCAAATTGCCCATGATGTCTATCTTTTGTAAGTACTTTTTTTTTGTAAATATTTGTGGGGTTTTTTTTGTGTCTGTGTGTTGTACTTGGGTTTTTTGGATGTTACGAATCCAATTTAGAAATTAGTCTGGGGGGGGGGGGGGAGGCTGTGCATTATGTCACATTTCATTTTGCCAAGTGATTATATTTTTTAATGTGAGAGGTCTATTGCGTCACATTTCATTTTGCAACTTTTAATATTGAAACGGTATTCTTTATCTATAATAACGTTTCACCTACTATATTCCATAGTAGTATATTTTTCTTAGTTTAAACCCCTCCAAGTTAGTGTTTATTAATTAAAAGCAACTTAATAAAATGATAATAATATGTAAATGCTTCTATGTGCATATATTTATATAAATCTGTACTTAAAATAATACTAGCTGATATATATAGTTAAAGCACACATAAATAATTACCAATTTAAAGTTATAAATTTAAATAATAGACATAAACATTGCCTGGTGTGTAGGTTTTCACATACATATATGCGATGGGAGTGGCAAGGTTATAGATTTTTAAGCTTTGCTATTTTTTTTTAAAATTATTTAATTCTAAGTTATCCAAAATTTGCTTTTTTTTTGCATAAGCATGAAAATGGGGGGGGGGGGCGATTTCTGTTTTTGCAATTTGTACTTTACTTATTTTTGAGCGATTTTTTAATTTGTATTTTATTTATTTTTGAGCCATTTCAATTTATCGCTGGGGATGGGGGGTATTTTATGTATTTTTACCGTTTTTGTGTGTGTGTACTTTTTTAAAATTTACGTGTATTATTTCACTTGATTTTTTACTCATTTTTTTTTTTGTACTTGATTTTTTACTTACTTTTGATGGCTAGCTTTAGGTGTTTTAATTTTACAGACTTCAGCAATTTTTTTCGGATGTCTTGCCTTAGGCTATTTTAATTTTCCATCGATTTCAGCCATTTTTGGACCGATTTTGTGTGTGTGTGTATTTTTTTTTAATTTTCGTATTTCACTTGAATTTTTTACTTTTGTGTGTATGTACTTTTTTAAAATTTACCTATTATTTCACTTGATTTTTTACTTCTTTTTTTTTTTTCGGTACTTGATTTTTTTTACTTACTTTTGATGTCTAGCCTTAGGTGTTTTAATTTTAATTTCCAGTGATTTTTCGGATGTCTTGCCTTAGGCATTTTAATTTTAATTTTCCCTGTAGAAATTTATCACTTGCAAGCTTCTTCGTGGTTCTGCAGCATTACCTAGCGGCCACAGTACGCATAACTGAAAACTACCAAAAAATGATTAAAAAAACTTAGTTAACATTTAACACAATACAAACTTTAACAATCTACTTAATGCAACTGTATTAAAACTTTAAACTTGGTTGATTTAATAGTTTTATGCAAAATAAATATTAAAAAATAAAATCAAACTTTTTTAATAATCAAACAACTAACCTGCGCAGTGAAATTGAGTCAATCCTTTACTAGAAAGCCATTCTGACAAAACATTCTTAGGCACAGTAGGAGGAAAAAGTAAGGGAAATGGAAATTCTTTTTTATACTGAGTCATACAATATATTTCCTATTAAAAAAATGCATATCTATCTAAGAATAAATGTGAGTATACAAAAAAAATATATAAGAAATTCAGAAATAAATAAAGGGTAATAAAAGATAGAAGAAAAATTATATAGAAATGAGAAAAAGAAAATGGAAAGATTGAAAATGTTGTGAGTAAAAGTAAATAAAAAAAATGTAATCAGAAAATTATAATGAGTATTGAAAAATTAACTTTAAAAAAATGTTTGCAATGAAATATATTCAAACTCCATCAGATATGTATCTGTGGGAAAAAATTAGTAGATAATGTTACATATTAATGTCTGATATCATTTAATAAAATAAATCATAAGAATAGTATTTCTTCAGAATGACCTATTATCTGTTTAATTTATCAGAATACATAAAGTTGCATTTGTTATTATGATGATAGAATTCATTTTTCATCATCAAATTATCTGTATAATATACTTTTCTAAGAAATTAAATTATAAGAAAAGTTCAATAAAGCTATTATGCTCCAAATAAGAGATCACATCTAATCTGATCAAGTATCCAACACTTAATTTTTATTGCTGTTCTAGGTACACTCAAGTCTTTGCAGCATAGTTCAAAAACATCAATACTTTTTTTTATCTTATTCTTCTCTTTTACTTTCTTTGCATGTCTTCATATATATATATTGCTTATAATACTTCTTTAATATACACTTCAATGCAAACAAATTTTCTTAGAAAACTTCTTTATTTTCCTTACAGTTTTGACTGTCCAGCAGTCTTCATCAGAGCTATAATATTTGGATAATATAAATACATAAACATCACTTCACATATATATAAAAATCATCATCATCATCATCCATTATCAATCCACTGCAAGATGAAGGTCTCTCCAAGTTCAATCCATCTTCTCAGATCTTTCGATTCTTTTCTCCACATCACCCCTGCACACTTTCTTATTTCATCCATCCATCTTGCATGTGGTCTCTTTCTGGGTCTTTTACAATCTATTGGAATCCCATTTAAGATTTCAATTGTCCATCTATTATCATCTCTTCTAGCAATATGTCCAGCTCAACTCCACTTCAGTTTTTTAATTTTTTCAATGAAGTCAGTAACACCTGTTTGTTCTCTTACCCATATATTGCATTCCGATCTCTTCTTGTTACTCCCAGCATACATATCCCCATACTTCTTTGAGTGGTCTGAAGTCTCTGTATTGCTCTTCTATTAAGTGTCCAAGTTTCAGATCCATAAGTAAAAACTGGTAAAACCCATTTATTAAAAATCTTCATTTTCAAACACATAGGCATATTTCCTTTTAGTATCAAGTTATTTCTACCAAAAGCACTCCAACCAAGTTTAATTCTATGATTAATTTCATCCATTATGTTTCCATCTATATTGATAATCTGACCAAGGTATTTGTAACTGTTAACTTCTTCTAACTCATCATAATCAATCTTTATTTTCATATTTTGAGAAAATCCATTGAACATTACTTTAGTCTTTTTAACATTTATCTGTAGTCCTACTTTCATCTGATAACTCCTGCAACTCTAAAGCATTATTTGCAAAAACAACTACATCATCTGCAAAATCTAAATGACTTAAATAATCTCCATTTACTTTCACTCTTTTAGCTTCCCATTTTAATCCACAAAATACTTCTTGCAACACTGCTGTAAAAAGTTTTGGAGATATGGAGTCACCTTGTCTTACACCCTTCTCAATATAAAAAAAACATATATATAGAAACATACACACATATTCCCTACATACTTATATAGATCCACATCACCCATAGACATATATATAAATTCTATATCTACATCTATATATACATATCCAAATATATACACATATATCCTTTAAACATATATATACACAGATACACATACACTCATAGACATAAACATACAAATCCACATATACATTTATAAATACACATCCATATATATATATACACAACTTACATATAAATTACATATATATAAAAAATATACAAAAATATATCCAATACACCATTTTTTAAAATGATTACCTTTTAAAAATTATTATATTTTTACTTTTAATTCTATAAAAAAAAATTAAAAAATTCTTCTAAATATTACCCTTTTGTTATTTTTTTTATTAATATTACTTTATAATTTTCTTTTATCGTTTCTTACTCTCTATCTTGTTTAATTATTATCTAATATATATCTTTTTTATTTTAATAATTATAATTTTTTAAAACTTTTAACTTTTTATTATTAATTTATATTTTTCTAATTTATATTTTTCTCTTTAATAATTCATACCATAACAAACTTACTCTGCTTTAAAGTAAAGGTTTTTTTTTTTTAAATTTTCTACCTTTTTTATTCCTTTAAACACCTCCCTCTGTTAGCAATTTTATAAAACTTATAATTCTATTTAAAAAATTAACTTATCAAACCTTTATATTTATTAACAATATTTACAAGACTTAATCTATATCCACATATTATAACTTTTAACATACTTATTTTATTATTATTATATTTTATTAATAACCCTATCAAACTAATATTATTTTCAAAACTTATCTTTATTTTCATATTTTATATTGTAACGGGATGGGGTGGTAGAAGACAGGTTGAAAAGATTTGAACTGGGTGATGGAAAATCAACATCACTCACAGTCAATACAGTAATCCATAATATCAGAATTTACATAAGTGTATATAAGTAATGAGATATTTAATAATAAAATGAGGTTAGAGAATCTCTGAGAGAGATCATTGAGAGATCAGCCAGCAACTAAAAGCATAATTAACCAAATATATATCAACCAGTATTATCAAAAAGTAATTATAAGTAATACTAATACTCAAAATAAATAATCACTCATCATCATGAATGATCCACAATAAAATATAATAAAATCTGTACAATAAATCAACAGTACATCTTGTGGCTGGATTTGATCAATAAAAAATATAAATCAGCAGTCAACCTTGTGACTGGATTGGAAATAGGTCTTCTTTAGATCAGGCTAACTATTGAGCCTTTGCCAACTTGGGCAATTATTTAAACATAACTTGGATGCACTAGCTTAGTGCCCATCCATTAAAATACACAATAATCAGAAATCAAAACAATAATGCTGGTACATTAAAACATGCTGATCATCATCAATGCTCTGGCCACTTAGTACCATTAATGTACTGGCCAACTATAAACTTAAATTTTTAACAAGACTGAACTAAAATAAAATATAGTGCATGGGCTTTAAAGAGTATTCTCTTTTCTGCCAACCAGGATGATGATTGGTTATCTCTGGATGCCCCAAAGCACTAAATACACATCCCCATTTATATATTCATCCCGTGCACAAATATAGCTCAGAGAACATAAGCTCCATTACTGTATGTGATCAAGAGATGATGCAATACAATTTTTAACAATTAAATATGTTTGTTAATAACAAAAAAATAAATGATATTTAAGGCCTTATAGGATAAGGCTCTGATTTTGAAAAGTATACAAAATTATATACACAACTAAAGTTATTACATTGTTTTATAATATTTCTCAATTAGTTTCTATAAACGCATATATATATATCTGTACACAGGCGTGCGTTTTATAATATACAAGGAACACACTTCAATTAACATAAAATAATTATTAAAAAAAATGATTAAAATTTACATATGTGCTATAATTGACAACATATGCACACATACATGCGTGTGCGTGAAATAACATATTTGACTTGCTACAAAATAATTATTAAAATCTTAAGCCATAAAACTCAATAATGATCAAAGTTTCAGTTAAATGATATACATTTTATGTAGTAGGTTTACTGAAATGCATATATATATAATTTGCACAGACGTGTGATATATTAATTTATCTACATATCATTAGTATTTATCACAATAAAATTATTACAGATTATTCTCACAATTTAATTATTTTTGCTGAATAGTCTTTTTTCCTTAAAATAAGTATTATCAAATTTTTAACAGATAATTGTCGATTGATTTAAAATGTCTTTCTCTTTTTTTTTTTTTTTCAATAAATGATAAATAAAATCATTTTATAGAATTAAGAAAATATAAATTTTAAAATGTCTTTCTGCTTGATTAATTAATGCTGATGAAGTAGACAAGATGAGATAGGAAAAGTCAATATGTGAACTGCAGCTCCCCATACCATGATAGGTAGACAGCCAAGCATGGACCATCAAAGCAAAAGGCCCCATGATGTCGTGAGAAAATACCTCATTTGTAAGCACTGCCCCTTCTAAGTATCTATACAGAGCATCCACAAGGAGTAGTATCCAACAAAAAAATATCAGGCATTGAGCCAGCCCTGCTCATCTCTTGTCAGTCTTAGGGGCTTTAGATGAGGTCTATTCATGAGGCCTAAATACACACTGCTGGACTATTCTGGGAGCTCAACATCTAGGTTTAGACAGTGCCGAGCCTATGCTTCGGAGCATCATGAACAAATTGCATCCAGGCAGCCCTGCTCAACTATACGCCCACCATAATCATGAAAAGTACAAATTCACGCATCACTTCTAAAATGTCATTTTACTAAAAAAATTATTTAAAATTTCATTATTATATATATAACTCTACTCACCTCAGCTGTATATATGTTTATCTGTGCTTCTCTGCCTTTAGATACATCAGCATATATATAATTATTTATTCAGCTTGGTCCATTAAAAAAATATAATCCATGTGTGTTATCATCATCAGATAAAAGTACGTAATTTGTGTAAAATCTTGGTCTGTAGTTGGTCTCTTTCTGTCTAGGATTGTTCCAGGCAAGCAGATGTCTCGATTTGATAGATTTCAGGCCAGTAACTGTCCTATCCCCATTTAAGGCTAATTTCAGCATAAAAAAGTGGGTCATTTTCTCCATGTGAATTCAAACTCCTGCTAAGGAAAACAGTCTACTATCTTGCCTTCAGCTACATCAGTTTATGGTAGCTATTCTGCAAATTCTATGGTCAGCTAAAACCAACTGCTGCACTTCATAAAATTGCAACAAAATATTGTAACCAACTTTTCAGCTAGCCGTTCTTACAAAAATTATCATCCAGACTGAAGCTCATTTTGTTATCAGCCCTTTTATAGAATCATCTAATGTGATAATAACACCTTGATTGAAAACAGAGTTTTTATTTTTATCTCTCTAATCCCTTTGAAAACATACGTTTTAATTAATTAAAAAATTTTCAAAAACAAGTATTGTGTTTTTACATTTCACAATCAGAATAATAATAATAATACAATATATATATTTATTCACACCTTTTAAAAGTTTAATTTATAAAACAATATTTTAAATCAGAGTTATTATTTTTTATTTTTTTATTTCAATGAATGTAGAAAATATCTACTATAATTTTTGTCTGTGTTTATTTTTAGTTTTCCTTTCAACTTTATATACATATATTTATCCAACTAGTTACAATATATTCCCATACACACACACACATATATATATATACACACATATATATAAATACACATATATAGATACATACACTTATCTTTTATATTAATAATCCTAGAAAACCAATAATAACCCTATCAAACTAATATTATTTTCAAAACTTATTTTTATTTTCATACTCTATATATTCCCATACACACACATATACATACACATATATATATACATACACATATATAGATACATACCTACACTTATCTTTTAATACTAATAATCCTAAAAAACCAATAATAACCCTACCAACACAAAGTTCTTAGCCCGCCATCCCTATTTAGATTGTTTTATCCTCTTAATTAATATTGCTTCTTTTATTTTCCTATCTCTTCTTTTATTAGTATATCCTATCATTTAATACTATCTTTTTCAAATACATGACCTGTTTCCATAGTATGCAAATAAATTGGTGAATTTTGTCATATCTATGTTGAGTTAACCTTGTAAAAATTGAATTCTTCATCTCACCTACATATTTAGTCCTTATCTTATTATTCCTACAATAGCTACAATCTATCTGATATACCCCATTTATACATTTTCCTATATCTTTACTATATTTATTATCTAATATATTCATTACATTTTTTCTTCCTTTATTTACTAACTTATATTTAATTATATTATTATATCTTTTATTAATTTTTCTAATAATTTTAATAACACTGTTAACTATATTATTACTATATGTTTTAACATCTATATACTCCTTTTTTATACTATCCTTCCTATATTTATCCCTCTCTCCTTCCTTACTACCTTCTTTATATTTTTCTTCTGTTAATTTTATATTCTTCACTGTTACTTTCTCTGGATATTCATTTTCTTTAAATTCCTTGACTATTAATGAATTGAAATTCTAATACAGACAATAAATATAAAATAAATAGTACAAGTTCAAAAATATGTAGGGCTATTAATTATTGTTCAAGTGAAGAGAAGCATAAAAAATAAATAGAATTAATAGTCAAGGAATTTAAAGAAAATGAATATCCAGAGAAAGTAATAGTGAAGAATATAAAATTAACAGAAGAAAAATATAAAGAAGGTAGTAAGAAAGAAGAGAGGAATAAATATAGGAAGAATATATAAAAAAGGAGTATATAGGTGTTAAAACATATAATAATAATATAGTTAAGAGGGTTAATAAAATTATTAGAAAAATTAATAAAAGATATAATAATATAATTAAATATAAGGTAGTAAATAAAAGGGAAAAAAATTAATGAATATATTAGATAATAAATATAGTAAAGATATAGGAAAATGTATAAATGGGGTATATCAGATAGATTGTAGATATTGTAGGAATAATAAAATAAAAACTAAATATGTAGGTGAGACGAAGAATTCAATTTTTACAAGGTTAACTCAACATAGATATGACAAAAATTCACCAATTTATTTGCATACTATGGAAACAGGTCATGTATTTGAAAAAGATAGTATTAAATAATAGGATATACTAATAAAAGAAGAGATAGGAAAATAAAAGAAGCAATATATTAATTAAGAGGATAAAACAGTCTAAATAGGAATGGCAGGCTAAGAACTTTGTGTTGTTAGGGTTATTATTGGTTTTCTAGGATTATTAGTATTAAAAGATAAGTGTATGTATCTATATATGTGTATGTATATATATATTTATGTGTATGTATATGTGTGTGTATGGGAATATATAGAATATGAAAATAAAAATAAGTTTTGAAAATATTAGTTTGATAGGGTTATTAATAATAAAATATAATAATAATAAGTATGTTAAAAGTTATAATATGTGGATATAGATAAAGACTTGTAAATATTGTTAATAAATATAAAGGTTTGTAAGTTAATTTTTTAAATAGAATTATAAGTTTTATAAAATTGATAACAGAGGGAGTTGTTTTAAAGGAATAAAAAAGGTAGAAAATTTGAAAAAAAACGTTACTTTAAAGGTGAGTAGTAGGTTTGTTATGGTATGAATTATTAAAGAGAAAAATATAAATTAGTAATAAAAAGACAAAAATTTTAAAAAAGTAAAATTATAAATATTAAAATAAAAAAGATATATATTAGATAAGAATTAAACATGATAGATAGTAAAAAAAACGATAAAGGAAAATTATGAAATAATATTAATAAAAAATAATAAAAGGATAATATTTAAAAGAATTTTTTAAAATTTTTTATAGAATTAAAAGTAAAAATAAAATAGTTTTTAAAAGATAATAATTTTAAAAAATGGTGTATTGGATATATTTTTGTATATTTTTTATATATATGCAATTTATATTAAGTTGTGTATATATATGGATATGTATTTATAAATGTACATGTGGATTTGTATGTATATGACTATGGGTGTATGTGTATCTGTGCATATATATATATGTATGTTTAAAGGACATGTGTGTATATATTTGGATATGCAACGTATATTGTACCTAACTGAAGTGTCACTTAGTTCCAAGAAATAATCAAGGTTATCTTAGCTTAACCTTTGTTCAAAAATTTCGGATTTAAAAAAAAATAATGATGATAAAAATGGAAATTAAACTAGTTAATTATTAAAATAGGATAATTTAAATATTTTAATAGTGTCAGTTGGTTAATAATTTTTACATAAGCAAATGTTAAAAAAATAATTGTGAATTGATAAATAGTATTAAATGTATTCTAAAATAACTATTGTATAATCCATTCTAATGTCTAAAGAATATAATAAGATATTATTATTAAGTTGGAATAAGTAAGTAATAAATTTAAAAAAAAATGATATGTAAGTTTTTATTTAAAAAAAAAAAAAGAATATTTGTTATTAGTTTTGTAGTTTAACATTCCAGTTATAAAAATTATTTAGATTAAATATTCATTAACATTCTATTGTTGTAATTTTAAAAATAGTTTTAAACAATTAATCCAAGGCCAGACGTATGTGAGAATGTGCATACATTGACATGGAAACATAAGAATAAAAAAAAAGTAATTTAATTCCAATATTGTTTAAAATAAAGCAAATGTGTGGATAAAATTATTTTTAATATAATATTTTAGGGTTTAATAAAGGGTATAACTTAAATTTTATATTCATTACTATTGTGTTGTATAAATATCATTTTAAAAAAACAATTGTTGCATAGTATTTGTAATAATAAAATTTTGACTTTGCAGCTGAAGGTCACATGGTATAGGAAAATTATATTGATTACATCAGTAGATTGATTTCACAGCTGGTTTGTCAGAATATTAAAATTTAATAAAAAATAGTTTTTATTGTTTTTTAAATGAATTGTAGGTGGATGAAAAATTGTGAGATAAAATGGAGATCTAGGGGTCATTCAGTGAGCTGATCTGTTTTAAATATATGTGTGGCTGAATCTTAAAAGTTCCTTAATAAAAGTAATTTTTAAAAAACTTTATATTTTCTAAAAAAATAAAAGTATGTTTAAAATAATTATTTAAAAATCGTCTTATAATGACAGAGGGCTAAAAAAAAGGTAATCCGTTTTTCTGACAGTTTTTCATTACAATTGAGGCATTAAAATTACGGTAAAATGTTTGAAGAAAATACAGTATCTCATATTTCATTTACTTTTGATCTATTCATTTTTCTTTATTTAGAAGTAAAACTTAAATTATTAAATATTGTTATGGCTAAAGACTTTATTGCACTAAACTATAGTATATCTCCTATCAAATTAAAAATACACATGAAGAAGAAATTTAAAAAAAAAGACATTCAAACATTTTAAAATATTAAAATGGAAATGTGTTAGCATCTTTATAAATTAGAAGTGACATTAAATTTAATACTTTATTACTTAATAGATGATATATACATTTAAATATGCTCTTAACAGAATAATCTTTCTGTGGACAATATGTAGTTTAAAATACTAATTCTTGTTTATGCCAGTAGTATGAAAGGAATTTGTTTGAAAGCAAAACTTTAAAAGAATTTAAAAAATATTATGAATGAACTTGTCTCTATCAAATGCATAATGTTTGGTTATAGTTGCCAGTACTTATAAGTAACTTTATGACCGTTGATCTTTGCTCATAAACGGAGGAATGTCTTAATTATAAAAAAAATCTACTCTTATGTTTAATAAATAAAAGGAAATTTATTTAAAAAAGAAATACATTTTTAAATATTAAGAAACATTTAAAAAAAGAGCTCTATTTTTTTAAAAAAATGTGTTTATCTAAGGAAGAACAGTGAAAGTTAACTAAAAATATATATTATAATTATTCCGTGTTTGAACCTAGGATTATAAATATAAAAAAATGTACTCAGCTGAAGAATTTATTTTTTTCAATGCCGGTTTATTATACTTATACTTAATCTTATTATTTAAGTTGGTTTTTTTTTTTTTTAAATTGTTTTAAAAAAAATATTATTAATGAACTATTGAACATTTTCGTTTGGAAATGATTGCCATGTATATAAATGTATTAATTGAAGCTTCAAATTCAGATAGATATTTTAACCTGGATAAATTGTCTACACATTATGAAATGGAAAAATCATCACGGAGCCAAAATATAAACTTGAATTAATGTATTATTATTATTTTTTTTTATGGTCTGTATTTATTGGTTTAAAAAAGAATGAAACCATAAAAATATTTATGCTATTATTTTTTTTGTAACACTTTTTGCATAAATATACAGGTAAACTAGGGTTATAATTTTAAAACGAAATAGGTTTATTTGAATGAACAAATGTTTCTTGCCATTCTTAAGTAGATTTAGTTTACTTATCAAGCATTACACTAGCTAGTTTCTATTTAATAATTTTATTATAGAGATTTAAATCACAGTCTTGTTTTCATATAAATGGGATGTTTTCCTCAATTTTTATTTTAAATTTACTAAAGAAGTTTATCAGAGAATATCCATTCATTTGTTTTATGAATGTTATATTAATAATAATTACAAATATTTTATATTCAACGAGAAGTAAATATTCTTGCATTTAATTTACAATTTTAAAAGTCCACTAGTTATTATATTTTAGCATTTAATATTTTGTTATGTGTGTATTGTGCCTTGCCTAGAATTTTATGTGCATTTAAGTTTAAAGTATTTTTTCACAGTAGTCATTTGACACATAGTTTGCTTTGTTGGTTCGAACATTGGATATACGTTTTGTATTTTTATAAATTTCTTAGAAATAACTTAGTTTAAGTGAAGTATATATCTTGCTATTAGTTAGAATTTGTTAGCCTCAAGAGTTAGGCTTAGTTTATAATTTTTGAATATGCCTTATGGAGTAGAGAATATCCTCCATCCTTATTGTATTGTATTTCCATGATTTGATAGTGCTTGTCCCCAAAAAGAGGGTATTTTATTGTATTTTTCAGTGATGATGATCACATTTATAAGCATTGGAAATCCCATGAGAGGATTGTGCTTTTCTGGTGGGTGTTCCTGTTCCCAGATGTACTGTAGATGAATTCCAGACATCTTCTTTTCTGCCTCGAAGTTAGGTATTTTGGAAGCCACCATATTCTTTTCCAGCTCTGAGGAGCCTAGTATCTTTATATTTTTTGCCTATCATTCATGATGATTTAATGCTAATTCCACCACAGTAGGTGATGTTGCATTTGTTTTAAATTTGTGATGACAAGATATGCTTGTTTGATGAAATGTATTTCTTCAGGTAGTTGTAGCTAATTTAAGGCTCATAGGTATATCAATGTTTGAATTGTGTTGCTATGATAGTTTTATCACGCACAAGATAACCAACAATAAGTTGTATATTAAATATGCATATGGTATAAATGGCAATTCACACATAATAATTTAATATTTTCATCCAGAATTTCGCCGCTGGATTTGTAAGTCTGTTATCTCATTATCTTTAAAACATTGAGGGAATAATTTTATGTGGACTAGATTCACTTTAAAAAAGTATAACTGATCTCTGATGAATGACTGTCGCATACATTTAAGTTAGTTTAATTTTAGTATTAGCTTAATCTGATTTAAAGATATATCTAGCTGTGATATTAGTTATATCCGTGAAATTAGTGATGATATTTTTAAAAAGTATTGTTGAATATGCTTACTCCAACTTAGCGTTTGTTAAGTTGAGGAGTATAAAATTAAGCTTAGGGTTTTCAATATAAACATAGTTCTGTGTGTTATTCTGATTAGTAGATGACATAATAATGTTATTAATTAGTCCAAATAATTATATAAAATCTTAGTGCGGTATTGGCACTGTTTGTATTCTACTATATTTATAAACATTTCTTCTCATTATTAATAAATTAAATTATTATTATTTCAAAAATTTTGTTTGTTTGTTTTACTTTTATATGAAAATATATTCTTGTCTTGGGTTCCAAGTTCACAAAGTCTTAAATTTTAAAGTTAATGAATCTTCAATTCAGAAATTTACAAGTATATTCTAAGTTAATTAAATATAGTTGATATTGTCTTGAAAATTAAAAAAAAACTATGTTAAAGTAAATGATTCTCACATTGAATCATAAATACAGATAATTGCATTATAGCAGATACATAATTAAATACTTAGTTAAAAGTTTATTTTTTTTAAATTATCAGTATATCTTTTCAGACTAAAGATTATGCAATATCAGATTAACATATTAGTACTTCAGAAGAATATTTTAATTAATATTATTTTAAAAGCTGCACCTTGTCTTATATTTACTGTACATCATCTATCATCATCTTAAATCTTATATATTTAAAGAATTCTAATCCATTTGCATTTGAGGTCTTTAGTGGTTGTCTGTAAGTATGGAAAGGCATTAAAAGTACCCTTGCTCTTTTCTTTGCTCAAGTAATATCTTAGATAATAGGCCATTATTA
Source organism: Epiperipatus broadwayi (assembly GCA_028023455.1). Classification (NCBI taxonomy): domain Eukaryota; kingdom Metazoa; phylum Onychophora; class Udeonychophora; order Euonychophora; family Peripatidae; genus Epiperipatus; species Epiperipatus broadwayi. The sequence goes on from JAQFVV010012404.1 coordinate 8,472,889, forward strand.
GTTAAATTTAAATTGATTCATTAAATTTTGTGAATTAATATTTGTTTTGTTTATTATTTTAAGATTGAACATATTATAATTATTTTATGGTCAGCTAACTTATTTATTTATTAATCACAGTAATTCTCTATTAGGCAACTTAACTTAAACTTTAATTTTACACAAGAGTTTTAGTTTTAAAATCCCTTAGGTTGTTTACTCTTGTTGTTTAGTAAATATAATTCTGTAAGATAATATTTTAAAGCAAAGCATCATAGGTCTTATTCAGAGAGTGTATAATCTATTGGTATGACTAATATGGTAAGCATTGATTAGTGATTTTAGATAATCTTTTGTATGGTTTATTAAAATATCAATATGCTGTAGTAGTTATAGTTCATCGGTATTGGATTTGACCTTTATTTGATTATAAATCTCTGGATCATCATCTCTTTTCTTTAAATTTATTGTAACCCCACTGAGCCGAGTCGTTCAGAGTCTCTCATTTCAATTTTATTCCATTTCTTTTCATGTCATTTATCATATCTTTCTATTATCTCAGCCCTTTTAAAACATTCGTTAAGAATATATTTTCCATCACCTCATTTCATTTCTCTTTCTCCTTTATTCCATCTTCTTCTTATACCTCTCTTTCATATCTTTCCCATCATCTCATTTCTTCTCTCTCTCCATTATATATATCATTTCTATACTTTTCCCCATTTCTTTTCCCTCTCAATTCTTTTCTTTTCCATCATTTATTTTTATCATTATCAACCTCCATTTCATTATTAATTCTTATCTCTTTCTCTTTCTTTCCCCCCTCTCCCATTTCTTTATTAGCATACTTTTCCTTCTTTTCTCTTCTTTCTCTCTCTTTCTCACACCCCCTCTCATTCTATTAGGTTACAATATATAGATGCAAATATGGAATTTATATACATGTCTATGGGTGATGTGGATCTATATATCTATATATGTATTGTAACGGTCAAATCTGTACATTCGCGTAACAAAATCCAGAGTTTTAGCAAATCATCCCAAGGCTGACCAGCATAAGGCGGTGAGAATCTCATGTCTGATATAGCCTCAGTTCCTTTACTAATGCTCAAAGATTTACTACCTTACAGATGACACATATGAGGCCTCGTACTCTCTTTCATCACGTGCTGGCAGTAGAGTATCGGTAAAGCACAAGACTATGGGAAATTGACATTCTAACTAGTATAGCTATATAGAGGATGTATGTGGCGGAACATAATTATCAAATATGGATTGTGATTCTTAACTAATAATTAACTAATCAATAATGACTTAACGATGAGCAACATTGAGACATGAAGAAAAAGTTAAGTTTAAAATTAATTTAATGAAAACTAAATGATAAAATTAATAAATGAAAATAATTATTACAATGTGGTTATATGGATTGTCTCACTCGCAGGTGATCAAGTTAGGGATACAATTTAACATTCAGGTTTGGCTCACACGCAGGTGATGGTTTTGGATATAATCATTTATGGTTTACTGAATTACATGTAACTTTATTTTTCATATACATATGTGACATCTTAAATCACTCGCAGGTGATATTAATTTTCTGGTTACAAATTAGTTAAATTACTATATATGTCATATATATGTATATCACTCATAGGTGATGATTTTAATATGAGCATTTATGGTTTATATATATAGCGTTTCCAATCACGCGCAAGTGATTGTAATTTGGGTTACAAATAATTTAATTTACTTTGCTATATATCTCTATCACTCGCAAGTGATAAAGAAATTATACATTTGAAGTTACAGTTTCATGAGCCTTAATATTACTTTATAACTTAATTAATTTGCTCATGACAATCTATGCCTAGTTTATGCTATATAACAAGATCTAGATTTGCTTTAGAGCTAGAAGAAGTGATTATAAACATTTATAAAGAATATAACATTTTATTAAGTGCGAATACTTAATATTCTCTATATAGCTTATATGCCTATGAAATTAGATTCGAATTCAGATCAAAGCTGAAAATACAATTACACCTTTACCCCGCTTAGCGATTGGCTACTTAGCGATATTTCACAATAGCGATCATCATCAATTTGTACCCACTACTTCGATTTACAATCGATTATCCACTATAACGATCGGGAAAATTTAAAAAAAAAAAATTTTTTTGACAGCCATCTTGAATTTTGCGTCACTGATGACATCAAAGAATAGGTATTTTAAATTCATTTTACCCAAAAGCAAAAGTACATTACTGTATAGCACATACAATATTTTTTATTCATAAAACACAATGTTAGTGCTGCATTCAGTATTATAAATATAGAACGTATAAACTTAAAATATATATATAATTACTGAATCTATAATACTGTATACATATAAGTGTCGAATGTCTTTAGAAAAATTAAACTTTATTTAAATATAATGTACAGTATTTGGATTATTTAAATAAAATTTAATTTTTCTACACATTCAACTCTTATATTAGATGATGAAAACAGTACAACTAAAATACCATCATCACAAACTTTCAGGAAAACCCTAAATACTAATATTAAATTGTGTGTGTGTGTTCCTTAATTAGTACGCTCAAGTAGTTTCAAATCAAAAGAAAAACATTTAGAAAAAAAGTTTAAAAAGAAAAACAGATTGAATTTAAAATAAATGTTAATAAATAATCTTTCTACACGAACGGGGGCACTATTACATTACTAAAAATATACAGTAAGAAAAATAAACTTAGCGTATGTTTTAAAAAATTAGAAGTTAGATTTTTTTCTTTTAAAATAAATTGATTTTTTTTATTTTTCTAAAGTTGACTGATTTACGATATGCATTAAGCCCTTTGTTACTCTGGAGTACACTAATAAGTCTTTATGTTTAATTAAATAATTTATAATTAAACATTGTTTTTTAACTTGAATAATTTCACATAAGTAATAAACATAAATGTACAGTAATATTTACTGTAATACAAATTTTAAAAAATGCACTTCAGTATGGATTTTTTTTCATTACGATGAAAGTTTTCTGTGGAAGAATATAAAAACTCTTAAATTCAAATTTAGTTACATTTTTCTTTCTTTTTGCTGTACTGTACTTTTTAAACAGAGAAAATATGCATTTTTTCCCCTAGTGATATAAAACTTTTCTTTTTAGATACCGTATTTAGTCATCATTGCCATGAAAAAATCAAGAAAATCTTTGAGCTTGGAAACCAATGTGGATATTTTACGTCAACTGGAGCCGATCAATTTTTTTCCCATAGACCTCCATTATAAATACGTATTCTGTATGCAATATTCTTGCTTAACGATGAGTTTTGGAGGACCAATTGCCATTGCTAAGTGGGGTAAAGGTGTATTATGGCAAGATGAACTGATGATTGGCAGTCAGACTTCAGATACCAAGGCGTATAGGAAATATACAATCTGAGTCCCTGCGTCTCGAATGTGTGCCTTATTCACGAGATTTGTACCAAGTAGACCTTTTAGTCCGGTGAACGAACAACTAATTAAACTATAGGAGTCTCATGCTCCATTTCTGAGGATGCAGAATGGGGTGGTGTGTACCTGACCGCCATCTGAAGGAGGTAGTTGTCCGAACTAAGAATAATGGTAGCCCTTACACATATGCCCATTAAAGAAATACAAACAGCAACAAGAATATACGCCGTAGCATTTCTTAAGGACACATTCGCACCGCTGACTACATTATTATATAATAAAAATTAGGACGCTAAATAATAGTTTCCTTCATGAAACTACCGTGGATCAGTTCATTATATAGCATCTATAGTTATGCTATCAAGGAAAGCTTATAAATCTAATTTATAAAGCTATCTATATAGGCATTAATAATTCTAGGGAGGACTACAGAATATTATGGATAATTACGATACAAAGTTATAGTTTTATGCTGTTATTTCATCACTTCGGCTAAATATTAATTCAATATCACATTTAAAGCAAATCTATCTTAGAGTAGCTGTAAGCTTTTAATTATATCTTAAATAAAACATTTATCCATTTCAAAAGGGAGTTTTTGTTTGTGCATTAATAAATGCGAAATTACATATATATGCGTGAGAATGTCTAATTGCTTCTCACTAATGATATAACTAAGAGTAAAACTCCGTTTTGAACAAATATAGCATAAATAAATACATAATTGAAAAATAATAAAATTTGGCATAGATTTAACTAAAAGAAATGTAAGCTTAAAAATACGATTTCACGTAAGCGAAATCTGAAATTTGGCTTTATTTTAGCTTAATTTAAAAGGGAATTGAAATGACATTATCTGGGATTTGATTGGTTCAGATTAATATAAATTTAAGTTGTTTACGAGAATTACTAAAGGCAAATATTATCATTACGGTAAAATATGTAAAAGCAAATATTATCATTACGTTAAAATATATAAAATAACTTAAAACTTAATTATCATTTTAAAATAAACCATTTAGAATTATACATAATAAAAGTTATGACAAATCATTTAAAATCAATCGATTTAAGCAAGTTAAAACTAAATAACTTTTAATAACTCAATAAGATAAATATGTTGAACTAAATCAATCAGAAATAAATCAGCAAACCAACAAATAAATCAGTACATAAATGCAGTAAGTAAATCAATAAATAGATCAATAATTCAGGCAATAAATCAGTTATTAAATCAGTAAACCAATAAATTAATAAATCAGGCAAGATTTTAGAATTAAAATAAAGAAAATAAATTTACATTTAAGTAGTGAGTTTAAAATACATTATTATTTGGCCATAGATTTTAGATTTAACTAGCTTTTAGGCATTAATGAATTTTAGTTGAGAAGTTAACTCATTACCGCTATCTTCTTTCTGCTGGCAAGCTGGTTTCATTGTTGATGGATTTCTTCTTAGGTGGTGCTGGCTCTTACTACACTGCTCCCCATATCTGGTAGATCTTCCCGAGGTCGAGAAGACAAAGAAAGTTGCCTTCTACCCCGACTTCATCATCATCCGCAATTTTACAAAATACTTTGTCAATGAATTGACTTAAAATAATGTCCGAATGAGTTAAAGATGGCTGCAGAGGCTTATATATATCAGCTTACCCTCCTCTCCCCTGTTAGATCTGTTTTTGTAGTTTCTTGCTGCGTTTCTAAGAAATCGTGGAATCCCACTGTGATTGATTTTCTACAGGTGGTTTTACTTCCGGTCAACCACGGTTTTTCCTTCGGTCACTCAGGATAATTTAATTCACTCTTATTTTAAAATCTATTTTTACTCTTAATTTGTAACTATGTCATAATACAGCGAGAAAGATTAAGTTTTATGAAGTCATCTTTCTTATAAAAACAAATCCAAAAGATGAAAAACATTGTTATATATGTAACTCGATCATATTTTTTAGCAATATATGCAGAAATATATAATAATTTCAAATATTACTTTAGAATAATTATTCTAAATAAAGAAATTTATAATGTTTTAATTCTTGTTACACATACAAAGCATTTTCCATTTATTTACTACTAGAAATATATGTGTGTGTATTTGTGGGTTTTTACGTATATAGACATAATTTTCATACTGTATGCTAAGATATATGCACACATACATGACTAATATGTTTAGGTTTAAATTTAGCCTGATTTTAGTACAATATTAACATGATATATGAGGATTTGGTGATAGTTACATATATAGAAATACTACTATAGCATATAGTAGGTGAAACAGTAGGATTGACAGATCTGACTGTTTCAGTATGTAGGAGATATATGTATATTTTTTGATACATATATATGTGTGTATTTTTTTATATATATGTGAAGTGATGTTTATGTATTTATATTATCCAAATATTGTAGCTCTGATGAAAATTGCTGGACAGTCAAAACTGTAAGGAAAATAAAAAAGTTTTTAAGAAAATTTGTTTGCATTGAAGTGTATATGAAAGAAGTATTATAAGCAAAATATATACTTTTTTTATTCTTTTTCAGTATTTAAATTTCAGTTCCAAATAAGCTAGAAAGAATGATTAATATTATTAATAATTGTAAAATATTACTATTAATATGAGATTCTATTTAATTTAGTAATATATCTAGCTATAACAGAAGTGAATATATATTTATTAAAATTATAAGAAACCAAACACATAAGATGCCTAAATTATGTTATCCATATGATCACTTAAAAATAATTCTTAAATGAAAATCATCCTTACTAAATTTTTTGCTACAACTTCTGTTTGAAAATGCTGTTCAATTCCAAAAGCTTCAACAATTTCCCTCATACGATCAGCACGAAAATCAATAAATACAAGAATATCATTATCTAAAAAAAAACGAAAATAATTTATTAATTTTTTTCTTATTAAAAAGTAGATAAAGATATTTCTACTAATTAACAATAGGTTTAGTAAAAAATCTTAAAAGATCTGTCCATTCAATTTGAAAACTTTAAAAATTTGAAAATATATATATAAAACAAAAATATATACTAAATTAACCTACCTTTCACTCGACCTTCTTTGCTAAGGATGATAGGAGTAAGAAACTCATCTGTTTGTTTTTTATCATCTACAGCATTATATCGTTCTTGAATCAACTAAAAATGAAAATATAATTTATTTAGGCATGGGAAGGAATACGTATAATATAAAAACGAATATTTTATTATGAAACAATTTATGCATTTACAATGGTCTCTAAATGAATCTGTGATAGTGAAGGAGGCATGGTACAGTTTCAATGCATTAGTCCGATATTAAATCTCCGAAAACTTGGAAGCATTTTCCTAAGCCAGCACCAAATGTTTTAGTAGCTTAGGGAAACAGCTAATCAAGCAAATTATTTAACACTAATTGTTAATGATCATCTAAATACTCTTAACTGAATTCCGGATAATAGGTAAATGTCAATGCACTGACTTACATTAAATAAATCTGATTGTAATATAATAAAACTTTTACTGCTGGTGAAAGAGATGCCTAAGTTCAAAGTTTTATTTCTATCTTTTTTTAAATTAATGATAATTATTATTTAAAGTAAAAATTACCTCTATAAATTAAAATATCATTTAAAAGCATTCAAAAAATGTTATAAAGATAATAAAGATGTTTGTAATAATGATGATTATCATGATAAATTAATGTTAATATCAGCATAAAAATTTCTATTGGAAATATTGTTCAATCTTATATATAAAATATTTATCACACCCTACCATTATATTTCTTTTAGCAGCGCTAACTTGTAAACAAAGATAAAATCTGAATTTAACAGAACAAAGCAAAAGATAATCTCTTGCTTGTATGCTGTAAAGTTGTTATACAAATTAAAATTTCAAAGTTAATTTGTCTTTCTTTGTATATGTAAATTAAATGTTTGTTTATGAGCAATTTAAAATCATTAATGATTTATTTTCATGATCCTTGTTTAAATAGGTCTGAATTTCAATTTATATAACAACTTTGAAGCATATAAGCAATAGATGACCTCTTACTTGTACTGTTAAGTTCAAATTTTATTTTTGTTTGCAAGATAGAATTGCTGAAAAAAATTTCATATATGAATTTTCAGCTAGCAATATGCACTAATTCTACTTTATATATATATATACACACACACAAAAAGCAGCTCATGGTTGTTTAATAACAACAATCCTCAATCTGTTATCAAGGCAAGCTTTTACTAATGAAAAAGGTAGTTACCAACTTTTTCTATGGACTAAGATGATTCTCCAAATATTAAAGATTGACATTTGACTGAAACAGATGAAATTTTTAATTCATAGAAATTATAAAAAAAAAAAAAACATTAAATAGGCAAATAAAATCTATTTTGAAGCCAGACTAACAAATAGTCATTTTTCACTGTACTGGTACTTGATCAAAACTAGATTGACTTAATGGAACTTATTTAAACTTATATGAATTAAAAATCTCAATCTGTTTCAATCAAGTATCAATCTTTAGTGTCTATATAATCATCTTAATCCATAGAGAAAGATAGTAGTCACCTTTTTGATTAATAAAAGGTTTGCCTTGACAGCAGACTGAAGATTCTTGGTGCTGAATGGGTATGAATATCTTTCACGAATTTATATTTATAAACCAATCTAGCTTTGAACAAATATCAGCTTTGCTATCTTAATAATATATATGTATGAAGAGAAAAGCAATGATGTTAAAGATAATTCTTGTACTATTTTTGAAAACAGTGCTAAAGTTATTTTGAATTACACTCAAATATGATTAGTTAGCCAATAGAAAGTGAAAATTAAGTTTCATTTATTCCAAACAATTTTTTAAAAAAAAGATAAAAAAACAGCATAAAAAATACTGTATAAAAACAAAAAGATAAATAGTGACATTTGACAATCTTATATAACTACACTGTAACTACCTCTACTAATATTTCAATTTATTGTTTTTAATTATTTTATACAAATAATTCAAAGATCAATAGACATTGCCTATCATATATGCATAGAATGAATTACTAAATTTACAAATAATTTCAGAGATCAATAGACATTGCCTATCATAATATATGTATAGAATGAATTACTAAATTTCCAGTTTTCACTCAATAAATGAATATTTTCGTATTAAAAATTTATAAAATCTTAAATATAATAAATGCAGTGCAAACAAGAATTAATAAAACAACCAAATGGAAGATTTTTTGCCATTTAATGTTAAATAAAAATTTCGGGGAGGGGGGGGGGGCTGTTTAAAAATGAATAATTTATTTGTTTATTTAGGGAAAAGTAAATTGAAAAATTATTAAATACATGGTTATTTTATTAATCCCAAATAAGTATCATAAAAAAATAAAAAAATAGTGTAATAAAAGATGAAATAATGTTGAGAATTTATAATATTTGTTTGTATGGATAAAAACATTATAAATTTAAAATATACTACAATATTTATAAGAATCTTAGTTTTTGTTCATTTGAAAGTTATAATGATTTTGGTCTAAACAAAACATATTATAATGGTCAGGATGTGGGTGATCAATCCAGTCTTACCGTATCCACACTACAAGGGCGCCATCTAGGCATTTGAACCTAGAAAATTTCTATAGTAGGCAGATACGTAAGTTAAGAAAAAAAATTTTTATTCTGACCGTTAGCCCAATGTCACTAGCTCCTAGAGTAGCAGAGATTTAAACATTTTTATAAGTTTTAATAGATTTATATTCTCAAAATATATTAATATTTAAAACAATAAAATAAAAGAAGCCACTGCCAGTAATTAACACACAAACATTTATTTATGCACATATATAATATTTATATTTAAAATTGAGGAATAAACTTAGACTTTACAATTAGTTTTAAATTGGTTGTTATTATTATTTTTAAATTTAAATTATTGTTTAATAAAGTCCGCACAGATCGACATTTTAATTATATTTTACTTTAGCATGTTGAGTATAGATAGGCTACATAGATTTTTTTCCACTTAAAACTTATCAAAACATTCATTCAATCTCAGACTAAAAGTTCGTAGCCAACCCAACGCCTGCTTCCAGATATATAGTCGCAACCAATGTAATATGAAGATGCTAGCATAAAATCACGCTGACGGATATGATTCGTGCCCAGAACAGGAATGTGCATCTGTCTGACTAAGAAATCATGTATATAATTTTTTTTTAGAAGGTGCTACATATGGGGGGAGAGTGGTCTTTCTGCCGACTTATAAATCCCTGTCCATAGAGCTAGAAGAGGTCAATGGCGCAGGAAATACGTCTGCGACCATTTCAACGATATGACTGCCTCTTTGGGATCATGCATTCAGTTGAGCATGTTGCCCTGTATGCTAAACATGCTTCACATTACATTAATATAACACCCATATATCCCTCCACAAGCATCGTCATAACTACGAAACAAATAGCCTGAAATTAACCCTTTAAAATAAACAAACGAATTTAATGAATCTATATAGCTATCCACCCCAACTTAAAATTTAATACATTTTAGTTAAAACATAACACACACACACAAAAAAAAAGAGAAATGGAAATGATTGCTTAAATATATGCATAAAAAAATATTAATAATTGATTTTAAAATTCTTTAGGTCAGATAATAGTTCTTATTTTCAGCTATTAAATGCAAATTTAGTAAAAGTTCCTGTTAGATAAACACAAGAGTTCATACGTTACAGATTGAGCAGATTTAGAGATCCATCTCCGTGATCACTTTCATAGATTTTGTCCTTCTTTAAAACGAAACCACTACTTGCCATTCATTTGGTCAGGAACTGTCATCCAGAGGCCTCAGCTGGTTGTCCGGAAAATTAAATTAATTGCAAACTTCTACATTGTGAAATCTGCAACAAAGCTAGTTATAATGATATATTCATAGTCAGCTCTAAGATAACAATTATAATAATCATTTGGCTTTTATATTTTTATTAGTCTCTTATCATCCAATCTTTGGATTCAATGAGCAAGACGTCACTAATCATCTGGTGTTTCAATTACGGTCCGTGCTGACATTTCTGGTGTTTGCATTAGTCATTTAATTTCTTTTCTCTTACCATTTAATTTCTTTTAAGTGCCCCAAGGGCTAGTTTGCTTTAGAACAATCATTTAATTAATAAAACAATCATTTCCATTTTCTAAGATTATAGAAATCAACATTATTTCTATTTTCAAAAATATCAAATCTTTATATCTTTACTTTTTTACAAAAAAAAAATACTTTCAAATACTTTTATTTTTTAAAATAGTTTGTTTTCCATCTGCGCGACAATATATATATTAAACAACTTTTAATTTTCAGCTTTTAAGTTTCTTTCTTTTTAATAAATCAATTTTTATTTACGATCTTTTTATTTTTATTTTAAAATAATGTAACGGCATATTATATTCCGTTACAATATATATATATTTCTAAAGTTGACTAAAATTATTAATTTATTTAGGAATTTAGTTAATCTGAAAAACAATTTAGAAATATACAATAAAGCTATTATTTACAGATATATCAAGAGTATAAACTTAGTTAATTAATAAAATTGTAAATCAAAAAACAATATAGGATCAAGAATAATGTTTTTGATGCGTATATTAATTGTTTTATGAATTTGACAAAGTATATAAGGCTTATTAGTTTTAAACACTAGAGGGTATTAACATTTCAGAATTTAATACTTGCCTACAAAATTTATGTAGGCCATTTTCACAAATAAATTTAGTAACAAGCAATGTTCCAGCCCACAGTGTAGCAAATAGTTTCCAAATAAAAGATCCTGATAATTCATGTAGACGCAAAGTTTATCTTATATTATAAAAATAGTGTGGAAAAGCTTCACTATATTGTATTAATCACTAAGGATGTGTAGCTAAATTCATCAACTTTACCAGTTGTGCCCAATCTTGTTTTTACTTTCTAACTATGTATTCATAATAAAATCCTACTAAATGTTGAATAGAATTAAAAATCATTCCTGAAATACTATTTGGCAACAGCATTTATCAAAATTAATATTAATTCTAATAGAGAAGACTTTATTAAACAATGTACTCAATAATTATTAGTAAATATTTATAAATACAGTAATCAAAATTTTTACAAAACAAAAATAAAACAATTGAATTAATTTTTAAATCAACTAATTTATAAATTCTATTTTATAAATAAATATTTAATTAATTATAAATATAAAAAAATGCTACACTTCTTTCTAATCTCATCACAATTTTGTCATTATCTATATAAAGTAAACATAGCATCCTCATTAATGTTTTCTAAAAATGAGAAGTTATTCTATTTCTTCCATAAAAATTATTTAAAAATAAAAAAGAGCTAAAAATAAATAAATAAATTTGTAAAATGTTCTCTTTCTAAAAATCACTTGGACTATCAAAATCCATGTTATTATTAATAGTGTAAGTCAGCATTTTCTTACCTTTTTCTTTGGCAGCCCAGCAAATGACCTATGAAAATTTTGTGGACTGGCAACATAACAAAATAAGATGTTTGGCAAAAGTTTTATTTTTTTATTGTTCCAAATACAAATAAATTTGAAAAATCAAATAAAGTAAATATATAAAAAATTAACAAATAACTTATAAAACAAGTAACACATTAATATAAAAATAAAATATCTTACAAAAGTGATCAAGTCTGATTTTTGTTTTGTATTGATTACAAATAAATTATCAAAAGATTACAAACAACAAATATAAAAAATATTAATAAATAAATAAGAGATAGATTCACAAAAATATTAATTAATCATTAACTGATATTTAATTTTCAATGTGAAATTTGCTCCTGCCTTTCATTTATAAATTTTTTTGATCAATGGCTGCAATATTTTTCCAGAAAGACAAAGTGCAGCATCAGCATCAAGCGATTTCTGTATTTTGTTTTTATAAATGTTAATGATGAAAGTGTCTTTTCACAGAAATAGGTTGGGGAAAAACTTAAAAGTAATTTTAAAGCTTCCTTGCTAAGCTCAGGATATTCATTATACACAGATATCCAAAATTTGATCAAAGTAGTTTCCTTAAATTTGAATTCCAGACTAATATCAGAAGATAATTCAATAAGAGCATATTTTTCATAAAAATTAAGACATACAAATTTCATTAACGTGATTCATTTTATTTTTGCATGATGCCACTGACTGACAATTGGGAAACCCTGGCATAAATAATAAATATATTTAATATTACAGCAAGTAAAAGACAATAATTTTTAATGGTGCCTGCATAAATTTTAATAATAAAAGCTTGCTTTTGGAAAATAGCTTCACCTATCATTTTCACAAATCATAATTGGAAAGTTATTGCCATCATATATCAAAACTCAACACAGTATTACAGAACTAATGCAGTCTTGCACTTTATAGTGGATTAAAACATTTCTCCAAATACATATATACATATATATTGTAATGGTAAGCTTATATATGTTTAAATTTAATTTAATTGATTTGGGCACCTGACATTAACCATCAGAAAATAAACAGATATATATTCATTAGTTTATACTTTAATAAAATTTAAACCATTTTTTTTAATATGTGATGATCATGACCACCACTTCATAACCATTATTTGCAATACCTGGCTAGATCATCTAGAACAATAACTACTCCCGATGCAATTAAATATGAAAGCCAGACAATATTACATATAAAGAAGATAACACATTTAAACAAATAAAACAATAGTTTACTTACAAAGTATCATAATTGTCAGACAAGATATAATGTCCATTTTCCTAATAGACTAAAGCAAAAAATTTGTAATAATTGCACTGATGAGTACTAGTTCAGCATGAAATATATATATATTGGAGATCATTAATCTTTTTCACATATATGTGGTCATGTGTATCAGTTGTATAAAATGGAGTGGATAGCTTTAGGGAGTTTGAAAGTCTGAGTTTAAGTTCTTTCTAATTATATTGTTTAGTATAGACAATATCATCATCGTCAACCATTATCAATCGACTGCAGGATGAAAATCTCAGTTCAATCCATCTCCGATCTTTAGCTTCTCTTCTCCACATCATCCCTGCACACTTACTTATTTCATCCATCCATCTCACATGTGATCTCTTTCTGGGTCTTTTACAATCTCTTGGACTCCAATTTAAGATTTCAATTGTCCATCTTTTATCACCTCTTCTAGTGATATGTCCAGCCCAACTCCACTTCAGTCTTTTAATTTTTTCAATGAGGTCAGTAACACCTGTTAGTTCTCTTACCCATATATTGTGTTTTCAATTTCTTCTTGTTACTCGCAACATGCATCTTTCCTACTTCTTTGAGTGGTCTGAAGTTTCTGTATTGCTCTTCGATTAAGTGTCCAAGTCTCAGATACATAAGTAAAAACTGGTGAAACACATTTATTAAAAATCTTCCTTTTCAAACACATAGGCATATTTCCTTTTAGTATCAAATTATTTCTACCAAAAGCACTCCAACCAAGTTTAATTCTTTGATTAATTTCATCCATTATGTTTCATCTGTATTAATAATCTGACCATTATTTGTAGCTGTTAACTTCTTCTAACTCATCATAATCAATCTTTATTTTCATATTTTTAGAAAATCCATTAAACATTACTTTAGTCTTTTTAACATTTATCTTTAGTCCAACAGTCCTACTTTCTTCAGAAAACTCCTGCAACATTTCCTGCAGATCTAAAAGCATTATTTGCAAAAACAACTACATCATCTGCAAAATCTAAATGATTTAAATAATCACCATTTACTTTCACTCCTTTAGCTTCCCATTTTAATCCACAAAATACTTCTTGCAGCACTGCTGTAAAAAGTTTTGGAGATATGGAGTCATCCTGACTGACACCCTTCTCAATGTTGACTTTCCCAGTATCATTATGTAATCTAATAGTTGCTGTTGCATTTTTATAAATGTTCTTTAAAATATGACAAGATCCTGGATCTATACCTTGAGGATCCAATGCTTTAATAACTGAAGAAATGTTTATAGAATCAAATGCCATTTCATAATCTACAAATCCAAAGCATAATGGCAACTCATATTCATTTGTCCTTTCTATAACTTCTCTCAATATCTGGATATGATCTACTGTACTAAAACCACTTTTAAATCCAGCTTGTTCTCTTGGTTGGTGGAAATCCAATGTTCTCTGTAGACAAGATGTAATATATGATCCCATCTCTCTTTTTAATAATAATTCCATCTTTTTTTCTTATTGCAGATATAAATTTCCTATCAATACTAAAATGTTGTTTTACACTCTTGAGACTTTTATTCTCTTCTACAGCTTCCCTTGCTAGTTCACAGTTATATTTTCTTATACCATTTTCAATTCTTTTCCGCACCATTTTATAAAATTCAAGATATTCAATCCTTTTTAATGCATTATTTTTGTATATCTTCATATTCCTTCTTTTCTTCATAAATTCCCTAGTCTCATTAGAAATTTTATTGGTCAATTGCTACTATTTTCTACCAGCTATCTTTGTTGCAATTTTTAAAAGTGTATCAGTTATTTTCATATTAATTTCATTCAAATCTGAATCATGTTCAAAATCTACTATTACTTGAAACCGATTTGTAAGTTCTAATTTAAATTCATTAGAATATTTCTGAAAATTAGAAATATCAACTGTAAATATTGTGTTTCTTAATAATTTTTGTCTCTCTAGTTTTGCATTAACACGTATCTTACATCTTACTAATCGATGATCACTTCCTATGTTAAATTTATTAAAAACATTACAATCTTGAAATATGTATTTTCTGTTAATCAAAATATAATCCAATTCTGCTGTACCTTCATTTGGATGCTTCCATGTCCATTTCCTTTTAACATTTTTCTCAAAAAAGAGAATTCATAATATAAAATAGTTTTTCTTTTTCTGCAAACTCCACAAGTCTATGTCCTCTCTCATTTCTATTATCATAACCAAAATTACCTACAGCACTTTCATCTTTCATTTGTTTACCAATTCTAGCATCAAAGTCTCCCTTAACAATTTTAAAATGTTGTTTACTCTAATCAAAAGCCTTTTGTACATCCATATAAAAATCTTCTACTACTTCATCACTATGAGAACTTGTTGGGGCATAAACCTGAATTATCTGCATTTGGTATCTGCTATTAAGTTGTATAAGTAATCTTGCCACTCTGTCTGATACTCCATCAATCTCCACAATGTTGCTCTTTCACTTTTTATTTATAATGAATCCTACTCCACTTGTATTTCCAATATCTGTGCCTTTATAATAGAGAACATGTCCACTTTTTTAAACAATTGTCTATTCACCTTTTCTTCTAACTTCACAAAGTCAAATAATGTCTCATTTAATATAAGACAATTATTCTTCTAATTCTTGCAATCTTCCTTCACTTGAAAGTGATTTACAGTTGTAAGTACCTAAATAAAAAGTCATCATCAAATGGCAGCCTGGGTTCACAATCAGAAGATTCTTAGTACCCTCCGCCTTCAGTCTACAACTGCTGCCTTGGTTGGTAACTTTATAGCCTCTTGGGAATAAGGGCCATGATTTATTTTTGTCTGTCATTACTGTATCTAACTATTGGAAAAATATTTATCATTTACATATACATTCATTCTGCCTTATCAGGCAACTGAGAAGAAAGACCATGGTATTTCTTGATCTTAAACTCAGAAGTAAAAAAACCAAAAAACTCACCATGCTGACTAATGCATGTTGGTGAGCAGCCCATCCATGTTCGTATACTATATGAATAATCATATAGTAATAACAGCTGCAACGACAAGAATGTATGAAATTGACATTAGGAATTTGCTCTGCTCAGTTCCTTTAAGGCCTCCAAGAGAAATCAAAGGGTCTTCATTCAGTTAATAGCAAACTCCTTTCTGCAGCCATAGACAATATACATGTATTAAATAATAATTGGTTTAATAAGTCATTTCTGCCCATCTTTTAACTTTTCATTCACATGCATAGTGGAAAATAATAGTAGTTATATTAAAGTGCCAAAAATTTATTTTGATTAATTTTAAAACATTAATCTTTCAATTACATCTTATAATACTAATAGGGTTATATGATCAAGCACATTTTCCATAGAGTAAACCTCTTACTTTTAAAACACTCTGAATATAATCCTATATATAGCCATCCCTCACAAATAAAATACATTTATTCATACCATTGGTTTCATAGCATAGTCAAATTCATGTCTAATATGGGATTATTTTAATCAAAACACATTCCTTACAAGAATAATTCTCAGAAGTGGCACCTTTAGGTCCAAATTCAGATTTAATAATAAGTCAACCTAATTACAGTGAAACAGGTAGATCGGAGAATCAATCTTAGTTTCATGATTTTCCAAAATTTGGTATGGCAAATTTTGTACTAACCGTTATTCCCGCGCAATGAGGCTTTGTTCATCCAAGCCACATAAAATTAAATTGGTTGTTTCACGTTTTGTATAAATAATTGAATAAAATTTCTTGTATAAATATTGTAAATAATAAGGTATATATATCGTTTGTGTGTGCGTGGTTTGTATATCAATACAAGACTATTTAAAAAAAAAAGAGGAAAAAGAGAAAGTTTCATTGCGCGACTAATTCTTTATTTTAAACAGTTAAATATGTACAAATTCATAGAAAAATACTTGTACAAATTTATTTAAAAACCCTGATCAAAGGTTGCATTCCATTAAGCATTGATTTGACTATATTGTACAAAAGGGAATGTATTAATTAATTGTTTTGCGAACAGAGTAAAATTGTTTGACCGTTTTAGTAATTAAATCGATTGTTAGATTATTCGTAAAGCCATTTCCTAATTGGAAATGGGTTTCAAATAAATTGTTGAATCTTGTTATCTACAAAATGTTTGTATAAGCTGAAATGTAAGTGGCATAATGGAGGGAAATTATCTTAAAACATTCCAATGTATAGAGTGGGTAGTTAAAAGTGAAAATTGCTGGAGGCCAGAAAAAAACGAGGTGGAGTCCAAAATGAAGTAATAAATAATCGAGAGAATTGTGGGGACTTTGACCATTTTTTGGACATTACATTCTTCTTCTTCTCTTGGCCACCCTGCAAAAAAGGGAGTGCTGGGGAACGAAATTAGAGGGTGCTATATTAAGAAGTTACCGTGTAAACTTCAATAATGATGGGCTAAGTCCAGAAAGCTGATCTCTGTCCTGCCGATTAAACCTTCCTAGCCTGCCAAAATATCATGTGCCTGTGGTTCCAGTTTTCTAACTTTCTTGTGCCTGTTGTTCCAGTTTTCTAATCTTCAATTTTGAAATCCATTATGTCGTTATAAAGAATCAAAATGCGCGCCTACGTTCTGAACAATCACCATCGTGAGGAAAGAGTCCGGATGAAGAAAGAATGGTAAATTTACTTTACACAAACTTTTCACTTTCTTTTAACTTTGGTCCCTTATTTAATTACAGTTAAGTTTTAATCTTGCACTAAATATGTTAAATATTTGGTTTTTTTTTACTAAACTCATTCAAGTGTGTCATACGCTTTGTTAATTTTGTATATTAAAATGTCTACAGTAAACCTGTCAGTAAATTTCTCCCTCCCCCTTTTATATTTCTGTTACTCTAGTCTTTAAATAGCAATTTGTTAAGCCTTTATATTTTATGACGACTTGTAATAAATATTTTATTTATTATTATATACATTTCGATTTAAATTAATGGCATTTGATATTTTTCAACTCGATTAAAGATATTTCAGGTTGCACTTAGATAATGATTATTATACTGAATATAAATTTCGTACGGAATAAATAATTGATTCCTTGTGTTTCGAGTTGGGGAATATCGATGTATGTTTTACAGTTTTAATTAATGATGTTTTATTCTATGCCACTGGGTAGTTAATATTTAGAATCGATTTTAGTTATTTGATTGCAAATCTTCCTATACGAGGAAAAGGGGAAATAATAATAATAGGTAGCCATTATTGTATTTACTACCTTCCGAACAGTCAGGAGGAGTATGGGATTCAGAGTGTAATTGATTAATAGTTAAGCATATGATCTTTTGCCTTACCGTTTGGTTTTAAATTACTTTGTCAGACGATTATGTGGGAAAGTTATGGAGGGATAAATGAAGTCTTATATATATTTATAAACTTACTTCGATCATTCATTACATGATGTTACTGGTTTAGTGCTACTTTCACTTCCCATAGCTTGATTCGGTGCCTCATCTGTGACTTCAAACAAGGGAAAAAGAAATTCTTCCCTAGACTAACCTGAGAGTGTAAAGACTTGCTAAAGTGCAAGCTGCCCAGTCTTCCGTTAACGCGCCGCAAACTATTACCTTTGATTTATTATATTCATCTCTAATAGCAGCCAGTCACATCACTTCTATACATTAAAATATAAGCTTATTCCCCATCCCCGTAATACTGATGGTTGGATTTTTTTTTAAAAAACCAATGAAGTTACTTTAGTTTAATAAGAATAATTTAGTCTAATAAGGATGAAACATTTGAAGTTTTATTTTACTCTGACTCTCATATATCTCTTATATAATTAAACACATAAATCAATCAATTGTTTTAAGTCATGCTAGTGTTGTATTTAGAGAAGAAATCATTTGTGATATTGTCTACATCGGGCATGAGATACAATGGTTATAAAGTCAACCCAGAAATATCAATGAAATGTTGTTCATCAATTATAATATTTTCCATTAAAGACTAGAAGTAAACTAATTGATATTGTATATAACAAGTTAGCTGTACTGTATGTGACTATTATTTAATAGCAATAGTAATTATTAAATATTTGTATAATCCATTTTCGCCTCTCTATTCATTAAAATAGTTATTTTACCACCATTTGATTACTGTCTGTGTCGACAACCCAAGAATATATATATTATATTGATCATTTACAGCATAATCAATGTGGATCTGTTCCCAGGGTTTGTTTGGTTCTATCCAAGAGCTCAATGTTTTTCTTGGCAGGTTTGCCTCGGCTTGGCAACTGTGGCACTGTCCCACCATTTCTTCAATCTCTTGGTCAATTCCTGGCCACCACACATATGAACGCGACAAAGCTTTCATTCTCACTATCCCCGGGTGTCCGGCATGGAGTAGTCTTTAGACCTGGGCACGACCTTCCATCGGTACGAATACACGATCTGTCCTGGTGATACACCCATTACAGGTAGAGAGGGTTTGACGGGCATTCCAGATAGCAATATGAAGATAATCAGGACGGTGGCTTGGCCATCCTTCCTTTATCCAATTCCTTACTTGGCAACATCCCGAATCACTAGCTGTCCACTCTGCTATTTTTGCACTATTTACTGTATTGTCCAATTTCACCACTTCCAATAAATTCACTTCCACAAATTCACGTGGTCTATCTGCCTTCAGTGGTAGACGCGATAGGGCATCAGCATGAGGTATGTCCTTTCCCGGCTTGTGTACTAGTGTATAATCATATGCTGCCAGTATATTAATCCATCTTAGCATTCTCTGGCTGCTATATTTTAGTGTTTTTTTGTTCTTACCTAATATGCCTAATAGTGGGCGATGATCGGTGCATAGCGTGAAATTTCGTCCATAGATGTACTGATAAAATTTCTTTACCGCGAAAATGATAGCGAGAGATTCTTTGTCTAGCTGGCTATAGTTAGTTTCCGCGGGTGATAGGATACGGGAGGCATAGACTATCGGAAGTTCTTGTCCATTTATCAAGTGTGATATGACAGCTCCAACCCCATATTCCGAAGCGTCCGCGGTTACTATAACTTCTTGATTACCTTGGTAATGCATTAACAGACTTTTAGATGACAATAAATCCTTGGTTGCCTGGAAAACAGTTTGGTGTTCAGACTTCCACTTCCAGTGCTGACCCTTGCGTAATAAGGCATAAAGGGGTTTTAGCTGATGTGCCTTTCCCTTCAAAAAGTTTCGTAGAAGGTTAGCATTCCCAGAAATGCTTGTAAGTCTTTTACATTTCTTGGTACTGGAGCATTTTTTATCGCAGCGACCTTCTCGGGATTAGGACGTTTTCCATTTTGATCAATAATATGTCCCAGGAACTTTATTTCTCTCGTGGACCAAATGCTCTTACTGGTATTTATCCTGATTCCCACTTTTTCCAATCTGTTGCATATGGCAAGCATGCGTTCCTTCAGTTCGGTTTCTGATTTAGCATAAATCAGTAGGTCATCCAGGTAGGGCATCACTCCCTCCATATTCTGTGTCATTTGATCTATTTTAGCTTGGAATATATTGGGCGCTGTTGTGATTCCATATGGTAGCTTATTGCACTGGAAAAGACCGACATGAGTACAGAGAGTTAGTATTTTTGCTGACCTCTCTGTGACTGGGATTTGATGAAAAGCTGACCTCAAATCTATCTTAGCGAAAACTGCAGCTTCCTGAAGTGATGCCACTATTTCTGTGATATTCAGGACCGGATACGCACTTTTTTTTAGGTATTGATTTACAGTAAATCTGTAGTCCCCACAGATCCGTAAACTCCCGTCTGGCTTTGTGACTATCACAATTGGAGTGGCCCAATCTGAACTTTCCACTGGCGACAACACTCCTTCCTTTACCAGGGCTGCCAGACTTTCTTCGACCTTTGCTCTTACACCACACATCTATATATAAATTAGTCAGAGTTATATTGTTTATGTTTTCCACCGAGCTAGAATAGGCAATACCGTGTACCATGGATTCTGTTACACCTCAGTCATTTGTATGCAGGGTTTGGGTTTGAATTCAGTTTGGTTTCGGATTTAGTTCTGGAGTCAGTCTGGGTTCAAAGTCGGTTTCTGCGTATAATTGATGGGTTGCAGTTGACCGGTACAACAGAGATAGCTCTTTTGAGTCCAATCTCAAATTTAATAATAATACTTTATTAATTGAGGTGGCCCTTTGGATCCAATATCAAATTTACAGGGAAAAAACCATGAATAAAACCATCATAAAGATATAAAGTATTTTAATCATTCAACAATAAGCTAACAACTTCATTTATATTATAACTTTTACTAACTAATCACGTAATCACAAGGAGATCTAATATACATTCAAATAAATTTGATCAAACTTCAAAATAAACCTTTAATTTAAAACTCAAATAATTATATTACACTCATAATTTTTTTTAACACTTGGTTTTAAATATTTTATACATATTTTTAAAATTAATATGACACCATTAATTTTAAACAACTTTACATATTGACTGACAATTTCATATTTAAAAAAAACTGTTTTTAAAAAAGAAAAGAAAATTTTAACAAATCATATCACATATATGTGACAAGATGAAGCAATTTTTTTTTTAATAGAATTTTTTTTTTTTCATGTCTTAAAACGCAGCTCGAGTATTTATAATTATAGGTGCTTAGCAACAAATGCTAACATTTTTTTTTTAAAAAAGATTTGTTTCCTCCATTTATCAATCAGTTAAATAATGTTATATAAACACGCTATATGTAATAAAATATAATTTGTTAGAATTAAATATAAGTTAAAAGATCATAAAATAAAACTTTAAATGTTTAATACATTAGGATAACAATTTAATTGATAAACAGTTGGATTTTTTTTTTTTTTTTAACTTATGCAGCACATATTCTATAGTCAGAATTCTCTACAATTCATTGTGAGGATATTTTTTTTGTGGGTTAATATTTCTCTCATGATGGTTTCCATTAATTGATTCCATTTATAATACTGTTCCTTTATAAGTTATTATAAAGTACTTTATGAATCTCCTGGTCTTTAAAATTTGAGGTTTAAACATTTTTTCTTTTTCATTAAATTCCTTCTAAATAGCTAGGTAACATTTGCAAGTGCTCCAGGTTATGTTTCAGCAGTCAGCAGCTTTTCTTTTTCTAATAATGGTTTGATGTAGTGTAACGTTTATTTATATACGTTGCAAATATATTGGCATTTGGTAAAAGCTAAAGAAAGTAAAAGTAAATTTAGATTTTTTTTGACTACAATTTTTTTTAAAAAAAAAATAACGTACAATGAAAGTTAAATTATTCTTTCGTATTTTTTTAATTAATTAGAAATAAAAGTTAGAATTGGAGAGAACAAAAGACACAAATTACCAATCTAGATAAGAGAAAGTTTCAACTAATTAAAGATGGCAGAATTATGCTGGAAAAAATAAAGACTTTGTAACATAAATTTTATAAAGAATATATAAGATTATCAACGTATATTTTGACAAACAAAAGATATGTGCAGAAGTCTGAAAACTGGGCTTCGGTTGGAGGAACGTCTTGGTTTGCCTGATATTCTTTTGATTGGTTTTGGATTAAAGTATCCAGACCATTCTACAATGAAAAAGTTCTTCATATGAGAGTAGACCGGAGCTTTAGCTGACATCGTTACCGATGGACACCAGAGAAGCTTACGCGACTAGCCTATGGAACCAGCACCAAGATCAACTAATAATCAAAGGCCGTGAGCTCATTTTAACCCCGAAAAACTATGCATAGTTATCTACAACCAGCGTGAATTCACTAAAACTTACCGGTAAGACTACTTATTCCTGATTGTGACAAAATTAAGCATTTGCAAACAAGTCTTAAAATAATCCCGATATAGACATTAATTTTCTTATTAAAGAGACTTTCGTTTAAATAATTTTATTTTATACAAGATCTTGGAAATGAATTGTAATAAGTGAACATTATTAAATTACTTTATCCAACTGTTTTTATATAAATTGATTCATGTTCTCTCCAATTTAGTTAATTCGTAATTTAACTTACAAATATTTTTAGTTTGTTGGAATAAAAGAGATTTTACTTTTATCAACCTTTTTCATTGTGCGTTATTAATTATTATTAAATTTATTAATATTATTTTAGTGATGTTTAAATATATAATTTACCTTTGCCAATGCTTTTAATAAATTCCAGGAATAATAATATTTTAAAAAAATAATTCTCGTTACGGTATGATGCAATACCGATTAGTTTAAAAGTATTTTCTTTTTTTTTTATTTGCGAGACGTGCTGGCAACAAATTTCAGCGGTCTCTTTAGAATAAAAGGACCTGGTGCCCATATTGAATAAATTAAAAGCTGATTTCGTCAATAGCATAATTCTCAACAATTAATAGGCCGAGTTTGATCAGGAAATATAGTTATGTTTTTTTAGAAATAGAAATACAACTTTCTTCTTTTCGACATAACTTGATCAACTCGCGCGCAGTTTATATTAGCGTGTAGAGGCCTAGCGAACGAAAAACGTTATAGTAGTTTGAATAAAACAAGAATCCAGATTGATTAATTTCAAGAAAAATTGATTACATATAATTTTGACCTCTTGCTTTTAACACCTTTGATCTTGATTTTTAACACCTTTAATAACATCATATTTTCAATACCTTTATCATCAAATTTCTTGAATTTTCTCTTATTTTTGAATCTCATATCTCAAAACATGCTTAATCTTTTTATTAACTTATATTTAACTTAATTATTTCAAATCTATTTCTTAATTAACTTGTTTTACAATATATTCCATATATTCTTTTAATCTTTGATAAGAGAGGCAGTTCTAACATAATTTATATAACTTACTAATTTCTCTTAAATTTAAGTATTTTTTAACAAACCTACTACATCATTTAAAGTTATTTTAAAATAAGTTATTTAATAATATTATTCTATCATTTGAATATACCTACTACTATTACATTTAATACTTTCTTTTAAACTCTTAACTTTTTAAAAAATTTTGAATGTTATATTTGTTAGCTTCCTCATAACCCTGAAAACCAGCTTACTACTGTGTGGAAGATAACATGGCTGATAGTGAAATGAATAAGACATTACTCATTTCAATATATATATATATATTATAATGGAACCTCTTTTTTTAAAATAATTTTATATCTAAACCATTATATATGCAGAGCAAAAAATATAGTCAGTATCTTATATATTAACTATGCTAATGGTCAGATTGAAATTGTTCACAAATACATAGACTGTCACCATCTTTCAAGACCATTATACCTGCTCTGTCTGCTAAAAGCAAAATACCTCTCCTGTCAATACTTTTTACTTATACTGGATATAAAACCCAGGCATCATCCAGAGAATTAACTGGAATATCCACAAAAGATTTTGAATGCTTCTAGTGTTTGATTCCACATCTAACTCAAATAAACAAAGAAACTCCCTCATTTGGTTGTCAGATAATGCATATTTTAAAACATAAACAAAATAATTAACAAATTTTGTTTAATTAACTTTCATATGATGATATTTGGAGAGAAGAAAATTCAGACCAAATTAACAACTAAAACAACATATTTATTTATATATCAAATTATAACAACATAAATAAAAATGAACTACTTATAAAGTTATTTTAGCATAATTAAACATCTCTATTTTTAGTAAAGTTTATAAAGAAAACATAAATCTTATCCCTCATATTTCAATTTAAGTCTAGACTTTGATTTTTGCTTACAGACTTAGGTTTTGATTAATTTTTCTTAAGATGATCACACCTTTCTTTTGGTCGTGCATAGAGTTCATGAAGTGCTCTTGAATTGGCTTCTGGTTTCTTTAGTGGCTTGTAGCTTCTTTCCATAGCAGTGCCTATCTTCTTTTAATTGTTCAGCAAATCTTGGATGAATGATGGGTGGATGTCTCAGCAATGGCAGGTCAAGGAATTTTGTACCTCTTAGGTTACCAAAAAATTTATAGGAACGATATGACAAAAATCAAATGAACATCCTATTGCATGTCTAGTAGGGTATGATGATGTTAGGGCATCTGCAGAGATTCTTATACATCACTAGAAGTTCACAATGGTGAAGATTACAAATGCAGTAGAATAGCTTGAACAATCTGAATTTGATGATAAGGAATTCAAAACAATATAAAAAAGAAGTGGAGTTTTGTTCTTGGATATTACTCTTGTTCCTTACATAATTTAAGAATATTTACATGTATTGCGGACCTCAAAAATGTAAGGGTCACACAATAAATTAATTTCCTGTATTTGCAACAGCTGAGGTGACTTCCAGAGCCATGATTCCCAAAAAGCAGCAAACAATGGACTGGTCTTCCCAAAAACAATATTAATACTAAATGGACATCAATTGGAGCTGTACAATGCATCATGGACCACCAAGGTGGATTTCAACTAAACCTACAGCTACAGAAATTATGAACTTTAATAATCTAAGAACTTTCCAAATAGTTTAACAATCTAAAACAAGAACTTTTCAAATACTTAAACCTAAATGGTACCTAACTCATAGTCTCTTATCTGACTAAGCAGAAATATAAATTATTTGTTCTATTGTCTTTTAATATGTTTGCTATTATTATTATTTCCATTCCCATAATTTCTTTTAAATTAATAATTTAAAATAAGCGTAAATGGCTGCATAGATTCATAAGATTAAATTTGAGCTATTTGTTTCGTAGTTGAATTGGTGCTGGTGGAGGGATGTACAGGTATTTTATGTCAATTTGATGTTGGGAGGTGCATTGGATTCTCATTCCCTTGTCCACATTAGCATACATGACATAGTACCCAACTGAATGCATGGCCCAAAAGTGTAGTCATCATGCTGCCAATCATTGTAGACATATTTGCTATGCCATTGATTTCCTTATGCTCCGGTTGGTGATAGTAAGATGCAAAAGACCCCAATCCCCCAGTATGGAGCACATCTAATATATATTCCAAATGATTACCTTGCCAGACAGATGCACATTCCTGTACTGGACAAGAGTCATTCTTTCTTTAATGATATCATGTCACAAATACACATTCCTGTTAGCATGGTTTTTTATGCTAGAATCCTCATTTTGCATTAATCACATCAGTATATCAGTAAGCTGATGTTGGTTTGGATATGAACTTGCAACCTGGAGTTAAAAGAATCGAGTATATAAATGCATAATCTATGTAGCATATTTACGTTTAACAAAATATTGAAATTATATTAAATTTTAAATTCATCCATCTGTGCAAACAATGAAAATTAAATTCATTTAGTTTCCAGAATTTTTCTTTTAATGTGTGTGCATAATAATAAAAATGTTTTTTTTTGATTAATTGTGGCAGTAACTTATTTTTATATATTTTTATTAATAATATTTTTTTTAAAACAAATCAAGAGTTAGAGAATTTTTAAATAAAGAGAGGGAAATTTTAAGCTCAGCTACTCCTTGAGCTAGTGACTAGGGCTATCGGTCAATAAAAGTTGAATCTTACCCTTGCGTGTCTATTTTACAAATTTTCTAGGTTCTAATAGCCTAGTGGTACCCTGGTATGGCAGATAGGGAAAGAATCTTCATCCAACCATTATAGTACCAAATTCACTACAGAACTTCTTTTCTATGCCATTTTCCTTGTTCAAGTTTGGCTCAGCTATCTTTTTGCAGACATTAATAGTGAATGAGTTTAATCTATTGCTCCTAAATAAAATTCTCTTCATATTCTGATTTGATGTGCCGATCTATTTCTTTACACTTTCATCTGCTTCCATTTACTATCTTATTGCTCCAGTTTACTTGTTTATACAGATTCTTCTACTGTCAATTGCATTAATTTGCTGGATTCCTGAGGGTATTATTTACAATATCAACAGAATAGCATCAGCATATTTATAACAAAGAAAATATCAAATGCAAATAAAACTTAAAACAAGAATTTATTCACTTGTAAAAACTAATATATAAGTAGACAAAAATCAAAGCATTTAATATTCTTTAGGAAATAAGACTTTCTAATTGTAGACATACTCAAATGGTGTAACTAATAATCCTTTACATGTATGATTAGCAAACATTGTCTGTAGTTATGTGTATTATCTTTACTGACATTGATTAAACACACACCCAACTTTGCTAAATTATCTGAAGCTTTTATGTTAGTCCGATTTCTTCATTAATATGAAGATTTTAGCATACATTAAGTTTATTAAATCCAACATATGCCTATTACATGTAAATTTTTCTAGAGTACAATTAATTAAAGGATAAATTTATTCATATGTCGTCTGATTGTAATTACATTTAATATAGAAATTTTATTTACAATATGATCAATACATATATGTATACATATTCACATACACTGTTATAACTTTTATAGACAGTCCATCCTCATAGCATCTTCCACCAATGAATATATTTCCTTTAATACTGATTAGATGAGGAATAGTATGACATTTCATCCATACCTAATTATATTCAATCTTCCTTCTCATTGGTAGAACCAAAATTTTTTAAAAAAATATTAAACAACTTGACCAAACAACATATTTATTAACAAGTAAATCACAAAAATATATTTTTATATCTCCACAATAAAGTCAAAAAATAAACCACCAAAAGTAATGAGTGCTTATGATATTCCCTATGAATCTACAAAACCAAATATCTCAAATTTTCTATTTGATTAAAAAAGGAATTTTTTTATGACATAATGACTTTAAATTTAGTATTTAGATTAATTTCATCATCAGAGACCAATTTTATATAATGATAGTATTGCCTATTAACTTCTTAATCTCTATAATACTATTATTAATGTATTACATGAATATGAATGTATATGATATCACCTACTTTATTAATCAGTTCATATTCCTTTAAATAAAAGTTAGATATTGGTCAGTGGCTAATATGCATGAAGTTGAGCCATGCACGCAGAGCATTTTATATTATATGTGTTACATGTAAGAATATCAATTAACTCAACATCCTATATTAATTCACTCGGTTCTCTATAAAGAGGTAAAACTAAGATATGCTTATATTGATATACATCCCAACATTTAAGACATGATCAGGTAAATGATCTCTTTTTTGTCCTCATTATGTTACAACAAAATGCATATCTTTTAATAAATCTGTCTGCAATTCAAAAACATGCATAAATAATTAAGCCCAGAAAAGAATCATTATATCGATACAAATCATAATATAGAGCAAACAAATCAGTGTATGCCAGAGTTCCTCTGTAATGTATGAGATATACTGTTTATATTGATAATATAAACAGTGAGCATGCATATCATTATTTTCAGAATAGGAGCTGAAATACCAGATCTGCATATATATTGTAATGGATAAAATAGTTCATTATGTCTAGACGTCTTTCTTATACCAAATAATTATTTAACATTCATCTCTAATGAAAACAAATCCTAAAGTAAGAAGTTAAATTTACCAGCAACGTCAGACTTACACACAAGCCTACTAAAACCATACAAAGTTATTTTCTTTTAAATAGTCCAGTGGTTGCGGAGATTAGAAACCTTTTTACAAATATTATATGTCACAAATATATTATATTTAGCTTATAAATATATTTATAATTTTATTCAAATTATTAATCAAGTAAATAATAAAATAAACAAAATCTATATTTAACAAACAAAATAATTTACTTTTTAAAAAATAATAATGTTGTTGTAACAGCTATTAATATTCAAATTCACATATTAAAATCAACCAATACATAAATGATTGACAAGTTGCCATATTACCAAACTAAACCTACTAGCAATGATATAAATAGTAATCCAGCAACCTATACACTGAGGGCTCATAAGAAGCAATGAGTGAAATGTCTAATAAAGATATGAAGTAACAGCATTAACATTAATTCATCAACATATCCATACTTACTAATATATAATAATATCACCCATGCTCTCATAAAAGTATTTATTAGAAATTAAATAATTAAACAAAGCATAAGAAATTTACACCTGGTACCAACAATATATTAAACTAAATACATTCTGCCATCCACTATTTAAACTGTCAATATATGCAACATCAGTTAATTCTCATATACAAAATAAATAATCATTAGCAAATTAAACATCATTATAAAAATCAAAATTATAAATAATTACCTTTAAATAACACATATTATATATTTTATAATGTGTACTAAAACATGATGTCAATATATTTTCGTGAATAAAAATGAATTATTATTTATCATATTTGTGTTATTTTTTTAACATTTCAATAAGACATCTTAAAATATTAATCTGAACACATATTTTACCAACAGATATATTAATATTGACAATGTCTAAGAACTGATAAATTATGAATAACTAATATTAGTATAAAAATGTTTATATGAGAAATGGTTTATTATTTTTTAAAAAAAAAAGAACTTCAATACAGAGAGCATACCAATAGCTCAAACAAGCTCTTAATTAATAAGTGTAGTATGAGAAAATATTTAAAATCTCTATCCAGACCACTCTCATCTCCAGACCAACTGGTTTCGAGCTTATGGCTCACATCAGTGGAGAGCTAGAATATTTCGGACACTAGACCTAAAATATCAACTCAAAAAACCAGCACTTATTTCATACATATATTTAAGTAGACACTCTGAAATTTTTGGACATGAAAATGTCTTTAAATCCAGCTATCTAACTTAAATAGCTATATGGGACTGAACTAAATTCAGATCTACCATATTTTAATAGTCTCAGCATAGCCAAAGCCTTCAAGGTAAAATTATAATAATTAAAACAGCAAATCATATACAACGTGACATTACTTTTATAAGCTTGTAGTTACAAAAATGCAATACACAAAGCGTACCAATAGCTCAAATAAGCTTTTAATTAATAAGTGTGGTAGGAGAAAATATTTAAAATCTCTATCCAGAACACTCTCATCTCCAGACCAACTGGTTTCGAGCTTATGTCCGAAAATTTCAGAGTTTCTATTTAAATATACGTGTGAAATAAATGCTGTTTTTTTGAGTTGATATTTTAGGTCTAGTGTTCGAAATATTCTAGCTCTCCACTGACGTGGGCCATAAGCTCGAAACCAGTTGGTCTGGAGATGAGAGTATTCTGGATAGAGATTCTAAATATTTTCTCATATCACACTTATAATTAAGAGCTTGTTTGAGCTATTAGTACGCTCTCTATATTGCATTTTTGTAACTACAAGCTTATAGAAGTAATGTCACATTATATATGACTTGCTTTTTTTAATTATTAAAAAAGAACTTCAATAAAGATTTATAAATTGTTTTTATTTATTGTAATTTATTTAATGGTAAAGTTCTATTTTCTTTCTGCAATTTTGAAGATCCTAGCAGACAATTTTTCCATTATTCTTAGCAAAACATCATTATAAATATCAAAATTATAAATAATTATCTTTAAATAATACAGATTATATATTTTATAATCTAAATATTAAAAGCATAAAAGCTAAACCAGTCAATAAATAATCAAAATTATCCCAAATTCACAATTCAACCAGACTAGCCAAGAAAATAAACTCTAAAATACTACTAATGGTTTCACTGCTACAAGTAGACTTCTCAAGTGTAAAGAACTATAAAATAACAACATATTTAAGCTAAATATTACCCACAATTCCACTTCCCATACACTCTTAATATTAAAAGAACTTTTAAATAAGTTAATTTCTTTGAGAGAAATGAAATTAAAAAAAGAATTAAATAATCTTTATTATTAAAAATGTATAATTCTGAAGTAATAAACTTATTAAAAAGTTCTTTTAATATTAAGGGTGTATGGGAAATAAGTGGAATTGTATGTAATGTTTAACTTAAATATGTTATTTTGTAATTCTTTACAATTGAGAAGTCTGCTTATAGCAGTGAAACCATTGGTAGTGTTTTAGAGTTTATTTTCTAGGCTAGTCTGATTGAATTGTGAATTTGGGGTAATTTTGATTTTATAATCTGTACTAAAACATGATATCAATTATTATTATCAGATTTGTATTATTTTTTGAAGATTTCACTAAGACATCTTAAAATATTAATTTGAATATTATATTTTACCAACAGATATATTTAGACAATGTTTAAGAACTGATAAGTCATGAATAACTAATATTAGTATAAAAATGTTTATATGAGAAATAGTTTTTTATTTAAAAAAAAAAAATTCAATAAAGATTTATAAATTGTTTTTATTTACTGTGATTTATTTACTAATAAAGTTCTATTTTCCTTCTAAATTTTGAAGATCCTAGCACACAATTTTTCCATTATGACATTCCATTTTAAATACAGGCCTGTATGAAGTTGAAAAGAATATAATAATTTTTTGCAGCAATCGATGGCTTGAAACTTATTCCTATTCATGCTGGATGAAGAGATGGAAGAATAGATTATCCATTTGAATTTGTGTCCGCCTTCTTAGATAAAAAAAACTATGTATTTAGAAATTCATTTTCTTAAAATCTAGAACTTTTCTTTTAAAGAATGACTATCCAATCTGCCCACTTAACCAATCAATATCAAGCTGTTATTCTTGGCAAAACACCAACAGAATAATAAATGATTTCGCAGTTCATAATTCAAAATATTTAATAAAAAATAATATCAGTTCTTTACAGATTAATATTTTCAATACAACAGAATTGATTTCAGTACAAAATAACATTTTGTACAACTATAAAAATATATTAACTTTCTTTTTAAATTAGAGTTTTATAAAATTAAATTTTATTTAAACAAAGCATGCATAAGATATTTAATTAATGGTAATAATACAATACTTTAAACACAATGATGTCATATTTTTAAATTATTAAATAAGATTTCTTTTCCACAGATATAATTAATATACACATCAATGAAATATATTCCTATAAAATATATCATTTCAATATATATATAATCAAGATAGAGCAATATATAACACAATTACTAAAAGATTCCTTGCTTCAAACTTTTAATAAATTATGGTATTCATGTCTAATAATCTATAACTCTGCTTAACCACTCTTGCATTTCATTCATTTGTGCTTTAGTGAATTTATATTAGATTATTACGATGCTCAAAAGTAAAATGATTTATTTTTCTAACTCAAATTCTAATACATTTCATTAACCTAAAAAAAAAAATTTATTCTTTCAGTAGCATTGATTGTAAATAAACATGCATGAAGATTTCATTATCTAAGACTACATTTAAATGTTATTTGAAATTTTAAATATTTAAAATATAAATTATTATTTTATTACTATAAATGATATATGTTATAACTTATAAAACATATTATAAACACATGAAATAGTAATAATAGATATATGTAATAGATTACTATACTAAATGTTCATCTGTAATTTTAAGCAGTTTTTATTACAAAGTGATAGATTGAATTTGAAAATGTCCATTGGTGAAAGTAATGAAATTTTAATTAGTCCTTTCTTCATTTCAAAGCTCTGATAGATGATACTTTGCCAATGGGTCCTTTATTCTCTTATTTTCTCGAAATTTAATGCATGACATTTAAAATTAACCTTTTTTTTTATTAAGTTATTGTTGAGAGTGAGACATTCCATGGTTTATTACACTAGGGAATTTTAGAGCTGTTCCTTATGAAATTGGTTTCCTGTCCAAGAAGAAATCTCTTTAATTAACCTTCCCAAGGGAGTTAATTTAATTACATACATTTATTAAAATGTAGATTTATTAGCTATTGTGTTTTTAAAACACAAAGTCTATGGCTATGGTGATTTTAGAATACAAACATTTATTGAATTCCTTGATTATATTTGTATTCTGTTTATTCTTATACACAATGTCAAATATAACAAAATATCTATGTGCTTTCAGGAATTCTCATCTTTTGTTAAAGATTTTATTATTTTTTTTAATATTAATTGTACTTTATATAATATTTCCAAGAGATCTTTACCACAATATATATATATATTTTTTAATTACATGTATGAATAAATGGTGAATATTATATATACACATACACACATATAAAAATGTAGCATAACACATAAATATTTGTTAATGATTTGAGTTGTTTGCTTTGTAAAATTTATGCTTTATCATTATATTTAAATAGTTATTTTTTTCTTGCTTTGCCTAGCTTGTCTTTGAAAAGTTAATGTCCTATGCTGTAATAAACCTTACTTTCTCTGACCGCTATAAAATGTTGATGAATATAATCATTTGAAATGAATATATCATTTCAATATAATTCATTTCTCATTTTCAAACTTTTCTTTTTAAATATATAAAATGATTGATTATACCATAAAATCTCTGCTTCAACACAAGAGAAAAAAAAATCTCTGCTTCATTTTTATTATCAGCAAAATCAAATTGTGAATGAATTAAAATTTAATCAAACAATATTCTTTCTTGAAAAAGCTTATGGTTTATTGTTAAATAAAGCTGATATGTATTTAAGTTCAATGTGGCCATGTTTCACTATATCTAATTGGGTTCACAAAAGAAAATCTTTAAATTTAACACACGAGACATTCACATTGGCAAATTTTTTATTTTCTTACATATGATCAGAAATAAAATCTCTGAAAAATTATTCAGAAAATATCAAAATCTTTCTATTTTCAGAACAGCGCTTGCACAACGCGTTCTTGAATTTTCAAATTTGCAACATCCAGTTTCAGTTTAAAACTGCTGGAAATCAATGCAATGTATGCATGTGCTTTTTACATCTTTGTTTCCATCTTTTTTTTTTAGTTTAAGAAAAGGTAAGTTTCATTTTTCTACGATAAAAATTAAAAATTTTATGATAATTTTTGTGATCAAGCAAATTAAAATTTTTTTGTCTTTCTCTCAGTTTTTTCATTTTTAATGGAATTGGATTTGCCCTGAAATTTACATCAGAAAAAATGCAAGATTTTACCAATCTGTTTAGTCTGTATAATGAATGAATGTTATTGGAAACAGAAGATTTCCAGTGGTAAGTATTTAGTTTTATATATTTTTTAATTATTATTTGAATTTATATTTGATAAAAAAATATAAGTAAAATTATTATTAAAACAAACATATACGCTGATAAAAAAAAAAGCTCGTGATTGTGTAAATTTATATCGTGAATTAGCTGGATTTTTTAATATGGTGTGGGCTTGAGTCCAAATGTCCAGTATATGAATTAGATGATATCTGGAGTTCTGATATGAGACAAAGACAAACATATTTTGCAAATATTATGACCCGATTTAGATTTTTTTCTATAATGTCTTGTCTGCATTTTAATAATAATAAAAATATGCCAAATGCTAAAAGTAAAGATTTTGACAATATATAAACTTAGGCCGATTATAGACTACTGCAATGTAAATTTCAAAACTGCATATCAAATGCAAAGAGAGGTGGCAGTTGAAGAAGCTATTACTAAATTTACTGGTCATAATAGCATGAAGCAATATGAACCCTCAAAACCTATAAAGGTAGGATCAATAATACTACATTGCACTGACTCTAAACTACTAACTTATGTACCTCAAGCTTAACTCTATAATGAATTTAGTATTTCATTCACTTTTTATTTTGTTTTATTATTTTGTTTTGTATATAGTGACTATTTTAGTAGTAATTTTTAATAAACAGGAAAAATTCTCCATACAGTAGTGCCACCCTGTATGGAGAGTTTTGCCTATTTAATAACAGTTATGTGCTAGCATAAGAGATGGTGATCATGTGATATTTAGTAATTTTTAATAAATTACAAACTTTATTAAAGTTCTTTATTATACTAATCAAATTATACTAATTGTTAATCAATATTAACTACTTATTATTAGGGATAACATATTCATTGCAAATGACTGTATGGAAAAACATTTTGAAAAGCTACTAGGAAAAAATAAAAGGTACTACTATCTTTATTCTACAAAGTGTTCAAGTGATGGATTACTTAGATAAGTGTTATTATATATCAATTTATTAGAAATTTAATGATGAATGCAACTAATCTACAAACAAAAATATAATTTTAAAATGTATGCATAAAAATTTAGAATTTATGAAATAATATGAAAATAATTATTAAAAATATTAAAATTTTTCTTTTTTTTATTACTTTGAATATCAATAGCTGTATTTTTTTCAGTTTAATTACATTCTTTAGTGTTTTATGTTTCAAACAATATATATTATGTCATTTTTGAATAATACAAACATAAGTTATGATAAAATTTGTGGCTTAACATAATTTTCTAAATATTCAATATAGCTGCTTTGCCAGCAAAGAGGTTATAAGACCGGATATTAAACTTCATTGCAATATAAATTTTTCAATGCAAGTATGGAAACTCAACATATTAATTTCCCTGATCAAATTCATTAGGAATATATCCAATAAGTATTTTATTTTATTTAATTGCATGATTTGATCAAACTTCACTATTTCATTCGTGATTTAAACTTTACACATGAACATTTTCTTTTATCACTTTTTTAATGTTTTATCTTTATATCATTTTTTGATTTTTTATATATAAGTTTTCAAATAATTTTTCATCATCAAATATCATCTCATCAGGTTACTTTAATAATAAATTTGCAATAAATATCATCAATAGACTTAAATCATTTTTAGGATTTTATCAGCCAATAAAAGTTCCAGGTTTATCAATATTGATTTGTTTTTAAATATTGCTAATTCTTAATTGTAACTTGTTAATTTAAACCCTAAAAATAATAGTTGATATGTGTGATCAAATTTCTGTTAATATTTTCAAATTGTTTTATATTACATGAATTATCTTCTTTTCTTGTGATTTGTTAACATCATATATCTAATCAAATTTTCTATACCAGGTTTGTAATAAATAACATGGAACATTGAGTTGATCGTAACAAAAGTGAGAGAGCATTTAAATAAAGGATAAGTTGGAATTTCATCCATTTTTCCATTTTCATTGCTTATTATTTAACTTTACACTCTTTTCATATACTAATAAAATACTCCAAAAACTTAAGGTGAGTCAAGACACTATAAAAGGATATTTTTAAACCTTTTTAAAATTATGATTCTGGCGAGAAGTCGCCGAAAGTTAATTCAAGGCTATTAAGTTAGATTATATATATTTTATTTAAAAATACCTTTTCATAGTGGCTTGACTTAGCTCAAAATTTTGGAATACTGCTTGTTATTGAATATTTTAGTTCTTCAGGAGTTCAATTACAAATAAAATATTTTTATTTCTCCTTTATCTTTCCTGAACATAATGGCCATATAGCAAAGTAATGATCACTTAAACAATTATATATCCATTATGAAACTTTATTATCCAAATATTATAAAATTTACCAAAATTTATTTTCTTTTATTCTTTTAAATTAATTAATTTTTATTCTATGATCCTTTAAGATAAAACAAAATATTGTTCCCATAAACTTTGTAACTCATTTAGTACTTTAAATAATTTTAGTCTTGATTCTCCAATTTAAAAGACAAATAACTTTTTCTTAGTTTACACCATTTTCTGATTTTTCAGGAAAAATTTCTGATTCATAGGCTATTTTTTATTTTAAATTACTGAATATATTTATGCTATTTTTTTTCTGTCCTATCATTTCTTCTTTTACATTATCTTTAAATGATAGTTATTTCTCTATTCCTTATCATTTCTCTATTTCTTTGATATTTGTATTCCTATACTTTTGAAATATTTCTTTTAACTTTTTATTTCTTTTCTCTTCCTTTTTTACATCTATTCTTCTCCTTTTTACTTGATCTAGTTCTTATACTTTTGAAATTTTTCCTTTCCTCTTCACTATTTTACTCTTCTTTTTTTTTTTTTGATTGTTTCTTTGATATTCTTTTTTCCATTTTCTTAAACATTTTTTATATCTTTAAAACATTTCTTTGATTAATATAGTAGTTGTTCATTAGTAAAGATTTCAATTCTGTTCAATTTTTTTCTCATTTTCATCTAATAACTCATTTAATTTAAACTTACATTTGACTAATATTCTGAATTCATATTTTGCATTACTACTTAAATTAATAATTTGCACTAACTTAAAATGATTGCTTACTTTCATATGTCTTTGCTATTTTATTTATAAAATAAACCTTTTGTAATTTATACACCATTGCATTTGTCTGTTCTTTTATGTTATGATATACTTTATAATATCAAGTTGGATTTCAAATTATCTTTTCCAAGTTTGTAAAAAAAAAAATTTGTCTAATAAAAGTGTTTTTTTTTTAAAAAAATTAAAAAAAAAATCCTCTTTTTTTAATTATATGTAATTTGACTATCTAATTTTTCTTTTTGAACGAGACTAAATTTTATATTCTATGTCGTTGTCATATTATTATTTAGTTGCTTCCTTTTTTCTCTATGATTCCATCCCTAATCATCTTTTGCTTAATATTAATTATCTATTATCTAGAGTTTATTTTAATATTTCTCATTTAATACGATGCAATTTCTTTCTTCTCATTTTTCTCAATTCCTAAATAAGATCGATGCAATTTTTGTGACTTGCCGAGGTATATTTAATTATCTTTGTGGTGCCAAATTCATATAATGAATAATATATGTAGTGAA
The DNA here is from genome assembly GCA_028023455.1 of Epiperipatus broadwayi. NCBI lineage: Eukaryota > Metazoa > Onychophora > Udeonychophora > Euonychophora > Peripatidae > Epiperipatus > Epiperipatus broadwayi. Next base: position 8,510,713 of record JAQFVV010012404.1, read on the forward strand.
TCAAGCAATAACTTTCCTTACAAAACAAGCAAATGAAACATGTTAAATCAATCATATGCTTAAATCCATATACATAATAATTATAATTTAATTAGCCTACTTTGTTTTAAAATATGAAACCACATAAACTTATAAAAATCAAACAGAAATTAATAAAGTTCAAATTCATGTATATTATTGTTAATGTTAAAATGAAAATTTTCATAGGCTACAGATATATTATCTGTGTTCATCTATGTATGATTTATTACAATAATATACCAACATTTCAGCTAAGTGACACCAGTCTCCAAAAATACACAAAGCAGATACATAATACTATCTCCCTTTGATTTAAATAGTTAATCATGATTAATTTTGCATTATTTCTTGGATGCCATTTAAACAAATTGTTTGTAATGTTGAATCAGCTTTTCAAAAAATAGATCCTTCAACAATTGATATAGTTAGAGGCAAGATTTGCAATATTTTTCAAAAAGCTAAACTTTCTAAAAATAATATCTCAAAGAAAGGCTCTAAACAACATAAAATTGGACAAATCTATTGTTATAACTTCCAGCAAATAATGATAATATTACTGTTGTTATGGCCCATGACATATCATCATCATCAACCATTGACAATCCACTGCAAGATGAAGGTCTCTCCAAGTTCAATTCATCTTCTCTGATCTTTAGCTTCTCTTCTCCACATCACTTCTGTACACTTTCTTATTTCATCCATCCATCTCACATGTGGTCTCTTTCTGAGTCTTTTACAATCTCTTGGAATCCTGTTTAGATTTCAATTGTCCATCTATTATCATCTCTACTAGTAATATGTCCAGCCCAACTCCACTTCAGTCTTTTAATTTTTTCAATGAGGTCAGTAACACCTGTTTGTTCTCTTACCCATATATTGTGTTTTCGATCTCTTCTTGTTACTCCTAACATGCTTCTCTCCATACTTCTTTGAGTAGTCTGAAGTCTCTGTATTGCTCTTCTATTAAGAGTCCGAGTCTCAGATCCATAAATAAGAACTGGTAAAACACATTTAATAAAAATCTTCCTTTTCAAACACATAGGCATATTTCCTTTTAGTATCAAGTTATTTCTACCAAAAGCACTCCAACCAAGTTTAATTCTATGATTAATTTCATCCATTATGTTTCCATCTGTATTATAATCTGATCAAGTTATTGTAGCTGTTAACATCTTCTAACTCATCATAATCAATCTTTATTTTCATATTTTGAAAAAATCCATTAAACATTACTTTAGTCTTTTTAACATTTATCTTTAATCCTACTTTCCTACCTTCATCTGATAATTCCTGCAACATTTCCTACAGTTCTCAAGCATTATTTGCAAAAACAACTACATCATTTGCAAAATCTAAATGACTTAAATAATCTCCATTTACTTTCACTCCTTTAGCTTCCCATTTTAATCCACAAAATATTTCTTGCAGCATTGCTGTAAAATGTTTTGGAGATATGGTCACCCTGTCTTACACCCTTCTCAATGTTGACTTTCCTAGTATCATTATGTAATCTAATTGTTGCTGTTGCATTTTTATAAATATTCTTCAAAATATGACAATATCCTGGATCTATACCTTGACGATCCAATGCTTTAATCACTAAAGAAATGTTTATAGAATCAAATGCCTTTTCATAATCTATAAATCCAAAGTATAATGGCAACTCATATTCATTTGTCCTTTCTATAACTTCTCTCAATACCTGGATATGATCGACTGTATTAAAATCACTTTTAAATCCAGCTTGTTCTCTTGGTTGGTAGATAATAAAATTCTAGCTTTAGTAAATTATAATATTTATATAAAATCAAACAGAAAACACACTATTTATTTAGAAATGACAACTAAGACTATTCACAAATCACTAATCAAAAAAGACATAAAAAATAAAATTATTTCTCATGAAAAGTGTTGTGAATATCCAAAATTCTATGGATTTCAAAAAGTATGCAAAGCAGATATCTCTTTGTCCTAAAAAGAGATGCAATAGGACCCCCACTAACATTTTAATTAGGTATTTTTCTGATTAATTTCTCTATTAAAAAATTTAAAAATTAATACAAATGATATTCTCATCAGCGTCAATGTTATTTCTTTTTTACAAATATTCCAATTGATGAAGCTTTAAAAGACAATTCTTAATATTGCAATTTACCGAACCATATTAATGCCTTAGCTAATTATTGTCTTCCAAACAATTATTTCATGTACAATGAACATTATAAACAAATTTTTGGTACTCCAATGTGCTTCTCTACCTTGGGGGTATTAGCCGATTGGTTTGTGGAATATATAGAAATTCATGATTTAGAATCAGCATCTTTAAAACTTCTTGTTTAGCTCAAATGTACAGATGACACATTTATCATCTGTCAACAAGGCAAAGATAAATTATGATTTTTTCTGACATTTAGATAATATCCATCCTCCTATTAAATTTAGAATGAAAACGAAGACTGATGGGAAATTTCCTTTTCTTGGTTTACTTGTCACCAAAAAACAAAATAATATTTCGTATGTTTCTACACAACCTATAATTTTCATCATACCATCATCCAGTTCAGATCTTTTCTATAACCAAAACTCTTTTCAATAGAGCAGCTTACCTTTCAGATAAATCATATCAGGAAAAAATAAATTATGTAAGTATATATTTATTAACTAATGATTATAATAAAAGAACTATATACCAAGCCTTAATTAAAGCTCAAAACAATCATAATAAAAAACCAAAAGAAAAAGAAACCACTATTAGAGTTTGTATTTCTTATATAAAAAGAACTCAACAATATTGCATGCATTCTAAAACACTATAATATAAAAACAATATATATTACTTAATAAAAAAATTAGTTAACATTTTATCCAAGCCTAAGAACTTAATTCCTTGAGATCCATGAAGTTTATGAAATTTCATGCGGCATTATAAATAATCATCACATCAGAAGACATGAACATGCTAATGCAGCTGAACAGTATTCATCAGCAGCAGCACTCCATGCTTTGGATACAGGTCATAAAATTGATTTCTCTAACACCAGAATCCTATTCACTAATAATAAGATCAAAAAGTTACTTAGATCCTTAAGAGGTTAAATTGTATCAACAAACATGGTGATATATATGAACTACTTTCTATTTGGAAGAATTTTTTTAAAAAAAAAACATTATTAATCTTAATAATTTCTGATTTTTATTATTTTATTTTTAAAATTTCTTATAACTGGTTTTCTAGTGGTGGAACTTGGTAATACATCGTCTAATTACCCATACTGTTCGATGGCGCTGTTGCTAGTGAAAAACAAATAAATATAATGTTACCGGGCTGTTTTTAAATTTTGTTGATTTATGTTTTTAATTTTTGGATTTGCTAGATTTTTTGTTGTTGTTGTTGTTGTTTTGTTTTTGAAACCGATTTTATGTATATTTCTTTGACTTTTTAAAATACTCTGTCTTTTTTTTTTTTTTAAAACAAACATTTCTTTTTTCCAGTCTTTTTTTTTTTTTTAAGAAACTTTTTTTTTTTTTTGGGAAACAAGGCTTTCTCGACAGAGCTCTCTAAGACCTGTCGTCATATTCCTTACAGCGTTTTGACACATTTCCAACTCAGCTCTAATATGCTTCACTGTAAGCTGATCCCGGCTTCAATAATAAATTAGCCATACCGCTTGCGAAAAAGCAATTCGGCAGCCCTCAAACCCCGTTCCATGAGCGAATGGAACACCTTCGTCGACATTGATGCGATTGACATTCCATTTCAGATGTTTGACAATGCCTTAATTTCATTAAACCACCACAAAGATAGTTTTTCTGGGTGGGTAAAATTTTTTTTTTTTGGTTGAAGGAAGGCCACCGCATCTGCTTCTGTAGCAGGTAAATCTGAAAACTACAACGCCAAATGATCGTCTGCCATTTAACTGTTTTGATCTCAAAAAAGTATCGGAAAGTGCGCGACTTGATCGTGAACTTTGCCGAATCGTGATTTACACTCCTCATTTAGTGAATTCTGACCCCTGTCAACAATAGTAAGGGCATTTGAGAATTCGTTACAATTTTTATTAACTCACATAAATTACAATACACTTAACCAAAAAAAAATCCGTTCTAATATACTTTTCGTCATTACAACTACAGAAACCTTCATATCATACACTGTACAAGAGTCAAGAGTAATGTCTATAGAGAGTGTCGCATACTCATTGCTAATAATGTTCAACATGCTAGAGATGTTGTGGTAAGGGTGCACTTCAACATCTTAGGGTTTGAACAGTTTATAGGCCGTAAGATCTATGAGTCAATCTTGTAAACAGCATATTTATGTGCTTTAGCATAGAAACAGCGCCATCGCGTGGTGTGGATCAACAGATCACGTATTACCTGGAACTTTCACTCTTGTTACACATTAATGTTCACAGCACCTCTATAATCGTTTTTATAATATTCATTACTAAAATAATAACCTTCCAAGCCCTTACTGTTTCATCATCAAATCTAATGACACACTCACCTGTGCTAAGTTCAAACCTATTTAAGATTAATATTTTTAAAATTAGTGTGTAAGACACTCATGTCTGTTTAAACAGTATTATATATTTACATGCGAACCAATGCTATAATTAGATAGGATTAGTAAAATTATAGCGTACAAAATTCACTTAATATTTATAAAAATGTTTGTTCTATTATTAAAGTTAGAAGTAAATTATTAATTCACTTGTTAATATTGTAAATTCGTGTGTGGATATATAATCTGTGCTATATATAAGGAAGGCATGATTTTAAAATATTTAAAAGCTGTTATCTAAAAATAATGTTAAATGTTTCTTTAAATATCTGTTAAAAGATTTCTTGTTTTATATATATTTCAGGGAAAAAAATTTTTGAAAATATATTTAAAAGTTATATCAAAATATGTTTATAAGTTATCTTAAAAATATGTTAAAAAGGTTTTCGTTAAAATTATGTTAAAAGGTTGTTTTTAATTAAAGAGTTTCTTATTTTATGTAAAATTAAAAATAAAAGCTGGTCAAGTAATTAAAAAAAATTTTTGGTTGTAAACAAATGTCATTAACGACCACACCTGGAATCGGTAAAAGTAAAATTAGTTCAAAATCTTGCTAATTAAAATCTCCTTAGATAAGATAAAGTTATTTTTAAAATCTAAATTGGAAATTGTTTGCAACGAAAAATCTTAACTATAATAGCTTAGGAAATGGTTCTAACATTCCATAAGTTATCTAAGATTTAAAATCTAGATTATAAATTTGATAATATTTAATTAAATTCTTGAGTTAATGAGTCTTGAGGCGATAGATTCCAATAATGTAAGTGCTTGAGAAAACCTATAAATACTCTGTATTTTAAACAAGAAGAAAAAGACAGCCATTTTTAGAGAGCAATTGCAACGAGTCTCCATGTTTGTTTAATGTCTGATATGTCCGGCTAAAAACAGGCATTTCTTTGCTGTTACTCCGCAGGGAGAACGGGTGTTTCTCTCGTCGCAATGCCTGAACAATCATCATGCCACTAGCAGACTCAAGCCTAACAGAATGGGAAAGATGATGCCACCAGCCGCTCAGTCAAACTCACCAAACCTACAACCAAGAACTTGCTAGTCAAGATAAACAATACCGGTACCATTTTTATTTTCAAACAGCAGAGCTCTGTGTAATTTTTATATAAGTTAGCTAACTCTCTTTAAAAGAATTGTAAAACTAAGTGTAAATATAATTCAAAATAATGTTTAAATTGCTATCATAATTAATGTTGCTAAAGTTAAAATGACCCGACTATTTATATTTTCCTTTCACTTAAAAGTAATTTATTAGTGTTTAATTTAAAGTTATATCACTGCGGTTATGTCTATATTTTTTTGCTTATTTTAATTAAATACTTATTATATTTTATATGCCAATATTTCGAAATGGCGAGTACAAAATTTAATGTTTTTAAGAGATATTATTTAAAAATCTTCATGTAATTTGTTTTATAGCGTCATCTTTCTGCGTGCTGTTTCGAAATCCTATTTTATAAAATAATAATGCCTTGCATTTGTTTTTTGTTTTTTTATTAATAATAATTTAAAAGGTGAAATGTGGCTCATTTTAATCAACCATTTGAAAGCTTAAACTTTATAATTTTATTAAGAATTAAATTAGCCTTGATAATAGCTATAAGTATATTTGTCATTTAAGTTCTTCTTAAGTCCATAGAAATATACTTTCCCTCCTTAAAGTATTAATTATCTATAAAGTAACCTAATAGATCGAGCATGTTGAAGTAAAAATTTATTAATATCCCCATTAGTAGCGTAGACTTATTATCAGGCTACAAAGAGTTGTTTCCAATTTGATAAAACTAATATGCTATTGTCTTGTATTTCATAATATACTACTCTTTGCTTGGCAGATGTGATCTATTATTTTATTAAATTTATTCTCGATTTGTTGCTATACATATATTAAAATGGAACCACGGTGAAGCGAGCATATCTTCTCTTATAGGGTAGAGCAGTAGCGAAGTCTGAGCCAAGGCCAGGTTAGCATGTAAGTCCCCGCCATTTCTGAACACAATGTTCCCCTTTCACGCAACATGGTGATCGGTTACAGGGTACCGGCATTGGTCGCAAGAACCCTGGAGTTATTCATCCATCCACAGAGCAACTTTTCCTATTATCATTTACCTGTGCCATAGCGCATTGGTAAAATCTTAGGCAGCCAACTCTCCCACCTCAACATAGCTCTTTCAGCATTTATCTGAAAATTTCTCTCGAAAAGCCATGTCCGATCTGATGTTACTTGAACTAGTTTATGCGCTCGTCGTTAAATAAAATTGTATTTGCAATAAATAATGAATTTTTAGACTGATCAAGGTTCAATATAATTACTTATATAACAGCCACAAATTTAATAGAATTTGGCATAACTAGATTTATAGACATAACGTAGTGATTATTTATGTATCAGTTGTAAATCATTTCATAAGGTGGGCATATGTTAAACACATCTATGCAAAAATTCAATGATTGCTTATATAAAGTCATTTTAAATTCAGTGTAAGAGAATGTGTTCTCTCAACTATCCAATGTCTGCGCACATTCTACGCTGAAATTCTGTAATGATATTGTCAATTTTATTTCAATTGTAAATAAATGTATAACTACTTTAGTGTATTTCGTTTCTCTGTCTTTACTAATTTAAATGATTATTAATGCATAGTTTTTCACATATATACATTTTATAAATAATAATTAGAATTGGACTGAATTGGATCAATAACAATATATTTAGTCAATTTAAAAGCCTTTCTTTTATTTATCAGTCTTATTGTGTCTCTTTGATCTATGTCGGCCGCAAATAAAATGATATGCTACGTGTAACTTCAAGGTGGTCATTTGTAGTCTTGAGTCTTGGAGTTCTGGCAGATGAGTTGAAGCATGGTTGGATTTGGGGCATCACACTCCCTGGTCTGGTCAGCCTTGGTCTCTTTGCCTGGATGCTAGATTCTGTAACGCAAATGTACAAACTTGACCGTTACATAGTATTTTTTTCCCTGGGTTTGGCACCCAATGTGGGGCTACGATTAGTCTCCCATGACCCTGAAATAATTGAACATTAATACTATAATATATGTAGAATATTTTTTCTCCAGGATTTGAACTCCAAATCGTGGAGCACATCAATTAATTCCATGCTCTGAATAGGTCATTATTTTATTATATATAAAAAAAAAAAATTATTTGTATAAATGTGTAGTCGAATTTTAAAGGGGATTTACAAAACATGTTGTGTAAACTTTCTTGCTCACTGGTGACTGGCACCCGAGAATGATTTGAATAAATGTCAAATAGTTCTCACATAAATTTTGTCATCAGGAGTAAAGTGAGGAAAGGGGGGACCTATTGTTTGTTTTATGCTTTAAGAATTGGATTGAACAAGAAAGAAAATGAATTAAAAGTAAGATCAAATCAAGTTTGAAAGGTTCGAAACTAGCAGATGTGTAAATTAAATTATAACCATGAATCATGGAAAACTAAAAAAGAAAAACAACTGGAAGAGGCCAAGGGTGAGTTGCGTTTTATTAACTTTTTTTTATATTAAATTTATTCACTGTTAGTTAAATGTTGGGCGGGCATCAAGCGAATGTATAGCGAAAAGTTAGGTATATTAATAGAGTTAGACATAGGTGTTGGGATGAGTAGGAGACAGATTGTTTTCTTTGTGGGGTGCAGCAATTAGCCGAGTTAATAAAGCAAACAAAAACCAAGAAACCTTAGCAAAACAAAGAGCAATAAAAAAAATTTTTGTGTATATTAGAATGAATAGTAGTACAGATGAGGAAAGGGAAGTAGCATGTCAGAATAGGCTAGAGGCATCTATACAACAAAGTGTGGTCATGTCAGAGGTCAGATCTATACAACAAAGCGTGGTCATGTCAGAGAGGTCAGACCCCACGGTACCTGAACAGACCAATAGAGGAAATTAAGAAAGAATGCTGGGATGTGAATTCAATGTGGAATCACTATTGAATCAAATTAAATGGGAAATAGCAACAAGCAGACAGGATTCAGAAGAGAGGGATAGAAAAAATAATCTAGAAATAAACGACGTTTTGAGGCTTTGAGCAGGCGATGCGAGGAAGCACCAGCACAAATTAGAAAAGACTTAGAAGAAAAGCTGTGTAAAGGTCTGCAGGGACTATCATTTAGCTGCCAACAGAATTGCAAAAAAATACAGGTAGAAGTTACAGACATGTTCGAGAAAAACCGGACAGAGACTAATAAAGAAATAGTCCATTTCTAGATTATTTTTTTCATCTCTCTCTTCTGCATCCTCATACACTTGTAAACCAGAATAATATATCATTTATATTATTGTATTATTAATATCAAATGAGAATGGATTATCTTAATATGACAAATGTTTTACAAGATTTTGAATTACAAAAAAACAGAAGATTATTCATTTGAAAAAAGAAATTATACACAAATTTTAATTAATGAAAACAATTATTATTAGAACATGGTTACAAGATATTGACATAGTCCAAATATTATTATGAATGTAACTATCTTAATCATTATATTTCTATTAAGATTTCAATAATTAATGGCAAGAACAAGTCATAATAAATTTCATTGAATTTAAAATGAACCATAAAGGGGGGGGGGGGGCAGATACAAAAGAAGTTAAAATTATAAGCTTAAATTTAAAAGTTTTATATTCCAAAGTCCAACACTCTTACCAAATTTACAAGACTTAAACTCAAAGATGAATATAATTATATATTAAAGTAATTATTGTGATAAATTATATGCATTAATGTTACCTACATGCTTATAAAAGACATGCTAGTACTAAATACTCTTATTTTTATTTTCCTATTTGGTTAACTACTACATGATATGTTTTATGGATTATTTGGTAAAATGATACAATATTAGTTGATATCAAACAGATTTTATAAAGAAATAGACATTTCCAAATATAAAGTAATGTAAAGTATCATCTCTTTTATTTAAAATAGAAATACATAAAAAGTCTATCTAATATTTGGAAGAATTTTTTCAATACAGATTTATGTGAAGATTTCACATGAATTAAAGATCAAATTATTTAAATTTTTAAAAAATGACACTTTGAAGTTATCAAATTTTTGGAAACCATAACATTTTAATAGAATTGTGTGGTGATTTTTACCAATGTATTAAAATTTTTTCTCATTTCTTTTTTTTTTTTTTGTTCCAAGAATAATTTTAAATTCAGTGACAATTACACTTATCTTTTGATAGACAGACAATGATTTATCTTGATATATATATTTTCTAAAAACATGTATATTGAAAATATAAAAGTGAGGTTGGTTATAATTTCTAAAAAATATATGATTATGGCACATAAGTTTAGAAAAGTATTAACAATTAAAAATAGATTATGATATAGATAAATATATATGAATTACATTAAATATGAAATCTCCTTCTAAGATTAAATGAAATATAATTATTATTTAAGTATACTTATTAAAAAATAATTGTTGTGTAAATAAATGTTTGCTAAGAAAATATATCTGCAAAGCATTGTGTATAATATATATGAATATAGTTGGCAACCAATAAAAAAAATATTAAAGTAAAGAATCTTTAATCAAACGTAAATCAGACAAATAATTAAAAAAAAAGTTAAATGAGATTTACCGAAATTACATTTTCAGGAGTACAATTTTCACCTCTACCTTGAACCAAGCCATCATATGCAACTTTAAGTCTTTCATAACGCTTGTCTCGATCCATAGCATAATACCGACCCATGATAGATGCCAATTCTCCATAATTATTTTTTTTAATATAATCAAGAACTTGTTGAACAAATTCCACTAATAAAATAAATACATCAAAATAAATATTAAATGAAAAATTTGTTATATCTATAAACTGAGTATATAAAAATAATAAATTATACATTTTTTGTAAGATATGATATAAAAAAATATTTACATCTTATTTATATTGAAAGTTTGATTTTATTGCCCTTTTAATTTCTAAATTAACATGTAAATTACAAACAATTAAAGCAATGTAATATATTAGTGAATTTAATCATTTTTATCATGTTTACTGTATATATACATTAAATCTAGAATATTTAGAGTTCAACAAAAGAGAATAAATATATAAAATTATACCTAAGTAACAATTTTAATTTTAGAATCAATGTCTGTTAAATAACAAAAAGTTGATAATTTGACTCTGAGATAATACCAGAAATCATAAAATTCATTCACAATAAAAAACTAAAATATTACTATAAAGAAACTACAAGAAATTCAATGTGAAGATATATCATTCCCCATGTTTTAATTATTCATTAAAAGTGAAAACAAATTAATAAGGATAAAGCATTCAGGTTCATATTTTTATTTAAAAGATCTTTATAATGATATTTATATGTTAAATGTTGTAGACATGTGTGACGTCTCAAGTATCAATTACACTATTTGACAAAGATTATGTTGTGGAAATGGGATGGAGCAGAATATGGGAAAACTTAAAGTGGGGAATGGAAAATTAAATGGCAACAGGTTTATCTGGGCATAATTGCTGAGATATTCTTGACTTCGTTTAAGGAGAAGCCACAGTACATCACATCACATGAATTTGCTGATGACGTTTATTTACCAACACATACACAAAGCAATAAATATTTTAAATTTTAAAAATGACAGTTTAATAAAAATGTTTACTATAAATTAAATTAATGTGCAAATTCATAACATCTTCCAAAAGATGTTATACAATACTTTTTACAAGATTATGAAATTTTGCCTTCATAAAAAATTTACAAAAAAATATCACTTTAAAGAAGCAATCATTGTCTAAAAAAATGCCAAGAGATCACAAATGTACTTCTTGAATTAGATTTGAATATAGCTATAGTAATGGCATGATTGTGTCTAACTTCATAGATTCTATGGCAGGATTTAAACATTTTAATGTAAATAATAAATACAAATCTGTGCATTTCAGTAATCTAGAAACACCTAGACACCTACACATATATAAATAGCAGAATGCGAAGTGGTAGCCTATTCTATAAGATATCATCAATACTTCTATTTATTTGAATTTATATTGTTTTATACACACGATAGTTTTTATATATATATTTTATCTGATTAGATTTTTAGTAATCCTAACATTTCTGTTAATTATGCATATGTAGACAAAACAAAATTACAAATTTATGCAACAACAGGCAGACACATAGGCAAATCTTTAGATATTTTATAATATCCAGAATCAATAACATATTTACAAACCTCTTTACTTTTTAATGCATAAAAATTATCAAACATCCATAAAAATTATCAAACATGCATTAAAAAGTAAAAGGGTTTTTTATACATTATAAAATTTGTTATTGATTCTTTAAAAATTTTTGATGATAATATTGTTGCTTCTTTTGAAAGTGGATATTATAAAATGTCTAAAGGTTGGCAATGATGCCTGTTATTACACAAATTTACAATTTTGTTTCATCTACACATGAGAGTAAAATTTTAAATATGTGTACTTTTAAAGATACTAAAATTTACTAAAAGTACGTGGATGATGTTTTGTTTGCGGACATACCAATACTATAAGTTTGCTTGTAGAGAAGTTACATAATTTGAATGGCTTGAAATGGACTACTGAAAAACAACAAGACAAAGTACTAAGTCATTTGGATTTATTTATTACAAGAAATAATAGTATGTTAAATTATAAATCAGTAATCAAACTATTGCAAAAAAGGAAATATATAAATTGTAAATCAAAAGTACCAATTATGCCTAAAATGGCAAGTTTTAGATCTTTTTTGTTTCATAATGAAAGATTATGTTGTTATCAAAGTGATAAATTAAAAAATATTGAAATATTTATCAAGGAATTGCTTGAAGCATTTTATAAGATTGAACAGATTAATAATACTTTATGTCAATTTAAAAAGATTGATAATAAAAATTGATATCTATTCCATATATTTCAAATCTAATATTTGAATATCCTAGAACCTGACTGACAAAAACCAGAGCTAGAAACCAATCTGATGATGGGGATATTCCGAAAAGCTTGTTTAGAACTATTGGCACGCTCATTACATAACATTTCAAATGCCCAAATGAAATTTTTTAAGAATATATATATGAATGTGTTTAATATTTCATGTTGTGTTACAAATAACAATAATACATTAATGGATAATTCTAAAAGTATCATACGTGTCAAGCAAAAAAGTAATGTTATATATGAAATTTTTTGTGGATATGTGTTATAGGTGAATCGGGGTACAGTATATAAAAAAGATTGAGGGAGCATGAATTGTTATACAAGTCTGTAAAAAGTAAAAATAAAACTGATTTAATTACTGCTTCAGTTTTGTTGGATCATGAAACATGTAAATATAAATTTAAGTTTGATCTTGAAAGTGTTAAGATTCTTCATGACGAGAGAAACCATAATAAAAGAAAAATTAAGGAGGCAATTTTCATAAATAGATATAATTAATAAACAAGCCTATGGTTAAAATTTGGGATTCCTGGGATTTGAGTTGATGATGTTTGCTTTCCGTTATGCTTTTTGAATTTAATGGCAGTTGGAGAGGGTTATTAAGTAATTAACCGAAAGTATTTCTGCAGATTGAAAGACTATATGTAACAGTTAATTACCAATATATTTATTATTTTTATTGATATATTTTTAATTAACTAACATTTTGTTTGTATGTATGTATTGTACCGACATTGTGTTGGCACATAATAATTTTGTCTAAAAAAATTATTAAAATAAAATTCTTTCATAAAAGAAAACATAAAAAATAAAATTCGAAGAGTTTTTGAAATAAAAGTTATAATTAATTAATTAAAAGGGGGAGAGGTGGAGTTTTAGTAGAAACAAACTAAAAGTTTCATAAAAGAAGTAAAGTGTTTTTTCTTATTATTATTAGTTAAAATATAACGTAAAGTTTAAAAATATAAATCTCTTTTCATTAGAGTTAAAGAAAGAAAAAAAAGTCATCTTAAAACTAAATAGTGAATGGATCTTGGGTTATATATGTGCGTGCGACTGTAAATATAATATATGCATATTAAATATTAAAAATAAATGCAAGTTAAAAAATTAAAAAACACTCAGTGGTGGCTACTAATAAAAATATAAAAACAACACATTTGCATAGCTACTAATTAAACAATCTTCAAACACATGTAATTAAAAGATTATCAAAGGAATTTCGACAACAGATATTGCTAGAGGATATTAAAATGACAACACGTGGTATGTATAAATAGCCAATTTTTTATCAGACAGTCGAGTTAATTGCATCAGAGCTGCATTGGAGTTGCATTTGAGATAACAGTTCAGTACAATCTATCAGTGAGTTATATCAGAATCAAGAATGCAGTGTTAAAACCTCAGAAAACATACGACTTTCTCCAGCCTGAAGTCCGATGAAAACAGCCAATCTACCTGATAAAAGTGATGTTTGCGTAACAACCTGAAGCCGCTCAATATCTAATTGTCTTAAAGGAAATGCCTCGGAATAATCAGCATCAAATCTCCACAAGAAATCTTCAAATCTAACCAGTTAGAAATACTTCATTAGAAGCAGCAAACAGCAAGATGTATCCACGTTCAAAATCCTAGGTAAAACATTTTCTTATATTCATTTCTAAAGTAGCCATTGCATTCGTAAAATCTGAAGAGTCAAGTTTAAGAACTCTATTGCATACATATATGAACTATTAATATGTGTGTTTAAAATGTTGTGTGTATTCATGTGCTAGTATATTGATTTCATTGTATTTTAAATTTCAAATATTAGTTAATGCTTTCTCATAAGATACTATAGTGTGCGAATTATATATATGCGTGTGTTATATTAGTATATAAGGTTGATAAAATATTAAAATTAGTTTAATTAATATTAATTAAGATAAATTCTTTCTTTGAAATTAAAGCTTTATTTGTCGGTCAATTCTTTTACCACTATTTAAGTGAAACAATATTTTGTTATTGAATTAAAATAATAGACTGAGCTAGTTAAGGGATTTTTCAAGCGCTGGATTATGGGTCTACTGTCCGAATAGGTTAGTTTTAGACTAGCTGGCAGCCGGGGTTTACTCCAAAACAAATAAAGTGTTTGGATAGTAGGGGTTTGAATCTAGCAGCCGAGATGGGCCACAATCTGGAAATGTGATCGTGTTATGCGTTGCATAGATCGATCTGATCGTGGGTATTATTGACAGCTAAAGCTATCACTAATATTTTCCACTTTGCTCGAACATGCCAGTTCTTTCACGTAATATTTATGATTAAATAAGATTATAAATGTATTATAAGCTTGAAACCCAGCTAAACCAAGCTTGCAGTGTAAGTAAGATCTTCTGCGGATCGAAACCTGTACATAAATGGCGTAACCAACATGGGACAAACCTGTCATAAATGACAGTAATTAAATACTTTGTTTCTTGTTTGAAAATTTTTTTAAGAAAGCTAAATTATGTATGTTAAAGTGGTTTAATTTTTAAAAAAAGAATTGACCGAAAACTTTTTTTCTTTAAATGAAAAGAGATTTTGGCATTTGCGTTATTAAAATAAATTATTTTTTTTAAATTAAAGGCAGTTAGATATTTTGGGTGAAGCTAAAGTATTAAGAATGGGTAGAGAAAGAGGACAAAGGGGGCGGAGTTAGCTGTAAGATCCATGTAAGAAAATAAATAAACAACTCGTATTTAAACATTGTTTTAAAAATGGAAAAAGAGAAAGAAATATCTGAGACGAAGATGATGAAAATGATGATGAATATGATGCAAAAATTGGTGAAAGAACTAAAAGAAATCAGGCAAGATCAGCAAGAATTCATTGTGGAACTAACAGAAAAGAGAAGTGAGATAACAGTAAAGGTAGAGAAGCAATAATTATAGTTAGATTTAATTAAAGAAAGTCGGGAAGTAGAAAAAGTTGAGGTCACGAAAAAGGTAGAAATTAAAGCAGAACTAGATAGCGTTGAAACAGAGAAGGCGGAAATAGAGATAGAAATTAAAGCAGGACAGGATAATGCTAAGACAGAAAGTGTAGGAGAAAATATAGATCAAGAAATAGAAGAGAAACATAAGTTCAAGGTAGAAGATAGCATTGAAAAGTTTTTACAAAAATTTAAAGAGATTAAGTTAAAGGTTTGTCTTAAGCGTAGGGTTAAAATGAAGAGAAAGAATAGGAAAAAATATTCATGGTTAGGAAAAATATGGAGGTCTGTGAAGTTTAAAGATTTTCTAATCTATAAAGCAGAAAATAGAACAAACCGGGAAAGAGATAAAGCAACAAATTTTAATCGAGGGATAGACGTGAGAATATGGAGTATAATTTATGTTAGTGAATTAGTAGAAAGAAAGAAGGAACCGCCTGGCATAGTTTAAAAGTTAGTAATCGGGCGGAATAGTAAAGAAAAAAAACAAAGGACCGGAAATGGACAATGAGCACGAATATGATTATTCTAATGTAAATAAGTCTGAGAAATTAAATCTGAAACTTCTATTTAAAACTAAAATAATAAATTTGAAAATAAATGAATAATAATAAATGAAATGTTTGAAAGTAATAATAATAACAGAGGCTTCGTAAAATAAAAGATTTTTTTTTTCTGTCATGCACATATTAATAAAGAAGTGCTCGTAAATAAACAGTTCAAATAATGTAAAAAAAATCAATCAATGAAATCAAGATAAATAAATGGGTCAAGTTAATGATTTAAAAGTAATGTTTGTAGAATTAAATAAATGAATAAAATAACGGAAATACATAGAATGAAATCAAGTTAAACAAATAAGTAATATATCTGTCAAAAAAATAATAAGTAGCATAATAAAATAAAAATAGTTGATTCTGAATACACACACGGTAAGAAAAGGAAGTTAAATAAATGGTTTAATTAAAGTAATCAAGTTAAATAAATAAATAAAATATCAATAGTAAAATAATAAAGAATAAATCGTAATAAAATAAAATAGTTTTTGAGTATAGGCAAGTTAATAAAAGGGAATAAACAAATGGTTTAAAAGTAATACTGTAATATAAATAAATATGTTAAAATAATGTCCATGTGAATTTAAAAATAATATTGTAATGTTCATAAATAAAAATGAAAGTCAATCTGTCGACTGGATACAATTTAGCACCCGTAATAGACTTATCAGGGATCATTCTTCTTTTAAAATGTGCACTGGGGACAACCAGAGTAAGTCGTAAGTCAATTTTTCAGGGGAGAATCCTCATATCTCGTACCTCATTTCCAAAACATAAGACGTAATGGACAGTTGATAAATCCTGCCATTCGCAGCGACCTTATCTTTGTCAAAGTTCGGTCAAAAGAACCGGCACCCAAAGCTTCGTTTTCATATGTGTAAGTCAGTATAAGCCAGTGAATCTCCATCTGCCTCATCTCCAAAAAACCCGGTATCACAAAAGGATGCTGTCCTCATGGTCACTATCCAGGACTAAGACCATTGTAAACAATGTTACCAGCATCAAAAGAAGTAAAGTATAATTGAAGATTGCCCTTAGCATGTAAAGTAAAAGATATTAAAAAGCAAACTTAGAAAAGTAATAAATATTTAGAATTAAGAGTTAAAGTTGTCAGAGATAAAATGATCAAAAATGATGCATTTTACTCTCAAACGGAGGGCGGTGTAATGTACCAACATTGTGTTGGCACATAATAATTTTGTTTAAAAAATTATTAAAATAAAAATATTTCATAAAAGAAAACGTAAAAAATAAAAATCGAAGACTTTTTGAAATAAAAATTACAATTAATTAATTAAAAGGGGGAGGAGGAGTTTGCTGTAGAAACAAACTAAAATAAAAAAGTAAAGTGTTTTTTCTTATTATTATTAGTTAAAATATAATGTAAAGTTTAAAAATATAAATCTCTTTTCATTCGAGTTAAAGAAAAAAAAAGTCATCTTAAAAATAAATAGTGAATGGATCTTGGGTTATATATGTCTGTGCTACTATAAAAATAATATATGCATATTAAATATTAAAAATAAATGAAAGTTAAAAAATTAAAAAAGTCAGCGGTGGCTACTGATAAAAATATAAAAACAACATGTTTTGCATGGCTACTAATTAAACGATCTTCAAAAACATGTATTTAAAAGATTATCAAAGGAATTTCAACAACAGATATTGCTGGAGGATATTAAAATAACACGTCATAAGTATAAATAGCCAATTTTTTATCGGACAGTTAGTCGAGTTAATTGCATCAGAGTTGCATTAGAGTTGCGTTTGAGATAACAGTTCAGTACAATCTATCAGTGAGTTATATCAGAATCAAGAATGCAGTGTTAAAACCTCAGAAAACATACGACTTTCTCCAGCCTGAAGTCCGATGAAAACAGTCAATCTACCCGATAAAAGTGATGTTTGCGTAACAACCTGAAGCCGCTCAATATCTAATTGTCTTAAAGGAAATGCCTCGGAATAATCAGCATCAAATCTCCACAAGAAATCTTCAAATCTAACCGCCTAGAAATACTTCATTAGAAGCAGCAAACAGCAAGATGTATCCACGTTCAAAATCCTAGGTAAAACATTTTCTTATATTCATTTCTAAAGTAGCCATCGCATTCGTAAAACCTGAAGAGTCAAGTTTAAGAACTCTATTGCATACATATATGAACTATTAATATGTGTGTTTAAAATGTTGTGTGTATTCATGTGCTAGTATATTGATTTCATTGTATTTTAAATTTCAAATATTAGTTAATGCTTTCTCATAAGATACTATAGTGTGCGAATTATATATATGCGTGTGTTATATTAGTACATAAGGTTGATAAAATATTAGAATTAGTTTAATCAATGTTAATTAAGATAAATTCTTTCTTTGAAATTAAAGCTTTATTTGTCGGTCAATTCTTTTACCACTATTTAAGTGAAACAATATTTTGTTATTGAATTAAAATAATAGACTGAGCTAGTTAAGGGATTTTTTGAGCGCTGGATTATGGGCCTACTGTCTGAACATGTTAGTTTTAGACTAGCTGGTGCCCGGGGTTTACTCCAAAACAAATAAAGTGTTTGGATAGTAGGGGATTGAATCTAGCAGCTAAGGTGGGCCATGATCTGGAAATGTGATCGTGTTATGCATTGCATAGCTCGATCTGATCGTGGATATTATTGACAGCTAAAGCTTATCAATAATATTTTCCACTTTGTCGAACATGCCGGTTCGTTCTCGTAATATTTATAATTAAATAAGATTATAAATGTATTATAAATAAGCTTTAAACCAGCTAAACCAATGGCAGATGCAGTATGATCTTCTGTGGATCGAACCACACTGAAGCAATCAATCTTAGTCAAGATTGAGCTTCATGATCTAACATATTAGCTAGCCACCCACCAGGGTTCAACCCTTACATCCTGACCTTACATCCTGTCCCACTTCCTTGTTTATATGTGTGTATCGTATATTTATATATCTCAGAAGTACTTCCAAATATCTAAATTATAAACTTAATTATTGTCCAATATTTTAAAGTAGAAATCATGTGTACATGCTCAAATATATATATATAAAACGGGGTTGGATGTACAAAATATTTTAATATTATTGTAAATATTTTATTTTGTATTTATTAACATTATTTTATGTAAAAGGTAAAAAGGATGATGCAACAGGTCGAAAATGTTCTAGAAAGGGTAATTAAATAAAGCGAAAGCAAGTTATTGTTTGAATCGTATAAAATGTCTTTCATTAATTAAAATTTTACTAAAATCTAAAAATAATCACGATAATGGAAATGTCATGTTCCAAATATTTCTTCAAATCTATTTTGAAATCTGGAAATAGATTTGAATGACTATTTGCATCCTTTGAAACAAAAGGACAAAGACATAAGTTTTATTATCTCAATTAAACTCGCATTTTTTCATGGCAAAAAAAGAACTCTTAAGAGCATTCCAGGAATAACTCACTGGAATATAAATAGGGCCAAAATCGATATCTTAAAAATCTTTACTTCTAGTATAAGTGTGTTGCTAACATACCTCACATCACATTTTTGAATTTTAAGAATGCCGTTCGAGTAGAGGGAATAAAACTACCCCCCCCCCGACTCTTTTGATATCAACGGAGAAATCAGAAACACAAACTATTAAACCTTAAGTGCAAGCTTCCTGCCACCAAAGAATGAAGTAATCCATGGATTCAAACAGTTACCGAGAACAAGTTGGACTCCACCAATTGACTGAATCTCCACCCCCTCGCAAAATAACCTATCAATGCCACCACAAAAGGTTTAACCTTTCATTAAATTCTCGAACTTTGCAGTGTACACCTCTCAATGCCTTTGACTTACCTGTATACTCTCATTTTATGTTTTAAAACTTATGTTACTCTCAATAACTATCCTTCCTAACATATTCTGTTTATGCTCTTTTATTTTTTTTTAGACTTTGGTGTGTGCAATTTATTACAATTATTAGAGATTATTTATTTAACCATTTAAATTAATATGCCAATCAAACTCAATCTCGCGAGCCCATTCAATAAACCCCACTTTTTTAAACTAAACCTCTCTATATCGAGGTTATTAATAACCATCCATTTACGATTTATTGCACATACGTACATCTGCCAGGTTGTGTTTATCTTAATTAATATTTTCTTTCACAATGCTATTTTCAACACGGGTAGAATGGAATAATTCTACCTATTAATTAAAAATAAATCTGTCAGTTGAAGTAATGCTATGAATATTTTATTATGTTATTTTATTGGTCTTTCGGCAATCAACAGAACAGAGGCCTGCTATTCCCTATCTCGAAAATGGTCCACGTAACATCTGCACATAAGTTTGCATAAAATTTGCATAATTTTACAGTTATTAACAGAATAACTCGCCATGAATATGGGACTGTAGACTGTCCCGAAAGCGCTTGGTGGTAAAAATTTTAATAATTTCATGACAATTTATTAATAGCTTCATTATCTGTGCACAGAGCGCATATATATTAATTATCTATTATTATAAGTTTATTATACATCCTCCGGTAATATTGTTTA
The DNA here is from genome assembly GCA_028023455.1 of Epiperipatus broadwayi. NCBI lineage: Eukaryota > Metazoa > Onychophora > Udeonychophora > Euonychophora > Peripatidae > Epiperipatus > Epiperipatus broadwayi. The sequence goes on from JAQFVV010012404.1 coordinate 8,531,346, forward strand.
TAGAAATATATTTTTTCAAATATCAATGAAGATGGGATTTATTAGTTATCAGCATTATAAATAGGAAAGAGATAAAATCAGTATTTTATTTAATATTAAGTTAATTATATATATGTTGTCCCAGTATTGCACATCCACAGTATGAACTATATATCATTAAAATAACAATCACTTAATTTTAAGCATTAGATTATAGCAATGTCGTTAGGCATGTTTTCTTCTTTATGTGTTGCTGACATCAGCTATTTAACTTTAATGTATGTGCTTCTCATATGGGATCTCTGAACCTTTGAGCTCATGGATTTTTTTATATCTCAATCCATGTCTGGTAGTCAAGCTACCCTGGATCATTCTCATAATAAATAGCATACTCTGCATTGGGTTAACCCCAGTATGCCCAGCCTTTCACTTCACCATATTCGTCCTCTTTAAGAACTGCTCTGAATAAATAGAGGGTGATGCCATCAATACCGCCACTCCTTATATATGTATATTTTTTTTATATTGCTTCTGTGACATATTTTGATGCTATAATAATTAAAATCTGTGCTCTGCTAAAACATATATATATATATCAAATCCTTCTGTCTTGGTAAAGATTATTTTCATTAAAACTTTCTTAGATTTTTATATGAGATCCCATCTTCATGATCTTTTGGTTATATAGTTTAAATGTCTGGATCTAGGGAAATAAAGCGTCCTCCCAGAAATAAAGTAATATTTGTAAATATATTGTCTTATCAAATGTATTATCAATAATGTATCGCAATCTATTTTCACGAATATAATGGCGTGAAAATAGCATTAATAAGATATAATTAATCGAGGTACGACTCCTAAAAAGTATAATTTGGTCATCACCTATCCTATTTATATATACTGAAAATGTTAATACCAATATAATGTAAATTTTTATAAGAATGATTGGCATGTTAATACTGCACCGAAGCAATTGTTACTCATCATCTCTATATGTATATAATAGTTATAAAGAGCATATGATAACCACATGGGTGATTAACATTACATAACTACCTTCCACTATGCAGACCCCTCTCATTATTACACACACCCATGTATATAACTTGTATAATGTATTAATGTTTATTGTATTATTAAGATATTTTTTAACTTGTCTAAGTCATTTGAATCGCTTCATCCTCCACTTCAACTATATAAATATGCTTATCTTACATTCATAGGTTTATAAATAGGGTTCAAACCCTAACTTAAAATAATTAAGTAATTATTCCTAGTTTTAAGTTAGTTAAAATATACTTTTAGATAGGCCAGTATAATATTAGAATGTTGAATCTCATCTCCGCTGTGTTTATGGGTCGATGTAAATGAAAAAATTCCAATGTATCATTGTGTATATAGTTCATTAGGTTATTGATTTGGGGAAATAGGTTCGAACTCAGGATAGTCCCTGACCTATTTATCTCGGGATTGACTGACTTTGAGGTACTTTCCCTAAACTCCAGGTTGTGGTAAATGGATATACATGTTCAGCTGCTACAACATAGATGGACAAAAATTTATAAACTAATAATTTATTAACACTATAAATAAATAATATATCATTTATAATATTTTCTAAACTTTTAAACTTAATCTACTGATAAAAAAACTGATCAATCTCCACATGTCACAGACTCTGAGCTCTGCTGTCATCGGGTATAGATGTAAAATACAATATGCACATATATAAATTATGATGAGCCAATGTATATATGTGTACATAAATAATTGCATAATTTGACAAAAAGTAATTAAAATTATATATACATATATAAAAAGAATATGCATATATATATATATGGATATATATGTGTATGTAAAATAATATAAAATAGATCTGAGTATAATGAAGCAGTCGGATCTGAGTTCGATCCTAGCTTCATGACATCTAGCCATAAGCCCGATTCAAACCCTAGTACTAATCTTAAATTTCCGATGCAATGGGGCTTTTTACGTTCAATCCACGCTAATTTCCATAAAGAATAATTTATTTCATAAATGTGTATTAAAATTAATTAGTTTCAGATTTAAATTGATCAATTCTATTAATAAATTCATGATAGAATTATTCATTAATTATATATTATAACTGTGTGGATTGTGCATATATATTTGTAAATATTTAAATATATATAATTGTTTTAAAAGTTTCATTGTGTCAGGAATGTTTGATTTTATTTTTAAATAATTTGTTAAAGTTTTATTGATTAAAAGCTACATTCTTTCGATAAGCTTTCAGATTTTCCCTTTCCAAAAACAACAGTTAAAGTTTTATTAATTAGAAAAAAAGATAAGGATTTCCTAATTAAAATCATTTTCTGATTTTAAGAATTCATTTTCTAATTAGAAAATGAATTCAAGTTAATGAGTTTGAAAGCCTTATCGAAGGAATGTATCTAAAAACAACCAGTAAATCTAAAAACATTGATAATGAAAGAAGCGCTAGCCTGAAGGCATCAGAGGACCGATATATATAGCTCTGAAAAGTTTAAAAAAAGAAAAAAGCCATCTTTGTTGTAGAGAAGTGCAGTACACTCTGTGCATTTTAAATAGTGTTTCGATCATGGTAAGGGGCTAAACGTCAGGAATCTGGCTACCGGTTCCTGAAGTCCCCTGAAAATCTTCAATGGAGCTGCTGAATCTTTTCCGGACCAATCATGCTGCTAAAATTATGAAAAGCCACTAAAATGCTGTTCAAGTAATCGACTAAATGCATGCCTACGTATTTACCAACCTGGACGTGTAAATTGAGAACCAGCCCCGGAAGAAATGGGTAATATGTTTCCAAATGAACCTTAAACTTTCTGGCCAGTTTCGAACTTTACTTTACACTCCCTTTTAGAGCTCTTTTATTCTTTAATGTAACAATCTTTATAAAACCTTTTATTCATGCTACTGTAAATTTATATTCTTCTCTCAACCTATAGTCTTTAAACTTTCTTTTCTTACTTGGCAGTTCATTTATTATATTATATATATATTTGTGTAATTTATTAATGTTGTTATTTTAATTATATGCCAATAATCTTTCGACTCAATAAACTCCTTTGTTCTATTTGCCTTACATAGAAAATATAATATTAACTCTGATAATAATTCTCGCCCATTAGAACTAGATTTATACAGTTCTATCAATCATCGAGTCGAAAGAAATTATTAAATGTTTGTTATTTTTATAGTAAATTATTAGCTCCATTTTTCACCTATGTCCCCAGCTCCTATCTAATTTACAAATGTTTATATATTCATATATATAATGTTAAAATGTTTTTTCTCGTATTCACCAATATTTATTTATTCACGTATAATCTAAAATGTTTTTGTAAAAAGGGTAGATAAAGGAATCAACTAAATACATTCTAATTCAGATTGTTTTCACTGTCTATTAATATTCAGGAGGGGCACGATATTTGGGGCATGATGAATATAATTTTATAATGCGTTAAAATAGTTTTAGTTAAAAGCTCGTTTGACTTTAATTAAATTGGTCAAGTTATCATGTAGAGAATTCTATCACTGGGTTTTTTTTTTAAAATGGTGATTAGCAAGTCATCATCTTCAATGTTGCTGGTGAAGGGCTATCTTTCATTTCATTAGGCTTGTCGGTGATAATATTTCTGTTATTTTAATTTATAGAGGAAAAAAGCACTTCCTCTGCCGCTCATGTTATATTTGGAACACCAAAGGCTCGTAGTTACGACTCGGCCTGGCTTTCCCGTGTTCCCATCTACTTAAAGGGCATAAGACTTATCAAATACAAGCCGCCATACTACTTTTAAATCACTTCTCCTTAAAGGGCAATAAGACTTGTGAAATGCAAGCCGCCATAGGACTGAGATCATCGACCAGCTATTGTCTTTCAATTTCATTTTATAGCTCATAATTCGTCAGCACCGTTGCCTCTCTGTTCCAGTAAAGCCCGCTCTGATGCTCGTAATTCGTGATGAAGTGATTTCAATTAAAGTCGAACAACTTCTCAGTTATTTCAAATTAAATACGTTGTCTAATAGAGGTTAAAGTTATGCCCTAAATACGTATCTTGCTCTTCATGAATGGATTTGTGAATGTGAAAATAAATATCACATTCTTTCGTGAAAAATTAGAGTAATAATTTCCCTTACTAATGAATACCTTTATCTGCCTTTATTTTCTTGTTGGGGGCATAGACATAGACTTTCAAATATTGCGTAATATTCATTGGCATATAATAAGGACCGCCACTCGTATTATAATTATAAACTTTGTTAAAGGACTAGAATTAATTAATTTAATCTTTATTTAAAATTCAAACCAAACAAATTATTATTATTAAATATTTTCTAAACACACTTGGTTTCTTAGTTCTTAATTCTTTCATAATTATTTTAATGTTAAAACTCGCTGTCTGTGTTGGCAACCCGAACATATACATATGATTTGATTTAAAATTATTTTTAGTCAGTTTATTATCAGATATTAATGTCAGTTCAGGGGTCTCTGATTCTCACCAACCGTTGAGCTAGTTCCTTGGCGCATAGCACTGTGCCGTCGATTTAGATTTCTACTAATCTGAGCTGTTGAGTTGGGTTTGAATTCAGTTTTGGTTCAGCTGAGTTTGGATCCGACTTGCAGTTTTTTTGGTGGTTTTTCGACTGATACAATATATATGTGTGTGCATGAATGTATATGAAATAATTAATAACTCTATAGAAAAAACAATGCAATAAAATGTATGACATGTTAACAATTTAAAATAAAATATTTTCTCTTTTGTGATATTGTATATCTTTCTATGATGATTAAAATTAATTGATTCTAATTTTGATATAATTATAATTAATTGACAGTTGTTCATAATACTATTGTTAGATCACAATTAATTATATATTAAAATAAGTATAGTATTTTTACCTTCAACCTGTATATATGCCTCTAAATTTAATACTATAATGATTTGTTTTATTTATATTAATTGCATGGCAAACTAAATATAAAAATATGCTTTTATTAATGTAGTTCTGTCAAATCTAATAATTGCAAAAACAGCTAAAATGAAAATTATATATTAAAAAATCTAGTTATCTCTACAAGAGTAACAATATTTGGGAACTATTTATCAATGAATATTTAATGATCATACATTTGTATCATGTGGGCTAGACAAAATAATGAGAACTATTACATTTTCAACATCAAGTGATATAACATTTTCTCAAACTTTCCTAAATATTATTAAACAACAAATGTAGAATATCTTATGACTGTCTTCCACTGCTATCACTTAGAAAACGTGAGGCTTTTTTCCATAAGAAATGACTTAATAGTCTTCCAAATACTGTCATGCCATCTCATGTAAAATACAAGCAAATGCAAATATTCAGCAATATAACATCACATAATCGCCACTTCTTATGCTTACACAGTCTGTTAACACAATAGCAATTTTCTTCATATAATATTAACACCTAGTGCAAGCCATGGTAATAAATCGATGCTAGAAGGTTAATGCATCAAAATCCCTACCTAGTGTCTACTGATCCAATATCTCCAGACTAGTTTTTAACTTATGGCTTTCATCAGTGAGAAGCTCTGGATATGAGAGCACTGTACCTAGATCTTTGGATTGAATGCACCCCTCCAGCAGCTATCTTTTACCTATTTAGTTAATTATAAAGCTATGAGACCAAACTAAAAACACGTTTTCAATCCAAGCTAATTAGTTTGTATACTCATAAAGATCTGAATCTAGTTCAGTACTTATATATTTTGGTGTTTTTTAGTTTTTTTTAATAGTCATAGTCACTATCATTCTTAGGCTAGGATTGATATTAAACCAATATAACATTACATGATCATCAATTCTTATACTTACATAATCTGTTAGCACTGTAGCAACTTTCTCAGTACAATTTATCAGTTACTGCAGGTCACATTAATGAACAGAAGCTGTGACCTTATTATAACAATATCCTATCTAATGCCTTTTTATCCAATATCCCCAGACTAGTTTCTAGCTTATGTCTTTCATCAATGAGGATCCATGGATCTGAGAGCACGGTTTCTAGATCTTTGGACCAAATGCATTTTGGAATTTTATAGTGGCTTAATACCAATCCTAGCCAAAGGAAATGGTGACTATGACTATTAAAAAAACCAAAGACATTAAAATATATAGATACTGAACTGTGTTCAGATCTGTATGACTATACAAACTAATTAGCTTGGATTGAAAACATTATTGTGTTTTTAGTTTGGGCTCACAGCTTTATAATTAATTAAAAAGATAAAGGATGGCTGCTGCACGAATGCATCAGATCAAAAGATCTAAATGCAATGCTCTCAGATCCAAGGCTCCTCACTGATGAAAGCCGTAAGTTTGAAACTAGTCTGAAAATATTGGATGATTAGGCACTAGATAGAGATTTTGATGCACTTGCCTTGTAGCATTCATTTATTACTATGGTTTGCACTAGGTGCCAATATTGTAAAGAGAAAGTTGCTAGTGTGTTAACAGATTGTATAAGCATAAAAAGATATAAGTTGTTATAATGGTTTAATACCAATCCTAGCAAAAGGATGAGGTGACTATGATTATTAAAAACCCAGACACCAAAATATATAGATACTGAATTGGATTCAAATCTGTAAGACTATATAAGCTAATTAGCTTGAAATGAAAACATTACTGTGTTTTTAGTTTGAGTTCATAGCTTTATAGTTAACTAACAAGGTAAAAGATGATGCCGGACTAATACATTAAATCCAAAGATCTAGGTGTAGTGCTCTCAGATTCAAGATTCCTCACTGATAAAAGCCATACCAGTCTGGGGATATCAGATGAATAAGTACACCAAAGGGGATTTTTAATGCACTATCTTTCTAATGTCCATTGATTTTTATTGCTTGCACTAAGTGACAATATTGTATGTGAAAGTTTCTATTGTATATCACAGGTATTCCTATTAAATTGGTCAATCCATGTTTATAGTAAAAATAAGATGTATTTATATTTTAATCTATAACTTTCTAACATCTTTATACAGAAATATAATTTGTTTTGAATATTTATTTAATTATTTTGGGGTTAATAATTAAAATCAATACTTTTAAACAATTGAATCTACAAATCCACAAATTTAGTACCTTATTAGATTTCCTAATATTTCTATAAAAGCATTACTAAATTATCAAGGCAAATATAACGCAAATATAAAAATTCAAATAATTTATGTAAATATATTGAAACAGACACATTGTTTCATGTATATATGTAGCCCCCCCCCCATTTTAAAACGGTTTCAAATTAAAATGTTACCATTATATGTTTTTTTTTGTTGTTGTTTTCTATTCTCTCATGTCAGCCGCATGATGGCGCTATTTCTAGATCAATTCCTAAAAATATACCATTTCAGCGGCCTACACCCAATCTAAGAAGCTTCTTTCTACGATAAAACACAGGAGTCCTCAAAGCAGCCACAGACAACCTAAGAGGCACCTTTCTATGATAAAACATAGAAAGATTCCCACCAGCTAGCCGGTCTGGCATTTATTCTATGCTAAAACTACAGACAAATGCCTTATTGGCTGCCGTAGTTGGTTGTGTTATTAACTATCATAATGCTAGAATGTCTATTTTCTCTATACTTTCGTGTGAGTGTGTGGATTTTAATCTGTCGTAATTTAAAATTTCATTACAAAGGTTTTTTTTCCAAGTGCTCTAACCTACTGTTACATTGTAACTTTATTAACAATGTCGTGAAGTTTCATTACGAATGTGTAACCCTCAAAAATTGCTTTTAAGGGTGAAGCATAGCAGTATTTCGATGATCATGCAAAAAGTAATGTTTTCACGAGAATTCATCCGTGTCAAGTTACTTTTGATATATGCGCACAAACAAAAATAATCCAGTGTCTGATTATTAATTACTGTCCAAAAAAAAAAAGAAAATTAGTCGGGTATTATTTTTACATTTACTATTTAAAAAAGATTAGTTTTTATATCTACCCACTAACAAAAACAATCCAGTTTCTGATTAATTACAAAGAAAAACAAATTAGTTGGGTTTGATTTTTAAATGTACTATTTGAATTATAGTACTTTTTATATATACACAATAACAAAAAGAACCCACTTTCTGATTAATTACTGTCCAAAAAAATGCAAATTAGTCGGGTATCATTTTTAAATTTAGTATTTAAATAACGGTACCTTTTTATATATACACACTAACAAAAAGAACCCACTTTCTGATTCATTACTGTCCAAAAAAAAGCAAATTATTCGGGTATCATTTGTAAATTGAGTATTTCAATGACAGTCCTTTTTATATATACACACTAACAAAAAGAACCCACTTTCTGATTAATTACTGTCCAAAAAAAAAAAAAGCAAATTAGCTGGGTATCATTTGAAAATTGAATATGAATTTTTAAATGTTGTGGGTAAATTAAATAATGTAGAATTGTATATTATTTTCTATTCAAAAAAGACCATAACTTTTTCTATATATACACACAAAGAAAAGAAAACCCACTTTCTGATTAATTACTGTCAATACAAAAAAAAAAGTTATTGGGGTTATCATTTTTAAATTTAGTATTTAAATAATATTACTTTTGATATCTACACACTAACAGAAATAATCCACTTTCTGAATCATTACTGTCCAAAAAAAAAAAATGCAAAATAGTCAGGTATCATTTTTAAATATAGTATTTAAAGAATGATACTTTTTATAAATACATACTAACAAAAAGAACCCACTTTCTGATTAATTATTCTTTAAAAAAAAAAAGGCAAATTACTTGGGTATCATTTTTAAATTTAGCGTGAGTGTAGAAATTTTCTGTAAATTGAAAAATGTATAATTGCGTATTATTTTCTATTAAAAAAATACCGTAACTTTTTATAGATACACACAAACAAAAACTACCCATTTTATGATTAATTACTGTCCAAAAACATCAATTATTCGGGTATCATTTTTAAGTTTAATGTGAATTTCTAAATTTTTGTTTTTTAAATAGTAATATTATTTACTATTAGTTCCTCTAATTTCCTATTACAAAACTAAAAAAGTCGATATTTATATAGAATCACAGGCCCGGCCCGGAATCGTAATATGTATGTGTTTTTGATTAGCATCAATGCCATCAAACAGCTGACACAAGAGAATAGAAAACAACCGTTTTTTGTTGGAGCTGAATGTTTACGAATTACAATACAGAAATGCTGTAATTAGTTCATTAAAAAAGAGATAGCATCACTTTCTTGCCTTAGCTTGGGTGAGATAAAAAAGATGATAAAAAATTGTGGGAAGTTGGAGTATAAAAAGCGAGCAATCTATCAATTCCAGGAGTTGCAGTTGATTGATTGTAACAATTGCTTTGCAGTAAATAGCAATTCAGTATTTAGTCAGTCTACAGTGAAAAGTTTAAATAATCAAGCCAACTAAGCTTGGAGCCACTGTGGCCAGTAATTACAGAAGTGCTGCAGTTAAAGGGAAACCCGTGGTTACCATAAATTATAATATAAAGAAACAACTTATTTACACGGTAAATGTTAGAATGTCTGGCTAATAGAAATAGCTCACTCTCCTTCCCACATCATGAAGATGTAAAAACATGCCCAAATGACCACCAAAAGAAAATATATACCATTCACCTCTAAGACAAAACCCTTTTTGATGTGAAGATTTAACAATAGTGAATCACCAACAGATAAATTTAAAGGTAAAAAAACTCTAGATAACATTTGAAATATTTAATGGTATTTACAAAAATGCTGTAAGAAAAACATTTCGGAAAGACAAAATGAAACATAATTATTTAAAATGATTAATTCAACAAAGTGATAAAATGTTATGTACCAAAATAATTTCTTATAGAATATAATTACCATTATTGTTATTAAAATCAAAAGAAAAAAAAAGTAAATTGAAATACATCGATAGAAATGGTGAAACGCAATACTGAATTCATTGATTTTTTTTTTAAAGTGATGAAACTTATAACATTGATTCGAACTTAAGCTTTATAATAAAGAATATAAGAAACATATGTCAAATTGTTAAAGTTCAACTTGCTAAATGAAATGTAAAAATTATAATGTAAGAATTTAATTTAAAATAGACATACAAGAATTAAATATGCATCTATATACATGAATTAAATATGCGTCTACGTACAGGAATTAAATATACATCTACATACCTGAATTAAATATGGCTCTATATACATGAATTAAATGTGTCTATATACATGAATTAAATATGCATCTATGTACCTGAATTAAATAAGTGAATATATTCTAATATAATTATAGGCTACAGAATGATTAAATGAAAATGATTAATCCAAATACAAATCAAACTTTTACCTAAGAGTATATTGTAATAGGGAATTAATACACATGTCTACGAATATGCGCATATGAGGAGAATATAAACTCACAGAAGAATTTAAACTTAAGAAATGATAAGGGGGATATCCGTGATGTACACACGAATATCTAAATAAATCCCTACTATATGAATGCTGGTAGAACAGGATTATGGAATATAAATGATGGACACTGTATAATCATCAATGATGGGACCAAGCATCAGAGAAAATTACCGATGAAATTGGCTAACTGATTTATGAAACCTGAGCTGCAATGAACAATTAGAAGAAGTGTTATCCAAATGCTATTATTTAAATAAACTGTGGTTATATAAAATAATATATCTTATTAGTTTCATTTCATACTATCCATTTTCTAGTGTTCACAGGAATCTCATGTTTCCTGAGCTGTGTTTGGCATAACCTGATGTAGGTGAGTAGGGTTGTAGTAAGCTGGAACTCTAGTGGCCCCGTTTGGGAAACCAAACAGATAAATTTCTAGATGCTTTCAGTCTCTTTAATGCTACACCCTCTAATGAGCAGGAAATATTGGTAACATCAGCATTGGGTAACACCAATCATTCTTTCCTTCCTACAATATGCTCATCAGGAAATAAATCAGCCATTAGAAGGGATGGAAACCCTAGTCCAGTTACAATATAAATACTTGAATAGTTTTACTTATAAAATATATTTGCATAATTTTTAAATGGAAAATTCTATGCCAATTGCCGAAAATTATTTTGATTAGTAGAATCACAGCACTTAAATCTTCTTGGCAAAACATTTGAATGCTGTATTTTTTAATTAGTAGGTGCATGTGAAAGACTAGCAACCTTTCAATTATTACTAATTTAATAACAACATGCGATTTAGACAAATGTTATTTACATATGTTGCTGATAAATTATATTAACATCTAGAAAATTGCGGTGTAGTAAATCTAAGATTTTGCACTGTAATATCGTAAATTAAAAACTCAGTGAGTAATAAATGAATATGTTTATATCTTCAAGCTTTCAGGCCAAGATGCTTAAGACTGGCTTATATATATAAAAAGTTAAGTAGAGAAAAGATTGGTATCATCCTTTTCTTATCAAAATCTCTGTCATGTGTCAAGGCTTGATCGTTTTTAAGACAGCTGTTTAAGATCTGATTGGCTGTCTGAGAGACAACGGTAGGCGCATGTGAAAGACTAGCAACCTTTCAATTATTACTAATTTAATAACAACATGTGATTTAGACAAATGTTATTTCTTAATTGTGTTTTTTAAAGATGTTTAGACACTTTCTTATTTACATGACAGTAGCTCTATGAAAAGAGGAAAATAATATAGCTGGCATTTCAATGTGATAGCAACACATCATCAATGTTAAGCTTGATAAAACTATATTACTATCATACAGAAATGTTAGCTATTTATATACTTGTATATAAAAATTTCTAATTGTTTTCATAAAACGTAATGGAGAAACACAGCAGACTAACATTTCTTTCAAAGGAATAAATGCACAGACTGTACTATTTAGTCAAAATAGTTTCCAGTCATGTATATGGAATTGCTTAAAAAAATTTAAACAAACAGAGATGAATGCACAAAATACTATAATAATAGTTTTATATAATTTAATATATCTAAATTTATTTTATTAAGATAGATATTTACAAGTGAAATAACAATCTTTTTTTCATCATAACCTAAGAATTCTGGTTAGATCATTTTTTTCATCTTAATGATGCAAAAAAAAATCTAAATAAAATTTAAGATACAGCTCTAAAAACAAGATGCTAAAATAAGTTGTATTAAATATAGTTAAATGTTATTACTATATCTTAGCTCTATAATCCCCAAATAACAATAACAAATTATTTTAGGAATTAATTTTCTTTAGAACACAAGGAAATAAAACCCACAGCAGCTCAATTTCTTCAAGCACTTTAATACAAGTTACATATAAAAGTCGCTATCTTGTGTGGTGGTTTGGAAGGTTCCCTCTATCGGCAAAATATGCTTGATTATTATGAAATTTTAAAGCGCATCAAATACAAGTTAAAGCCTGTTGTATTTACATATGCTTTCTGTGCGCTCAATAAATTAATTACTACTCTTCAATATATAAGAATAATAAAACTAAGATGCTAAAACAAGTTATATTAAATATAATTAAATGTTATTGCTATGTCTTAGCTCTATAATCCCCAAATAACAATAACAAATTATTTTAGGAATTAATTTTCTTTAGAACACAAAGGAAATAAAATCCACAGCGGCTCAATTTCGTTAAGCACTTTAATATGTTACATATACAAGAATAATAGAATATATAAATATACCAAGATATAATATTCAGAAGAGTTCACACTTTTCTCAATTACATAAATCCCCGTTCCATTGCTTTGGAATATAAGTTCTTTCACTTAATATGTACTCAATAATTAAATAACAAACAGAATGCATTTACCTTTGCCATGATTAAACTCTTTTAATCCTGCAGGCCTTTAAGGCATTTTAAAATTGGTGTGATCTGTTTTAATCCTAGTCGGCTTGGGTACCTTCAGAAACCAAGATCCTGGATAATAAGATGTCCCCTGCTGGTTTCTTCTGCTGCTTCTCCCCGGTAGAATCCCAGTTAACACGAATGATGAAGATGAAAGAAAAAGGCACTTCCTTTTTCTGTTCTAGTCTTTTTATACTTTTTTGCTCTTTTGTTTTCTGGAGTAATTCTGTTCTAGTCTTTTTACACTTTTTTGCTCTTTAGTTTTCTGGAGTAATCATATAGTTCATGAGGATCAGGTGAAGTTTTATCAGTTCAATCTTTACTGTAATTCTAATTAGTATTTAGCTAATACTAATTGAATTTTCTCCATTATCTGATTTTACTTTTTCCTTAACATAATTAGTTCCTGGTAGAATATTTCGATTAAATATTTTATTTAATTAATATTTGATTTTCTCTATTACTTTATTTCTTTTTAATATTATTTTTATCTCTTCACATAATTTTAATATACCTACATTTCAGTTATCACTTAGCCATACCACTCTATAGTCTAGTTAATCAGTTAGCACTAGATAAAATGAAATATACTTTCACTATATTTATATAAATCAACAGAAAATATATTTACTGTAACGGTCCTGCCATTTGGTTAAAGGGATCTTCAAAGTTAATTCAGTACAAATTATAATAATCATATGGATATGAAAAGTTAGTACTTAATAATTAAAATAATCTTTGAGATTTCACATTCAAATCCAATAACAGAAATAAAACAAGATAGGAGTAAAAATATAATTTAATTCAATCATTGATCATACTAATAGCCAGACATAGCTATAATAATAAATTACAAACTATGTCACCTTTTCAAATCATTAATCGCTCATAAATGACTGAAGGGAAATTATATCCTCTATGGATTACAAATTTATGTTAGGTTAAAAACCAGAGCACTATCTCAAAGCTGGGAAATCCATAGGAAAATTTTCTATACCATAGTTATTGTTAAAAACACTACCATGTCTAATTCAGTAAAATATGAACTCTTATCTTCTTAGCTATTATAAATTCAATACTTACCTCTTTAGCGATTATAAATTTAATTTATAATTTAAATGGTAAAACTTATGAGAAGAAAACAGAAGGTCGAGTTAATAACTAATAAAAAAAAATATTTATTATACAATAAGACATATAAAATATTTAAAACATTATATTAAATTATAAAACAAGTATTTATACACACCATCTTTCAAATGATCTCCTAAAATTTAATCAATGTCTTCAGTTTTAAATCCCTTTTATGTTAAGCTTAACATTTTTTCTTCTGTTTGTTTGCTTTTCATTATGGAGTCTATTTTAGCACTGAAAACTCTGTACATCTCCTTGGAAATATAGAAACAATAATTCTTTTTTAATTCCTTTAGCAACTTTAAAATAAATTTATTCAGATCTTATTCCCTTAGATCATATCTCTTCACTTCACCAAAACAAATATTCTGTAAGAGAGGATTTTCAGTTAACAATCATTTTGCAAATATAATTTTTTACTGTAGGTTTAGCAGAACTCAGAAATGGCAATTCAAGTTTGATCACATATCAGATTGAAGATAAATAATTCATCCAGGCTACACTGATCCAGGGTAAATGATACACACATAAGAATTATCCACCGTGAATAATATCCATTTTATTATATTTAATTTATTCATAACTCAGCTGCTAATAAAAATAAATTTAAAAGTTTTTACAAGCCACTAATGACGACTGTAAAACAAGACATACTAGAGATGCTAACAAGAATGCTAGCTTTCAATAAAATCTTTAAGATAACATTTTATTTAAACCAACATTGATTAAAAATAAATAAATCATATTCTATTATTTTTCTAATCATATTCCTTTTTAAACTAATTTTATTAATTACAATAAAAAATATTTGTTCCAATATAAAAATTATTTTAATAAATTTGACATTTAACAAAACAAAATTAAATCTTTTTTTTTAATATTTTATTTCAAAGTTTGAATAATTGATCTTTGAACCTTGAACTTTAATCTTAAAGATGACACAAGCAAATTTAAATTTGTAAACAAAAAATCTTTTTTTTTTAAATTTATTTGACTACCTTTTTTTTTAATATCATTTTTATTAAAATTGTTACCCAAAGATAAGCTTAATTACTCTTGTAGTCAATTGTGTATTTTGCTTTGCAACCAATACAATATACATAAATAATTCATATAACAATGTTTAAAAGTATGCTTTTTCAGTATAAATATGTTTTATTTACATTTAAATCTGCAAGATCACCTGCAAGTTATTACTAAAATGAAATACCTATAGAATGAAAATATTACTGAAATGAAATACCTATAGAATGAAAATATTATTGCCCTAATATGCAAGTTTTTAGACTACAGATTTCCCTAAAATTCTAAACAGATATTTAGTAATTGCTAGCTTTTTAAACCATTTATGAAGTAGCTTATATACTGTTATTTCTTGCAACAAATTTTCTAACTATTTTTGGTGAGATTAACAATGACATAAAAACAGCTTTAATTACCCTTCTCCAGCATCTATAACAAAGAACATGGAAAAAAAAAAAACATTAGCCACAAGTTAATTAAGTGGCTAGTGGTGAACATTTTAAAGTTTTTGTTATTTACAGTTTTACCCCTAACTACAAATAATTAGATATTGATTTAATGGATAAATACTGGGTTGGCTGTGAGCCCCCTATTTGAAACAAGTTCTAGTTAAATAGCTTTCATCCAAGAAAAAAGAATGGTATTTAAAAAGTACTTATTCAGTGGTCTTTCATTTTTACCATATCTAAGTTAAAGACTTAATGCTAAAATTAGAGTTATAGACATAGATAGACGACACCATTAAAAGATCCAGAGCATCATGTGACATTAGATTAGTAGAATATGAATATTTCTTTTGTTTTAATAAAAAAAATAATAAAATGGAGAATTATATAAGAAGAATTATCATTCACCAAAGTAAATTTTAGATTACTGCATCTTAATAATGCAATGGATATTTAAAGTTTATAACTCTAAATGTATTTTTTTAATTATTTTTTTTATTTTATACACTTTAATATAAATTTAGAATCAATTGTATAAACAATATGATAAATACTATTATAATGATCAAGTATTACCATTTGGTCATAATACTCTATTGTTTCATCATTTAAATAAAGAATTTAACCTGTACAGCTTAATACATTTCTATTAATATTGCAATCCAGACTTTATATAATTTTTTAATGATTTTTTTTCCATACTGCAAAAATCAAACAAAAGGGTAAAGAAATTTGAAAAAAAATTCTGTACAAAGAAAGTCTTTTATTTTTCGAGAGTAATTAGATGTAATTATATCTGATATGATATAAATATATTAATGATATTATTATAACTATTTAGAAGAAAATTAACCTTCCAATGAACTTAAGGCCTCCTTTACCAAAAATGTCAAATGATCAATAATGATAATTATATTATCTTATGTTTTTTGATACTGACTATATGTAGTATTGCTTAAATAAATAAATCAATAGTCTGTATTACTGAACTTTTGTGATTCATTAACTCTGCTGACAGACTAGGCATGAAATTGAATATTACTGTTGTTCATCCAAGAAATGCTGAAAAAAAATTGTAGTTTGCTTTACATATACATTACAAGAAGCTTTTAAACAGGCAAAACTCTCCATACAGTAGTGCCACTCAGTTGCCAACCAGAGTAATCAATAGATGCCAGAAGGTTTGTGCATAAAATCCCCATCTAGTACCTACTCATCCAATAGCCCCAGACTAGTTTCTGGCTTGTGGCCTTCGTCAGTGAGGAGCTTTGGATCTGAGAGCACTGCACCTAGATCTTAGGATCTAATGCAACCCTTCAGCATCCACCTTTTATCTCTACTTAACTACAAAACTATGAGAATAAAATTGAAAACACAATAATATTTTCAATCTAAGCTCAATAGCTTATATAGTCATAGCCACCACTATCCTATTAGGCAGGATTGGAGTTAAACTACTAAACATCACTTGATCACTATTTTCTATGCTAGCACACAACTGTTATTAAAACAGGCAAAACTCTCCATACAGCAGTGCCACTCAGTGCCAACTAGAGTAATCAATGGATGCCAGAAGGTTTGGTCATAAAATCCCCATCTAGTGCACATTCATCCAATATCCCCAGACTAATTTCTGGCTTGTGGCCTTCATCAGTGAGGAGCTTTGGAGAGTTTTGCCTGTTTTAATAACAGTTGTGTGTTAGCATAGAAAGTAGTGACCATGTGATGTTTAGTGGTTTAACACAAATCCTGCCTAATAGGATAGTGGTGGCTATTGTTGTTAAAGAGCAAGCCAGAAATTAGTCTGGGGATATTGGATGAATGTGCACTAGATGGGGATTTTATGACCAAACCTTCTGGCATCCATTGATTACTCTGGTTGGCACTGAGTGGCACTGCTGTATGGAGAGTTTTGCCTGTTTTAATAACAGTTGTGTGCTAGCATAAAAAATAGTGATCAAGTGATGTTTAGTAGTTTAACACAAATCCTGCCTAATAGGATAGTGGTGGCTATTGTTGTTAAAGAGCCAGAGACACCAAAAAGGTATGGGTACTGAACTGGGTTCGTATGGGTATTGAACTGGGTTCAGACCCATATGACTACATAAGCTATTGAGCTTAGATTGAAAATATTGTGTTTTAAATTTTATTCTCATAGTTTTGTAGTTAAGTAGAAATAAAAGGTGGTTGCTGGAGGGTTGCATTAGATCCTAAGATCTAGGTGCAGTGCTTTCAGATATAAAGCTCCTCACTGACAAAGGTCACAAGCCAGAAACTAGTCTGGGGATATTGGATAAGTAGGCCCTAGATAGGGATTTTATGCACAAACCTTCTGGCATCAGTTGATTACTCTGGTTGGGACTGAATGGCATTACTGCATAAAGAGTTTTGCCTGTTTTAATAACAGTTATGTGCTAGCATAGGAAATAGTGATCATGTGATGTTTAGTGGTTTAACAAGAAACTTTTGTTGGCTAAGCCCGACCAAGGTAAGGTGTTCGAGGTCACAAATAGAGCTGCCGCATCTAATCATTTTATGCAATCGGGTGACTTCACTAGGTTCTGTGATAACATTTCATTCATAAGGCATGACTGGATTGTGTTCCTTTGAATAGTAATTCAGATTTGGTGGCCATGACAAGAAGCATAGATGATGTGGTTTTGCGAATGAGACACTACCTAATGTACTTTGTCATTGCAAACCACATCTCTCTACAGTAACTCTTCATACAACGCTATACAGAACCACATGCATAAGACCATCAAACCTGACTATGGGCTGGTTAGGATTAACCAGACCATTCATATTTTGACAGAAGTCTTTCCCCTAACATTGGTGTCAATAATGAAATTCAAAAAACTGTTAAAATGATGAACATCACAATTCCTTTTGAGAATCACTGTAAAGCCTTCACCAGCGCCAGAGCTGAAAAACAATCCAAATACAAAAGTATAGCAGACTGATCCATAAATCATGGCTATAAAGAATATTTAATGTGTTCATTGTGGATGGTCTTGGTGCATAGGACTTTCATAATGATGAAGAGCTGATAACCCTGGTATTGGCAAATACTACCACAATTTAATGCATAGACTGATTATCTTCGATACCATTGGCTGAAGAAGAGACAGTTATGTGAAACATCTTAAGGTAGTCCACTAATAAGTCGAAGCTGGTTAAAAGCGAGCTGTTTTCATCCTTGCTTATCAATTCTTTTTGTTCACCTTTATTGCATTTTTTATATATTTTCTCCTACTAATGGTCAAACTTACAATATAATAACAAAAAACCCATTTTGCTTAAATAAATGAATCAACAGTCTATGTTCTATACTTTTTAAGGTTTTTGAATTCTAACCTCTTTGATACTCTTCAGAATGAAAAGATAAAAAAAACCTTAAATATTTTACCTTAAATATTTTTATATGTAAATATATAAAACAATTCATTTATTTAAGCCACCAATCATTCCGAATAAGAGGGATTTGTGATACAGCGATGTTGCATCTATCTAGCACATCTGAGTGAACTGAATAAAATTTGAAAAAATTTTCCACTTCCAACAAGTCTTAGATTTATCTTTCACCAAGATTGTTTGGTAAATGGATGTACATATATACTTAGCTAGGAGATAAAACAAAGAAACTGCTCAAATCTTCACTACCTACCTACCAACTATTAAGCCTTGTGAACATTTTTCTTATCCTTCATGGTCACTATGAAAAGCTGACAGAGTTCTTTCCCTTCAATGGACTATTTAAACATTATTTGTTTATGTATTTTTTTTTATTGATGATAGTATACACATCTGTGTGCAATCAAAAACAAAATAAATTATTATTAAACAAAACATTAACACTCACCTCCACTAGTAGGCCTTGTGTCCCGTCCATCTGAGAAAAACTGTATATAAGATTTTGGAACTCCATTAGCTTTAGCTACACTCAATAAAGACAACAAATGATCAATATGTGAATGAACCCCACCATCACTCACCTGTCAAAAAAAAAAAACAATTGATTTAATTATTATTATCATATTACTTTGTTGAACTTTTCATATAATGATTGTAATAAAATATAAAATATTTTTTATATAATTCTGCAAGAATGAGCACAATTCCTACTAATAGAATGTTTAAAATTTGTATTAATATCTCTGCAATTATAACTGTAAATTTGATCACTACTTACCAGACCCAATAAATGAAGGCGTCCTGAGCCAGATTTAGCTTTACTGCAGGCTTCATTATATGCTGTATTTTTTGCAATGTCTCCCTTCTCCACAGCCATATTAATAGCGACAATATCCTGAAAAAAATATATAAATTAAAATAAATAAATAAAAAGTTGATATGTTTACTACTTAAAGAAAACAAATCAATTGTTAAAAACGGGTGTTATTATTTAGCCAAATGCAATTTTGGTATGATGCATTAATAATTATAACGTTTGGCTAAAATATTTGTTCTTTAACAATATAATTGCACACAACTTATTAAATATAAAGATAACAAAATACCACTGATTATTACTTATCAATCTAAAGTAAATTAAAAGCCATTGGTTTAATTTTATAGACAACTTTTTTTTTAATGAAACTTTTATTTTAAATTTAATGAAACTTTTATTTTAAATTTTATGTATAAGTACCTATACAATATCATTTAGACTTTCATTAATCAGTCTGCAATCCAATTTAATAAAATAAAATTTATTTCTTAATACTCGCTTATAGTTTCAACTGCCTAGCAGTCTTTATCAGAGCTATAATATTCAAATACATGGTCATATACATTCGAATATTTTAGCTCTGATAAAACTGTAAGAAAATATAAAAAAATAAATTAGACTGCATTGTAAAGTGATTAATGATGGTGTAAATGATATTACATATATATAAGAACTGGAAGAGAAAATAAATTATGTATAAATAAAAATATAAAACAGCTTTTACATTGCTTCCTGCACAGTCAAAGTCTCTTAGCATTAGTCCAAAAAGAAAAATGAAGAACACATTATTTAGCAAGCGAGACAGTTATCAGGTCATGAGAATGCCTCTATAATAGAGTATAATGAAAGTATTTATTGAGCAATAAATTATTACCTTAAATAAAATATTAAACCTGCTTAACACATGGAAACTTTTTTAAGTTTCATTTGTTCAACATTCAAATTAATTTGTGATCATGATAAACAGACATGCTGATTACTACACCCAAAGTTCTTGATGTTCTTTGTAATATTAACATGCTTTCCAATTCAGAAATTGCTTAGCTAAAAATAATACATATATATTATAACAGTCAGGGTAATTTAGTTTCTTACCCTATCTACCGTTCAGGGCGCCACTAGGCTATTTGAACCTAGAAAATTTATAGTGTAGGCAGATACTTATTGTTAAAATCTAATTTTGACCATTAGCCCTTGCCACTAGCTCAAGGAGTAGCAGAGATTTAATATATCTAAATTCTTAAATGTATTTCAATATTAAAATAAAAAATAAAATAAACCACTGCCAGTAATAACACACAAAAACATTTAGTGACGCACATATATATAAATTTAAATTTGAGGAATAAATTAATTTGTTACTATTTTATTATTAATTTTAAATTTAAATTGTTATTTTATTTAAGTCTGCACAGATGGACATTTTAATAATATTTTTATTTTAGATTATGTAATTAAAACTTTTCAAAATATGCAACCTCAGGCTAAAAGTTTGTAGCTAATCCAACATTTGCTTCCTGATATACAGATGCAACCAATGCAATATGAAGATATTAGCATAAAACCATGCTGACAGGAATGTGCGTCTGCAGCGTGATATTATTTAAAAGAAATGATCCTCGTCCAGTACTGAAATGTGTATCTGTCTGGTGAAGTAATCATGTATACAAAACATTTAAGAAAAATGCTACATATGGAGGGAGAGCGGTACTATTGCAGATTTATAGTCACTATCCATAGAGCAAAAGGGGATCAATGTCGCAGGAAATACATCTGTTTCCATTGCAACACAATGACTACATCTTTGGATCATGCATTTAATTGGGCACATTGCCCTGTATGCTAACACCCTTCACATTACATTTATATAAACACCCATATATCTCTCTACTAGCATCGACTCAACTATGAGACAAATAGTCTGAAATTAACCCCAATGACCTAACCCAAACTTAATGAATCTATGCAGCCATCTACATCCAACTTTAAATTTAATAATTTAATTAACACATAATAATAAAAAAACAGAAATGGAAATGATTAGCAAACATATACATAAAAAATAATAATAATAAGGGATTTAGAATTCTTTAAGTCAGATAACAGTTCATACTTTAGGTTACTAATTGAAAGTTTGTTTAAGAGATAGATCTATAAGTTCATACTGAAAAAGTTTATACTTCCCAGAGTAAGTTTTTACGAATCTTCCTTGTTGTGGCAGGTTTATGGAAGTCCATCCTAAGTCTCACATTTTGTGTAGATTGTTCTCTGGAGATGAAACTGCTGCTTGCCAATACTTGAGTCAGGAACTGTCATAGGGAGGCCTCAGCTGATGCAGGAAAATAAATCTATTGCAAGACTCCTACATCATGGAGTCTGCAATACAGCTACAGTTCATAGAAGATCAATAGTCAGATTAATACAACAATCAATTATTTTTCTTTTTATAGTATTAGACCTCTCTTATCACTAAATTTTTGGATCTATCAAACATAATGTCACTGATCCTAAGGTCGGATGTTTTCCTTTCTGGCCCATGCATAGCTTGGTGCTTGCATTGGTCAATCTTTAATTTTTTCATTCTCTTATCTGACCTTTATTATTTAAGTGCCCCAATGGCCAGTTTGCTTTACATTTAATTAATAAAAGAATCATTTCCATTTATTAAGATTAAACATGATAGAAATTAATAAACATTTATTTGTATTTTCTTTTATATAACTTTTTACTAAAAGTACTAATCTTTAGATCTTTATTTTTTTCTACAAAAAAGTACTTTCAAATACTTTTTTTTTTTTAAGTTTTCCATCTGTGTGATATATATATGTTAAACATAACTCTTAATTTTCTTTTAGTTTTTAATAAATCAATTTTATTTAAGATTTATTTTAATTTAAAATAATGTAATGGCATATGTATACCGTTACAATATATATATACATATAATGCAAATTTGGTCTATTTAGAAAGGAAATTACTGACATTGCCATTCATCCTTTGTATATTAAACAGATAAAAAAACAATCAAATTCAAGCAATTACTATCATATTGAACATTATACATGAGATACTTAATAAAACATCCAATGGTATCCTAAATTATGTGTGATTATACAGTTTACTTGTTCACATAGCTGTGGTATTGCATAGTGTAGAAGCAAAATTGAATAAGATTCCATACATATTGAATGAGGCTGATAAATGAAGCACCAGAACTACTTGTATATATGTTTAGAAGATATTTACAATGTATAATGACTATAGAATTATCACTAAAAAAGACAACTGCAAAGATTAAAAAATTTTTCTCTATGTTGTAAAGCCATCAATATATTTGTTAATCTGTATTAGAACAAAGCAGGTATCATAATTGTCGGTATACTATATTTCCATGTTTTTATAAAGATGATTTTTGGCACCTATACTAAATAGTGACTCATCATTAAACACAATATAATGCTGCTATTGTCAGCATATAATTCAGGGATAGTTAATGGTAATGATTGCAAAAGCTATTAGAATCTCAGATTTACCTCAAAAAATTTTTGATTCACCATTTGAATCATAAAGATGATGCCTACTGACTTTGCTACAAATCTTGAATACTACCTGCAGCAGCTAAATGGCTGTCCATTGCTTTTTATTCAATTTTTTTAAAATTTCACTTAAATCTCTTATGTCAATATTTGTTTTGATGCTACATTATATCTATTGATACATATGCTGCCATGAACTGTTGCTTCGCTGATTTTATTCCAAACCAATACATAAACTGTTATAAAAGATATGGACTATTAGAAATTTGAGGTCCTTTTTAGTTTAAACTTAGAAAATAAAACTATTAATAACATAATTGTATTTTTATACTCTGCAGAATATTTGACTTTTGATTACTTTATTGATTCCTTAAATCAAAATGTAATAATTTCTTAAGATATATATATATTTATATCATATAAAAGAATTCCAATAAAAAAAAAAATTATATCTGGTTCAAGATATTTCTGGCAATAAATATTACTTTCAGGATTAGATTTGCTACACCAAAGAAAACTGATCATATAGTATTGTAGATGTGAGCCCATTGTAAACTAACTTTGATCAAACTATTCCCAGCCAATAATGGAGCTTGAATTAAAAACTTGAAATTAGAATTTCAAAAATAATTCTGTGTAATCATTAATCTTATTAATTAATCTTTTTTTCAATTGAATCATTGTAATATATATTTTTCACTGTTTTTTGAATTAAATAAAAAGATAACCTCAAAATAAACATTATCATCATGAATAATCTTTACCAACATAGATATTTCAAATAGATAATGCCATAATTGACTGCAATATAGTAATCAATTTGATTACAGAACAATGATCAAATAATTTAACCAAATGATATGGTTATAAACATGATATAAATAAATTGATTATAAAAAGGTAGCCAATTATTATACAATAAAAATCAAATGGCATAGGTTTAAATTATAATAGAATTATAGCTATTTTATTAAATTCTATTTCCAATTAAACAATGGTCTAATTAAAATTGTAAATGGTTATACATAATACTTTGATATTTATTAATATTAAGATTTATAATTTTAATTATATTGTTTCTACATTATTCACAAATATAACCACAGCATTCACTAAATATTGTATGGAAAGTTTCATTTTGCATGGTATATAATATAGAAATTGCATCTAAAAGAGTTGTGTCCTGTTTGGAAAAATTTAGTCAATAAATCAATAAATATAAATTTAATAACTATATTCACGGATTTGCTTCATATCAAACATTTCAAAACACTTTACTATGACCAGTTACTTAAATCAATCTATATTATTTACTAATTCTTTATATTTCTTAAACAAATTCACAATGTAGATTCAATCTTCTCTAGACCATTATTTATTCTAGTCAAATTTATTTTCCAACATACAAATTAAAATATTATTGTTAAATTTATACCAATAATTATAAAAATGTAAAATTTTCTGCAATAATACATAATTATTCTCTCTCGCTCTTATTCAATTTTTCTCAATCATGTAATTTGATTTTGGCTACAAATCTTTCCACATTCTTTCTATTAATCAAAGTATTATTAACATACTAATAAAAGACGAAGAAATTTCTGTATATGGTTTAAAAGCACTAATATGAACCTAAATGCAAAAAGCAAATATTAATTAGTCAATGATTTGCCTTTACAGATAATCAGCAAGACCTCAAAATGCTATAGTTGGGTAAAAAAAATTTTATCCTTATTGTCTTAACTACTATATCATATTACTTTTTTATATGTGTTTATTTTTTCTTATATGTCTTACTACTAACATCTATAATGATAAAGTAGCAATAAAGAATAATTTTGGTAATAATTGATCACAATCAACAAAATAGATAAATCATTATTTTAAATAGAATATATGAAACAATTATACACTATATATTATTACTAAAATTTTACACATAAGAAGAAAAAAAATGAGACTGTAATATTAGAATATAGATCTTCTATGAAAAATCCAATATTTATTAATATTGTTCATTTGCATAGTGTGATTAGATAAAAGTCATATGGATATGTAGTTTTTGATATAATTGTACTGGATAAAAAAATCTGAAGTTGCAAAAAAAATCACCACTGGAATATGAAATATAAAGACGGAAGTGGATCATGCATGTATCTTATGAATTAGCAATTGTATGCGTTGAAGAGAAAAATTTTAGATCATGAGAACATCATAGAAGAAATGGCATAACTAAATATCACTAAAAAATAGTGACTTATAGAATGAAATAAATTTGATTTTTGAAATGTCCAATAAACATAATCATAATAAAATTCTATGGTCTAACATATGTCAAAAAAAAAACTGAAAATTTTTATGATCAAATTTTTAAACAGAATTGACAATAACTTGCAGGCAAAATATACTTGATCTAAAAGGTCAAATTGAAAAGGAAAAAAGGAAGTACCAATATTTTTGCATGGGGTCTAATTTCTGAGTTTACAGGAATCAGAAGATAGATTTATTTTGGATACCAAGTATAGAAAACTTTAGTTTTAATAGCAAAGAAAAAATTTATTAAAATAGAGTTTGTGACTGCACGAACTTTAAAAAAAAACCAAGTTTGTCCAATATTCTAGAAATAATTCAGGAAATATACTTATTGCTTCTAGAAATAATATCAATAATCTATATGAAATAATGGATGTACTTGAGGGTGAATCAGATAAAATGTGGATAGAAGTGAAAGAAATAATAGAAAGTCTGAAAAAAAAATTGGCTAAAATGAAACAAATGCAACAGACAATATGAACGTCTACAGAATCAGTGATATTTGCAAAAAATAAAAAAAAGATCAAATTAAAAAAATATATAAGATCTTTATTAAAAAAAAAACGAACAGGAAATTCCAAATAATAGCACTTGAACCAATATACTAATAACATGCAAAAATATTAAAAATAAAAAATTTTGAAAAGTAAGGATATTCTTTTGGAGTTAGGAGATATGAATTTTCTTTTAAATGTCAAAAAAAAAACCTTTTACACTTAAGAAAACCATAATATGCGATGGAAAGAACATATAAGAGGCTTAGTACTAAAACTATTAAAGGATTCAGTTGCTACAATCAGCTTAGAGACCCTCAATAATAAAAAATTAGATCAGAGTAACTGTGAAATCAAAACCAAAAAATTAGAACACAGAAAATAATAACACTGTATCAAAAATTATACAAAAAACTACACTTTGAGGTGTTCAATACCTTAGAAATTGGTAAAAATCAGTTTATATTTGTATACCAAAAAAAAATTTTTGTCAAAATACAGATCATATCATACAATATTTATATAAATAAGATAATGCTGATATCATTCAGAAAAAATGAAAGAGAACTTCCAGATGTATATGAATTTCTGGAAAGATCAAAGAATAAAAGGAAGTATTGCTAAAAACATTGGCTAAATGAAAAGGCTAAGGAATTCCAGAAATAAATGAATATGTGTTTTATTGATTACAAAAATGCATTGGATTTTTGGTTGACCATGCTAAATTATGAAAAGTTCTTAGCAATATTTGCATAATGGAGCATCTCATATAAGAAATTCTTATTTAAAATGTCAAAGAACAGTCAAACATTATGATTGCAGAGACAGCAGTTAATAGTTGACTGCAATGACACAATTTACCTCCTTGAATCATACATCAACAACAAAGGCTTTAAAAATCACGGTATTCATTGCAAATCAACAATGATAAAATTAAAATAATCTGAAAAATATCTTTAAATAAATGCATCTGCCTTTATGAATAAAATAAAAATGTTCAGCCTATAATATTTTCTAAGATTATAAAAGTTGAATATTGAGAAAGAGAAATAAAGATATAAAGTATTGATATTTTTGAATAGTAATGCTTGCAAAGACTTTTAAGAATAACATAAACGAACAATAAGAAAAATGAACAAATATCTTTTGTTGAGGATTTCCAAATAATTTAACTGCATAAGCCTGAAATAAAAGGTTATCCAGTCTACATCAAGGTGAAGATAAATATTTGAAAAATTTAAACTATTATAGATATTTCTCTAATAGAAATTACTTGGGATAATGTAATGACAGAAATAGGTCTATTATGAGGTTTTATCATCCGATCAACATAAATCAAATAATGTTTGCTTATTAGGATCCTTGATATAATTATTAACATCTCATATGTTTACCCAACTAACAAGAAACCAGCTACTCTTTTATGTTTGTGATATTTTATATCCACATTATTCTGCTCATAGTTTAGTTATGTCAAACTTTCTATGACCTTTTGAAAACCTATAGTAGTATTAGTTTTAGTCTTGATCTGATTTCTGAATTAAGTAAAAGATACTCCACCTGAATAATTTTTTTTTATATTTATCTTATTATTCTTTATTAATATATTTGTATTAATCAAATTTGTTTTAACCTTATCCTACCAAATAGGTTTGGGTTTTTTATTATTTGACTACTCTTGCACAAAATATGCGATTCTACTTTACTGTCTCCATTTAGTATTAGAACTATTCTTTTGCTTAATAATAACCATTGCACTAATGTTTCAATGTTTATTATTTTAACTTTATTTATTGAAACCCAAAGTATCATGATATTCTTCCAATCTTGATGTTGAGCACCTCCATGTAACATAAAATTATAAAAGTTTAACCATTAAGCATCAATGATTCTTAAATATATATATATAAAATTAATTAATTACCTGATAAAGTACTCTTCCTGCACCAATATTAAGATGTCCTACTTCACTATTTCCCATAAGACCAGCAGGAAGACCTACACTAAGGCCTGAGGCATCTAGAGTACAATATGCACCAGTTGATAATTTATCCATCATAGGTGTTTCAGAATTCAAAATAGCATTACCTTTAAAAAGTGGGAGATTTATTAGTAAATAGTTCTAAAATGTATAGCTAACTTTAACATTTAAAAAAAGCAATAATATACTTTATGATAAACTGCCACACAAATAACAGATTAAAAAAAATTTTTTTTTAATTATTTTCCTGGTTTTGTATCTTCCTGGTTAAGTCTTATGGTAAAAAATAATAATACACTTTCTATACAAATTTCCTAAATAAAGCAATTTTTTTTTTCTTTATTGTGTTGGTGATTTAGATATAAATATCAGGCATTCTATATAAATATACTGAAAATGGATCATTTTTGTATTGTAATTCTTGAAAGTATAATATTAAACTATTCTTTATAAAAAAATTAAAAAATTACAATTTGCACACATTTATATTGAAGCAATGGATCTGAAGTCCAATCCATGCTTCACATCTTCCTATAAACTTAATTAGTATTGTAGACCTAAATTAAGTTTATAGTTCAATATCAGCAGGGTTTTGCATTAGAGTTAAAAATAGTTATGCTTATTAAATGTGTATTACAGTTAAATATTTTATTTTAAATAAATTTCATTCTATTGATAAAAATTGCTTAACCTATTAGTCAAACATATATATACATCTAGCGTATATATATGAGTTAATGCAAAATTCTGCTGAAATAAAATGCTTATTCTATTGTAAAATAATAATATATTGTTGTTCAAATTTTATTAAAATATTTAGTATGATTTGATTTTGAGATAAGCCCACCAACATTTCTGAAAGAATGTATATTTTAATTAGTGAGCCGTTCAAGTCTAATTAAAGATGGCATTTTCTTTCTTGCTTTTAATTAATAGAATTCCAACTTTAAAGTAAGAAAGTTAGAGTAAAAAAATTGAAGTTATTTTTAGAACGTGTTGTGTTGAAACAAAGCAGCAAGGGGGGGCTTATCAAGATCTCAGATCATACAAAACAATGGAAGGTAGCTGGCAGAGAAAGTATAAATAGTAGGGAGAACAAAAGAGATAATTATTCAGACTTTTCTTTTTGAAGGAGTCAGTTGATTCTGATTTTGCTTGTGAAGGCAATTTATTAAGATTTTTCTTGCTGTTTTATTTCCAAGCTTTCTGGAAAGTGCATTCAGATTTCTCTTGGGAGAAATCCGTCAGATTTTGCTTCACATTTAGCTTGTGCTTCAAAAAAGTTATACAGCTGTCATTTTCAAACAATGGAGAAGTTGGAACCTGCTCCAGTTAAAACCAACCGTATTTTGAGGAAAATGGATATGCTTGGCTAGGCAAATCATAGCTTTGCCTATCGCCGAGGTTCCTAAATACCATCCAAAAATGCCTTAACATCCAATCAATAACCATATGAACTCTATGCCGTGTCTGGAGAACTTTTCATGGAAGCCATACTTCATATTTTCATTGTCCGGACAAACACCTATCGTCGGTCGGATCAAGCCACGGACGCCGTAGGGAACATCACGGAAAAAGGACGGTATCGTATCTACTATATTAAACTATCTCGTATGCTACTTTTGATTCATATGGTTTTATTGTTGTATTGAAATATATGTCTTTGCTATGTAAACATTTTATGAATTAACCTTAAATATATTTTGGGATCATCTAGCTATATGTAACCTTTTTACCTTCGCTATTCTTCCTTACTAACCATTGTAAATATTTAGTATTTCGTTGCGGTTAAATTTAATAGTTAACTTTTTGTCATTTGAAATCTCTTTCCAATTTTATTTATGTTGTTAATTAAATCCAAGTCAGTTTCTTTTGTGTGCCAACTTGATCTCTTTGATAACACCTCTTTTTGTCCGCCATTGGCTTATCACGTATATTTGATTTAGCTATATACGTTCTAAGTCCATTTTAAACACGGTTTTTAGCGCAAAGCCATAAGAAATGCTTTGCGAAAGATTTTTATTATCTATCGTACTTTATCGAGAAGATCGAGTTGGAAATTTTTTTAATAAAATTGGGAAGAAAAGAATTTGACCGCAAACCTATTAACTTGTTTTCTTTTTATTGTCTAATTAGTTTGTTGCAGTAATTTAGGGGAATAGCGGAGGCCCATTAAAGCCTTATTCATATTTTAAAGCCATTAATTAAACATTATTTAATTATCAAAAACTTGAGTTTCTTAGTTATATTAAATGCTTTAATTTTACTTTTCAATGATCCAGGCACGCATCACGCAAACACCAACACATATTTTAAGTACTTTACACATTTACCCTTTAGCTCCTTAGGATTTCCCGTCCATGTCTCTACCGCTGTTGCTAAGCTTTGTGGCCGGTTGAAAAAGAATTTATGCGTGGCTCAGATGGTGTTGTTGGTTCGTGAATTAGCCCCGAGAATAGGCGAAATAGGGCAGAGGTTATTATATTCTTTATTTAATATTTCGCGTATAGTGGCCTCGAGGTACTTTCGCTTAGGACTCGAACTAGGTTAAACCAGCATACATAATCTGACTGTCACAATATATTATTTCATATAAGTTTCAAACATCTCAGTATTTATTTTAGTAGGCATTAGTTAGATATATCAATAACTTTCTGATAATTTTATAAGTTTTTTTTTAATCTTTTGACTTTTTTTCTTTCAATATTTATGAAAAAAAAAGTAATTTTCAGATATATTTAGTGCAGAAAAAGCACACATAACTATTCAAGTTTTATAGGTTGTTACAAAAGTTTAAGATATTGTACTATCATCTATTATGCAAATATCATGGAAATTTATTATTTTCTACACTAGCAGTACTATTATTTCATTTAACTAGTTTTTTGAAAAGCATCACCCAGAAAATGGAAAAAAATCTAGCTGCTAATAATTACTTGGCCAGTATTATTAAAAAATTAAGACTTTTTGTTTCATATTCTACATTTTTAGCACTAAAACAAATTGTAAATCTGAATGGTTAACAGTTATATTATTAATATAATAATAAATAATCATAACTTTAAATATATATAATTGAAATGGAAGTAATTACCTCCAACTGAGTTATGTAATGTCAACAAGTTTTTGTAGTTGTTGACATTACATAGCTCAATGGGAGGTGGTTACAACAACAAATTTGACTTATGACTGACTTTTAGATAATTCTATTTCCATTTCAAATAATCTGCTAAATATTTTTAAAAAAAGCTTGGCTAAAGCACTTAAAACTAAATCTTACACAATGCTGTTTGTGGTGCACATAATCTTCTGAATCTCCAAAAAAAGTCTCCTAAAGCACTGTAAGAATCTATATCAATTCAATTTAAAAACATTTTAATTAAAATGCATTCACAGGTAAATGCTATTGTTGAACAGCTTCAGTATGAATAATGTTGATTTTTAAGGTTAAAAACTATTATATTTCTTTAAACTAGATTTGTTTCCAATTGGCATGAATTCTGTAATTTATGGATGGTAGAAAACCATACATAGCACAAGTTAACATGTATGTCTACAATGTATTTAATAAATATATGTAAATTATCAATCCTAATTGTAATGAGCATTCTATTTTATTTTTTCTTTGCCTAATAGCTCTATTTAATTTATGATTAAAAGCAGAATTAATACAATCGCATAAAGAAATGAAATCAGTAACATAAAAAAGTTTTTCAAATCTTTTATAATTTTCTTAAAAGATTACATTAAATTGCTGAGGTGAAAAAAGAAAAAAATTCTGACATATTTTAAATAAAGAAAATAAAAAAAAGAATAAGTTAACCAATATAAATAAATTATTGCCTTGGTTTATTCTTTTAATTACAACTATATAAAACTTTGAATTTATATAAAAGCAAATACTGTATTTTAGTTTTATAGTGCTATTAATAAATTTATACAATATACAGAAAGAATTTATATGTATGAAATACGAATACAAAAATTAATGTTTATTTAATTTTCAGCAGTTTTTGGTGTTTTAAAAAAGAGATTTATAATGAGAGTAAAAGAGATATTGTTATTATTTGCTTGTGAAGTTTTGTATCCAGCAGCTGCATTTTGAATTTTAAAAAAACTAAAATTTATAAAATTAAAATTTATTTTATATTAATTCTAATTTTTTTGTTTGTTTGTTTTTTATTATTATTATCAGATATTGAAAATAGAAGGGCTTTACAATATGTACTGCAATGTTTTATTATATATTAAATATGTCTATTAATATTAAAGCTTGAGCATTTCTTAATTTAATGTTTATTTCTCTTTTCTACTCAAGACCGGTCGTAAAAATTTACAATAATTGATGTGAATGTGTACTGCATTATTAAAAAAGTATATAGAGAGCTTTAAAATCTTCAACATTATGACAAGTGAGTCTATCATCACATGCTAAAATACCTATTTAAACAAAGACATAAATCAACTTTATCTAAAGCTGATGAATACCTAGCAATTATTTGGAGTGACTAAAACTTATTACAAATTATGGATCATCAAAATTAGTCACTATATTAGTGTAAAAGTCAAAAGCCTTTTTTAAGCTTATCCATTTATTAGTTATCAATAATTTGTCTCTGTATCAATTGTGAAATATTTGATTAATTATCAAGTTTATTATTATATAAATTTAAAAACTTGTAAAAGCATTACTATCTTATTATAGACTATTTCAAATACAATGTTCAATTTTGCTTACTATTAAAATGAAAATAGACTTGAGATCTTCATAATCATAAATTCTATAGGTTATATAAATCAGGACTTGTGAACAGATAACTATGGATGGATGCTCAAACTTAAGAACAACAAATTAAAATTACAGCACACTCCACCATTTCTAAGATCTGTTTCTTAATTCAATCCTAACATATGGTCTTTTTAAAAAAAAACAATTGGGTTGCAAACATTAACGTGAATGAGTTGAATATTAAACTGCATTTATGCTAAACATACTGAAAACTCCAAATAGATAATAGTCAAAATCAAAACTCGATAAAAACTGTAACTAGATCTGAAAAATCAGAAGCAGCCTAAGAGCAAGGTCATAACAGACTTACCATAATAAAAAGTTTCATACTCTATGCAAGTGTATCACTAAAACTAAATATAATGTTAATACTGCTTTTATTATTTCTGGAATTTCACCTGATTAATTTGGTAAAAAAGAATTAACAGACTTGAATTTTCCAAACAATTTTAAGTGTGGACAATGAAAGAACTCAGATTTTCAAAAACAATCTGAGAATTTATCTTTTGTTCATCTATGCTCAGAATATGTTCATTAGAAGAAAAATTGCCTAGCAACAAAAACCAAACATATATATCTCAGCTCTATTCTCATCTCCTAACTAATACCAACTATTGGTCAAAATTTAATAAAAAAATTAAACAAATCCCCTTATAATACTGTTACAATGCTTATCTAATTTTATCAATGCATACAAAAAATTGATAATATTTCTAAAACTTAATACTGTATCTGTCAATACACATTTGTTCATTTTAAAACAAATTCCATGAGCAATTTCAAACTGCTCCCTATAACAAATTAATACATACAAAATCAATCTCAAAATAATCCTTTCAATTATAATTATGTAGGATTAACAAAATAATAAACTATTATATATAAAGAGACATTTCGAATACCTAAAATAATATTGTTAATCGTTTAAAAAAAAATTAAGAATAAGAAATGGCAAATTATCACTAATAATGAACGAGTGTTATAGCTTGATTATAATATTTTTGGGGATTAGTTATTCTATCTGCCATCAGGCAGGAAATATTCATACATACATATATATCAATATGCATGATTTAAAATTTTATTTACATCATCACTACACAATATTTTTTACATTTAAAAATGTAATAATAATAATAACACTAATATAAAAAAAACTTCATTTCATTTAATTTTCTTGAACTTGAGCATATATTTATTTATAGTTTCAGTAACAATTTTTAAAGGAAAAATAATAATAATTAGGTCTGATTATTATAAAATAAGCCTACATTGGCTAAACAATTGTTAAAAAAGTATTAGATTTTGATATTTTACACTAAAATTTAGAGAAAAAATGAGAGTAAATAAGATGACTAAGATTAATAATACAAAATAATGAAAATATGAGAAACAAAAGGGATTGATTGCATATGTACTTTAAATTTAAGATAGGTTAAACTATGATGAATTAAAACAGGCAAAACTCTCCATGCAGTAGTGCCACTCAGTGCAAGCCAGAGTAATCAATGAATGCCAGAAGGCTTGTGCATAAAATCCCTAACAGTGCCTACTCATCCAATATTCTCAGACTAGTTTAAAGTTTGTGGCTTTCGTAAGTGAGGAGCCCTGGATCTAAGAGCACTGCACCTAAATCTTAGGATCTAATGCAACCCTCCAGCAATCACCTTTTACTTTTTTTTAGCTAACTAAATGAAAACACAATAATGTTTTTCCAAACTAAACCCATTAGCTTGTATACTTTTATAGCTGTGGACTCAGTTCAGCATCCATACATTTTATCCAATAGGATTATAGTGACTGTGGTTATTAAAGAACCAAAGATACCAAAATGTATGGATGCTGAAATGAGTCCAGATCTATACAACTATACAAGCTAATGAGTTTAGCTTAAAAAACATTATTATGTTTTCATTTTGAACTCAAATCTTTATAGTTAGCTAAAAAAAAAAAAAAGTAAAAGGTGACTGCTGGAGAGTTGCATTAGATTCTAAGATCTAGATGCAGTGCTCTCAGCTAAAAGGCTCCTCACTGATGAAAGCCACAAGCTAGAAACTAGTCTGGAGATATTGGATGAGTAGGCACTAGATAGGGATTTTATGTACAAACCTTTCTGCAACCACTGATTACTCTGGCTTGCACTGAGTGACGATACTGTATGGAGAGTTTTACCTCTGTGAAAATCTATCTTCAGGCAGATACATCTTTGTTTTACAATTACTACATTGACATCATCTGAATAATCCAAATTAACCAGGACCTTACTACATCTAAAAACAGCAAGATATTTATTTATTAATAATTAGATATTCAACTATGTTGTCTACAAAATTTCACATGGTTTGTGATTACTATATTGACCATCATCTCAATAATCCAGATTAACCTGGGACTTTAGTCTACAGTTAAAAACAGCATGATATTTTATTTATTAATAATTAGATATTCAGCTAGGTTATCTATAAAATTTCACATCCTTGACTGGCTTACAAATCCCAGATCCTTGACATGGCAAATAGATATGTTAACCACTTTATTATATGGTTTTGGATTTCAAATTACAACAAAAAGAGCTGACCTGTAGGATTATTAAGATATATGTATATGTGTGTAGTACCAATAAAATCTAAGGATTTAGAAAAATATAGTTCAGACACAGCCAATTACACTTCTTGTCCATGACAACTTTCCAAACTCCATATTTACAAAGTCTTAATAAAATCAGAAGATCAGCGCCATTATTATTTGACCAAATAATATCTGATGTCACTTTAATCATAGTAATACCATTACAGAAATATAAATGATCGAGTCAAATTTATTAAAATTTTAAAAAAATTAACTCATCTATACTAGTCATCACAAGTATTCATATAATCCGTATGAGAATTTGGAATCAACGGTAAATTAGTTTCCATAGCAAAGTAATAATAAAAATAATAATGAAAAAATATATAAATTTTGGGCCCATGCATTCATTATACTTCCTACTTAATTATCCTAACAGCTAAAATGACTACTAAAGCTTTACGGCGCTTAAGTATTAAATAATCTATAATAATAAAATTGATGAAACGTTACTTGCTTTTCATTGTAAATTTTTTATTTTAAAACCTACCAACTTTATTTTTCTTATTAGTTTTTGTCACAGATATTACTGACAATGTTAATGAACAAAGATCTAATGATAGCTACTTCGAAGCAATGCCTGTTAAATTTGAGTTTACGCTTTTTTAATCACTACATGATTGCTATACAGTATTTTATTGTTTACATTGATATATTAGAACAGTTGAAAAATCTACATATTAATAACAGTACAGTATTATAGTAACGATAATAGATGATATAAAATTAATTCTAAAAAAAAAAAAAAATGCTGGAATTACAAACAAATTTTGAAAACAAATACGTATTTGCTAAAAAAAAAAAAAAAAAAAAAGTGGAAACCAAAATCATGTTGGCACAAATCGATAATTTTATTATAGATATCGAGTTAATTTGTTAATTTTTAAGTAATCATAGTGATAAAAAATAATTCATAAAAATAAGCGCAATCAATAGTTTCCAATTTCAAACAGCCAATAAAAAAAAATAATTCTTCAAATAAATATCAAAAAAAAAAACTGTAATTAAGTTTAGAAGGTACAAAAAATTATTTAGTAAGTTACTTTTAACTATAGCTTAATATACCTTCAATTTTTTCGGAAATTCCCCAACCGTCTATAACAATTAAGCAGACACTCATTTTAATAAAATTATAAAACTTAAAATAAAATAATTGTAACTAAATTAATGACCGGTTCTCAATGAACTTGACCAGACGAATAAACATCGCGTATAAAACGAGATAGCAATTCGAGAGAAACATAATTGTCATCCCCTAACGGGAAAATATAATGTTGCGATAAGCAACTTTTTTTTTTATTTGTACGTTCAGTTTTAAAAATATTATTTCGAATGGCATATATATCTTGAATCTTTTAACCCTGTATATATGATAATTACAAAATATTTTGCGATGGTTAAACAAAATGTTAATTTTTTAATAAACATTACGAATTGACAGACCACTATAGATTATAATCTATAATCGTCACTTCTTACCATCATTATTCTTCAATTATTTTATCTCACTTCAAATAGATACTTTTCATTAGTACGTTTTATCTTTTAGTATCTAGTAAACAATTTTCCCAATCCATTTATTTTTCCTTCTTAGTATTAAACAGGCGCTCATTCTTTTTTGTATCGCAGTCATTGTTTTATTTTAGATTTCAAAATCTGGAAATCAAACTACAAAAATAAAATATAGTTTTACAAACTAACTTGTGGTGATGTGATGTACTGTAGCTTCTGCTTAAACAAAGTCAAGACTCTCTCAGCAATTATACCCAGAGAAACCTGTTAGCCACTTTATTTTACATTTCCCAGTCTAAGTTTTCCCACATTCTGCTCCATCCCATTTCCAGAACATAATCTTTGTCAACTCTATGGCCTTTATATCTAAATCCTCCTTATCTTTTCCCAAACCCAACATAAAAACCAATAATCCACTTTCTGTATAATCATTTATTTCATATTTATTCCTCCATAACTTCATTATATGTGCCCTTTCTGTTTTCAAGCATTTACATTCAATTAACAGATGCCTAACATTTTCTATTCCTTCCTTACATAATTTGCAGACTAAATCACCCATGTTTTTCCATTTACATGTATATTCTCTTGTTACTAAAGATCCCGTTCGAGTCTTAAACAATAAACTACTTTCCTTACTATTATATATTAACTCGCACCTAATATTCTGTTTATTTCTATGTATATTTAAACTCTTTTTACTCTCCATACTAGTTCTCCATCTCTCTAACTCCCTATTCTTTAATAATAATTCTATTCTTTTATCCCATTTCCTACCACTATAACACTCAGCAATCCTCCTAACACAATCATCACATCTTTTGTCCAAATATACTGATATAAATTCTTTATCCAAATCTTTTGCGTACCGCATTATCTTTCTTACCCATCTTGTTGCCTGCCCTTTACTCATAACCCAATTAAATAGTATTCTGGCTATTCTTTTATTATCCATAAACTGCAATCTACCAAACATTTTCATTTTACTTTTTGCATCTCTCGTATGAAAACTTGACCATCTCATTTCTCCTTGAATTGCCTCCCTTGCTGTCCATACATCTGCATCCAATGCATGTCTTCCTACTTTCCTTTGAACATTTTCTAAGTAATTTAATACCCCTTTACTAACACATAATGTATCATTACCATATGTTAACTCTGCTACTGCAACTCCTTTCCATATAATTCTAGCTACATCATATTTATTATATGAAAACACTGTTAATTTCTTTATCAATCCCTTTCTTTTCTTTGCTTCATTTATCAATTTTTTCTCCCATTCATCCAAATAATTTTCTGATTACTTAAAATAATTCCCAAATAACTATATCTATTCACCATACTTAACTTAATATCTCCCAATGAAAATTCTACATCTTCTCTTTCCACAGTATTAACCATCATTATATTTGATTTTTCTTCACTAAATTTAATCCCCATCTCTTTATGCCCTCAGCATAACTTCCATATCTTTTCTTCTTTCTGCACACAAAAATATATCCGCAAAAAAAGACCTGACAAAATATATACTCCCTTACTACCTATTAACGGTATCTCTATCCCTCTTTCTAATCTTTCTATTGCTCTTTCCATTTCACACAAATACAACACAAACAAAATAGGTGACATAGGGCATCCTTGCCTTAGTCCCACCCCATTTTTAACTTTAACTGATTCTATATTCCCTAATTGATATATATAATAATTATTTTCATATAATTTCTTAATAATATCTACTAAAGCTTCATCCATTCCCAAATTTGCTAAACTTATCCATAATCTATTTCTATTTACTTTATCATATGCCTTCTCTATATCTATAAAAGTCATATATAACTGTTTACCTGAATTCCTACTTATATTCATAAGTTGTGTAACTACAAATAAACTATTTCCTATATGCCCACCTAATCTAAAACCTCCTTGCATTTGCCCCACTACATTATTCCCTTCCATCCATTTTACAACTCTTCTAGCCACCATATATGAGAAAACTTTATATAAAACTGATGTTTCCACTATTGGTCTATAATTATTTAACTTTCTATGATCCTTACCATTTTCTTTAAATAATTAATCTTATTCTTCTATTCTGTGCCACCTTATTAAAACAGGATAATAACTTTACTTTTGCCTTATATCTTAAATTCATTACCATCTCTACTGCCCATCCATCTAAACCTCTTGCCTTTCCACTTTTCAATTTTTTCTCTGCCTCATTCATTTTCTGAAAACCTAATATCCCATTACTATATGCTTTCATGTTTTCTATCACTATCCTTCACATCTAACATCTTTTCTATATTCATTACATATCTATTTAAGATTCTCTCTAAATCTTCTCTAGAGCTACATTCTATTCCCTCATCATCTAGTAATATTATCTCTCTCCCCCTACATTTCTCCTTTTAATGTAATTCCAAAATTTTTTACTCCCATCTCTTCCATTTTTATTAATATCCTCCAACAATTTACTATTCAATTTCATTCTCTCTCTATAATTATCTATTTTAGCCAACTTCTTTTTTTCTAAATACTTTTCCCATTTAGCATTAATATCTTTTTCATTTTCCTTGTGTCTATTTATAATTGAAGTGCCCTCTAGCTATAGCATATTATAACATATTTTAAAGTCAAAAGAAGATATCACCTCTTTATCTTTTTCTTTCACCTTTTACATAGAGGATTGTCTGCAATGCTTTTGCTAGAAGGAATAAATTTTTAATCAATCATAAATTTATTTTTAAATATTTTTAAATCTGATTGACATATGTATTTGCAAAATATTACATTTTTTCGATTTTTAATCTTGTCAGTAATAATATAAATACTAATATGTAATATATAAGAATTTACAGTGTTAATATTTGATGTAAGGTTTTGCGATTAATTCATTGCAAATATCTTTATATAATATTAGTATAAATGGAATACATATATGTGATAAGTAAATAAATCATGGTATACTTTGATTTTTAAAAGCATTAAATAATGAATAAATTACAGAAGCATTATAGCGGTCACAACTTTTCCCCCTCTATTTTAAAAAATCGAACTATATTTTATTCATACTATGTAATTGTAAAGTATATCTAACTATAAATGTATTTTTTACATGAAGGTTAATAAAAAAAAATTAAAAAAACACATTTTTATGTGCAATTTCGAGCTAGGTTATAAACTATTAAATATTAACGTTCACATGTGGCAAAACTTAAAGATAATTTGCCAATGCACTTTATTGTTTTTGTCTGTGAGAATGATGCTAATGAATGAGTGGTCATAGACTGATGTCATTTTTGCAGGAAGAATGTGCTACATATTTCGACAGAAATCCAGCACCTGTCAGTGGATTTGATGGCAACGGGAACCACAGATAGAGGAGATCAATGAGTCGTATTTCTTTCACCAAAACACCATAGGGGGCAATGAGAGAAGGCCATTGGGTGTTCGGTGGGATAGAGAGAGAGTCAAAAAAGTGTTTTTTATTAACAGAAATTGAAGATAAATCAACTGCCACTCTTGAACTGCTCATACAGCAACACATTTTACCTGATACACATATAATCACTGATGGCTGGTGTGCATATAGAAATACAAGTGGTCTAGATAATGGTATATACCTTCACTCTGTCGTCATCCACCAAGACAATTTTGTTGACCCGGACAACGAACTTATCCACACTGTAGAAAATATGTGGATGAGAATAAAGCATAAGCTAAAATACCAATTTATACATTTATAGTTAGATATACTTTACCCTGAGGCAGAGCTGTAACTGCTACCAGGCAGGTCCCCAGGTGGTGGATAGGGGAATGGCCCCCAGATATGGGGGTCAGCTGTGAATAAGCATTTAGGCAAATAAGCAGTCGTGAACCAACAGCGGCAATGTTAATAGGGTGTGGGGGATCATAAGGGTGGCTCCTTATGTTTCCAGCTAAATACCACATAAACCCAATGATAACGTTGTGCCAAGGCGAGTTTCTGGTGCCATACCCAGAGGCCATGGCCATGGTAATGGAGAAAGCAGCATTATCATTACTGGCCCAAGGCAGAAGATGAAGATATCAGAATGGCTTGGTTCCAGAGATCTATGGGCATGGATGCAGCATCTTTAATGGCCATAGCACTGCAAATACCTAGAAAGATGCTGGTTTCCCATCTGGGGTTGCCCATGATGGGTTGGTGGCAGCAAGGGCATGCGGCTATAAAACCAGGACCTTGCCACTCAAACTACATGATGCGGAAAAATTCAGATAGAGATCTTGCTAGGGCGTACCCTGTAAGCGACGCATTGGGGCCTCGCCTGACTCCACCGAGAAGCGGACAAGGGCTACCATATCGTGAGCAGATACAGTTAAAGAAGATTGCTCGAAGGAAAAGGAGGTTGAGTAGTGAAGGAAGGATGAGGGGTGGTTCGGTCAGGTTGACTGTCGGTACTCTCAATGTTGGCACCATGACTGGGAAAGGTAGTGAGCTTGTGGACATGATGATAAGAAGAAAAGTGGATATTATGGCAGTTCAGGAAACAAGGTGGAAAGGCCAAAAGGCAAGGGAACTGGGAAATGGCTTCAAGTTGTTCTATTGTGGTAGTGATTCTAAAAGAAATGGGGTTGGAATTATACTGAGTTCAAATTTGAAACATAGGGTATTGGAAGTTACTCGGTATAATGACAGGATTATCTCAATGAGAATTGACTTGGAGAGTTGTGTGATTACTGTGATTAGTGCATATGCTCCACAGTCAGGATGTGATAAGGATAAGAAAGATAAGTTTTGGGGTGAGATGGATGATATTTGGGGCTCAATTCAACAAACAGATAAGGTCTTCCTTTGTGGAGATTTGAATGGACATGTGGGCAGAGAAAATGGTGGGTTGGAAAGAATCCTGGGAAATCAGGGAATTGGGGAAAGAAATAAAGAGGGAGATAGAATAATTGATTTTGCTGTTTCAATGGATATGGCATTATTGAACACCTTCTTCAAGAAACCCCCAAATCAAAAGATAACTTACATGAGTGGGGGACGAGAATCCCAAATTGACTATATTATGTATAGACGAATTGGTCTAAAAGATATACAGGATTGCAAGGTTATTCCAGTAGAAGCTATGGGTCAACCGCACAGACTTTTACTATGTCATGCTAATCTTACAGGAATTAAAATAAATCCTAGAAACTGCAAACAACATTTGTGTAATTGGGGATCAAGTTCTTGGCCAAACGTCGGGTGTGATAAAAGAGAATAAAGAGACTTGGTGGTGGAATGCAGAAGTGCAAAAAAAAATTGGGAATAAGAAAATAGCCAAAAAGGAGTGGGACAAAGACGGAGGAAAAAGTAGTAGGGTCAAATATAATATAGCAAAGAAAGAAGCAAAGAAAGCTGTTGCCAAAGCCAAGTTTGACGCATAGTCAGATTTATATGAAAGTTTAGAGAAAGAAGAAGGAGTTAAGAAGATTTTGCGTATTGCAAAACAACGAGATAAGAGTGGTAAAGATATTTACCAATCAAATAGAATAAAAGACTCTAACAATAAGGTGTTGTGTGGCAAGAATGAAATCATAGCTAGATGGCAGCAATATTATGAGCACCTATTAAATGAAGAAAACTTTCGGATTGACAAGGGATTTGGGACTCCAAATTTGGGCCCAGCTTTAAAGATCAGTAGGGAAGAAGTTAGACAAGCAGTCAGAAGAATGAAATGTGGGAAATCGGTGGGTCCAGATAACATCCCTGTAGAGGTATGGAAGGTAATGGGAGAAGAGGGAATCACCTTTCTGACCAAACTTTTTAATAACATCATGATCATGGAGAAAATGCCAGATGAATGGAGAAGAAGCATTTTGGTTCCAATCTATAAGAATAAGGGAGATATTCTAGAATGTAGTAATTATCGAGGAATAAAGCTGATGAGCCACACAATGAAAATATGGGAGAGAATAATAGCAAATAGGCTATGGCAGGAAATAGACATCAGTGAAGAACAGTTTGGTTTTATGCCAGGTAGAGGAACCACAGATGCAATTTTTGCACTGCGGCAACTTATAGAAAAACATAGAGAAGTCAACCAAGAAATTGTTCTAATATTCATTGATTTGGAAAAAGCATTTGATAGAGTACCTAGAGATGAACTTTGGAGATGCCTAAGGAAAAAGCTGGTTCAGGAAAAATACATTCATCTGATTCAAGATATGTATCAAGGCTGTCAAACCAGTGTGAGATGTAGTTCAGGAGAAACAGACTCATTTCAGGTGAAAGTGGGTGTGCATCAGGGATCAGCCCTGAGTCCCCTACTATTTAATATCGTTATTGATGTTCTAACAGAGGATATTCGTAGGGAAGCACCCTGGAACATGATGTATGCCGATGATATAGTGATTGCAACTCAAAACATCAAGGAAGCTCAGGATAGGATAGAAGAGTGGAGGAAAGCACTGGAGGAAGGAGGAATGAGAATTAGCAGAAATAAAACTGAAGTGCTCTTCTGTGGTAATGGTGGAGGAAGCATTTTGTTAGGGGGAAAGAAGTTGCCTGAGGCTGAAAAATTTAAATATCTCGGGGCCTGGATGAATAAAGATGGATCACTGGATGGAGAAGTTGTTGGGAGAACTCAAGCTGGTTGGAATAATTGGAGAAGGGTCTCTGGGATACTCTGCGATAGGAGAATAGGTGCAAGGTTGAAAGGAAAAGTATATAAAACTGTGGTGCGTCCAGCACTGATGTATGGTGCAGAAACATGGCCGATCACTAAGAAAATAGAAGACAAGCAATGTGTAACAGAAATGAGAATGCTTAGGTTTGCCTCGGGCCTCACTAGAAAGGACAAAGTGAAAAATGAAGTAATTCGAGAAAATATGAGAGTGAGAATGATCAGTGAAAAAATGAAAGAATCAAGGTTGAGGTGGTTTGGTCATGTTAAGAGAAGAGAAGAAAATTACATTGGAAGGAAGATTTTGGAGATGGAACCACCGGGGAAAAGACCCAGGGGTAGACCTAAGATCAGATGGATTGATCGAGTGAGAAAGGACTTGCAGGAGATGTCACTTAGGGAGGAAATGACTTTAGATCGAGTAGCCTGGAGAAGATTGATCCGCACCAGCGACCCCACTTGATGTGGGATTAATCAAGCTGTGGAAGAAGAAGAAGAGAAGAAGAGTTAGATATACTTTACAATTACAGACTTGAGGGTGAAAAGTTGTGACCACTCTATAAGTCAGTTTTACCAAAAAGGGGATTAATATATGTAAGTTAAAAGCTTTTTTATTTTAATGAAATATTTCATTTAAACATATTTTTAAGCATTCATATGGAGGAATATATAATAGATATTTTCGTTTGTGTTACAAAAAATTAAAATACCTTAAAAATTGCAGCAGGCTTACTAAAATTTGAGTTAATTTTTTATTAAATTAACTCAATAATAATAATAATAATAATAATAATAATAATAATAATAATAATAATAATAATAATAATAATAATAATAATAACAACAACAACAACAACAACAATAATAATAATAATAATAATAATAATAATAATAATAATAATAATAATAATAATAATTAAATTAATAATAATAATAATAATAATAATAATAATAATAATAATAATAATAATAATAATAATAATAATAATAATAATAATAATAACAACAACAACAACAACAACAACAACAACAACAACTGAAAAATTACTATAGCTATTCTAACTTTAAAAAAGAAGAGAGAAAAAACACTAAAAATG
Source organism: Epiperipatus broadwayi (assembly GCA_028023455.1). Taxonomy (NCBI): domain Eukaryota; kingdom Metazoa; phylum Onychophora; class Udeonychophora; order Euonychophora; family Peripatidae; genus Epiperipatus; species Epiperipatus broadwayi. Next base: position 8,576,062 of record JAQFVV010012404.1, read on the forward strand.
AGTTTTGCGGTATCTATACAAACCAATCTATGAAACACGTAAGTCCACATATAGAACATGCTGGTCCAATTCTCTGTTTGGTTGATATTTTACAATATTATCTTTTAGTTGCCTCATAGAAAACTTATTCTTTTGAAATATTTCAACACCATATCTAATTGTAGCTTTCTAAATTATTTTATTTTTTGCCATATCTTCCCAATGGAAACAATTAACATTGTACTTCTTTAAAATGACTGAAATAATCATTATAACTTAGATGGGGTCTACCTATGCTATGAAACGTAAGTTCAAGTTCACTATAAAACACACTTTTAGGAGGTCTTCCATTGTTAATTAGTTTTACATATCCAATCCAATGACTATGTTATTTTACAGTAGTAGGCTCAATAGCCAAACCCTGCAACATGAAGAATTTATTATTTGTTTTTACGATCTTGCCATTTTATTTTTTAAGATTTTGTGGTGTCTCAAATGAATCTTTTCTAATGCTTTATATTGTGCTGATAGGATAGCCCAAGTTTCACATTCATTTAATAAATCAAATAAAATAACAGCTTTATATATAGCTAATTTAGTTGTAATAGTTATTTCTCTATCATGAAATGCTTATCTTTTAACTTATTAAAAGCAGTAGAAGCAAATTAGAATCTGTTATACATTAACATCTAAGTCAACCTTTCTACTTATAAAACTACCAAGTTATTTAAACTGATTTAAGTTTGCAAGTTAATAAACATGAAAGCTGAAAGTTGTTGAGGAATTTTCTTCCATTATTGGCTGTTAACAATTTGAACATTAATTAATAAACATCTTTATAAATTGCATTCAAAACATTAAGAACATTCTATAAACTATCTTTTGAACTTGAAAAATAGGCAATCATCAGCATACCGTAAAACCAGAATCCAAGAAGATGAAGTTCTTGTTTTTGCTTTTAACCATTCTTATTAAAACTTCCACCATCAAATCTGTATTATACATCTTGATCCCTATCTGACTATGCTACTTATAAACAATTCCAAATATCACTTTCATAAACATTGAAAACAATGTTACAGAAAGTACACATCATTGTTTAATACCAGTTTTGATTTCAAATGCCTCAGGTTTTCCATATGCAGTAATAACACTTCCTCTCAGTTCATCATGTAGAAGCTGTATAATACAAATAAATTTTAGTGGACATCCCAACTAATTTCAAACAGTGCCATAGACTTGTCCTATTGATTTAATCAAATGCCCAAATTAATAAAGCAATACATAAATCATTAATTTGTTGCCAACACTTTCTTGCATTTGCCTGGCCACAAAAGTCAGATCTATAGTGCTTCTTGATTACCTAAAATCACATTGAGTCTCTGGTAATGATTCATTTACAACTGAAAGCAATCTATTCAACAAAATCCTTGAAAGTACTCTTACTTTGGTGACTAATAATGATATTTCATAATAATTACTGCAAAGTTCTCTATTCTCTTTGGTATTAAAAATTGGAACAATAAAAGCAATACTTAAAACCAGATTGCACAACTTCATGGGTCCAGATATTCTTAAAAAAATACAATATTTTTGAAGCTAACATATCATCACCATACTTTAAAACTCTTCTAGATATTTCATCAGGACATGCAACCTTTTCATTTTTAAGATTATAAAGAGCTGTTTTGAGTTTATTAAGCTAGATATATTTGTCCAAATCTAAATGGATAGATAAAATGGATATATCATAAAAAGTCATAATATTCTTGTATAATTATCAAAAGATAGCCAAAATATTCTTTCCACTTATTCGAAATATCATTATCATCAATTAAGCAAGTTCTATTCCTGGACTTAACAGGATTGTGATGTCATTTCTTGGTTCATATATTGCTTTCAATATATCAAAAAAAAAAAATCTAGATTGACCATGATCATTAAATATCTGTATTTTTAGTTTAATCCACCAATCATTTTTAAATTTTCTTGTCAGTCAATTGAACTTCTGCCTTCAGATCTTTTATATTTATGAATTTCCATATTTAATTTATTTTGTCAAGTAATTTAATGTCCCATTTCTTTTTAATTAATTCACTAATAATATGGTCATTGTCAGAAAAACAGTCATGATTCTTCTTCTTAGTGAATCAAAGAATATATTTCTTGATATCTATAACCAATGCTTCAGTAATATGACTTCTGAAAATCTAAAGTAGCTATTTTAGTGTTTAATAGTTATTAAAGCAGGCAAAACTCACTATACGTATTGCCACTCAGTGCAAGCCAGAGTAATCAATGAATGCCAGAAGGATTGTGCATAAAATCCCCATCTAGTGCCTACTCATACAATATCCCCAAACTAGTTTCTGGCTTGTGGCCTTTATCAGTGAGGAGTCTTGGATCTGAGAGCACTGCAGCTACATCCTAGGATCTGATGCAACCCTACAGCGGCCACCTTTTATATCTACTTAACTACAAAATTATGAGACTTAAATTGAAACACTATAATATTTCCAATCCAAGCTCATCATCTTGTATAGTCATATAGGTCTGAACTTAGTTCAGTACCCATTCATTTTGGTGTCTTTGGTTCTTCAATAACCATAGCCATCACTATCCTATTAGGAAGGATTGGTTTTAAGCCAATGAACATCACATGATCATCACTTCTTATGTTTGCTCTTAACTGTTATTAAAACAGGCACAACTCTCTCTCTCTATATATATATATATTCCCACTCAGTGCAAGGCAGAGCAATCAATGGATGCCAGAAGGCTTGTGCATAAAATCGCCATCTAGTTCCCACTCATCCAATATCCCCAGACTAGTTTCTGGCTTGTGGCCTTCATCAGTAAAGAGCCTTGGATCTGAGAGCACTGCAACTAGGTCCTAGGATCTAATGCAACTCTCCAGCAGCCACCTTTTATCTCTATTTAACTATAAAACTGAGTGGCAATATGTATAGAGAGTTTTGCCTGTTTTAATAACAGTTAAGAGCAAGGATAAAGTGGGGATCATGTGATGTTTATTGGCTTAAAACCAATCCTTCCTAATAGGATAGTGGGGAGGGGGGGATATAGTTATTGAAGAACCAAAGACACCAAAATGTTGAAGCGATCAATATGATACTCAGATTGATTTTCACAGCCTACTCAGTGTTTAATTATTAAAATAGTTATTGACATAGATATATATAAATGTCTTAATTTAAATATCTTAAATGAATAAATATTTTATATTATATTATTCATAAATGTGCGTAATGGATACATATATATCATAGGTGAGGGGAGATTATTTATAAAGTGTTTATAATATTAAAATATTTGATACTAATTTGTATTTTTTAAATGATGTAAAATTTTATTATTTATTTTAGTAATGGCGGTCAGAAAAAAAGTCTGATGCAATCCTGCTGAATATTCTCGAATGCAATTAAATCAATTAACCAAAAATCCACTAGTCCAAATTAAAATGTTGTAATTTATCCACTTCAAATTTGTTTTAAAATCTCAGATTATATTTTAAAACAATTGTTGAGAAATTCTTAGCAGGATTGCATTGTCTTAAAACTTACTAGAACAAAGGTATGCATCTAGTCTGCAGAATAGCAGATCACCAAAGTAGATAAATTGCCTTAAGTCATGTAGTTAAAAGCATTCCAGAGCAACTTCAAAATCATATAAATAGTGCTGGGTTTGAACACCCCAGGAGAGCATATAATTTGAGAAGAGTAATGGCAAACAAAATCCATGCCTGTTGTACCTTTGACTCAATGTATCGTGAGTAGGTAAAAACTTCACCATTCCAGAATGCCATCTTTCCTGATACTATCGTCCAGGATCCAGATAATGAAAATGTTACCTGCCTGACCGACTTGAACAAAACTAGATCTAGTCTCTGAGGGAATTTCAAATCATCAAAGAATTGCCGTCAATACTGAATAAGGTAACATATCCATGTTGATGCTATAACTCAATATGTGTATAATTTAATTTCAATTTAAAACTGTATTTCTTGTCTAACTATTCCTTTCAATGTAATGTAATCTTTTTTTTAGCTGATCTGAAAAACAGAAATATCTTAACTAGTATAATTTGTAAAATCTTACCTTATTGTTAAAAATGTATTCAACTCTCTATAAACTCTCTTAATATTTTTCCTATCATTGAGCCTCTAGTAAATACTTCTAATTTCTTATTTCACTTTCATGCGGCAACAATATTTCGTATATTGATTATTATATTTTGTATTTTAAATAATATGCCGATAATTTTCTAAATTTACAAGAATGTTCGCTCTCTCTTTTAAACTCCCACCTTTCTTTTCATGGGGAGATCAGTTTAGTTTCTTTTAATTAAAACAAGTTTTTATTTCAATTACAATGGAAGCTTGCAGATTTGGGGAAAACAACTCAATGATATTATAGTGTGATTGCCAAAAAACAGAGTAGAAATCTGTTTTTCTCAGAAATGCTTTCATTTTAATTTAAAATAACGCTAATTCTAAAAGTTCAAATCTGTCTTATGTGAAATTAAATCAATATTTTGTTTTATGAAATCAATAACCACCACCTAACTCTTATATAGATGATATATACTATATCATCAAAGCACTTAGAACCGAATTTTTATATTTGTTTTAATGTTTGTGGGAAGTTTTATATGTAAATTAGGTAGCAGGAGAAGGGGATTTCTATTTCAATATTTTGTCATTTTATTAATGAATTTAAGCTTTCCTTTATTGTTTAGTATTCTAATCATATGATTACACTGTGTATTCCATAATATATAGGTATTAATTAAGTCTTTTAAATATTTTATACATATGTTGTTTCAATCGTTGGGTGCATACCTGCCTCCTTGTTCGTTATATATATTGTGCTTCGTTCCCCGGGCATATCGGAAAAACCTAACTCTGTCTCATATCTCCAAGTCCAAGAACCAGGCTCTTAACCCCCCTGGGGAGTTATTTGGTCACTTCAGCTAGCTTTATATGGGAATCACTCCAGGAAAAACCGGTCCATAAAACTCACAGCAGACTGTTCTTCGTATGAAAAGCCGATTTTGCCAAAGTCTGCAGACATATATCAGTCTTAATTTCTTTCAATGAATTTTTCAGAAGCACCTTTTTGGATCCATGATTGGATTGCATAAGTATGCCACCATGCATGCACCACCCTTTTTGTTCTAGTTCCAAGTAAAACCTATGAATATCCATAAGGCATAATGTTCTGATTCTACTAAGCTGATTTTTTCATGATATTTATTAATATTTTCATGTGTGTGTCTTTTTGCACCGCAATTATATAGATTCTAAATTTAACTCTTCCACACACATTTCTTACTCAGCATAAGCTGAGATTCCTATATTTATTAGTAATACTCATATTTCAATAATAAAATAATCTTTATAAAGTAAATTCAGTTAAGTGTTATATTTTGTTCTTCTTTCTAGGGTGGATATAAGATTCATTTACATACTCGAATAGTGCTATTAAAACTGTATTTGCACATATTATTGTTTTTTGATTATTGGCATATAAATCAGCTGCAATAAAAATAATAAAGTAATGAATCTATTTGTAACTTCTTAAATTGTAAAAGGAAGTCCCCTGTTATATAATCTAAAGAGGCCAGTGAAGACTAACAGACAAATATAATAACTCACACGTATTTTATTTAAATTAATAAATCATACAAAATAGTAAAGTAATGAATCTATTTGTAACTTCTTAAATTGTAAAAGGAAATCCCATTATATAATCTAAAGAGGCCAGCGAAGACTAACAGACAAATATAATAACTCACACATATTTTATTTAAATTAATAAATCATACATATATTCTAACTTGCCGAATCATTGTTTCTTTTATTTAAAATATTGTACTGTGATTGATAAATTATGCTTGCTCTGATTAGATGATCTGCTAATTCCATATATATAATTAACGCGAAAGGTCACGATCTTTAAATGTATCAAACGTGTGTATTTTATTTTAGTCCCATTATATTATTTCCAATTAGAGTCTCTTTGTGTCTCCACTTTGCAATGCCGATGGAGATAAATCAGATCCATATCATCGGGATTGTTGATCATAAGTTGGTAGATCTGGAAAATAGGCAAATAGGACAGAGTTCATGAATGTTTCTGACTTATGTAACTTGCACATGATTGGACTTGAGGTACTTTTGCCTAGATGTTAGATCTTGTTATATGAACAGACAAAACCGACTGGTACAATGTATAAGTACTGAACTGTAGACCTATATGACTATATAAGCTGATGAGCTTGAATTGGAAATATTATGGTGTTTTCCAATTTAAGTCTCATAGTTTTGTAGTTAAGTAGAGATAAAAGGTGGCTACTGGAGGATTGCATTAGATCCTAGGATCTAGTTGCAGTACTCTCACATACAAGGCTCCTCACTGAGCTGGTATTTTTCTGCCAGCTCATAATCATACATATATATACACATATATTTTGTAAAAATAAAATATATACATTGTAATAAACATTTTATTAGAATAAATAAACACGCACATATATATTTTGTTAAAATATAAATATCGTTTTATAATACATAATTTAAAAAAATAAAAAATAAATTAACACTTAGTTTTAAAATGGGGATTTAAGAAGTTAAAATAAATTAGATCGAGATCTTGCTTATTGATAAAAGTTTGTCTTTTATTTAGTCTTTAAAAAAATTCTTAAAGATAGAAAGTAAGAGAAAGCAATTAGTTCTATTGTTGGGACTTTGACAGGGAAGGTATTTTTATGCTATCTATTACGCTGATCAATTGGAATGTTTCTTTGGAATTTTACAATAAAATATGAAATAAAAGAAGAGAATATTAAAGGTGTGAACAGAGACTTTGGAAGAAAAAAATATAATTACGGTCTTTCCTTTTGTTCAAAAATTAATTAGATTTCTGCCGAAGTCAAAATCTAATCTATAAGTTTCAGTTCGGCCCAGACTGTTGAATAGAAAAGACCTAAAAAGTGCAAGGAGAAAATGTTGAACGGCTAGAGCTAACAGAACTTTCCCTTTTGGGAACCTCTTGCTATTGCCACCTGGAACTGCCTTGTAAATGCCGGACATAGAGAGCTAGCTGAGAAGAAAGGACTGGAAGAAGATATGGACAAACCACGAAGAATATAGAGTGAAATTTTCCACCCACACAGGATCTACACTGATTGATCAGGGTAAATAGACTTTTTTTTTGTTGTAATTTCAAGAGACATTTGCGTAATAGATTTAAAAAAAGAAAAAAAGAAAGAAAAGCCTTCATTTAAAATATCTCAAAGTTTCAGCAATAGAAAGGGAGGGATATAGTCTTTAAGTAGATGTACTTACTAATTTAAATTAACCTACATTATATTGTTGTTTTTTTATTATTTAATTTTTTTGTTACGGCCTGTTAATTAAACTTACCTTTAGTTTCTATGATTGTTGCTCTTATAATGTATAGCTAGGGATAAGAAAAATTGTATACTCGATCTAAGGACAAGTAAAAGATTTAGCATTAGAAAGAGAAGGTTTGAGTGTGTTTATTTTTAACAAACGCACTCTTATAGTAAGTCGCCCTTGAGTTCACTCATAGATATATACCATGATATTTGATGAAATATTGTATAATTGGTAAAGTGACGGCGCATGATTCTTTGAGAATGATACATGCTAAATCTTGGTTAGTTATTTTTAACAAACGCACTCTTATAGTAAGTCGCCCTTGAGTTCACTCATAGATATATACCATGATATTTGATGAAATATTGTATAATTGGTAAAGTGACGGCGCATGATTCTTTGAGAATGATACATGCTAAATCTTGGTTAGAAAGAAAAAGGATCGGGAGGGTTTGATTTGACAAATGCGAGGGAAGGGAATAACCAACAAATAGAATAAAGGTTAATAAATATTTCAACAATATTTAAGCGTCGATCTGTTTTGTTTTGTTTTTTTAGTTATTATAATTAATTCTTATCTTTCATTTTGTAGTCTTTTGGTCCGTTAAAAAGAAAATAATTTTAAGGTTTGCAATTGGTGATTCCATTCGTAAATAAATTAACCGTTATTATAAAAAAAAAAATTTATAATACGGTCTAGGCAGAAATGTTTAGCGGCGCCCTCGAACAGTCGCCGTTTGTTGCAATCTCGTAAAATTTAAGAGCGTAACAAAATGTTTTGTTACAGAGGGTAGGAGTGGGTAAAATTATAGAAAATAGTGTCTCAACATGTAGGGCTCGTTAACTAAATAAACGGCTGGAGATTAGGGTAAAAGTGGAGTAAGGCAGGTTCGGGTGGTTAGAGCGAGTAGTTAGTGTCCCAGTAGGGGAGGGTTTTGAGTGTTGGAAATAAATTGAAAATACTATAGATAAAATGCAGGATAGAATTAAGATAAAAATGTTCGAAGGAGACAAAAAGGAGACTCTATTCGAACCCTTGGAAAGTTTAGAAGAGTGTTTTTGTATGTACGAGGCAAGGTAAGAGGAAAAAATAATTATAGCAAGTAATTATTTGGCAGGCATGGCAAGAGATTGGTGGAGAATGATACAGAAAAGACCAGATGATTTCAAACAGTACAAAAATAAATTAATACATACATTTTGGAACATAAAGAGACAAGAAAAGTTACAAAGAGTGGTAGAAATAGAAAGGTATAAAAAAGAAGAAGGGATAGGATATAAACAGTTCTTTTTAAAGCAAATGATAAAATTGAAAAGAATGATAGAATATCCTATTGGTGAACAGCAAATTATAAGTATTATAAAAAAAAATTTGCCGCAAAATATACGAGAGAGATTAGCTGTCTGTAGGTGCGAAGGTGTGAAAGATATATTGGAAGTTCTTAGGGAGAAAGAAAATGTACAGGAAGAAGAGAAACAAGAACAACTCCCTAAGCTATTAAATGTAGTAATTAAGGAAGAAGAGAAAATACAAATGATGGTGGAACAAACTTGCCCTATGATAACGATAAAAATACAGGGAATAGAGATACAGGCCCTACTAGACACAGGGAGTCAAGTCTTGATAATCTCAAATAAAATATTAGATCAAATCAGAGATCAGAAGAGGGAAATACAGTTGTTACCATTAAGAAAGTCTGAAATAACTATGGCTAATGGCAAAAGAGTTAAGTTAGACCCTATACATATATATGGGGAAATACAAGTGGGAAGAAAAAAAAATACAGCATACATTATTATCGATGCCAGGTTTGGTAGAAAATCTTATATTGGGGTCGGATTTTATGCACCGAATGGGGATGAAAATTAATTATAGCGAAAAGAATATAATGATAGGAAATGAAAAGGTGCCATTTAGTGGATATAGCAGACAGAGCAAGGTAGCTTACATGGTAACTAATGACATATACCAAAAAATAGAATGTAAAATAACTGAGTTAAATAATAATAATAAGGGCTGGAAAAGTCAACTTAAAGAGGCACTTTTGAAAAATGAACAAGTATTCGCCATTAAACCAGGAATTATAAAGGGATATGTTCATCGGATAAAGGTGAAAGAAGAAACTCATTTTCAGGGTAGGTTGTACCCAGTTCCTGTCAAATATAAAGAGGAAGTTGATAAACAAATACAATAAATGGAACAATGGGGTATTATAAAAAAACAACAGTCACCGTATATAAACCCTTTAATAATTGTAAAAAAAAAAGACGGCTCTATGAGAGTATGCTTAGATGCTCGTCAGTTAAATACTATTACTATACCTGATCGGGATGTGCCGCCCTGAATCCCAGATTTGCTGTTGGAATTTAAAGAAAAAAAATATTTTTCATCATTCAATTTGACATCAAGTTACTGGCAGATGGCGCTTCATGCTGAGGATCAAAAATACACGGCATTCCATTATGAAGGCTTTACGTATGTGTTTCAACGAGTTCCATTTGGACTAGTTAACAGTGGATCGGGGCTATTGCTATGTTTAGACCAGATACTTTCTTCAAGGGTAAAAGAATTTATACTCTATTATATGGACGATGTCGTGATTGCATAACGATCTCCTCAGGAACATTTAGAAAATTTAGTTGTGTTTCTTCGTGAGTGTCACGAAAAGAATATTACAATAAATCTGAAGAAAAGTAATATATTTCAGGAAGAAATTATATTTCTCAGTCATCTCATATGTGCTAAAGGGGTGAGACCCCATCCTGACAAGATAGAAGCGATTGTTAAATTCCCCCAACCCAAAAATAGAAAACAGATTAGATTGTTCCTTGGTATATGCAATTTCTACCAAAGGTTCTACAAGGATTTTTCTACAAATACAGAAGCACTTGTGCATTTACTGAGAAAAGAAAGCAAGTAGAAATGGATGGAAAAACAAGAGCAAGCGTTTAAACAGATCAAAGAAAATTTTGTAGATACTGTAACACTCCCCTATCTGGATTTTACCAAACCTTTTAGATTACAAACTGATAGTAGTAGTGTAGGATTGGGAGCGGTACTGTTTCAAGAGAATGAAGAGATGATACCTCAGGTTTTGTATTTTTTAAGTAGGACATTAAATCCTGCGGAAAGAAATTATACCACTACAGAATGGGAGGCCTTGGCAATTGTTTGGGCATTAAATAAACTTAAGCATTTACTTTTAGGGTCTGAGGTTATTATTAGCACCAATCATAAAAGCTTAGAGTTTATAAATAGGTGTTACTTAACTAATGATAGGTTTATAAGATGGGCATTATACTTACAGAAGTTTAATTACAGGGTCATGCATTGCTATGGGAAAGAAAATATAGTACTGGATATATTAAGCAGAAATCCACTTACGGATTACAGTCAAAATTTAACACTGGAGGGAGCTCGATTAATGCCTCTTAAAGCAGATCCTGCGGTATCGATAGAGAAAGATTTGAAAAGACTCCATTTTTTTCAAAACTTGGACCCTATGTGCAGGAAGCTGATACAAGGCTGTAAAGAAGCAAATGTCAGACAACAAAAAAATTGCACGCAAGAAAAAAACAAATTATATCGGTATAAAATAATAAATGGGTTGTTGATGTTTCAGGTTAGAAAGGGAGTAGACTGTTGGAGAGTATTTATACCACAAAATTTAAGGGAAAGGCTAATAAAGTATGTGCATGGTATATATGGGCATTATGGATCTCTTAAAACAAGTAAACTTATACAGAGATGGTATTATTGGCCAAACTTGTATCGGTCAGTGGTAACTACATTACAGAGGTGTTATGAGTGTCGGCAAAGTAAACCAGCTAATAAAAATTACGCTGGGACACCGGCACCAATAATAGCTAAGAACCTGAACGAGCTTTTAGCCATAGATTTTTATGGTCCACTACCGTCATTTCATAGATATAAGTATATATTGGGGGCCTTTGATGTTTTCTCAAAATTAGTACAGGCTTATCCTTTACGAAAGGCTGATGATGGGTCTTCCATAACTGTGCTAAAAGAAAAACAATTTTTTCAAGTTAGCAAACCTTGGACGATTTTGAATGATCATGGAACTCCTTTTATATCAAGAGAATGGAAGAATTGGCTTCAACAAGAACAGATACATCACGTTCTCACCTCTATCCGTAACCCTCAATCTAACCCTTGCAAACGGGTTATGAAAGAATTGGGGAACTTATTTCGTGTACATTTGAAAGGTAACCATCAACAGTGGTTTAAAGTATTGCCACAAATGGTTAAAATAATTAATTATACATACCACGAATCTACAGGGTTAACTCCCGAATGCTTGCACTACAGTCGAGTTGAACCTTCTCTCCTCAAGTGTCCCATTCCTACTGTTACTGAAACGATAAATATAATGGAAGATCGAAGCTTTGCTAGAGACAGATTAAAGAATAAAGCTGAACAGAGAATAAAAAAAAGGGAATGTTGCCCAATACAATTTACGGTAGGCAACAGGGTTTATGTTAAAACCCAGCCAGTTAGCAAATTAAGTTAGAAACAATATAAAAAGTTTTTCCCTCTATTCAAAGGCCCATACAGAATCATCCAAAAATATGAACCTAATGCATTTATAATACAAGGTAAAAGAAATAAAGGGTGCACTTATAATGCACAAAGTCTAAAACCTTTTAAAGAAAAGGAGGAAAAGACCTCACAGCGTGATTAAGAATTTGTTTTAAAAAAAGTTTTTTTTTTTGTTTATTGGGAAACGGTGCAATGAGCTGGTATTTTTCTGCCAGCTCATAATCATACATATATATACACACATATTTTGTAAAAATAAAATATATACATTGTAATAAACTTATTTTATTAGAAATAAATAAACACGCACATATATATTTTGTTAAAATATAAATATCGTTTTATAATACATAATTTTTAAAAAAAATTAACACTTAGTTTTAAAATGGGGATTTAAGAAGTTAAAATAAATTAGATCGAGATCTTGCTTATTGATAAAAGTTTGTCTTTTGTTTAGTCTTTAACAAAATTCTTAAAGATAGAAAGTAAGAGAAAGCAATTAGTTCTATTGTTGGGACTTTGACAGTGAAGGTATTTTTATGCTATCTATTACACTGATCAATTGGAATGTTTCTTTGGAAATTTTACAATAAAATATGAAATAAAAGAAAAGAATATTAAAGGTGTGAACTGAGATTTTGGAAGAAAAAAATATAATTACGGTCTTTCCTTTTGTTTAAAAATTAATTAGATTTCTGACGAAGTCAAAATCTAATCTATAAGTTTCAGTTCGGCCCAGACTGTTGAATAGAAAAGACCTAAAAAGTTGCAAGGAGAAAATGTTGAATGGCTAGAGCTAACAGAACTTTCCCTTTTGGGAACCTCTTGCTATTGCCACCTGCAACTGCCTTTTAAATGCCGGACATAGACAGCTAGCTGAGGAGAAAGGACTGGAAGAAGATACGGACAAACCATGAAGAATATAGAGTGAAATTTTCCACCCACACAGGATCTACACTGATCGATCAGGGTAAATAGACTTTTTTTTGTTGTTGTAATTTCAAGAGACATTTGCGTAATAGATTTAAAAAAAGAAAAAAGAAAAAAAAAGCCTTCACTTAAAATATCTCAAAGTTTCAGCAATAGAAAGGGAGGGATACAGTCTTTAAGTAGATGTACTTACTAATTTAAATTAACCCATATTACATTGTTTTTTTTTATTATTTAATTTTTTTGTTATGGCCTATTAATTAAACTTACCTTTAGTTTCTATGATTGTTGTTCTTATAATGTATAGCTAGGGATAAGAAAAATTATATACTCAATCTAAAGACAAGTAAAAGATTTAGTATTAGAAAGAGGATGTTTGAGTGCGTTTATTTTTAACAAACGCACTCTTATAGTAAGTCACCCTTGAGTTCACTCATAGATATATACCATGATATTTGATGAAATATTGTATAATTGGTAAAGTGATGGCGCATGATCCTTTGAGAACAATACATGCTAAATCTTGGTTAGAAAGAAAAAGGATTGGGAGGGTTTGATTTGATAAATGTGAGGGAAGGGAATAACCAACAAATAGAATAAAGGTTAAAAAATATTTCAATAATATTTAAGCGTCGATCTGTTGTTTTTTTTTTTTTTAGTTATTATAATTAATTTTTATCTTTTATTTTGTAGTCTTTTGGTCCATTAAAAAGAAAATAATTTTAAGGTTTGCAATTGGTGATTGCCATTCGTAAATAAATTAACCGTTATTATTAAAAAAAAATTTTATAATACGGTCTAGGCAGAAATGTTTAATGGCACACTCGAACGGCCACCATTCGTTGCAATCTCGTAAAATTTAAGAGCATAAAATGTTTTGCTACATCACTGACAAAAGCCACAAGACAGAAACTAGTCTAGGGATATTGGATGAGTGGGAACTAGATGGTGATTTTATGCACAAGCCTTCTGGCATCCATTGATTACTCTGCCTTGCACTGAGTGGGAATATGTATAGAGAGTTGTGCCTGTTTTAATAACAGTTAAGAGCAAGCATAAGAAGTGATGATCATGTGATGTTTATTGGCTTAAAATCAATCCTGCCTAATAGGATAGTGGTGGCTATGGTTATTGAAGAACCAAAGACACAAAAATGTATAGGTACTGAACTGAGTTCAGACCTATATGACTATATAAGCTGATGAGCTTGGATTGAAAATATTATGGTGTTTTCAATTTAAGTCTCATAGGTTTGTATTTAAGTAGAGATAAAAGGTGGCTGCTGGAGGGTTGCTTTAGATCCAAGGCTCCTCATTGATGAAGTCCACAAGCCAGAAACTAGTCTGGGGATATTGGATCAGTAGGCACTAGATGGGAATTTTATGCACAAACCTTCTGGCATTGATTGATTACTCTGGCTTACACTGAGTGGCAATACGTGTAGAGTTTTGCCTGTTTTAATAACAGTTAAGAGCAAGCATAGGAAGTGGTGATCATGTGATGTTTAATAGTTGTTGAAATTGAGTACATATAGTAAATTCTTTTAAAGAACAAACATTAATTTTCTTATGAATATGATTGGAATAATATCTATTTTTTAATCAACTATTATTTTAATATTATAGCATACTAATTTGTGATGTGGCCACCAATCTAAGAATATGCTCATGTAAGGTGACCTTTTTTATTTTGACTCCTAACAATAATATAATCTATTAAATGTCATTGTTTTTGAGCCAGTGTGCATCCATGTTTTTTTGTAATGGTTTTTCTGCATCAACAAAGTTTTGTGATAGTCAATCCATGTGTTCTATGTAAATTCAATAATAACAAGCCATTTTAATTTTATAATCCCAATATTTCCATTAACTTTTGATCAAAGTCTACTATTTGTACCAACACATGATCTCCAACATGGAATAAGTTTTCCTTCTCTGAATTTAAGATTGATGCACAGGCACTGATAAAATGAGTTATAGTACCATTATGTAAGGTATGTTTTAAGATCATTAACCTTTCATTGCTACTACAAGGAATTTTAATAATAAAAGATACTAAATTAGATTTTACAATAAATCCAACACCATGCATTCTTTTACTGAATGATCCACCTTTTCAAGAAAATTGATATTCATCCATCTGTTATAATCTTCCTTCCTCTGAGAGACAAGTTTCACTAAGAGTAGCTATATCAATCTTAAATCTTAACAGTGCTTTAGCCACAAGTGCAGTCTTTCATTCTGATCTTGAAGAGTTAATATAGTCTGCACATTACATGTACCTATTTTTGGAGGAAAATTAATTTATTGTAAGGTGATGCCCAATCCTTATAAAAAAATAATAATAAGTAACTGATGTTTTAGGATAACATGTATAAAGATTAAACAGGCAGCCAACTTTTAAAATATAATTTTTTAGATATTTGGAGACATACACACACACATATATATACACAATTATAACCATATATTCATGAAGGAATGAACAAATTTATTTTTTATTAAATGTAAAATAAAATATCTACATACACACATCTATACATGAATGTGTAAGATTTTAAATCATGACATGACAAAAATAATAAAGAAAATATTTGACATTAAATTTTAGTAACTAAGTTTCTTTTGTTTAAAAGAGAAAAAAAAAGTAAACCTTTGTTGATTTTGAAAGTGAAAAAAAACTAAGCAACAGGAATTTTTAGTTGTTGGTTTTTTTGTTCGAATGGAGGCATGAAAGTAAAGTTGTAGAATAAGAATATTTTAATTGTTATTATATATTAGTTATTATGATTTTCATTCGTTATTAAAAATAAACTGTTTAATATTTGGAATTTTATTATTTACTAGTGTAAAATATTTTAAAAAGGAAAAAAGACATTGTTTAATTGATGAACTTTCATTCGTTCAAATAAATGCTAAGAGCTTCATAGTTATTTATCGTTGTCAAAAATATAATTACTATAAAATGTTTCTTGTAAAAGATAAACTCAGCTAATGATGAAATAGAACTTTAATAACACTAATTTTTATTACTTTTAAAGTAAAATCTTTATCATGCGTCTCATATATATATAAATAAAAACTGCATAGAAATATCGTTCATTTGATAACGTAAGCCTTGGAAAAAGATTTATATTTAACAATTTATACGTGTGTAAATAATATCTAATGATGCAATTTTGCTAATTAAGAGTCAGGGAATCTTTCTATCTCCTTGGTGTGTTGGCATGTGATGGAGCATAATATTCATTGGTATATTTGATGTTTAAATCAATGTGGAATGATCTAGGATGGAATTGATGGCTATAAAATCAAACGCCCAGGAATTCGATTTCGTCGTGGGAATTGTTAATGCTTGGAATGTTTAACGTGATTTAATATACGTGAATAAAAAAAAGACATTATCTGCTAAGAATACAGAAGCTGCTCTAGAAAATTTAATTTGCTATTATTTCAAGGAATTCCGAAATTTCATTTAATTTTATGCTTTAAATATTTTTTTTAAAAATGTATACTGAGAGTTGAGTTATAAATTTTTCTCACCCTTTTATTCATTTGTAGCAAACATTTTTTTTTAAAAAGAACCCATTTGTTTAGATTTTTATAGGGAGAGAGAAATACAAATACACAAATCAAGGTATACATAAATATACTATATATGTTCGTAAATAAAATATTAGCATAATTGAATTATTAAATTAAACTGGACAATGACTTAACGACAAAAGGTAAAATTTTAAATATTTACATTTATTAGACAATTAATATATTAAAATCAAACTAATTAAGTAAATATATATATAACATTTTCTTGTTTAAATGATTAACAGCCTTATGAATGAACTATATCCACAATACACAAATTAGCAATTCATGGACATAACCTTGAGATACATTTAAAGGACATAAACAAAATGATAATGGTAAATCTAGTAATATAATTTCATATTTAAAATAATTGATACTTTATTGTACATTATGCACTATAATTTTATAATTTTTATTTCAATTGATATGTTAATATTTAAATCATAGCTAATCTTATTGTAGTAAAGATAAATCAATATTTTATTATATCCATGTATATATTTTATTCATTCATAAATATTATAAATTTAACCCCAATTTCATGAATAAATTTGTTGTTTGAAGTTAAAATCTTTGTTTCTCTGGTCTCTAGATTATTAAGCATCATTCATACTTCACTCACCAGAATAGCTATTATACATGTATACAGATATTTTTTAAATATATAATTAGCAATAGCCATTAAGGATCCATATAGAGGTCATATTATTGCCATCCTATTTAAATCCATCCTTGAGCAGAGTTAAAGGCAAATGTCTATACTGAGTTAAAACCCTGAGTAGTAATAGGACCTGTAAGTAGAGAAGGCTCTGGGTGTACCATCCTAAAGGGTTTTACGGTCCGTTACATATTTTGTTGTAGACAATCTATAATTTTTAAGGTTGGATTGGATATTTGATTTGATGAAGTTTGGTTGGTTCTGTTGCAAGTATTGATTGTTGGATAGGGAATTTTTATCATTGTCTTGAGGATGTGAGGTATTCATGTCACTTGTGACTGATTGATCTCATTCACTGCTCCAACCCAAATTATCATGTTAGTTACTATTTATCATGAAGAAGTTAACAGTAGTCCTGCCATGATTTTACCTTCCAGAGAGAAGGTGTAGTTTTTGTATTTAAATTTCAAAAAAAATTTTATAACCCAAATGGTAAGAGGATAAATAGGGTTAGAAAATATTGTTGTTGGGTGAGAGGGAGATTATATTAATTTAATAAAATTAATTTAGTCAATCCACGATAAGTTCAAATAACTCTGAGTGAAGGTATGAATTGATAAATACAGGCCAAAACTAAATAGATGATCAAGAATCTAATAAGAGTAGGCAAGTGAAGCAGATAAAGGGCAAAATATATAAAACCGGCATTAATACCAATGATATGTAAAATACTTAAGGTAACCAAAATCACATGAGATGACACAAGTTGGTAGGAGATCCTATGGCATATTATAGAATATTATATAAAAAGAAAAAAATTTTCCATAGAGTAGATATTTTAAAGAAAAGTATTAATTTATTTTGTGTGTTTCTCAGAAGTGGGAGGTATTTATCAGATATGAATAAAAAGTTAAATGTAAAGCCACAGGATGTTAGTGGCAATGAAATTGAGCATGATCCTAATATGGAACAAATAGGATCGGTAGACATAAATGTGTCAGGGGTTCAATGTTTGGAGCTGAGCATTCTTTCTCAATGCAAGAGGAAAAACAAATGATATCTCAAATTCAAGAAAACTCAAATGAACAGTCTGCTCAATCACCTGGAATTGGGATAACACAGGTTACAGAAGATAGTGGAGCCATGATGCAGATGTTCCAAACATTATTGGGTCAGATGAAGGACATGAATGGTCAGATGGATGCCATGCAAGTTGACATGAGTGGTTGGATGGATAACATGAGTGGTCAGATAGATAGCATGAGTAGTCAGATGAATGACATGAATGGTAGGATGGATAGCATGAGTGGTCAGATGAATGGTCGGATGGATAGCATGAGTGGTCAGATAGATATAGTCAAGGCTGTCATGAATGGTCAGATGGATGCCATGAGCGGTCAGATGAATATAATCAAGACTTAAATAAGCAACATGGTAACTAAGGCTGATATTGACAAATTGGATGAGAAGGTTAAGAAAAGAATTAAGGGCATTGAATGAAATTTTTTACAGCCATGGAGCAGTTATCTTCAGAGATGAATGAAGTGCATAACAGTAGTACGGAATTGAAGTGAAATGTAGAAGAGATGAGAATAAATATAGATGTAGTGAACTTGCAGTGTCAAGAGCAATATACTGAATTTAAGAATAGTATTACTACTCAAAATTGAGAATAAAGTTAAGGAGGTTCACCAAGCTCAGGAATACAATAAGATAAAGGATATAAAGGTTACTATGGCAACCAAAACTGATATTGATGGTTTGGAGATCAAAATAAATAGTAATTTGGAAGCAAAGATAATGTGTATAAAGGAAAATATAGATAGGATAGAATCTAAAACTTATGATATTAATAATAGCATAGATAGTATGAGCTGTGATATTAATGTTATAAAAAACCCATCTAGTTTCATTTTTGAATCCAATCGAAGTACTAAATATTCTGTTACTATGGAAACTTCTCTTGTACACGAATGTTCTGTTACTTGGACTCAGCAAGTACCTGAAGACATAATAGAAAATCAATCCACCAATTTTAAGTTGGGAGGAGCAATCCCAAAAACATTTTGGAATGATGCTGATTCAATCCTTCCCATGAAGGGTATGAGAACGAATACATTAGACGATCGAGCAAAACAAGTTAATGTGAGCATCCAATGTTCAGAACATAAAATTTGTTCTAAATACAAGATCCATGAACATAGTAGCAAGATCCAAAAAAAGCTATTATATGCTCAAAGGCTTTTCACAAAAGAAAATTGTCCCATTAGTGAAGCCAACTTTGAAAGGACAAATGAAATCGATACACTTGTTCATCTTGAATGTGTATTATGGCACAACAAGTCTCTTTATAATCAGGAAGATGACCAAGTTATAGACAGTTGCCAGATGATACTGGAGTCAACTATACTTTCTACAAAGAAACAGAAAGGTCCCAGGTTCCATAAGCTTTGTAACACTTATGAAGGTCCCTTCACATTTATTGAATATGTGAATGAAAGTCCTTAAAAAGAGAAAGGCACAAATTAAGGGACAGACTTCATGATTGTGACCCTGGAACATAAAACTGGATCTTCTTAAAGATTGAACTTTGTAAATAATGTTAAGTGAGTATATATGTATATAAAAGGGGAAAAAAATGTTACATTAAATTTTACTTTTGGCCATTAAATCAAATGTAGATGATAGGGGGTGGGTGAAGCAGACAGAACAGGTAGTGAATTACATAAATTGGGTGCAAATGAATCTACTGGATTTGCACCCATCCAACTATATTTTAACCAACCCATTCCTTCGTTATTTGTAAGATACCAACCTCCAATTGAATGTCATCACTAAAATTCAAATGGCTCATCAACAGTTAATTAATAAATCTAATTTTAGAAATAAGAAGGGGAAGAAAAGTAGACATCACTTTACGATTGGAGACAAGGTTTTTGTGAGAACACATAACCCAAGTAAACCAATAGATAATGTTTATCATAAATTTTGTCAACAATATGCTGGACCATATGCTATTGTGAAACAAGCTAGTCCAAATGCATTTTGGTTAAATATTGATGGAGAAATAAAAGGAAGTTATAATGCTCGGATATTAAAGCCATACAGTGATTGTACAGAAGCTTAGTTATTCGTAAACAGATGATCATGATTAAAGTAGGTGAAAGAAGAGTTTATAAAAAAAAATGTAAATGGGTATATGCAGGTATATTGTAATGAGAAGGACAGCAATGTTTGTGAGTAAATAGCTACAGTAGGTAGATGTGATGAGGATGCACTCAAATTAATGTTGAAACATTTTATTGAGGTATCTTAGAATCGGCTGAGATGTGGGAATTGACTCATACAATGTGGGTATTCCATATTTCGTTCAGCTTTTATAAAAATCCAATAAGACTCCCAGGGAGCAGGATATAGGCTGACAAACCCAAATATGTGCCTTCTGGAACAGAGACACTTAACCAGTCGAATTCAAAATATTTAACCATCATATAGTTAGTAATTTTAGTAAAGATAATAGGAACAATGTTAATGATGACAGCAATTCAATGTTAAGATGAAAGAGATAAGGATAGAAATCTAACAAAAAAGAGTAATATAAAAAGCAAATGTATATTGATGAGTAAATTAAAATAAGTACGACAGCCTTAGAACTCTCCCTATTTAAAAAGAATAAAATTATCCAACACGATAACCATCCAAACCTTTGTTAATGTGCTAAAATTTTGACAATGTTCTAAATTTTAACCTTTTAAGGGTAGGGGAAATGTAAGGTGATGCCCAATCCTTATAAAAAAATAATAATAAGTAACTGATGTTTTAGAATAACATGTATAAAGATTAAATAGGCAGCCAACTTTTAAAACATAATTTTTTAGATATTTGGAGACATACACACATATATATATACTGTAACGGGCACCCGACGATCAAAGGCTAAACTTCCATTTTATGTGTACATAATGGGGAATTCTATAATTCAAAAATTGTCTACTTTCCGTTACCGCAAGCAGAGAGAAATACGGAAATAGACGAGTCTATCTCCGTATTTGACTGAACCTGTATGCTATACAGATACAGCCCAGGTTATATTTCCTGATCAACTTTTTCCCGACTGCTGTAAGATCTGACAGAGTTACAGCGCTTGGATGATTTATAAATTTAATGGAATCAAACACTGCACTACCAATTTCCACATGTTAATTCAATAATCAAAAAAAAAAAAAGAATAATAGTTTTCCCACCCTAAGACTAGACTATCCCTTTTTGGACATGGCGAAGAATGAGACAAGACAGATTTAAATAGAAAATATATATTTAATAGAATAAATCAATCATAAAAAAGATCTATAAAACACATTAACATTACATAAAACAGATTATGATCTATAGTGCTACAAGAAAAAGAACACATAAAAAAAAACTCTTATAAATGATGGTACATTTATAAATCGTCATTCTGGGTATTTATATAAAAAAAATTCAAGAATGTCTTTATCATTCACAAAAACGCATGTGGCCATTGTCTAAAGTAAACGATGAAATATATAAAAAAGTATGTATCTTTACCTAGGTTTTAGTCTCTGAATTTATCCGATGTCCTGCCGACCGCCACATGGATTTCTCCACTTCTTTAGGAGGGATGGTCACTCGTAGGTTAGATTTGGTTGTGTATAGCTTCTCAGTGTTAAGACATCAAGGATGAGGCATCAAGGACAAGGCATTGAGGACAAGGCAACTAAATGAATCCACCGGCAGGCACTATGATGGCGGTTATTACATCTTGACAAGAACCATTAGTACAGTAAGTCCTGATTGACCAGCGATCACGATGGGCTTAGCCAGCCATTCTAGATGAAGTACTGATGTTAAAGATCATATTTGTTAACTATATCGGTTGATTATCGGAGCTGTGTTTTACGACCCTCTCAACACGAAGTCTCTAGCTCTCTCTCTCTCTTGAAAAAACTTTTATTTCTTAATTAAAAAATTCCACCAGCCTTTGTCCTTCCGAGCCTTTGTTTCACTTTTATTCACACCTTCTTTCTTACTATGCCTTCGGCCATATGCAAATTGGTTTTACCCACTCCTGTAGCACTATGTATTTCAATATTCTTGATTTTAATTAAACAGATTTTAATACTGTAACAGTCAGAAAGTCTGTGACTCATAAACATAGTGCAGAATTCGACCACCATACAGAACAGCAGCACCATCGAGTAGAAAAGCCACCCGTGGTACTGAGTTCGAACATAGTTTATCAGTTCCACAATACAATCCACGAAACAACGCATCTGATGCGACATTAGTAAATATTTCCTTAGGCATGGTGGTCAGGGATATGCAAGAGATTCATGATTTTATTCTCGAGTTAGCCAATAATCAAACTAATATTAATTAAACATTCATATTTACATAATTGAGGAAATATTATATAGAATGGGTATCGAATAAATGAAACGTAACTGCAGACATATAGTTTAAAATTATTTATTAATACATTTTAATAAAATAAACATTTACTAATAATATTTTGTGGATTTAAAGCTTCAGTAGCGGGATTTGCGACACTGTAATGTTTAAAAAGGAATTCACTTATTTGAAGGCATAATCTAGCTACCTAAAACTCTCGAGTAAGTATTTCTAATGCATGCCTTGGGGAATTTACACCTTTGCAATGCAAGAGTCTAAAGTAAGATTTAAGAGTAGCGGCGGACATATATTTATTTAATTAAAATATTTATTTTATGTCTAAGGGCAAACATTTATTTGAGAGTGAATTATGAAGATAATGCAGAGGCGGAGTGATATATAGAATAATAAAATTAAGTAAAGGAACACGTGGTATGCTTTAGAAAGGCGATATGGAATGGCAGTATATTGAAACTGCAATGCCGCAAATGAGTTTATAAAACTGTCGGGCTGGTCTCTGCCTCGGCCCGATGAAGTAAGGTGTCACATAAGCATAACCAGGGACAAGCGGTCCGTGTCGCAATTTGCCGGCTGGCTGCATGACAGGTCAAATCCTACAGGAGCATTTATTATGTCCGCTTGTGTAGGATGACTGGGGTTAATTTCAACCCAGAAGAATCCGGAAATTTCACGGAGGAATGGGTCATTGCGTCTCTAAAACATAACACATGTATAAATGATTATGATGAGATTTAAATAGATTTCTAACTCGGCCATACATTATCAACATTTACTAAAGAACGTTGGCGACTCTCAAAGAAATGTAATTTTCTGGAATTATTCATGATGATTTAATAAATACAAAACCTATATAAATTGGGAATTATTATAACTAATACGTCAGCCATTTGCGAAGTAGTAAACCCTGCATTACAATAAGTGATGCACTGAATGCATGTCGATTTATATGAAAGTTAAGTTCATTATGGTTTATAGGAATGTCGGGCTGGTCTCTGCCTCGGCCGACGAAGTACATATTAATGAAAATGTGACACACATTCAGTTTCAAACGATCATAGATTTAAACTTTGAAAATAGAGACAATTGTGAGCATGCAATAATTAAATAATAAATATAGATAAAATGTAGATTTTAAAAATACGCACCCAAGATAGAATGAGGTAAGCTAGATTAGTAGAGAAATTTACACATTAAATTAATTATTCAGTTTTAGTTATACATATGGTAGTTTTTACATTTTATAATTTAGATAAGTAGTATGAAGAAGAGCTATAGCATATTATTAGAGTACTCTAGAGTTTGAACACAGACAGGTACCTGTTTTATAAGAAGTTTTCTGATTCCATTAGTTTAGCAGCAAAAGTTCACAAGTGGCAATTCTTTCTTGTATTTAGATATTTCATTTACTTTCACAGCAGCAGCAGCTTTCTCATTTATTTCAGGCAGCAGATCTTCATGGTGAATTTATGACAGGCAATGGAAAGTTCGGCATCCGATAGGCCATCTCCCAATGGAGAATAATCTAGGTGCTTTACTCGGTCATACCTTGGCAGGAACAAATTATTTTTATATTTTGGAGACTCTCAGTGATTGAGAGCAAAGCTAAAGTTTAAGTGAATGTCTCCAGCAAGTCTAAGATGGCCTCTTTTCTTATCTTGATCTTTCACATTTTTGTTAAGGTATTTTTAGGCTCTACTTAATCTGCCCTGAGGATAATCAATGCATTTTGTTGGTTTTTAATTAAAGAAAGCTGGCATTCTATTGTTTACATTTTACATTTACTAATTACATTTTGGGGAATTTTTCTTTAATTAATCTATTATCTATCACTGACCGATGCTTTTAAATTTCAAAGACAAAAAGGAAACATAAGATTATTTTAACTTTTAATTAAATATTACATCAGATTTTTTTAGAATTATTATTAAACGAAATTTAAACAAAGCAATAAATACGAACTTTATAATCCAAAATAAATGATTAAAATTATACAAAGTTATATAACTAAAAGAAATCTAAATTATATTATTTTATCCCTATTTATTGCCTTTAATTTGAGATCGAAATGTGTGCGTGTTTATGCTGAATTCTACATATATTTATACATTTTTAATATTGCTACACACACACTTCGATACCAAAAAGTTTAAATTTGGGCGGGATAGACTGGTCAGTGAGAGACGACAGAAAAAGGTGAAACTTATGATTCGAATACGAATCTTACTGTTTCAATACATGTTTTTTTTCTTTTTTTTAAATTTGGACAAGCATTTATTATTTCTGTCTATATCCTGCTTCAAATACACCATACATGCATTTCGTTTATCGTCAAATGTGTACTTTAAAATCTAGATCCTGATCTTTTGATCATGTCTAACTTTCTCTGTTTTGAGCGCTATTTAAGGTTTTTTTTATCTTTTTTTAAACTTTACTTTCTTTCAAAATCGGATTTTAACTTGCATTTTATTTATATTTCTTTATCGCTTTATTTTTTAACATATATTTCCACTATCTCTAATTTTATATTTTAATTTCACCAAAACTTGAACTTTGGAGGGTAAAAGATAAGAATCTTTTGATTCTAATTCCCTCTCTCTTTGTTTTTTTTTAATTAGTTGAAACATTTCTTTGTTCTGTAAATTTTTTCCAAGCTCGCTTTTCTTTTTTTTTCTTTTTTTTTTCTGCCAAACATAATATTTAATATTCTCTGAATGTTTAATATTTATATGTGTGACCACAGTATGTGTGATCATCACAATACAAACATAACCATATATTCATGAAGGAATGAACAAATTTATTTTTTATTAAATGTAAAATAAAATATCTACATACACACATCTATACACAAATGTGTAAGATTTTAAATCATGACGTGACAAAAATAATAAAGAAAATATTTGACATTAAATTTTAGTAACTAAGTTTCTTTTGTTTAAAAAAGAAAAAAAAGTATAAACCTTTGTTGATTTTGAAAGTGAAAAAAAACTAAGCAACAGGAATTTTTAGTTGTTGGTTTTTTTTTTTTTGTTCGAATGGTGGCATGAAAGTAAAGTTGTAGAATAAGAATATTTTAATTGTTATTATATTAGTTATTATGATTTCCTTTCATTATTAAAAATAAACTGTTTAATATTTAGAATTTTATTATTTACTAGTGTAAAATATTTTAAAAAAAGAAAAAAGACATTGTTTAATTGATGAACTTTCGTTCGTTCAAATAAATGCTAAGAGCTTCATAGTTATTTATCGTTGTCAAAAATATAATTACTATAAAATGTTTCTTGTAAAAAATAAACTCAGCTAATGATGAAATAGAACTTTAGTAACACTAATTTTTATTACTTTTAAAGTAAAATCTTTATCATGCATCTCATATATATATAAATAAAAACTGCATAGAAATAGCATTCGTTTTATATTATAATGCAAGCCCTGGAAAAAGATTTATACGTGTGTAAATAATATCTAACGATGCAATTTTGCTAATTAAGAGTCAGGGGATCTTTCTATCCCCTTGGTGTCATTGGCATATGATGGAAGATAATATTCATTGGTATATTTAATGTTTAAATCAATGTAGAATGATCTGGGATGGAAATGATGGCTATAAAATCAAACGCCCAGGAATTCAATTTCGTCATGGGAATAGTTAATGCTTGGAATGTTTAACGTGATTTAATATATGTGAATAAAAGAAAGACATTATCTGCTAAGAATACAGAAGCTGCTCTAGAAAATTTAACTTGCTATTATTTCAAGGAATTCCGAAATTTCATATAATTTTATGCTTTAAATATTTTTTTTTTTAAATGTATACTGAGAATTGAGTTATAAATTTTTCTCACCCTTTTATTCATTTGTAGCAAACATTTTTTTTAAAAAAATACCCATTTGTTTAGATTTTTATAGAGAGAGAGAAATACAAATACACAACTCAAGGTATACATAAATATATTATATATGTTCGTAAATAAAATATTAGCGTAATTGAATGATTAAATTAAACTGGACAATGACTTAAAGACAAAAGGTAAGATTTTAAATATTTACATTTATTAGACAATTAATATATTAAAATCAAACTAATTAATAAGTAAATATATATAACATTTTCTTGTTTAAATGATTAACAGCTTATGAATGAACTATATCCACAATACCCAAATTAGCAATTCATGGACATAACCTTGAGATGCATTTAAAAGACACAAACAAAATGATAATGGTACATCTAGTAATATAATTTCATATTTAAAATAATTGATACTTTATTGTACATTATGCACTATAATTTTATAATTTTTATTTCAATTGATATGTTAATATTTAAAACATAGCTAGTCTTATTGTAGTAAAGATAAATCAATATTTTATTATATCCATGTATATATTTTATTAATTCATAAATATTATAAATTTAAGCCCAATTTCATGAATAAATATTTTTTTGAAGTTAAAATCTTTGTTTCTCTGGTCTCTAGATTATTAAGCATCATTCATACTTCACTCACCAGAATAGCTATTATACATGTATACAGATTTTTTTTAAATATATTATTAGCAATAGCCATTAAGGATCTATATAGAGGTCATATTATTGCCATCCTATTTAAATCCATCCTTGAGCTGAGTTAAAGGCAAATGTCTACACTGAGTTAGAACCCTGAGTAGTAATAGGACATGTAAGTAGAAAAGGCTCTGGATGTACCATCCTAAAGGGTTTTACGGTCCGTTACATATTTTGTTGTAGAAAATCTATAATTTTTAAGATTGGATTGGATATTTGATTGTTGAAGTTTGGTTGGTTCTGTTGCAAGTATTGATGTTGGATGGGGATTTTTTATCATTGTCTTGAGGATGTGATGTATTCATGTCACTTGTGACTGATTGATCTCATTCATTGCTCCAACCCAAATTATCATGTTAGTTACTATTTATCATGAAGAAGTTAACAGTAGTCCTGCCATGATTTTACCTTTAAGACTCCAGAGAGAGTAAGGTATAGTTCTTTTTGATATATGTATAATATTTGTCTCTAAGACTCCCAAAGATGAGCAAGGCAATATTTTATAATAATAGCCCCTAAGACTTGGATGTAAGTAGGGCAGTGCAATAGTGTTTGCAGAAAACTATTATGGGTTGTAGTAGCTTAGAGAGACTGAAATGTGATGATCATCTGAGTGTTCATGGAACATTGTATACTTTAGGAGCAGTGATTGAATTCTTTTATATAACTCAAAATTGTGAAATGCTAATCATTCTTTTGGCTGTCAGTATCTGTCAGATCTTTAGAGGTATGGATGAGTATATAACCTAAATATATAATTCATTCTTAAAGGACTGTTGATAGTATTTTATGGTCCATTACATAATATTTGTAATTTTTTTAATATTACTAGTACTTTTTATTACTACACTACTTCTGATATTCTTACTATCCATTAGGTGCAACAACTTAGCTAGAATGTGTGAGACTGGTTATTTTTAGACTATATTTTCTAGGCCATTTCACTTCCATAGTAGGCAGAGGGATTTCTAAATAGGGCTGCCTAATCATAAAACTTTTGCCAGCCAAAACTCCTTTCTCATTTAAATCCAGTTCCAAAACAACTCATTGGTGATTGAAATACCTCAAGCAAAGATCACAACTAAGGATTTCCAGTCTACTAAGCTTGTTTCTGTCATTGCTTTTTTAACTCTTGAGCATTTGAACTAAAAAAAGAACAAAATATTGAAAACAGAACTGCTATGCATGTTGTTAAAACATGAAAATATTGTATAAACTCACAATCCTCGTCACAATTATTATAAGATGTCCAAAGGAATGAGAAACTTAAAAAAGGAAGAGAAAAGACTACATTTTGGAAACAAACATTCTATCATACAAGGCAATAAGATCTTTTGGTCAGGCCCTGTTTATTTGATATTCACAGTTAGCCTTTATATCTAAAGATCATTCCACTATCAGCTATCTGTAAAGGCAATTAGTAGCTTAAGCACAGTACCTAAGAATTGGCTCAATATAATAATAAATTCTTAAATAAATATGAACAGATGCTACAAAAATATTGGTATCCGAAAAAATAAAATGATTTAGAGAAAAATATTTTTCTCATCACTTAACATTTTTCAATTTAGTAATAATAAGTCTGATTTAATTAATTTTAAAATTATAGAAGAATGTTAAAATTTTGTGATAATGGCATTTTAAAACCAATTATGTGTTGGACTACTTCCATCATCCAATATTAAATGTTCTATAAACTTTATTTAAAATTTTCAAATACATTCAACTGTTATTAATAGTCTGCAGATTAGTATATAATATTTTGAGCAGTATTATTCTCGCTTTTTGTTTTCTGTCCTGACCAGTGGCAGTACTAGCATTGGAACCAAATACAAATCTTTAGATTCATGAATATAGAATTTAAGATGATGCTCTAACCAATAGCAATTCTGCCAAAGGAAACAGGCAGTAGAAATTTTATATACTTATCTATGAGGGTTCTTCTGATTTCTCCACATTTTCCTAAGAGCAAAGTTAGTTTATGACTTCCAGACATTATGTATTATCATAGTATGTTGACTTATAAAGTTGTTCACCATTGTTACATGAACAGCTTTTTTTAATTTTCTGTTTTTTTTTTTTTTTGTCTAATATATATGATAATTTCCCAATCGAACATTGTTCATTGGTGTATACATGATCTGCTATTTTAGATACATCTACTTTCTCTTTTCTAATCAGTTTGTGCTCTTTCAATTACTTTCAATCGGACAACTGGTCTCATCAATATACATCCTTCCACATTTACATAGTATTTCTTGATGCAGTTTCCATTTTTTCAGCATTTCACATTTAGGCTTTGTAGATGTTAAAATTCCTCATAGTGGGATATGACTTTGGAAAGCTATTCTTATACTATATTGATTGCAAATTTTTTTAACTTTGTTTACTGTTTCTGATATTTATTGAAATGGTAAATCTGATTCAGATTTGCATTTCACGGTCTATTCCACCTATCCACCTACTAATAGGGTTTGATTTCAACCCATGTAGGTGAAAATGTAAATAATAATGTCTGTATATATAAATGTATTCTGTACAAATATTTTTTTTTCCGTATTATTATTATTAATCCTATTTAAAATCATAATCACCTATTATTAACTGTTATAATTTATGTCAGATTATATAATATTGTTTTTTTATATATATAACAAAATAATGCATTTTTAATAAGAAAATTTAAACAGAAGTTTTCTTTTATAAATATATGTTATGTATGTATATAATTAAAATACACTTACGCACAAAATAATAATAGTAAATATTGTAAATAGGGATTTAATATTTAAGCGTATGTGTGTGTATAATTTATCACATATATACGTAAGTTATATATATATATACGTGAAGATAAAAATACTTCATTAATTTAAAATAATATTCTTTAATAGTTGTGTTATGTTCTAAAACAACATGTACACAAATCCTTTTAGATAGGAAGGTTAATTAACGAAAAAACTTTGCAGATAAACAAGATGATTAATTAAAAAGCAATCAAACTGCAAAGGATAATCCATCAAAGTAAAACTTAAACCAAAAGGTAAACTGGGAGGGATTGATCCGACCAGGATGGACAAGATTGACCAATCAAATCTAGAAAATCAGGACTGGAAAAATGAGTGTATGTGTAAAGCATTTTTGACACTAAAAACTGGGAGCTCTACCGAGGTAGATGAACTGGGAAAGGCACTGAATGTCACTTATTTAGCACAGTAGCCCCAGAGTGGACAGCTGGCCTCCGAACGTCCAAGAATCGGCATAGGGTCTATAAAGTAGGTCGCATAGATCTTCATTATTATTTTTGTATACCTTTGGGTTTTGTTAATATAAATAGATTATGATTGTTTTAATGTATTACTGTAAATATTAGTGTATTATAATTAAATCTCTTTTTTTTATTCCACCGGCATTAGTCTTTGTGCTAAAATTATTGTACGCATATATAGTCAGGGCAAGGGTTGTCTTACTACATAGATTGTTCACCAATGAGTATTATAACTGGCGGATCCAACATTTGGCACAGTCAAGAGTTCGAACTTAGTAAAGCTAGAGTAGTGGGTATTAAATCTGCTGTTACTCGCCATTTACTCAAAGCAGAAATTTTTTTTAAAGTATAATATTTGGGTATAATGGATAAATTGCATATGGCCATTGGCGAATTCAACATAAACAAGATGAGCAGTTGGCCGTTGTATGTTGAACACATAGAAAAGTATCTTTTTATTAATAGAGTCAAAGATGATAAGTATAAAATAGCCACCGTATTATGTTTCGTGGGTAAAGCGGTTATAGAAATCGCAAATCGGTTAGTAGCGCCTTTAACCCCTGAGCAATGCTCGTACAGTGACTTCAAAGAGCAATTGGGTAATTATTTTAACCCCACTCCTTCATGTCATGTTGTGAGACTACAGTTCTGCCATCGTTTGCAAGCTAGAAATGAAATGATTAAGGATTTTGATTGTGCACTGCGAGTGTTAGCTAAAGACTGCGTGTATGGTTCTTACTTAGACGAAGCTCTCCTTGAACAGTTCCTGACAGGCATAAACAGCAACATCTTACGGCAACAGCTACTGTCAGTAACAAATCTCGATTACACGGAGGCAATCAAATGTAGCAAAGCCCACGAGCTCGTCTTGGAACAGTCCAAAAAATACGCAGAATTCAATAACAGGGGAAATAAGCAGCCCGAAGTTTACAAAACTTTCAAAACAGTGGAATAGAAATCCACAGAAAATAATGAAAGTAATGGCAGTAATAGTAGAAACCCTGTTATTTGTTTTTGTTGTGGAAAAAAGGGCATAAAGCCACTGATTGCTATTTTAGATGCGAACAATGTAAATTATGTAATAAGAAAAGGCATAGGCAAAACATGTGTAGAAGAGAACAAAATGAAACACTCCACACAAGAAACAGTCCTAACCGTAAATTACAGGGAAAAGAAAAACAGTTTGCAATGATTAACAATACAGCAACCAGTCTTAATGAGAAAATAATTATAAAAGTTAAAATATACGATCGCCCTATAGACATGGAAGTGGACAGTGGGAGCGGTATAACCCTAATTTCACTACGTGATTGGCAGACTGTTACAGAAAATTGTAAGCAAAAACCCGAAATAGTAAAAACTGACATGAAAGCGTTAGACGTAAATGGCAATGCTATTAAAATAAAGGGCGTGGTTAAAGCTCCAATAAATAGAGTAGAGGTACAATTGTCAATTTACCATTATATATAGTACACGCCCCAATAAATCCATTAATTGGCCGTGAGTGGTTTAATAAATTAGAGATTAGATTGACATTCGTACAAAATGTCAAGTTGGAAAAAGAAATGGAAAATAAATTTCCAAATTTATTTAATGGGGAGCCGGGAATGATTAAAACTGAGCCAGTATTGTTAGAAATGAACACATCAGCTCTACCCATAATTTGCAAACCTAGAAAGGTACCGTTCGCTCAGAAAGTAAAAGTAGAAAAAGAAATTGATGACCTCGTCAAGAAAGGGGTGTAGGAACCCATGGAAAAGTCAGATTAGGCCACCCCAGTAATCATAACTAAACCTAATAGTCAGATACATTTGTGTGGGGATTAGAGGGTAACTATAAATAAAGCATTAAACAAGAGTGCATACCCTGTACCAAACGCTAGAGAAGTTATCGCTTCATTGCAAAAATTTAATTTCTTTGCGAAGTTAGACCTTAATGCTGCATTCCATCAAATACCAGTTACAGAGGCAGCATCCAGAATACTGACAATTACTACACATCTTGGGCTATACAAATGTAAAAGACTACCATTCAGAATAACATCGGTCCCTAGCATATTTCAGTTGAAAATCGAAACTCTCCTCAATGGATTAGATGGCGTCATATCATATTTAGACGATATTCTCGTAACAGTGACCACAGACAAAGAACTTAGAAACCAAGTAGATAAGATATGTGAATGGCTAAATGGGTTTGGTGCAAAGCTGAATACTGGAAAATGTATTTGGAAAACTAAGGAAATTAAATTCCTGGGCCACATTATATCGAGAAGCGGCACATCCTCTTCCCCCGAAAAGGCTAAATCAGTAGCAGAAGCACCAAGACCTACAAACGTAAAGCAACTACAAGCTTTCCTAGGCTTGGTGAATTTTTTTGAAATTTTTTTAAAAGGAAAAGCCCATGTGCCACTCCTTTATATAATCTACTGAGGAAAAACCAGAAATGTAAATGGGATGAGCAAGAAGAAACAGCATTTATTCACACTAAAGCGCTGCTTACTTCAGAGAAATTATTAGTACATTACAACAGTGATCTGGAAATTATGTTGACCACCAACGCATCTGAATTTGGAGTCGGGGCAGTACTAAGTCACTCAGCTCAGTTGGAAGAGTGACCTATAGCATATGCTTCATGCACATTGTCCAAGGCAGAAAAAACTATAGGCAATTGGACAAGGAAGCGCTCGCAATTTTGTTCAGAGTGAAAAAAATTCCACCAATATTTATAAAGGAGGAAATTTATTATTATAACCGATCACAAACCACTGCTGGGAATATTCGGAAATAAACATACACCAGATCATTTAAGCCCCTGAATGTTACATTGGCTTAACGTTCTCGGGGGCTATGATTACAGTCTGCAATACAAAAAGGAAAAACAAATTGGGCATGCAGACACATTATCATGCATGCCCGATCTTGATGAAGCAGCAGTATTAGAAAGAGAAATAAATTATATAGACATCAAAAGCAAAACCTAAATAGCAATGTTGTAGCTCGATGGACAGAAGAAGATGACGGCTATCAGTGGATAATAAATAGGATAGGAAGAGAATGGCCGAACAAACGTCCAAGTTTTCTCCACAAACAATTATGGAACACCCGGGAACATCTATCTGTATGTAAAGGATGCATTTTGAGGAACGACCAAGTGCTGATATCTGTGGTGGGGAGTCAACAAATATTAAACTTGCTTCACAAGGGACATCCGGGCATTGTGAGGGCAAAAGCCCTAGCTCATAGTGTCATATGGTGGCCAAACATCAATGTAGATATAGAAAGATATATAAAAAAATGTGAGAACTGCCAACAGTGTGCTAAAGCACCCCCATCGATTTTTGAAACATGGCCAAAAGCAGACAACCCATGGCAATGAATTGATATAGATCACTGCAATCCATTCAAAGGCCATTTATTTCTAGTTGTAGTCGACTCATATTCAGGGTGGGCTGAGTATAAAACAATAAAAAATACCAGCATAGAGGTAACAGTTAGCACTCTGTATGAGATTTTTGCTCATCACGGATTCCCAGAAACTTTAGTCTCAGATAATTGAACAAGTTTCACATCGGAAAAGTTCGCACAGGCAATGCAAGATTGGGGAATAAAACATGTACTCACTCCTCCATACCACCCCCAATCAAATGGACTGGCTGAAAGAGCAGTGCAAAGCCTCAAGTCAGCTATAAAAAAATGGGCGAAATGAAAATCGTCGAAGCTGTATTGAGTGCTCTTCTCCACCAGCATTCTACCCCAGTGGCCAAATCTGGAAAATCACTGGCAGAAATATATTTAAGCAGAGAACTGCGAACAAAACTAGCAAAAAATAGTGCCAACAAAACGAGACAAACAACAGAGTTATTCGTATAAATTCCAGCAGCAAGAGAGAGTGTGGGTAAAGAACACACTAAAAAATCGATGGTTTCCAGGGGAAGTTATTCGCCATCTGTCAAAACAAGTTGTGACAGTTCAAATGGGCGATGGTAAAATAATAAAAAAACATGTGAACCAGCTATGGAGAAATGAAAGTGACAACTGAATTCCAAATCTCGCACAGCAGAAACCGACGAGACTCTAAAAAATGATAATAAACTGGAAATTTGCACCACTCAAGAAACTCATTTTCAATTAAACATTTTGCCTAAAGAGAAATCACCACTACAAACAGAAAATAATTCATGGCAATGACTAAAAAGAAAAATAGACCCTCCCAAATATTTAAATAATATTTTAAGTCCGAAGACTAACCAATAATCTTCGAACTTGAGGGAAGTATTGTTATGTATGTGTATAATTAAAATACACATACACACAAAATAATAATAGTAAATATTGTAAATAGGGATTTAATATTTAAACATGTGTGTGTATAATTTATCACATATACATACGTAAGTTATATATATATATGTGAAGATAAAAATACTTTGTTAATTTAAAATAATATACTTTAATAGTTGTGTTATATTCTAAAACTACATGTAAACAAATCCTTTTAGATAGGAAGGTTAATTAACGAAGGAACTTTGCAGATAAACAAGATGATTAATTAAAAAGCAATCAAACTGCAAAGGATAATCAATCAAAGTAAAACTTAAACCAAAAGGTAAATTGAGAGGGATTGATCTGACGAGGATGGACAAGATTGACCAATCGAATCCAGAAAATCAGGACTGGAAAAATGAGTGTATGTGTAAAGCATTTTTGACACTAAAAACTGGGAGCTCTACCGAGGCAGATGAACTGGAAAAGGCACTAAACATCACTTATTTAGCACGGTAGCCTCAGAGTGGACAGCTGGCCTCTGAACATCCAAGAGTCAGCATAGAGACTATAAAGTAGGTCGCATAGATCTTCATTATTATTTTTGTATACTTTCGGGTTTTGTTAATATAAATAGATTATGATTGTTTTAATGTATTACTGTAAATATGTATATATTAGTGTATTATAATTAAATCTCTTTTTCTTATTCCACCGGCATTAGTCTTTGTGCTAAAATTATTGTATGCATATATAGTCAGGGCAAGGGTTAGCTTACTACATAGATTGTTCGCCAGCGAGTATTATAACTGGAAGATCCAACAATATATATGTTTGTTTTATTATTTCTTAGAGAATCCAAGATGGCATTCCAAAAAAAGAATTGCGCCTTGATAAGGATTTTTAAAGTAAAAGTCAACGCGGAAATGCATTGTAAATTTGTCAATGCAGAAATGCATTGTAATGGAGGTTCTTTATTGTTTTAAATGTGTGTTAAAAGTACAAGATTGCCCAAAAATAAACTATTGATCCTTATCGAGGTTCGAATTTTCTAAAATTATAAATGAATATATGTTTCTTTTGCCAAGGCAGGATGTGAATTAGAATTGCTTCAGGCAGCAAAATACTTGAAATGCTGGAGTCAGATTATAAATGGAGGGGGGGCAGTGTTGGAACTAAAAGGAGAGGAGATAGTACATTGGTGAATAGAGTTGTCAACC
Source organism: Epiperipatus broadwayi (assembly GCA_028023455.1). Taxonomy (NCBI): domain Eukaryota; kingdom Metazoa; phylum Onychophora; class Udeonychophora; order Euonychophora; family Peripatidae; genus Epiperipatus; species Epiperipatus broadwayi. The sequence continues at coordinate 8,611,950 of JAQFVV010012404.1, forward strand.
GTCACTACGCTAGTTTTGAACCTGAATATGAAAAGCCAGTAGAAGGGAATGTCACCACCTTTCTCTCTCTAGATCCTGTCTCTTTAACTATGCTGCTTATAGTCCTGTCCCTGAAGAATACCGCAAGCTGTAAAGAGTTTGCTCATACCACTGTTCCGGGAAATTCTGAGGTAACAATACTTATGAGCCGCCAAAACTTCAGATCCTGTCTTATATTTAATTTTTTTTTATTTAAAAGACCTATTTTTTTAAACTAATATTAATTTAAATGTATATGCCAATAATCAACTCTTTAACCCTTTCTAATTTATTTGTAATTATTCTTTAATAACTCAAGCTCACAAAACTTTTATATATATTTTTTTATAATTTCTATTACAATACGCTATTTATTTGTTTAGTATTAATATCATAGTATAATTTCTATGATTTTATTGAACCAACTTCACTAGTGGGGATTTTGAGAAGATAAATTTGCATAATAGCAAATTATACTAAAAGGGGGGTGGGTGAATGAAATTACTTAGAAAGCAAAAGAAGTTGTTTTCTCCGACTTGCTTGTAAGGTTGCACAACATATCTTTAATAAAAATGTGTTTACATTAGCAACTTTATTTAATTTTTGCTAATAATTGTTAAGAATGAGATTTTATAAGTATATATTTTTTTTTTGAATGGGATAGAAATAAAATATATTATAATTGACCTAGAAACAGCACTGCTGGACAGCGTCGGTTGTTATCAAGCAATGTTTTTAGAATCAAATGAAGGAAGGAGAGGGGTTAATCTGTTTAAAATATATTTATCATTTATTATATATTTTAATTAAATATTTTCACATGAAGGAATTGGTTGTGCAGATTGATCTTTATCAAGTATTAGATTATTTACGGCTCCCTAATTATAATTTTCCATATATTATGTAATAGATAAATAGTCAGGTTGATAATGAATGTTGAGCATCTTGGATTGGATCTATTTAAAGGTCATTTTATTTTGTTCCATCTTGTTCCCGGTATCACATACTGCTGTGTGCCGGAGAATAAGCAAGGTAGTCAAAGGTGGTCTGCATGATATCTATACGCCAGACATGAGACACCAATAAAACCTATCTTTATTCAGTATCATTCCACAATAGCATGGACATACCAACCCCTTTTGTAGCATTAGGAATATGAATGACTTGTATTAGCCTATCTTCATTTTCTTATTCATTCACATTATTACCTCAATTTTATTCATTATTTTAATGCCTATCTACTATGAAAGCCATAAAGAAATGATTCTACCAATGTCGAGAATATTCAATCTGAGTAACTAATTCTCTTTTCACCCATTGTTAGTTAGACTTTGTTTACTAACTAAATCATGAATTTTATTATATAAATGATTGAATGACAAATTTTAATGCTGGGGATTGTGTGCGTGATAATTGATCACCACTTAACAATTTACAGTTATAAGTATTGTAATGTTATTATAAATAACTTGATGCCATTCCAGCGAGGTCCATATTATAAAAAAATGTAAAATAGCATGTTTTATCTTTGTCATTTTTAAACCCTGTAAAAATGTCAAGCTGTTCTGTTTTTTTTAGTCTTTTGACATCGTTTTTTTTTTTTCTGGCATGATTTAACTAAAAAAAAAGAAATTGTTATTTTTATATACAATCAGTCTGTAAATTTTAAATATGCTGATTGAAAAGAAAATTCCCTTTTGTAAGGAATGTGAACGGAAATTTTAATTTGCTAAAATCCGTTGTCATTTTTTTTATTTTTATGTTGTTAGAATAACCTAATAATTGTGTAAATAATGTAATAGGCTATGAAAATGATCGCTGCTTATATATATATGTAGTCATATCATGACACAATCTAGTTTAAAATTATATATCTAGATATAATAAATTAATGTATACAACTGATCCATGAGCTTGAGAAATTTTAACTTAATATTATTAATAGTCTAAATATATCTAAAAAAAATTCAGTTGTTCGAATCATTTAATTACTTTTCTTTTTTTTTTTTTTGTTATTTATAAATTAAGTCAAACAAAAAAAAGTCACTCAAGGTTTCATTGAACCATCATCATCATCCTCAATCTTATGCTCTGAAGCTTTGCTCTGGGCCAGTAAAACTAAAATGTATGATATGATCTTTGGGAAATGTTATGTCTTAGATTTGGGATAATGGGTAAATAGGGCAGAATCCACAGTGTACCTGACCTGTGTATCTTGTACATGGTTGGGTTCGAGATACTTTACCCTTATTCTGGGTCTTGTTGGATAAATATACGTTTTTGACCAGTATATTGTTTTTTTTTCCCCGGGTTTGGATGCTCAAATCATGGGGCTTCGAGATAAATACTCACACCCAAATTGATGAATATGTTTCCAATGTTGAAATATATATATATGCAAAAAAAAATTTCTCTTTAAATTTTGGTATATAATGTGTAAAACCCAAAACCATGTATTTTTTTTTTATAATAAAATGATAACTAGAAATGTAGATGTAAGAATGATAAAAAAAAAAAATTTCATGTTCTCTGAGTCTGTAAAATATTTTGATATGTAAAAATAACTAGGTGAAAGCTTTGTAAAAAAACTAAAGATGGTCATTAATAAGAGACTTGGGTGACTTGAACATTAATAATAAAGCAAGCGGTACTGTTGGCTGGTGCCCTCACAAAAACTTTTGCCAAGAGTTGATTAAGTCCTTAAACACAAAATAGTATAACATGAGATTCGAACCTGGATAAGTGGCATTATGTAGAGAACCGATAAAATGAATAAAATCTAAGTGTAAAAATAAATAATATTAATAGATTGCCATCAACAAAGAAAGGCAGGATAAGCTTCAAATTTATTCAGGCATAGGAGAGCAACCAAGTCAAAAAGGGGTAAAATTTTGGGTATTAACTATAAAGATCATCAGGAGAAAAATAGTATGATTTTGTAAACAATAACGGTGGCAGACTAATGATAAGATAGATCAAGATGCATTTTAAATAGGGAGCAGACTTAGTGATATGATAGATGGTTCTAGGAGGGAGGGATGGTTTATCCTGTTAAAGTCATAAAAAAAAGTCCGTTGGCATGGGAATGGAATAATCAACCATATTTCAATATATTGGCTAATAATATATTCATATAAATTGTCTTATAGAAGTCATATTTCTATTAAAATTAGTATTTAAATCTCACCCTGAGGGGATACAATTACTTCATGCTTGATATGTATGCCTAAAAGTTAGATTAGGGTTGAAATGCGCCCAGTATACAGGAGGAATTTTGGCGCCAAACATGTAAGGCCTTATCCAACACAAAAAAACATGGCCGCTAAACATAATTAACTAAAAAAAAAAGCTTGCAAAATTGGAAAGTTTTTTTTTAAAAAAAAAAGAAAAAATTTATGTTAGAAATGAAATAAGTAAATTGTTGGAGAAAGAAGAGATACTGCACATATACATAAATAGCACATAAGTGTAAGAATGGGCAAAGGACTTCAGCAAGGAAATAAATATTTATTAATTAAAAAAGGGTGATCTTGGAAGAGTTTTTAATAATAGCATTATAGTGAAAGTTTCTCATTAGCTGTTTTTTGAAATGTAACTGGGTGACCATGTTGCTTGAGTCAGATGTGTGGACCGAGTTTCCCGGTGTTATGTGTATAGGTCAGTCTGTGATTCCTGTACTCTAGGATTGGAGATGATGAGGGTTAGTTGATCTTAATGTAGTCTGGAATTTTTGTGGCTACACATTATATGGTCTGTCACAGAAAGTACTGCAGTTGCAGAGAATAGAAAAAAAAACTTTTTTTTATTTCTCTGGGACCACTGCCTCATAATGCAAAAGAACCTATAAGCCTCAAAAGAAGAGCATGAGCGCATTTTACTAAGGTTTTATATTCGTATGGCTCTTTAAAAATGGAGTCCTTTCCCCCTTTATCTAATGATGCAAAAGATCATGTAAGACTCCAAATGAGCGAGCATGGATGCATTCATTTGATTTTTGTACTTTACCTACTTTGCATTGTCATAGAATTCTGGACAGTCACGATCTTTAGGTCGATGTTCTGGGTTTCTCGTTTCGAACTTGGGGGTTGAAAGGACGTGGTCTTAGCTTATCATATCGATGCTTTGGAAGATGAGGGTTTGCATCTCGTGATTGGACATTGTCTACTGCGCTATAATTGATGTGATATAAAGGAAAATGTCAATGTTATATATTTTCGTTCTCATCTAAGTGTAAATAGTGAAGACATTAAAAGGTTAATCCCATTTAAATGTCTCATTGGGGGGGGGGTATTGTGCCAGTCACTATGAATGACCACACACAAGGGGGCTATAGTTGAAGCTACAGCTCAGTTATAGATAATTACAATTATTAATTTATGTAGTTATGATATAAACAGTATAAAATGAATGAAGTTATCTGTATATATTTCTAACCCACACATATTCAAGAATATTAACTCCCAAATTGTAAATTGATGCATATATTATATATGCGTGCAATATTTTTGTTTCATTTTATGTTATTTTAATAAATGTAAACTTCCTAAATTTATAATTTTATATCTTTTTTTCTGTAAAAAGTTTACGTGTTGGAACATGTTATAAAGGAAATAAAAATATATAAAATAATTAAAAAGTAATTATAAATGTTCCAACGTGTCTGTACTTTATTTTTAAATCATAAAGAAAAGTCAAATTTATAATTTTATATCTTTTTTTCTGTAAAAAGTTTACGTGTTGGAACATGTTATAAAGGAAATAAAAATATATAAAATAATTAAAAAGTAATTATAAATGTTCCACCATGTCTGTACTTTATTTTTAAATCATAAAGAAAAGTCAGGTGGCAATTGTTTTACCAAATATAAAAATACACTAATAGGCCATCCTGCTTTGTACTCTTATTTTTTACAAACAAAAGTTAGAAGAATTTGGATGCCAAGGCACAGATAGAAAAAACTTGTTTATTTGTTGTATAGCTATGTTTAATTTAAATCCATAGTAAAAGAATTTTTTTCTTTGTATTTCAATTTGAAACTGATGTTTATCAGTATAGGAGTCTGAGTTGCCCACATAAAATTTAATTAAATATAAAATCAATTAAAGATAACATTCTTTAAAAGAAAACTGTGAATTATTTTTGGATCAATTAGCCACCAAGATAAAAGCTGGGGGCAATGATTCGAAGGGGTGTAACCAAATTGACTATGTAATGGAGGTGCTACATATACTGTTCACCAGGTGGAGGACAATAGTGGTAGTTATATTAGTTCTTGCAGACATATTATTTCAAGTTCTCTCAAATGTTTTCTCACCAGTCTTCCAAGGTATAGCCAGAGAGATTCTCAGAATGATCTAAACTGTTTAGTATAGTGTGATCGTTGCAGGCTGTCTAACCTTATATTTTAATCACTGCAAATATTACATGACTCCAAATTAATGCAGAGGTTACTTATGCAGAATACCACTGCTATGGAGTACTGACCTAATAACTGAATGGTGATAGCTAGTCAGTATGGAGATTGGGATTGCTGAAATCTTTCAGTGCTAACAAGCTCCTGTCACTTCCAGTTATATGTTGCACTCACCTCATCCAGGCCGCAATCTAGAAGACATGAACTGTTAAGAAAGAGCATAGAGCAGTCTCTACTGAATTCATTTCTAATAAAGTAAATAGCAGTGTTCGTCTGATTACCACAGCATTAACAAACTCAAGCTGAAGACCAGTTCTACATCAGCCAGTGAGATAATTATGAGGAAGCCTGCTTCAGTGCACCCGTTCAGCTTTATCCAAGCCATTGAAATGTAGCCCCCCCCAAGTCCAGCAGATATCAATGATGATCACCAGACCAACAGATGAAAGAAAGAAGTCCTAGCCGCCTTAATAAACAGATGTATATAGTACGTTCAGAGACCCCAAGTTCGAATGAAGTCTCAAGACACCGGAGGATAAAATTTTGACATTATTTTTTTAAATCCTACTTATATGTTTGTTATATATCCATAAAATCTAATTATGCCAAAGATCTAAATTATATTTCGGTAGTGCGTGTACGGTAAATCATTTATCCGCTACATGCAGGATTCTTTAAGTTAGTCATTCTTCCACATTTAGTTTAAAAATGTATAATTTTAAAATACATGAAACTGTGGAATGAATGCAGAAATGAGCATACATTTATGACTGAATATTTAATGATCTCATATTTTTTTTATATTGCCTAATATATACATGGGTATAGAACTCGGACCACTTCATCAAAACATTTTTATGAATTAAGGGAAAACAGATTAAATAATATCTTATTTTCTTTTATTTGTGCAATTGTTGGGATAATGGGGTTTAAGAAATGTTAATTGATATGTGTAATAAATATTTTATAACTTATTTTATTGTTGAGAATTATATTTATTTTCTTTCATTTCTTAAAATATAATAAAATACATTTCTGAGAGTGACTTTAAAATTTCTTTTTATATAACCCGAGATAAGAGGGCTGAGCATAACATAATGGGATATGACTTTATCAGGCCTTAGAAAGTTGGTATATGTAATGTAATGGATTGGGGGTTGTATGTCCTTCCAGTCGGGGATTTTCTGTATAGGAGTGGCACGTAATAATGTGAAATAGTCACGGTCTTTCAAAGATATACAGTGATTAACCTTTTGATGTCCGTTGGCATGGGAATGGAATAATCAACCATATTTCAATATATTACCTAATTAATAATGTATTCATATAAATTGACTTATAGAAGTCACATTTCTATTAAAATTAGTATTGAGATCTCACCCTGAGGTGGTACAATTACTTCATGCTTGATATGTACGCCTAAAAGTTAGATCGGGATTGAGGTGTGCAGGATACAATATTTAAACAAGTAATATTACATGAACAATTTATTCACCTTGCAATAAATAGTTCACTAATTTTCAAATGATGAGAACATATGAAAAAAGAGGCTAGATTAACAATAACAAAATTGTTTATTACACAATAATACTTGCTAGTTAATTAATTCAATACATAGCTGGATTCTAGTTAAATTACTTGTACAAATAAATATTCTTACATTTATGGTAACCTTAGATTACATTAAATAAAACACATGTGCAGGTAATTATAAATTTTAAAGGTGTTTTAGATTTTTAGATAATCACCTATAGAGATTTTCGCAAGTCTTTTGGCTGAAAGTCCTTTTCTTTAAGCTTAGCATTTATCAGTCTTCTTTTGGTTTACTTCATTTTAAACATCACAGATTCCAATTCAGTAATTTTCTCCCTATTTTCTAGAGAGAAATCAAGTCTTTAATCTTCTTTTCTCAGAAATATTAAGTTTTAAAATTTCTTTAGCTTGTTTTATACTTTAGAAGCATTCAGGTCATGTTTCTTCATCTCTCTACAGTAACACATACTCCATGAGAAAGGACTCCTATTTGATATGTATTTGTGCAGGCATAATATTTAGCATAGGGAAACCACAACTCAGAAAATGGTAATTTAAGTTCGGTCACATTTCAGGCTTGAATAGAGGGTCTCTGGACAATTCAGTAAGAACTACATATTACCAGACAAATGGGCACACACCAAAAACTTAGCAGTGCATAATCAGTAAAACTCTGACACTGGTTTTTATTCATAGATTGGCAGTTAAATCAATATGTTGAAGCTTGATGCAGCCTACAAGACTGAGTGAAGAAAGTCTGATCAAAGAAAGACACAAGACCATTAATAAAAATTATTATAAAATATTCAATTTATATTTAATAAATTTAGTTATTGTGCTGTGAAATAAACCGATAAAAGAAATGTTTAATTAAATTAATTTTAAAAATAAAAGTTTTGAATAAAGACAAACAAAATAAATGTATATATTAATTATGTAGATTACAGTGGAAATAAATTCCTAAGATAAACAAGAAATTGGTAATTAAAGTTAAGAGAATTTCATTGTACAATAACTATTGATTCATCAGCAAATAAAACTCTAAATCTAATAATAGCTAAATTGCTTAAGCAGAACTAAGTAAAAGTCAAATTATTCCAGAAAAGATAAGAAAACAAGAGGGGTGGGGGATATAAAAGCTAGCGAAAAAGGATTGTGAGCTCTTTTGGGATTGCTGCCTGCTGTTGCTGATTCCAGAAGTTGGTGTTGCAATGAAGATCATTATCAATAGACTTCATTCCCAGGATCTCTGCTCCTGTAGGTAACCAAGCCGATTAGACTTTTAGCCGACTGTCCTGATATTATTTTATGAAACGCCTCAAGAACCTCATCGAGGGATTTTTTTTTTAAGACGATAGACTCTGAAGGTAAAGTACGTCATTGTTTACATAAACTGTAGGAACATTTTATTCATTTTTTCTTTATTTAACTTTATGAGTTATGCTTGCACAAGTACGAATTTGTATATATATTAAAGATTTGTTTGAAATTAGCAAATAGTTTATACTTTGTGGCTAATTTGTTTGGTAATTGTTTTAATTGTTAATAAATTGTTTTTATACTAATTATGTATGTTGTAGTCTGTTAATGTTAATTGTGTATTCATCTTTGCTGGTCACCCAGTTAGTGATGCAGTCATTTCGAACTTAGGGAAAAATTAGAGTTAAAACCATTAGTAAGTTAATGGCAGTCAGAGTTGGAATTTAGCAGACGGACGGAAGTTAGTAGTAAGGACAATTAACAGTAATCAATAAAATGAGGTTATTTGGTTTAAAATAGCATAGTGGAATTCGAGGTTAGTAACATGTCAGAATGGCTGTTATATATTATGCAGATTTCTTTACATTGAATGGTATTGAATAAATGGAAAATAGCGGCACTTATGTGTTTCACTGGTAAAAGAGTAAGAGGTCAAAGATTTAAGATACCTATTTCAGAGAATGTAAAGTATGAGGAATTAATAAAGAGATTAAGCGATCATTTTAGTCCTTGTCCATCCCATCACATAGCTCGCTTAACCTTGTGAAATAGGAAGCAGTTTATTGAAGGGAAAATACCTCAGCTCTAGGGAATTAGCTAAAGACTGTGGCTATGGGGATTTCACTGAGGAAATACTCATGCATCAATTATTATGAGAGATGTTTGATGATAGTTTCAGGCAACAATTACTAGCAGAGTTGGATATCACTATGAAATGGCCATTAAGAAAAGCATGGTGTATGAATTAATTCTTGAACAGGCTCAGGTTTTTAGGACTAAAACTGAGGAAAATGTTATTGGGATTGTTCAAGACAGAAAAAGAGAGTACCATACTGTGGAAAACTGAGCGCAGTAAGAATTCTAAAGTAACATGTTTGTGCTGAGAAAACAGGGGTCACATGGCAAAAGAATGCAGGTGGCTCAAAGAAACAAGTTTTAAATGTGGTAAAAACGGGCATTTAGCATGTATGTGTAACCAGGAAGGTAAACATGGATGTCCAGGGGTTAAATCAGTTTATGATTAAGCTAGTATTTTGTGAAAAAGAATTGTTGGAGATTAATAGTGGATCAGGTCATCCCTAATATCACCAACAGACTAAATATCGCTGTCATCAGATAACGCAGAAAGTAAATAAGAGAAAACAAGTTTTAGAGTGCGTGATGTAAATGCGCAAGATTATTAGACCGTGAGACAGCACCAACCACTGTGGTAAAAAAATGAATTTACCTCTATATATAGTAAAAAGAAAAATTAGCCCCATCCTCAGGAGGGAATGGTTCCACGAACTGGGAATCCAAATCAATAGTACAAAAAAAAATCTCTCTGGATCAAGAAATAGCATACAAATATCCTGATTTATTTAATGAAGAATTGGAATTAATTATGAGCCCAGTTAATGTAGAGTTACTGGGAAATGTGTGACCAGTCGTGTATAAACCTTGTAAAATCCCATTTCCTCAAAAAACTGTAGAAATTGCGGATAGTGCCAGCAAAAATGATAACAACTCCAAGAATGGTGGGCCATGTATTAAGCCACCTTTATCAGCAACAAAAGAACAGTTTCAGAAATGAATAGAATCGCTTCAACAAGTGAATAGTTTTAAAAATAGAATTAAAAACTTATAAATCAAGAATAAAATCCATACAAAAGGATGAATTTATTAGTAATACACATATAACTAGCTGAAAAAGTCAAAATACATATGTAATAGATGACAAAGTTTGGATTCAAGACATGATCAGGAAGAAATGGGTTCCTGGAGTAACCACAAAATTATTATAAAAAAAAATAGTATTCATTCAAGTACAGGAAGGAATGACATACAAGACAAGTAAATCATGTCTGCCACCAATTCAGTGAAGACTTGCAAAATTTCAGTGGCCATATCAAAAGTGGAAATCTAGGAAATACAAAAGAGCAGAATTGACACCATGATATAGTGATCGAGGAGGGTCAAAAAGCAGTAAGTGAACCCAAAATTAGGGAACATGAAGTTTAATCCACTCCGAAGCCAAACATAGTAACTAGATCACTCAGACAATAGATATGGAGACCGGTTAAATTCAAGGAGTACATGTAAACCTAAGAAATTTTCTGAAGGGAGGAGTGTAAAATTTAGTGCTGCAAAATAAATCGATGAAAGAAATGTTTAATTAAACTAAGTTTAAAAATAAAAGCTTAGAATAGAAACAAATAAAATGTTTATATTAATTAATTGTGTAGATCGTAAAGCTTAGATTACAGTGGAAATAAATTCCTAAGATAAACAGGGCATTAGTAATTAAAGTTAAGAGAATTTCATTGTACAATATCTACTAAAGATAAGAAAGCGAAAGAAGAGAGGGATATAGAGAAAAAGAACTGTGGGTTCTTTTGGGGTTGCTGATTCCACGAGTTGAAGTTGCAATGAAAATCATCATCAGTGGACTTCACTCCCAAGATATCAGCTCGTATAACCAAGCTGATTAGGACTTTTAGCAGACTATTCTGATATTTTATGAAATGCCTCGAGAGAGACAGAGGTTTTTTTTTTAAAAAAACTATAAACTGTGTAGTGATGGTAAAGTACATCATTGTTTACTTAAATTATAGGAACATTTTATTCATTATTTAACTTGACGAGTTATGCTTGCACAAGTGTGGACTTATGTATATTGAAGATTTGACTGGTAACGGTTTAATTGTTAATAAATTGTCTTAATGCTGTCTGTTAACATTAATTGTGTATTCATGTTTGCTGCTCGATGGTCATAGTTGGGGAACAGCAATTGTAACGACCTTTTATACTTAAATGGTCCAGAGTAAATTATATCCTCCCCCCTTGCTCTTTTCTTATCTTGTTTTTATTAATTTTTCATTAGACTTTAATTAATTGAATACTAACTAACCTAATATGCTTAATGATAATCCGGTTAGGTTCTGTTAGATAACTGAATCTAATCTGATTAATGACAATCAGATTGGGTTGTTAGATAATTTTGTGCCTTTTTTTTATTACATAATTATAACATTCCAGAACAAAACTCTTACATTTATTTATTTTTTCTTTAAAATCATATATTAAACTTCAAACTGTGAGAAAACATAAGTAACTACTTTTGATTACTTAAAAAAAAAAAATTTGGTACTGATTTACTATGCGCTCACGGCCATTTTGAATTTTAAACATTACCCAAACCCCCCATTGATGCATCCAAGCAATAAATGATATCCATTACCAACATATGGTCACGATATTACCATTCGTTTCAAAATCATAATTTCATCAATAATTAAAAAAATTAAAACACAAATTTCATTGAAAATTAAAAAATAAAAACTTGGTTTGATGAGATTTCTGCATCCTTCCCCTTCCCAGTGTACGCCAGCGCTTTGAGCTGGCCAAATCAGCCTTCCCCCTACCTGAAAACTACGCCACTTTGTGCCATCAATATTTATAAACATTCATATTTTATAACATCTAAAATATAAATGTTATTAAAAGTCTGATCAAACCAAGCTTACAATTTCTAAATATTTAAAGATTATAACTTCTAAAATACGAATTATACTATATGAAATAAAGCATATGATTTTTACTAGCTTATAATTTTAAAATATGAGTTTAAAGTATTGAAACAGAAAAAATAAAGGAAAAAACAAAAAAAATATTAATTAAAAAACCACATGTTCAATAAACGTAAAATTGATAGAATTCAAAATGGTGGTGACTGCACTCTAAATATTAAATGTTTATAACTTCTAAAATACGAATGTTATTAAAAGTCTGATCAAACCAAGCTTACAATTTGCAAATACTAAAAGATTATAACTTCTAAAATACAAATTATACTATATGTCTAAAGTTTAACTTTAAAAATATGAATGTTAATAAATAATGATAGTGCAAAGCATCTTAAGTTTGCAAAGGGGGGGGGGGATTTGGCGGGTGCAAAGCATTGGCATACACAGGGAAAGCTGCAGAAGCTGATCGAACCAAGTTTACAATTTCCAAATATTTAAATATTATAACTTCTAAAATACAAATTATACTATATGGAATAAAGCATATTAATTTTACTAGCTTATAATTTCTAAAATATGAATTTAAAGTGCTTAAACAGAAAAAGTAAAGAAAAAAAGAAAAAAATTGAAAAAAATATTGATTAAAAAACATGTTCAATAAATATAAAATTGATCAAACCTCGTGAAATAATGTAAATGTTGATTAAATGAAGCATATTAATTCTATAATTAATAATAAATCACATTTTATCTTAATATTAATCAAAAGAATAATTGTATAAAATAAAGAATATTAATTTTACAATTAAAAATAATAAATCAGATTTTTTTTACCAAAGCGAGTAAGGTTGTACTTAATTTCTCACGTCATTACTAGCTGACAAGATGGATAAAAAAGAAATTTAATGAATAAATCTCTCATTTAGATTCTTTTTATCACATTTTATCTTAACATTAGTTGAAAGAATAATTGTCTAAAGTAAAGAATATTAATTTTACAATTAATAAAAAATTAATGTCAGATTTTTTCTTACAAAAGCAAATTTAGTTGTGTGCTTAATTTCTCACATCATTATTAGCTGGTGGATGGATAAAACAAAAACAAATATAATGAATAAATCTCATTTAAATTCTTTTTATCCATCCAACAGCTAGTAATGACATGTGAAAAATAAAGCACACAATCTTATTCACTTGGATAAAAAAAAATCTGATTTCTTTTTTTTTTTAATTGTAAAATTAATTTTCTTTACTTTAGACAATTATTTTTTTGACTAATGTTAAGATAAATTGTGATTTATTATTAATTATAGAATATGCTTCGTTTATTCAACATTTACATTATTTCATGAGGTTTGATCAATTTTACATTTATTGAACATGTGTTTTTTTAATTTATATTTTTGCCAATTTTTCTTTTTTCCTTTACTTTTTCTGCTTAACTACTTTAAATTCATATTTTAGAAATAGTAAAAATAATATGCTTTATTTCATATGGGCATATAGTATAATTCATATTTTAGAAGTTATAATCTTTAAATATTTGGAAATTGCAAGCTTGGTTTGATCAGACTTCTGCATCCTTCCCCATGTATGCCAACGCTTTGTGCCAGCCAAACCATCCTCCACCCTCTTCACAAACTAAGTTATAATCTTTTGGCATATAGTATAATTCGTATTTTAGAAGTTATAATCTATTATTTGAAAATTGTAAGCTTGGTTTGATCAGACTTTTAATAACATTAGTATTTTAGAAATTATAAACATTTAATATTTAGAGTGTGGCCATCGCGATTTTAACTTCTATCAATTTTACGTTTATTGAACGTGGTTTTTTAATTAATATTTTTTTAATTTTTTCCTTTACTTTTTCTATTTAAGTACTTTAAATTCATATTTTAGAAATTATAAGCTAGTATATGGGTGTATAGTATAATTTGTATTTTAGAAATTATAATCTTTAAGTATTTGGAAATTGTAATCTTGGTTTGATCAGACTCTTAAGTTATAAAATATGAGTTTGCGGGAAGAAAGGTTTGGCTAGCACAAAGTGCTGGCATACATGGGAAAGGATGCAGAAGTCTGATCAAATTGTTTTTATTTTTTAATTCTTGATGAAAATTGTGAAATTTGTGTTTTAATTTTTTTATTGATGAAAAATATGAAAATTGTGTTTTTATTTTTTAATTCTCGATGAAAATTGCAAAATTTTGAAATGAATAGTAATATTGTGACCACATGTTAGTAATGGATGTCATTATCAGTTGGATGTGTCAGCAGGGGGGTTTAAAATTCAAAATGATACTAAATCAGTACCAATATTTCTAGCCTTTTAAATAAAATTAAAACTTTATCAAAAAAAAAAAAAAATTAATCAGTCTTATTTTTTTTTTAAATCTAATAATTATTTCTGGTTTAACTAAAAATGCTAAAGTAATTTTTCTAACTTATTTTTCTTTTCTCCCATTACTTTGATATTGTTTTGTAATTAAACCAAACATAACTAATTTTTTTGTTTGTACTTTAAAACTATTGTTTTAAAATAACTAGCTGTATTTAAAGAATTTCTTTATTTAATTGATAACATATGGCTAGCATTTACAATGGCTACAGTATATAATCATCAAATATACTATACATACATGTATTAATCCCATTTATATACAATACGTAAACAAATACCACATTCAAGACATAGAATCAATGCATAATGCTACCAAAAATATATATACACCTTAAATATATCATATACATAAGACTAATATATTTCAAATTTATATTATATTTACATCATAAAATATCAGAATCAGTCAGCCCTTAGTATTTTATAACTTATTCTATATAGAATAATTTATAAAATACTATGGGCTGACTGATTTTGGCTTGTGGTACAAATTTAGAATAAATTTTGAATATACTAGTGCTTGTAGATGATACATTTAAGGTATATATATATTAAATGAGGTATTTGTTTATATATTATATATAAAAGGGGGAAAATATATGTATGTTTAATATATTTAATGAATATGTATAAAATTAAGTACTGCCTATGGCTACACTAATAATGATAAATTAATAGATCATATAACATTATAATATTAGCCAAAAAAAAAAAAAAAAAGCAAAATTTTATTAAAATTCTTCCATGACCATGGTTCATATAGATCTTTTCAAATGAAATTCAATAAGATATAAACAACATACATATACAAAATAAAGTAGCCTTCCCATCATTCACTTCAAAAACCAACTTCCTTTAACAATGTCTTCAGAAAGTTTTATTTAAACTTTTCAAATAGATTCAAATGTTAGTAATAGTGCACAAATTGGTATACAACATGATGTTTATGAGGAGTATATTTTTCTCTTTTTTAGGTATTGCAGGCCTGGCCAATGAGTTCTAGCATGAGAATCAAATTTAACCTTTATGGCAAATAACTCTAAAAGTCAATTTAGTGTGATAATCCATAGCCTCTAAAAGCCATTAATTAACTTTGCACTTAAGGAAAAAGTGGATAAACCAGAAGAACCCTCATAGATATGTAGATGCCTACTGACAGTTGCCTTTAGGCAATACTTAGTTGGTTAGAGCATCACCTTAAATTCAATATTCATGAAAGTAAAAGTCCAGATTCGGTTCCATGATAATATTGTCACTGATCAAACCAGCAACACCCTGAAGAAGAGAATACCACTCAAACATTGTTATATACTAATATATGTGTAACTACTAACAATTAAATGTATTTGAAAAGTTGAAATAAGGTTTGAATTTTTTTTAGATATTCAACATTTAATATTAGATGATATTCAACATAAAATTGCTACTAACATACCATCATCACAAACCTGCAGACAAACATTAACCCAATACAATGTCAAACTTTAGAAATCATGAAAAAATTACATCTAAAAATGAAAATCGATTAACTTTCTTATGTCAATCTAAAGGGATTGGTCCTAAGATTTACAACTAAAACATCCAATTCACTTTCAGAGGCCTAAAAAAATTACTCAACGCTCTGTTAAGAGAAAGAATAAAGGCTCAAAAGTTTTCCAACTATCAAATCTTGTATTTCATTGGTGGTGTAGAATGTTTTCTAAAAAATAAACTTACTAATGAAGATTTCACAAGAGTTCTTCAAATAATAAGATCATATTTTAAATTACATGGAAAAATAAATGAACAATAAAAGAAAAATGTATAAACCTACATTAATATAGCAAATATCATAATGTACCAAACAACTTATCAGCTTCATTAGTTAAAAACCTTAATTCTAAGCGTCTGCTAAAAGGATTAAATTTTGCCATCATACCATCTAATATCTCTTTATTAGATATGATGGCAACCATCAAGGAATTGACTCAAAAATTGACTGATTCTAGAAGCAGCAAGAGAGTTATGCTGGATAATAAAAACTCTTGAGGGACATCAAAAACTGAAATCAAACATTTCCTGAGAGGAAAGTTACACCTCTCAAACTACACATATCCATAATTATTCTTCATGCTGACAAAGATAATGATTGCAGGTGTAATAAATAGAACTCATTTTGATAACAAAATACAACAGCTTCTCACAACCACCAATCCAAAAAAGTGACAAAAAAATCCAAAGCTGAATACAGAAACAAAGTTACAAATGTTAGTCAAAACCATTGCAGTATTTCACTGATTCAAAAAAAAGTAAATTAACATTGTTTTTCGGCAAACTTCCTCATTTTTATGATCTACACAAAATCTATAAGGAACATGTTCTATTAAGACTTACTGCTATTTCTGGAAACTTTGGCATACAAGACATAGTATGATGTCAGATTTTATGCACATTATAAAATTAATCAAGAACATGAAGTGACACATTGATAAGCTTGAAGTGTAAAGTTTATTCACAAATGTACTTTGTGTTGAGGCATTATGTATTGTAAGGAAAATATTAAATTATGATGACAAATTACAAATCAGAACCCTTCCTATTGATAATATAATAAACTATTAATGTTCTGCATAGCAACATACTTTCAATACAATATGGAATTCTTCCAACAAAATCAAAGAATGGCTAAGAGCTTCATTTACGTGGAAGAATTTGAAATGTCATAAATACTACTCTATATCTACCTAAAATTTGGCTTCATTACATTGGTGGTACATTTTTTGTATAGTCACATGAAGCACTATTACAAACATTTTGGACAGACATCAACAGAATCAGAACAAAACAAAAAAATGCATTTTTAAATATTCTTGTGATAAGACTCCCTTATGAAAAATCAAAATTATAGCTTACAGAAAACTTGCATATTCAAGAAGATACTTAGTAAACATATCCAATTACAACAGAAACACAAAAGATAAAATTATATTGTAACTATGGGACAGAACAAGAGAAGTTTTTTTTTCAGAAATTAATGATTTGGAAAAAGATCATAGAACAAACTCTCATAAAGAATAGTTATGTCAGCTATCCTTAAGAAAACATTAAATAGACAACAAAAAGAAACATCACATACCAGGAATAACAGACAAATTAAAAGATAACCTGCAATCAATATACCCTTAGAATATTTTTCCAAAGCCCTATTATCCTATGAGGAATCTTAACATTTACAAAATCAACTTGAAATGGAAAATAAAAACTGCATCTATGAAATCCCATGTGAATGTTTTTTGGTGAGACCAGTCATCGTATCGAGAAACAATTGAAAGAGCACGAGCTGATTAGAAATAGAAAAACAAATGCTTCTAAAATAACAACTCATGTATGTATCAGAGAACATGTTCAACTGGGAAAATGCAAAAATATTGGATTAGAAAAAAAATACAAAGAAAATTCAAAGCTGTTTACATGATCATGACAATCCTATACATCAACCTCAAATATCTGGAAGCTACTAATTAACCTCGCTTTTAGCAAAAAGAAAAATCGAGATGACCCTCATAGGTAAGCATATATTGCTTTTGGCAGAATAGTTTAATTGGTTAGAGCATCAATATTTATGAATATAAAATTCCAGGTTTGAGTTCCATGCTAATAGTCACTGATCAGCCGAGAAACACCTGATGAAGAGGAAAATAATATATCTTGAAAAATTGTTATATACTAATCTATGTGCTATTACAAGCAGTTGAATGTATTTAAAAAGTTTAAATAAAATTTGAATTTTTCTAAAGACATTTAACATTAAATGATGGAAATAGTTCAACATACAATTTCTACAGAAAAATGTGTTTATCTAAATTATATAATAGGCTGCTTCAAAATTATAATTTAATTCTCAAATTAAAATACTATAAAAAATTGTATTTATATTGTAACCGGACCGCCATGCAACCGTTTTATTACGTCAGTTGTAACAATTTTCTGATGAGCATGCTGCAGGAAGGAACTATCAATTGATATTCTTAATGCAGATGTTAATGCCCCCCTACAACAATATTTCCTGCTCATCAGAGGATGTAGTACATAGAGACTGGAAACATCTAAATATTTCTATGTTTGGTTTCCCAAAGAGCGCCATTAGAGTTCCATCTCACTACAACCTGACTGGCCTAGGTCAAGTTATGTCAGACGTAGCTCAGAGAACATGAGATTCTCATGAACCAGTGCTATAATTGATGAGTGATGCAATAAAACAAAACAAAACTGGACAACTGGATAACCAATTTAATTTTTAGTAACAAAAAAAAATTTATTAAATAACAATTAATTTGCAATTTCAACAATAGTTCATTAATTCCTCTATGAGAAGAAGCTTGGAAATATTCTAATTCAATAATAGTTCATTTTGAATTCATTTATGGGAAGAAGCTTGTGAATATTCTAATTCAACAATAGTTCATTAATTCCTTTATGAGAAGAAGCTTGGAAATATTCTAATTCAATAATAGTTCATTTTGAATCCATTTATGAGAAGAAGCTTAGAAATATTCTAATTCAACAATAGTTCATTTTGAATCCATTTATGAGAAGAAGCTTGGAAATATTCTAATTTAACAATAGTTTGTTTTTGTATTCCTTTATGAGAAGAAGCTTAGAAGCAGTCAAGCATTTATGGTTTATACAATAATTCATTTTGAAGCAGTCAAGCATTTATGGTTTATACAATAATTCA